>JAJJWW010011246.1:0-690064 GCA_023531295.1 Papaver armeniacum | reverse complement strand
AGCACGTTGTTGCCGTCGTGATGTGCGTCTTTGTCCACCACGATCGAAGCGGCGGCGTCTCCTTGGGCATGACTTCTGGCCGGGCTTGGGGCCAGCCGCCTCAATCCGCGTCGGTCAGCACCCGATCGGCGGGCCAGGCTCATCACCGTTCCGCATCCGACCGGGGCACATCGCCGGCCCCCATCCGCTTCCCTCCCGACAATTTCAAGCACTCTTTGACTCTCTTTTCAAAGTCATTTTCATCTTTCCCTCGCGGTACTTCTTCGGTATCGGTCTCTCCGCATATTTAGACTTGGACGGAATTTACCGACTTTGGGCTACATTCCCAAACAACCCGACTCGCCAAACGGCGCCTCGTGGTGCGACGGGGGCCGAGAACGACGGGTCTCTCACCCTCTCGGGCGCCCCTTTCCGGGGACTTGGGCCCGGTCCGCCGAGGACGCTTCTACAGACTCAATTCGGACAGCGGCCGTCCGATTCTCAAGCCGGGCTGTTCCCCTTCGCTCGCCGTTACTAGGGGAATCCTTGTAAGTTTCTTCTCCTCCGCTTATTGATATGCTTAAATTCAGCGGGTAGTCCCGCTTGACCTCGGGGTCGCAGAGTGGGTGCCGTAATTATGGCCCGATGGGTTCCTTATGGTCCTTCACGGTAGGCACAGCAGACACTGATTCAGGAATGAAGAGATACAACGAGTGTCGACCACCACGAATCGTGACGCTGGCCTCCCAGGGCCTGTGTTTAGACCGACCGCACTTTCAAGGCACGGGGGTCAATATCCTCCCCATTCACTGCACAATGCCAATGTCGCCGGAAGGCGCCAAGGACATGAGTTGGAGGGGGAGACTCGGTGCATGACGCACCGGCAAGCGTGTGTTCATACACACGATGAGAATGTGAGCAAGTCGTGCAATCAGTTGGAGGAGTTAGCAAAGTAGTGGATGGAAAATCAACCAAGTCTCCGCACGATGAGCAACTGGTTTTAACATGATTTCCACTTCCCCACTCTTTGACTCCAGCAAGTGTCACACTTCATGGGATCAAGGTGTTTACAATTCTAGCAATATAAATAAGTCTCTGAATCATGATTGAAAAATAAGACAATCTTTCGTCAAACAGACAACAAGAGATTAACAACTCAATGTCTGAGCAATTGCTCTCAACAGATCAAATTCAATCAGTCAGAGCTTATCTTATTTCTTCACGTAGAATACACAACACACCTACAATTTTGATCACCATTGATCTCACACATTTCTCAGCTTTCCTCCTACAGATCGACCCATCCTCTCTTGTGACCGAATTGACTCTGGAACGACTATTGTCTTGGTTTAGGCCGGAGTCCTACAGATTGATCTCTCAAATTCAAAGCAGTCCCTTTTTGCATTGCATCTGTGTGAGGTTAGACAGTTCGCTCCGTTCAAGGAGTTTCCTCCGCACGGTCGTCTCCTCAATTCCTTAAAAACCGGCAACTCGTTTTGCCCCATATACAAATCTTTGCAATCAAAAGTTCATCCTATCTTCCATCAATATTTGCATAATGACATAATAGGCTTAACTTTTGAAATATATGGGACAATCATAGTTCACGGATGCAAACACACATATCGCGTAACAATTTTTGCAATATATAAAACCAATAAAGATTAATACTGCAAAATCATCTTCCAAATAAACTTTAGAATATAAATAAATAAATCTAAAAAGATTGCAAGATGAAAATCGTTGTCAATGGCTATGTGTACTCACAATAATTTCTATTCCAAACCCTAGTTATCATTCTTAAAACACAAGAATAAATTCTCATAAGAAGTTTCCTAAACAAAATAAAATATAACTCCTAAGAAAAACAAAACTGAAGGTCTTCAGACATAATCAGCAACCAGAGATCGAACACAAGCAAGTTCATCAGTTGCTTTCTTCAGTTTGGTTTTCAGAAATTCAAGATTCTTTGTTGCGGTTTCAAGTTGTTCACGAACAACCCAAAAATCTCGAAGAAGATTTCCCACCAATTGAGACGACATCTGAACTGGAGGATCTTTTACATGATCAACTGCATGAAACCAGGTTATGTATATCGTGAAACTCAATAACTTTGCTACCTTCAACATTGTTTTCCTTTTTGCATCCATCCATTGTGCACACCATAATCTCACGGGATAATTCTTGACGTTACTGAACGAATATATATCATAGGAAGAGTTCATGATATATATGAGATGTTCATAGGGAAACCCTAGTGCAACTCGTTTTACGTTCGAGAATGGGCAGTGCACATACACTCATGGTTAGGAACCCGGTTCAAAACCAAAAGAACCATGGAGCACAATTTAGAATTAGATTTGATAAAAATCAAAGCCAAATTATAAACATATTGACAGAAAATCTTAGCTTAAAAAGAATGAGCATAAGATAATTGTTAATAGACAACAAATTAACTGTCATTAGGAAGAAAAACGAGGATTTTCAAAGTGAGCAACAAAGAGAAATTTCTTAAGAGTTACTGATCAAATATATTACGATTATAATAATTAACCGGAGCAAGGCTCAATAGTAAGATGATAAATTTGTTTTTAACCGAAAAACGGATACAACAGAGACCAATATGTCAAGAAGAAGAGCTTCTTGAGAATTATGAGCATCCTCTCACGGTCTCAAAGAGGATGCTCATCCGCAATCAGTCAAGTTGTAGTTTGACAAACATATAGCTCATCAAGAATGTTGATATTTTCCCCTTTACTTTATTGACTGACATCAGAAGAATCACAAGATTTTTCAGGAGAATTAATAAGAGGAGAATAAGTATTACCTGATGCAGCAGCTTTTCTTGCATTCTTAATATTGCGTTTGAGTCTATTGATACTGGTCTTGAGCTCCGAGATACGATTATTAATGTGAATGTATTCGGGAACAAACACTTTAGGTTCAAGACTTTCTTCAGCAGGTGCCAAGGAATTTGAAATTTTCTTCTTCCTTTGATGACTTTTTCTCTTTACAAAGCAATTTAAAGAGTCGGTCGTCCATATAACATTCTTCCCTTTACAATCGTAAACAAATTTTGTGTCATATTTACAACCAAGAGTTTGCCCATCACAACACTTTTCTTGATTGCGAGACTAGACCTTTAGCACCGGACATAATGAGAAGCGAGTTTGATTACTTCTTTAGACATCCAAACAAGAATGTTATGAAGTTTTTCATTCCGCAGTCGAAAATGACATCTCCTTTCAAGGTGACCTTTGTTTCCTCGATAATAACTACTATTAAAGGGAATGTTTTTGACTGTTCTCATCTGAGCTGATTTTGAGGGTTGACAATCTTTGTTCATAGGAACATCGGCTGCTTGAAGGTAGTTTTTCACTTTTGATATCAGTGAAATTTTCACTTAGGAAATTTCCATCAACACAAACAAAATTGATCTTACTAGCATTTAGTGTGTCTATTCCTTTATAGCCCAGACTACGTGTATCACGATGTTCTTTACATGATCCCAGCATAGTGGATAATTTTGTTAAGCTAGCATTGAATATTTTTCAGATTTTCTTCCAGTGATTTGACCTTATCAAGGGCAGCAGTTAGATCAGCCTCCAATTGTTTTTCTCTGGCGAGAAAGCCGATTTGTCTGTCATTAAAACAGTTTTGTTGAGAGTCATATCTTGCTTCAGTTTCTGCAAGTCTTTCTTTCAACACAAAGAGATTTCGACGAAGATTATCACATTCAGAATTTTTTGAACGCACATCTTCATCACGATCTTTAAGAAGAGATTGTAAGAATTTATAACCACAATCATATCCCTTAAAGAGTTTTTTCAATTTCCTGTTTTCTAGACAGAGATGAGTTAGAAATTCAGCCAAGCAAGCTGTTGACTTTTTTTCTTTATGAGATGGTCGAAAAGCTTGATGTATTATGAGACTTCCTCATCAACATCTTGTCCCTCATCTGAATCAATTTCATCTGAAAGATCATCATGTTCATCTAGGCATTTTTTCCCAGTTGATTACAGTTTCAGAAAATGGAGAAAACGTGAGAGTTTTCTCAGGAGACACAAGGCTTTGAACCAAGTCAGAATGTTTCTGAACTGGTTCTGCGTTTTCAAATATGGTACTACTGACCATAGATTCAGATTGCTACAAACACAGATTTATAAAGTCTTAAACGTGTTTGCCTGCTCTGATACCAATTGAAAATGAGGGGGTCTAACAACCACACCCAATATTTCGCTTAGCAATCTGTATGGACTAACGCCAATATACTTTCAAGAGAATCAAGTAGACAGTTAGACTCAATCTTAAGAAAAGTATATCTAAGAGTTATATCTCAATTTCTCAATTTAATCTGCAATCAAACAAATATGAATTTGAGATCCCGATTGAATATATGAAATAATTTGTACGGTATAAAAAAACAATATCCAAGTGTCAATCAATTTAATCAACAATCAAAGGTTGGACAATTTATTGAACTTACGCAAAACCTGTGATATTTCAATTATATAAACAAATATAATGCGGAAAAGAAATGACACAAACACCAGAAATTTTGTTAACGAGGAAACCGCAAATGCAGAAAAGCCCCGGGACCTAGTCCATATTTGAACACCACACTGTATTAAGCCGCTACAGACACTAGCCTACTCCAAGTTAAATTCGGACTGGAATGTAGTAGAGCCCTAACCAATCTCACATTGATCAAGGTACAGTCGGGTTCCTTATGCCTCCAGAACCATGTCGGATTCTGCGCACTTGATTCCCTTAGCTAATCTCACCCACAACTAAGAGTTACTACGACCCAAAGTCGAAAACTTGATAAACCAATTTGTCTCACACAGAAAAGTCTATTGAATAGATAAACCTGTCTCCCACATATATACCTATGAGTTTTGTTCCGTCTTTTGATAAATCAAGCTGAACATGAACCAATTGATAACACGGACTTATATTCCCGAAGAATGTCCTAGTATTATCAATCACCTCACAATAATCTTAATCGTATGGTAGCGAAGCAAGATATTGTGGAATCATAAACGATGAGACGAAGATGTTTGTGACTTCTTTTTATCTTGCCTATCGGAGATTAAATCTCGAGCAAATCTTAGAGAAGATAGTACTCAATCACGATAGAAAACAACAAGATCAGAACACGCAACTACAGAAAAAATAGTTGGGTATGGCTTCACAATCCCAAAGATTTTTTTCAATCATTAACCTACAAGGTTTTGGAAAAACCTAAGGTTAAAGAAGAATCGAATCTAGTCGCAACTAGTATCACACAAGAGGTGTGGGGATTAGGTTTCCCAGTTGCTAGAGTTATCCGTTATATAGTCTTCAAATCGGGGTTTGCAATCAATGTTACCTTGGTAACAAAGCATTCAATATTCACCGTTAGATGAAAACCTGATTAGACTCAAGCTAATATCTTTCAACCGTTAGATAGAACTTAGCTTGTTACACACAAATAAAAAGTGACTTTATTTAGATATGAGTAATCGTACCTAGACGTGTACACCTTTGTTGGCTCAACAATAGTTAACCGAAGTTAGCTATATGAATACTTTCATATCAACCTTATTCATCTTAACCATAACTAGTTCAAATGACTCAAATTGTAGTTGCAGGAAATCCCACACTACACTCCTCACAAGAATTCACACAATCAAGTCATTTTAAGATGAACAATTATAATATTTTTTGATTAATCTTACCAATGTTACAAGATGAAAAGGAAATAAACTAAAGAATTAATAACTGCTCTGGACTTTCTCTCTCCTAATGACTTGCTCAACACTCGAAAAAGATCTCCCCCCTCTTAAGCCTGTTCGGCTCTTTATATAGGACATTACATAGTAGATGACAGCTAAGCTGTCCTTTATTTTCGGATCTGGCTTGCGACATTATCGCAAGTGTACAAATGCTAAATCTCGCTAGGTCTTCACATCTTTATCGTGCTCAGGCTGTTGTCATCCGTTGTGTCATTTTTATTACCAATCGGCGATATCTTCGCAATGTGTCGTTTATGGATTTCGCAAGAGTCTTGGTGTTGCGATATTCTGATCCTACATCTTGCCTCTTCTCATGTATTCTCTGTGAAGGAAAGAATGTCATGAGAATTAATACTTTCAAAATGACGCAGGTGTTCATTTCTTTCCTTAACTTTTCTGCCGACGGGATTCCATGAATTAAGCATAACAGTTTACACGTGTTAAATATTCCCTATTCACCGGCACATTAAATGCTAACCGGTTATCATCTTTTGTCTATTTAAGAAGAGATCCATCATAAGAATATTTTCTTTCTTTTACTTCATCTTCTTCATCTCTACATTCTCTGTGAATTTTATTTTTGTCGTCTGCAACTTTTTTCTACTGTTCATCTTTCCATAAATCCTCTCCATCTTTCTACTATTGTTCCTATGGAGCCATCAAGGTTTGTTGATTTCTGAAACTGATCTTCTTAGGATTGATCTCTTCTACGGAAATTGTTTTATTTGATATTGTTCATCTTTGAATAATTTCCATACTTTTTCTGTTTCAGCAAAAACACTTCTAGCACCAAATTCACAATCCAAAACCCTAATGTTCCCAAGAGTTCGCAGCAAAAATCGTTGTGAACAAAAGAAAGCCTGTGAATAGCAAGGTATTAAGAAACACTTATTCTTTTAATAACAATATTGTTGCCTCTGTTTCTTATTTGACTTGTGATTTGCAGGGTGATGGAAATGTCGATAGGCCCCCAAAAGATCTCGCCACCCTAAAAATGTTGAAACTTCTGTTCCATTTCCTCTGTTTAAGCTTTCAACACCTCCTACGATATCTTCGCAAGTTGAATCCCCTCTTCTTATTAGCGAAAATGTCGCTACAGACTTCTCCCCTATAACTGACCCTTCTATTAATGAAATTCCTCGTGATAATCCTGTCGCGAATGAACCCTTCTCTTCTTCTGCTGTCAATGCCTCTTCTCTGGACACTGCCTCAGCCCCAATCATTAACCTTCATCAAATTTCATCTTCAGATGACACATCTATGGCGAAAAATGATTCAACTCTCCCCTCTTCTGCCATTATCACTTCTTCATCCGAATCTCCCCCTTTTACTAAAGAAAATCTGGAAGGGATGGATATATCTTTCAAGGTTTTATCAGATATTCTGGATGATGTCAAGAAAGTTTCTATTGATCCTATCAAATCTGGCGTCTGCGAAATTTTAAGTAAATATTTTGGCTCTGACAGAACGGCTTCGCAGACATCCTTAGAAAGTGGAGTTGAAACTTTGAAGAATAACCTTCAGGTCATGACCTTGAAATGTGACACTCTTTATTTTGAAAATCAAAAGCTTCATAATGTTTCACTGGATCGTGACAATCTTCGCAAGAAGGATGAGGAACTAAAAGGTATAATATATTTTTTTTTATTTTTTTTTAAATCCCTTGTTCGCCCTTTAAGCTCTAAACTAGAAACGAAAAATTGAGATATATCAGTTTGAATCCGTCGTCGAAGAAGCCCGAATGGATAGAGATGCTTGGATGGATCAATATAACCAATTAGATAATCTTCATACGTACTATGTTGATAAAATAGATAATCTTACCAAGGAGAACGCTCAATTAGTCCAGAAGCAAAACTTATTAAGTAGTGAATTATCCCGCCTCTCTTACTTTTTGACTAAAGCTAATCTGGAGTTGGAAACTTTATCAGATGAGAATGAAACCCTATCTCAGGAGAAGTCAATTCTTTTGAATAAGGTGGCGATCTCTTCGCAAGAACTTAACATTTGCCAAAAAGTATGTAATGATCAAGAACGATCCCTCTGCTTTGGTTGAGAAATAATCTCAAAGAAGTAACAGAATCATTTTCTGCTGAGAGAGATAAACTTATTCAAGGTAGAATAACTCTAAGCATAAAGGCAAGTAAACTCAAAGATCAATACTCCAAGCTAGAAGAATCCTACACTTCTCTTGCGAAGGAAAACACCTTACTTATTTCTAATGAAAAGAGTTTGCGATCTCGATTGAAAGGTTTGGTTGGAGATAAGTTTGACAATGCCATGGACTACTTGGAGAATAGTTGCTTGGCTTTAACTCAATACCTTATCTCACAAAAGGAAGTTAGTCATAAAATTTGACTGTCGCAACCATTTTTTCTTTTTCAAATCTTTTTATTATGTCTTCCTTGCAAATCCTTCACCTGAATGATTTTCTTTGTTCTTTGTTTTTGTAAAATCTGAGAAAGATCTTCGCTCCTCCCTTTCTACTTTGGAATCTAGGTATGCCAAGGTTCGCAAAGAAAATGCATTACTTGCCTCTACTCTTGCTCGTTCTTGTGATCGAGCAGAAAGAAGATTTGATTATCTCGCTTACTCCAAAGATATCCAAAGTAGGAATCACCAGAAGGCACTCCTTCGCTAAGTTCATCTCAGAGCTGAAGTTCTTGTGAATGATATCTTATTGTCCAAATCTCTTTCCCCTGTATCTGTCGAACCTTTGGAAGTAGATGATGATAAAGTTCCTGGTTCTCCTGATAGTGATTATCATTATGAAAGTGGCGAAGATTTCGCAAATGAAGAGGAGATTCCTCCTAATGATGAAATTGTCGATAATAATCCGGATGAAGAAGAAGTTGGAATAAACCAGAATGAAGAAAGGATCAAGAGAAAGTTGAAAAAGCCAGCGAGAAAGCTGGTGAGAGTGATAAAATTAGTGAAGGACGTCCATTATCTTTGTCTGGCGAAAAAGTCGATGTTGAGGCTTGAACTTCTTTTGTAATTTATTTCTTTGGACTACTTCATCTGTATAACTTCTTGCATATGGCACACTTCAGCCATCTTTGAGATGCATTTACTCTTTTATTATTGTGTTTACTAGCGAGAAAGATAATGTTCATTGTTTAATAATTCCCATACTGCCTCTCATTATCTTTCTTGCGATGGATGACCTGCATAAATAATAGTTAGTTCTTATAAATCTTTTGTTGAATCATGTGGTCTTATTTTGCCTTCCTAGTTAAAGGTCTTATTATGCCACCACTTGTCATTGCGACAAAATCGCAGGACGTCTTTGCATTTTGATAGACGCATTTATGTGTCTATATTAGTCTCAATTCTCTGTAATGTTAGTACTCGATTTTGCGCTTATTTTGGTATTTTATGTCTTTGTAGGTGTTTTTGGAGAAATAAGCTTTTGCGGCGAAATTGGCTCGAAAAGTGATATTTGCGCTCCTGAGAGAAAATTACTAAAGGCACCCAGAAGACGCACTACAGGCACCCCGGAAGTATGCTGGAGACTCCCCAGAAAAGTCATAATTACACCTCAGAAGAATTGCTAAAGGGAACCCGACAATGGATAAGGGGTACCCAAATTACTAAGGGGCATCCATTTCCAAGGCAAGTACTATTGGCACCCAGCAGCAGGATAAGGGGCGTCATCTTCTACATTTCAAATGTGAAAAAGGCGGGAAAATAAGTGCAGCGAAGTAACAGATTAGTGTTGGCTTTTCGGGCAACTTTTCAGGAGATTCAATCGGAAATTCTTGTTGGGCTGGACTTGAATGGAGTAAACAGGCATGGTATATTTTAGTAAATCTAAAAACTTGGGCTGGATAATCTGTTGTTAGGTGAAATAGGAAGAAAATATTATCGGGTTTTCTGCATGATTTTCTGGGAAAATTTGCGACCAGATTTTCGTGACTCTTTGTTGGATATGGATTGGTAATAGTCCATTACATCATAACAGGGTTGACAACAATCTTTTCAACGTGAAAAAGGAAATATTTTCGAGTTTGATTAAAACAGGGAGGTGTAGCTATTATCGGGATTTTGTTTGTGTTATACTTGGAAGAATCGTAAGCTATGGGAGAAGATATCCCTAGTAGGATTTGTATTACCAAGTTTGGAGTGTCTAGAACTAATCAGACACGCATAAGAAGATTTGAAGGAGATATTATACGAGACTTGGCAGAGAAGATTATTTATTCTTGGGAAGATTTTGAACGTGAATATTGGAACTTTTGGGGTATAAAAAGAGTTTCTGGGAATCAGAGAAGGGAAGTCGAAGAGTTTGGGGAAGTTTGGAGAGTTGCAGAGAGGCAAAATCCCAAGTTGCAGGATTCTGTTTCTGTTGGTGCTGCTCAAGAACACCAAGAACATTGAACCACCAAAAGCCGTCGCAGAAGAAGCCTCAGAAACAACGACAGTGTTAACCCACTATCGTTCTTCAGGCAGTCGAAAAACAAGGACCATCAGTGACAGTCGTTTATTACTGAAAATCATTGTAAGCACTTTTATTATTATTTTTCAATATAATGATTAATGAAATTTTCTCCAATCTTCGTTCTATGAGTAGCTAAATTTCTTTTCTAGGGTTTTGGAGGAAACTATTTTTGATGGGTAATATTTAGTAATTAATTTCTTTGGCATATTTACTCCAAAAATTGTGTTTTAATTTGTCTAAAAATTCTCTCTTCTTTACATGCTTCGTGAAAACTGTTTTGGGTAGTTTCTACCGTTCTTTTATAAGCGAAGGAGGATTAGGCCTTAGAATAGCGACGAAAGTCATAAAAAAGAGCATGTAATGTTATATCTTCCGAAGCATGAGATTGAGTTCGAAAATTGTTTTGAGTAAAGTCGGAGTATTATGTCAAAGTTTTATTTATTGAGTTTACCATCATTAGAAGTAGTGAAATCCAAAGCCCTAGACTCATCTCTCCTTGATAACAAAAATCAATTGTAATTAGTTTGTGTTAGTATTTTCTTTTATTAATCAAAAACCAAATCTTTAAAAAAAAGTCCGAGCGAACGATACTCTACTTACCACTTGTAAAACTACATCACATTTGCATGCAAAAACCCATTGATCTTGTCTTATCATTTCTCTAGTATTGTTGCCTCTGCAAGATATTATTCATGCGACAATATGACAGGCCTAAATATTCTTGCGAACATAAAACCCCATGACATTGCCGTCTTGCGACGAAATCGCAGGACGTCCTTACACTTGCATGTAGTGACCCATTGATCTCGTCTTATATTCTCTTTTGTATTATTGCCTCTTCAGGATTGTTGCACAAATATGAAAATCCTAAATTTCCTTGCGAAAATAAAGCCTCATGACATTTGCATCTTAAGACACTTATCAGCTCCCTAATGGAGGGTGCCGCCCTTATCTTCCCCCTAGTTGCCCCTTCAAGTAGGCGTACTTCTCCCATACAAGGCTAGCTCCTCCCATCCGGTCTTAACAACAACCAGTTGTTTTCGCAGCCTCTTATCCCTTTTGCCTATAGGTCTTATGGTTACAAGACTGCACCCTAAGTGGAGTTTTCTTCGGGCCGAGTGCAGCATAAGCCAAGACTTGCCAAGAATGGCCGAGACACTTCAAATGCCCCAGGCACTCTTGGCTCAACCGTGTACCTCGGCGCCTTGATCAAATGCTGACTCCTTAGAAGAAACCTTCGGTCGTCCAATCTAAGTCATAAGCTTAGATTGAAAATCCAAGGTACCTCTCCTGGATGGGCTTTATTGACCCCAATTCTCCATGACCCAGGTTCCAGGGGCGGTGTAACCTTGTCCCTAAGCCATGTAATAGGTACGCCCTTCTATGACGCACTTTAGGTCTTACATTTGCCTCTTGCGAAATTTTGATTCGCGAACTAGGGTGTACGCCATAGTAGGTTCGCCTCTGTCTGATTATTTTGTTGATTATTTTACGAAATTTTCGCATGTTCTTTCTTTGTTTTGTATAATCTCGCAATAATTCTTTCACAAGATTTTCATATAGATTCATTTTGCTTTAATCATACATCATTTCGCAGTCTGTTCTTTCTCCACAATCTTTTACGGGTAATATCTCTTCAAGTATAACCTGTTCCACGGTCTATCGAGTCTGTGTCCCACATCTTTACCCTCAGGGTCCATCAATCTATATGCTCCTGTTCCAACTATATTTTTGATGATATAAGGTCCATCCCATTTTTTCGCAAGTTTTCCTCCATTCGCTGATATATTGGTGTTTCTCGCAGCACCAAGTCACCTGGTTGAAATTCGCGTGTTTTAACACGTTTATTATATTCTCGGGCTAATCTTCGCTTGTAATTTTCCATATGCTGTAGAGCTCTCTCTCTTTTTTCTTCTAATTCATCTAGCTTGGTTAAAATAATACCCGCACTAAGATTTTTCTCCCAAGTTTCTCTCTTTGTTGTTAGAATAATAACTTCTGTTGGTAGTACAGCCTCAACTCCATATGTTAAACAAAAAGGTGACATTCCCGTAGCTTCTCGCCTGGTTGTGTTGTAAGCCCATACTGCATTATGTACCTGTTCGCACCATGCTCTATTATGCCCTTCTAATTTCTTCTTTAATATATCTGCGATTGTCTTATTTGTTGCTTCTGCCTGTCCGTTGGCCTGAGGGTATAAAGGAGTTGACTTCCCACACTTTATCTTAAATGCATTAAGTAACAGTTCTATATTTTGTCCCTCAAACTGTTTCCCATTATCGATATACCAATTGTGGGGGATTCCAAATCTGCATATAATATTCTCAAATATGAATGTAAAAATATCTTTGTCACGAATGTGTTGTACTGCCTTTACTTCTGCCAATTTTGTGAAATAGTCTGTAGCAACAATCAGATATCTTCTTTGCCCAGATCCCGGTAAGAATGGTCCCACAATATTTAAACCCCATTTTCCAAAAGGCCAAACACTTGTTGAATACATTAATGGTGCTCCGGGTGCATGTATTTTCTTTTCGTGCCTTTGGCAATCTTCGCAATTCCTTGATATTTGTTTCGCATCTTCATGCATATATGGCCAATAATAACCTTGCATCTTCGCTTTGTATGCCAAAGATCTTCCGCCGTTGTGATTGCTAGCATCCCCACTATGTAACATCTTTAACACTTCTTCTCTTTCTTTTCGTGTTAAGCATCTGAGTGAAGGTCCGTCAAAGGATCTCCTAAGATGATATCCCATCCCTTAGTTCATAATTTGTCGCACGGCTTTTTAATTTGTGCGCCTCCAATCTATTCCTTGGTGTTTCTCCTCTCATCAGGTATGCTTGAAGTTCTGCTCTCCAATCTTCGATATTAGGTGTTTGTTCTCCACCTTCTATTATCATTACATCTACCTTTTCTTCTTCTTCTTCTTCTTTATTGATTCATGGTGATAAAAGTGTATGTATCTTTATGCATCTCGCAGTTGGATCTGTCATCATACTTTAGATAAAAGCAAAAGCATCTGCGAGTCTATTATCTTTTCTTGATATGTGTCTCCATTTAATTTTTGGGATTCTCGCTGAAAATTCCTCAACAAGTTTTTTGTATTTCTTCATGGATGATTCATTTGTAGTGTATTCTCCTTTTATTTGACGAATGACCAATTGCTAATCACTGGTGATTCTCACATTTTCCAACTTCATTTCTATTGCGAACTTCAGGACATGTATCACAGCCTCATATCCTGTCTCATTATTGGTGGATGCAAACTCCAATCTGAAGGAAAAAGCCATTTTGTTGCCCTCTACGAAATCAAAACAATTCCAACTCCGTTACCTTCCCCATTTGATGATCCATCCACCAATATTTCCCATCTATTTGGTTCTGTTAACAGATCTCTTGGATTTCCATGTTCTTCTTCTATATCCATCATTTCTTCCACAGCTTCATCATCTTCTAAAGGAAATTCTGCTAAGAAGTCTGCAACAACTTGTAATTTTGGTGAAGATAATATTTCATATTTGATTTTGATATGTCCTATTTGTGCATTCCATCTCTCAACTCTGCCTGATCTTTTGAATTTTTCATTACTGACTCGATTGGTATTTTTGTCAGTACCCTTATTTCATGTGCCTGAAAGTATATTCGAAGTTTAAATGCTGCATAAACTAATGCCAAAATTAGTTTTTCAATCTTTGAATAATTTTTCTGCTGAGATTGAAAGTTTTGGCTTTGATGTAATAGATTGGTTTTTCAACTCCTGTCTACCCGTAATAACACGGCACTTAACGCATGCAAAGTTGTCGCAAGATAGATTAATAATTCTTCTCCTGGTTCTGCTTTTTGCGAAATAGATATATTCGTCAGATGTTCTTTTATTCCTTGAAAAGCTTTCTCTCATTCGTCTGTCCATCTAAACTTCTCCCCTTTTTTGAGTATATTGAAAAAGTGTTTACATTTGTCTGATGATCGCGAAATGAACCTTCCCAGCGAAGCTAAGAGCCCATTTAACTTCTGTACATCTTTTACCGTCGCTGGTGTTGGCATGTCACGAACTGCTTGCACTTTCTCTAGATCAACTTGTATTCCTTCTTTGGATACGATGTAACCTAAAAAATTTCCCGATGCAACCCCAAAGATACACTTTTCTGGATTTACTTTGATGTTAAAATGTCTCATCTGTTCAAAAATTTCCCTCAGATCTTGGACATGATTTTTTGCTTCTTTACTTTTTATTAACATATCATCCACATACACTTCCAATGTTTTGTGTATCCATTTCGCAAACACCTTCTACCATCCTTTGGTATGTTGCTCCAGCATTTCGCAAACCAAATGGCATTTTTGTATAACAGTATAACCCTCTTGGAGCGAAAAAAAAACAGTATGCTCTTGATCTTCTTCATCGAGAGGGATTTGATTGTAGCCTTTATATCCGTCTAGAGAAGATATTCTATCGTTTCCTGCTGCTAATTCAACCATTTGTGGAATATCTGGTAACGGGAAACTATCCTTTGGATAGGCTTTATTTAGATCAGTAAAATCTATACAAATTCTTATCCCCTTTTTCTTCTTTGGAACCACAACCATGTTTGCTATCCACTCCGGATATTTTGATTGTCTTATGATTCCTACATCGAGCATCTTCTGCAACTCTTCTTCTATTTGAGGACGATATGTTGTTGCGATTTTTCTGATTCTTTGTTTGAATGGCCTCGCATTTTTGTCAATCTCCAACCTATGACACGCCACATACGGGTATATTCCAGGCATATCGTCCATGTTCCACGCAAAAATATCTTTAAATTCTCGCAACAGCCCAATAGTTCTTTCTTCTTCATCTGCCTCCATCTTAGTCCCAATTCTTAGTATTTTGGGTTCTTCTTTGGTTCCAACATTCACTTCCTTTGTTGGTTCTGCCGCAGTGTAGCTAGTCTTTGGTTCCCCCATTGGTGTGGGTTTTTTTATCTCCTTCGCAGGCTCAGTTTCTTCTCCTGAAATTTCGCTGGGTATTTCTTTTCCTTCCTCTGCTCTTATCATATAAGCTCTAAATTCTTCTTCTTTCTTTGCCTCCTTCGCCATTTTCCTGCAATTTTTTCGCTTCTTTGCTCGTACTTCGTACTGTTTCACTTCAATTTGATAACATAATCTCGCTTTATCAGCTTCTCCTCTAATTTCACCAATCCCACTTGGCATAAGAAATTTGATGCATTGATGTAATGTTGATGCTACAGCTTTAATCGCATGTATCCATGGCCTTCCCAACAGCATGTTATACGGTGATTCCATATCCACTACGCATAGTGCCACTTGTGTTTCAATTTCTCCCAGCGAAATTCGCACCTCTATTTCTCCTTTTGGTTTTGTTGTAGATTTACCAAAGCCATGAATATAATAAGTTGAAGGAGACATCTCTTCATCTTTGTATCCCATTCCTTTGTATGCATGGTAAAATATTATATTCTCCGAAATCCCCGTATCAACTAGAGTTTTGTTTACCGCCCATTCTTCCATAGTTTTTGCTGATTTTTCCTTTTTTTTCTGTGTGGTTACCGTGATTACCAAAGGAGATGTGTGGTTTAAATTTTCTCTTGGTATCTCTGCTGATGTGAATGTAATCTTCTGTTTTTCCCAATCTTTCAAGGGTGATGCCTTATCCATTGTCATGATCTTCTTTCCTTCAAAATCTCGTTTATGTATTCTCCCTCTGATATTTTCATGGAATTCATTAATCATTGTTTTTGTAATCAAGCTACACTCCAACTTTTTATTACATTCCTTGATTTTAATTTTCTATACTTTAACTGATTTATCAATTTATTTCATCGTCTTCTTGATTTGAACAATCTTAATAACAATCTCTAATCTTTAATCTTCACTCCCTGTTTCTAGCGCCATATGTAGTTGCAGGAAATCCCACACTACACCCCTCACAAGAATTCACACAATCAAGTCATTTTAAGATGAACAATTATAATCTTTTTTGATTAATCTTACCAATGTTACAAGATGAAAAGGAAATAAACTAAAGAATTAATAACCTCTCTGGACTTTCTCTCTCCTAATGACTTTCTCAACACTCGAAAAAGATCTCCCCCCTCTTAAGCATGTTCGGCTCTTTATATAGGACATTACATAGTGGATGACAGCTAAGTTGTCCTTTATTTTCGGATCTGGCTTGCGACATTATCGCAAGTGTACAAATGCTAAATCTCGCTAGGTCTTCACATCTTTCTCGTGCTCAGGCTGTCGTCATCTGTTGCGTCATTTTTATTACCAATCTGCGATATCTTCTCAATGTGTCGTTTATGGATTTCGCAAGAGTCTTGGTGTTGCAATATTATGATCCTACACAAATGAAACTAGTTCTAGAGTTATTCAATTGTTTATATTCTCATAGAAGTATATAAGACACAATTAAAGCAAAATCGATTTTGATTCACTCGAATCAATTCATGAACATTATAGCCACGGTTTGCAAAAGATTGCATTCCTTATTATATAAATGTATTAGTTCATGAACAAACCGATTTTAGAACATAACCTACTCAAGTATACATATGGGTATGCGTACCTAAGTGGCCGAACTAAGTTTGGGTTCGCCAGTTTGCGAACGAGTACGCATACCTTCCAAACTCAGTTAAATCCTGAACTTGAAACTTACGTCAGCACGCATACCGGTATGCATACTAAGTTCCCGGACTCTCATTAACCAACCAGTACGCGTACGGGTATGCATACCATGGTTCCCGAACTTGGATCAACACATATGCAAGTACGCATACTGTGATTATAATCCAATCATGGTTAAGTGTTCTAAACTCCCATCTCAATCATTGAAACATTCTTGGAAGACGACAATAGCTGTCTCACACAAACTATTAGCTTAAAAGCAACTTTCAAATGATCGAATGATCAGTACGAAACATTCCGAGTCTATATCAAATGATTGTCTGACACAAATCATGTAAGATGTTACAAGGCGATTTTCACATGATCATATGTTGGCTTTCGTCAACAGATGAATACACTAAGTTCATTTGATTATCAATTGATCTAGAAGGTCTAAGATGAACATGATTCATAGAAAAGTTTTCATATGGCTAACTTCGGTTAACTGTTATTGAGCCAACTCAATATACACGTTTAGGTACGGTTACCCATATCTAAATGAAGGTATATTTCATTTGTGTGTAACAATCTAAAGAGCATCTAACGGTGGAAAGATATTAGCTTGAATCTTAAATCAGGTTTCATCTAACGATGAATATTGATTGCTTTGTTCAAAAGTTATCGAACCCTGATTTGAAGACTATATAAGGGTGAACTCTAGCAACTGGGAAACCTAATACCCACACCTCCTGTGTGATACTAGTTGCGACTAGAGTCGATTCTCCTTTAACCTAGGTTTTTCCTAAAACCATTATAGGCTAACGACTTAAAGACTTCATTGGGATTCTAAAGCCAGACCCAACTATTTTCACTGTAGTTGCGTGTTCTGATCTTACTTTGTTCTACCATATTGAGTATTATCTTTTGTAAGATTTGCTCGAGATTTATCTCCGATAGGTAAGATATAAAAAGTAGTCACAAAGCTCTTCGTCTCATTCTTTGTGATTCCACAATAACTTGTTCTACTACCATATAGTTAAGTTATTGTGAGGTGACTGATAATTCTAGGCTGTTCTTCGGGAATATAAGACCGGATTATCAATTGGTTCATGTTCACCTTGATTTATCAAAAGACGGAACAAAACTTTGTAGGTATTTCTGTGGGAGACATATTTATCTATTCAAATAGACTTTTCTGTGTGAGACAGATTTGTTTATCAAGTCTTCGACTTTGGGTCGTAGCAACTCTTAGTTGTGGGTGAGATCAGCTAAGGGAATCAAGTGTGTAGATTCCTGCTGGGATTCAAAGGCGTAATGAACGCGACTGTACCTTCATCAGCGTGAGATTGGTTAGGGATTTCAGTATGAAGTTAACTTGTAGTAGGATAGAGTCTGTATCGGCTTAATACAGTGTGGTGTTCAAATCTGGACTAGGTCCCGGGGTTTTTCTGCATTTGCGGTTTCCTCGTTAACAAAACTTCTGGTGTCTGTGTTATTTCTTTTCCGCACTATATTTTCTATATAATTGAAATATCACAAGTTGTGCTTAGTTCAATCAATTGGTAAATCCAACCTTTGGTTGTTGATTGAAATTGATTACACTTGAACATTGGTATTTGGTACCGTTCAAGTTGTTTCTCATAATAATCAGGCTCGCGGATTTATATCTGTTTGATTTGATTATTACATCGAGAAACAGAGATATAACTCTTGGATATATTTTCCTTGATTGAGTCTCACTGTCTAGTTGATTCTCTTTGAATTATATTAGAGTTAGTCCATACAAATTACCTAAATAAAATATTGGGTGTGGTTGTTAGACCCCCTCCTTTTCAATTGGTATCAGAGCAGGCCAACACGTTTAAGACCTCATAAGTCTGTATTTGTAGCAATATGACTATATGGACGAGTCTATCTCTAATAACGTACCAGTTCGGAAATTACCAGATGTGTTTTCAAAGCTTGGATTCACCTTAGAAAACTGTCATATCTAAGTCAATATCTAAACATTCTCTTGATGTTGAAACTGTTGATGACTGGGGAACACTCTTAGAAGAACAGTTGAGTGAACTTTCTGATGAAGGGATTCAGATATTGATAGAGATGTTGATAAGCAAGTCTCGGAGTATGCTAAGGTTTTGGATTCATTGGAAAAGAAGAAGATGATAACTTCTCTTGTCACACCTCTTCTGAATCCTCTCTGTCGAGAAAACGAGAAATTGAAAAGGTTTTACATAGGTCTTTATGTTTCAATTCGCTCTTGCGAATCAATCCTCAAAGATTCTGAGGGAAACCTGAGTAGAAAGTCACTTGAATGTGATAATGTTTATCAAAAATACTTCTTGTTGGAAGAGAAACTTGTAGAAACTGAAGCAAGGATTAACTCTCAGCAAACAAGTTTTGATGACATAGAAAGCGCTTATCTCGCTCGAGAAAAATGCCTTGAGGCTGATTTAGCTGCTTCTCTTGATAAAATCAAGATGTTGGAAGATGACTTGAAAAAGTTCAATACTAGTTTAAGCAAATTAACCATTATGGTAGGAGCAAGTAAAAATCATCGTGATACACGAGGATTGGGCTATAAGGGAATAGATGCAGCAAAGAGGTAAAATTTGTCAAGGCTAGTGATTCGTCTCAACAAAAGGTTTCCACTGATGGCAAAAACGGATTTCCTTCACCGGCAGTTAAGGTTCGAAAGAGCAAAGTATATCAACCTCCAAAAACATCACACATAAATCCGGGTAAGAACGTTCCTTATATTTGTCATTATTGCGGAAACAAAGGTTACCTGGAAAGGAGATCTCGTTTTCATATAATGAATGAGAAACTTCATGATGTTCTTGTTTGGGCATCACAAGAAGTTGTGAAACCAAGATCTAATGTTAAGGCTAATCCTCTTAACATTACAGGTTGTAACTATCCAACCTTTAGGCAAAGGAATCAATGATGTGATAAACCTAGATTTTCCTATAAACGTCATATGAATCCTTTTCACAATCGTAATGGTTATGAAAAGGATAACTTTGTAAAGACGAAGACAAGATTCGATGCTCCCAATTGGAGAAAGACTAACTTGTAAAAGAATAGTCAATCCAATTATGTTCCGAGAATTCTAGAAGAGAGTAATGGGAAGAAGGTTCTGGTTGTTCCTAAACACACTCAGAAGTGGATACCAAAGAAAGTCAATGATGATTTGAGTGTGAAAAGGAATGATCTCCCAGAAAATTCCATGACTATGAAGAAGGCAGTATCCATGATGTTGGAACTTAAAAAGTTCTTTGGAAAGGTGGATTTGGATGTGAAAGGTTCTAAAAGTGATCTCTTTCATGATAATCCAAAAGTGAAACGGAATAAGACAAAAACTATAAATGGTGAAAAATCCATAGTTGCAGAAAAGTCTGTTTCAGTCACTTGTGGTGAGAAAGACATTGTTCACCTCAACACAACTTGATTGTGTTATAAGTGCATCCTCACCAAGAAATGCCATGTTATGTATACGGTAAGGCAAGCACGAGAATTGGGGCGCACATATTGTGTTAGGTAAGATATTGAATTTTCGGTAAAGCCGTAGGATTCACGATTGGATTCTTCTAAAAGGTATGTCTATAAACTTGAGAAAGATTTACATTTTTATTATTTGCTTAAAATGCTTATCATAATCCATGTACCTTGTGTATCGTTCATGTCTAAAGTCTTCACAGAGACTGAAGTAACTTAAGATAGTGGACCCTATCTTAGGATTCATGTGCGTTGAACAGATTGGCGCAGGGATACTGAGGAAACTAGGTAACTAGAGGTAGTTTACTTGGTCTCAACTATACGAAGTTGGTAGTGGTCTTTGTATAGAGGCTTAATTCTGAGAATATTCAAAACTGGACTAGGTCCTGTGATTTTTCTGCATTTGCGGTTTCCTCGTTAACAAAATCTTGTTGTGTTTTTAATTTTACCTTACACAATTATAATTATTGTTTTAGTTATAATTAAAATTATATACATTGTACGTTAATCCCAAACACTTGGGTTGATCCCTATAGTTTCGAACTAGTAAAACAAGTGTATACTTTGTGGTTGCTATCTTCTTGATTGTCTCGTCTATATTAGATCACGCAAGGTATAGGACTTATAGGTTGATATCGAAAAGATTGTGGTGTGTTTGGTACCCTCGTCCTTTCAATGTAGATCTGGAGAAATAAGCAATGACTTGATCTGAAATGGTTGAATTAGTCCACATGATAATATTCGAGTCTTCATCCGTCCAGTCTGTGTAAAGAAGATTTTCAATTCCGTTCCCGCTTGATTTCGTGGGGATATAAATTATGCTCATATATAAGAAGCATCAAGAAATTTCATGAGCTTATAATGTTGAATAACATAATTCATGATATTCCGCTAAGTAAGGAAGTTGTCTTCCTTAAGTTTAAGTTGTCTTCCTTAAGTTTCAAATGAAAAAAATTGGTTAACGGATTTAATGGTATATTAGAAAAAGAATAAGTTGTAGGCTTTTCCAATGATGATGTTGAAGGAAATTCTTAAATCATATACAAATCAGAGTCCAAGAGAAGGTGGAGAAATAAAAATAACCAAAACTTTGAACTAAAATACATGGTATTTTTAGGGGCGACCCTGAAAGAATTAGGGGCGACTTTTTTATTCCCAACCCATAGACAAGGTTATGGGATGTCCTAAATGTTAGTAGAATACCTTAATGCCCTTTAATAATCGGAAGTAAAATAATTATTTTTAGAATCCGATTATTGGTAATATAATCGGTAGTTAAAATACACACAGAGACTACCAATTTATATGAATTTGTGATAAATGTGTATTTGGGGCTACTATTAATCGGAAGTTAATGATAAATTCATTTACTATCGATTATAGGATACTCCAAAATTCGAAAAAAAAAAAAGATTTTTGCAAAATCTCATTTTGGGGCAACTCTATATTCGGTAGTTATATGAACTTTTTTGACTATCGAATATGGTTGGATAACTTCATTCACTACTGATTATAGGCTCAACCAAAATTCAAAAAATAGAGGATTTTGGCAAAATCTCATTTTGGGGCTACTCTATATTCGGTAGTTATATGAACTATCTTGACTACGGATTATGGTAGGATTTCGGCAAGAGGTCTACTGTATAATCGGAAGTCAGGATAACTTCATTTACTACCGATTATAGGCTCAACCAAAATTCAAAAAATAGAGAATTTTTGCAAAATCTCATTTTGGGGCTACTCTATATTCGGGAGTTATATGAATTTTGACTACCGATTATGGTTGGATTTTTGCAAAGAGAGCCAATGTATAATCGGAAGTCGGGATAATTTCATTTACTATCGATTATAGGCTCAACCAAATTCAAAAAATAGAGAATTTTCGCAAAATCTCATTTCGGAGCTACTTTATATTCGGGAGTTAAATAACCTAAATTCACTACCGATTATGATAGCATTTTTGCCAAAGGTCTACTTTAATCGGGGGTCGAGATAACTTTATTTACTACCGATTATAGGATAATCAAAATTCAAAAAATATAAGATTTTATTTTGGGGATACTTTATATTCGATAATTATATAAACTAAATTGACTTCCGATTGTGGATTAACTTCCCGATTATGAAGTTATCTACCGATTGTGAAGGGTAGTTTGGCTATTAAAAAAACGGAAGATAAGGGATGGCTACATTTTACGTTTGGGTGACCCTTTCTTGTCTTATGTGTCGCTCCTAATTCTTTTGGGGTCGCCCAAAAAATGCTAGGTTGAAAAACACACTAGAAGATCAAAGATCAAAATAGAAACCAAATCTTGAGAATAGCCGAAAAAAATGAACAAGGTCTAAAAAAAAGGAATTAAGAAAATTAGAAGAATCACCCCTGATAAACACACCACTAACACTGAAAAAAAAAACGAAAATCTTCGGGAAAAGAGACGAAGAGAATTAATTTCTAGGCGCAGGATCAATATCGAGTTAAAACTAACCCTAACCTATCTATCCATAGCAATAGTGTGTTAATGGTGGAAAACTTCATTACATGTCATTATGTCAATCAGATAAGATAAACTTCATTAGGACTAACCAAGTGTTAATACATTTATAATTTATTTATAGATTCTGTTAACAGACTAAACACACACACACGCGTACAGAACGCCTGTGCTAAACAAAGAATAACAGAAACTGTCACGTGAAAGGCACATGACCACTAAAGCTTATCCTTCACTGCAATTCTGACGTATCCTTCACCGCTGTTATGTCGGTGTCAATAATTTGTGCCGCTGGATGTTTTAAACTTCTATTTGAAATCCTTTGGGAATGACGATATTTGGAACTCTTAAAAAGCGGTTTTTGAGTTTTGAGTTATGATATAGACTAGCCGTGTTACTGTTTCCGATCAGTTTCCAATTTCAGTAAGCAACTTTCCATTTAATAAAATTGTTGCTCAAATCAAGCTTATATAATTCCTACTTGGATAAAACTCATTTGCAGGCAGCAGAAGCTGCATTTTCCTTGCTTTATGTACAACTCTATCTATTCTAGTACTATATGCCTATTTTTATTAAACAAGTTTATAAGAAGAGAAAAATAAAAGTAATGCTGCTGCATTCAAGCAATAAGAGTTCTTCCTGTCCATTCCAATTTCATTTTTCGAATTTTGAATTCCCTGCCTGCCTCTATATCAGACTAAGTATCACAGCAATCATTAACTGCTGAACATCCAGCTGTCGTAATCATTACCATTTTGTTCATCTGCTTCCTCTTCTATGCTACCCCCTCCGACCCATTCATCCATCGGATCCATCGGTTCAAGAAATACGTCTGTGTTATCCATGTTTGAGGCGGATAAATTTTGCAACCGAAGATTATGGTAAACAAATGTAAGCTCATTCAGCCGTTTTTGCTCTACACGGTTCCTGCCCTTCATATGTAGTTCCTCGGTAAGACTCCTTTTCAGACCATACCTCAAGGCACCAGTACAGGTCTGAGACAGAATCCTTATAGCAAGTCGTTGCAGTTCAGGGCATTGGCCTCCATACAAGGACCACCACTTTGCTGAATGCAGAGTAGCAATCACAATGCAAATGACAAAAATCAATTAAAGATCTAAGGTTCGGGTTATAATTGATAAAAATGAACTAACTAAGAATAAAAACAAATAACCAACAAGATGGAAATAAGAATTGACATTCTTCTAACCTGGAGCAAGCTTCATTCTCTGGTCAACAGCATCTGCATTGCCGAAAGCTCCACTTGCCCTTCTATACTCATTGACTTGTGATGTTATCAAATCCTGCTCACGTTTATCACCTGCCATCCGTACGATGCAGCAAAAAAGTCCGGCTGCAACCTCAGCATCAACATAGAAATCATCAAAATAATAGAGACCTGGATTTAAAAAGTAGCCTGCTGAATGGATAGAGCTATGTAGTTGATTATCCCAAATCCCGTCGATGATTGTCCAGAAAATCTGACACTCAGTTTTCCTGCCTTTATACTCCTTTTTTATTGTCTCCTTCACCTGGTCCATTGTCTCATATATGTAGCCCAACTGGGGTCTACTATCTCCTCCATTAAGTAGATGCAGAGCACGTATAAGTGGAGTACTTGCCTTCAAAAGCATTTCGGCTTCAGTCCAGAAAGAAAGCTCCCCAGTGACCAAACCAGCCACCATCAAACCATCAGCTGTTGAAGCCAACGTCGAGTTCTTCCATTCCGGTGAAATAAACATCTCCCTCAAATTCTTCTTCTGAGACTTAATTCTCTCCAAGATTAAAAATGATACCATTGATCTTATCCTGGAGGAAGTAACCAAATTGAACCCGCGAGTGTGTTTTCTCATGAGCGTCAAAACGGTCTCATGGCTGTAAATGAACTTAGTAATGGCCTTTGCCTTACCAAGTACTCTACTCCCAGTGCGCAACATTCCTATTTCCTCCAACATGAGGCCTATGCAGTGAGATGCACAAACAGTCCAAAACACACTCTTATACTTCTCTGTCATTTGTTTACCGACTGCCTCCATTGAACCCCCAGTAGTATATGTGACAATTTGAACCACATTCTCTACTCCTATATCTTCAATAACTCCACTTAACAATGAGACCATGGCATCTACATCTGCAACTGAATCTGAGAAATCGACCGACTTCATGTATATGGGACCTCGTGGGCAATCAATAACAAAATTGATCATATACCGCCCTCTCTCATCGGTCCACCCATCCAGCAATATGCTGCATCCAGTGCTTCTCCAAGAACACACGATTTCCAGCACATGCTCTCTCATTGCATTCAGTTCTTCCTCTAGGATGCACCCTTTGAGGTCATCAGAATTAGGGACCTTATATGCCGTGGATCCACGTCCACCCAAGGCATGTATCATTTTCTTGAAGGAAGCTGAGTTTGCTGCATTAAAATCAATGCCGTTTTCAAAAAAGAATCTGCCAATACACCTCTGGGTTTGCCTATACGAGTCATCCTCAACTTCTTCTTCTTCTTCTTTCTTCAGTTTGTTTAATATTTCAGGGTAATGCACAACCTGCAAATCCTCAACCTCGTGCTCTAATCCAGAGTAGTGTTTTCTCTTACGCGGCAAACTGGGTTGAATAGACTCTTCGACATTGTTGCTGTTTTGCTCAAGGGAGTCACTGGAATTAGAATTTTTCTTGGAATGACTACAGGACTTGAGCAACTGAACAACTTCCTTGTTCACTGGCAAACTGTTCCTCATTTGTACCTTAATATTCTCTGGAACATCTATACAAGGTGATACATCTCCACCTGTTCCGGCTAAATGTTTCTTGAGGCGAGAATAACAGGATAGGATTTTCCCACAGTAGTTGCATGCAAGTGTAACTCGGTTGTTTACCTTGTCTACAACTGTGCAGTGATCATGAACGCTTGCAGTCACTTCATTCGCTGCCATTACTTTAAATCGGAACGCCTTTTCTGCCAATCTTGTCTTTTCAATTCTACAACAATAGTTCATAAATCGTCATTCAGACATTCGAAAGATCACATTAAGCACAAGTGTACTAGAAATTGAAAAGAACGGCTAGATTATTCAAAATTGTAAACCCAAACCCAAATTTTATATTTGGAAATGGGAATCAAACTGTGCATATATGTAATGTTCATTGTAGCCCATCGGAATTATCAGCTGTACTAAACAATTCATGTCATGGAATTTCAAAAGGAAAAAAAAAAAAATGACCCAACAAATATAAAATGCTTCAACCAACTTCAACCCAGGCAGTACAAATGAGTTAGGTAGCTAACTAAATAAGGCAAGGAGAACATTTAAGCATGATTTGTGAACACAAACCCCAAACAGTAAACATTCTCATTTTTCATCCCACAAATTTTTTCTCTGCAGCCATTTAAAAATAAAATTGCAAAGATGAGAAGTAAAGAAGCCCATTACTCTAGATCAAACAGAAATTAACTTTTTTAGCTTGGAAGGAAAGAATTTGAAGAAACAATGGCATATTTTTACTACACCATGAGAAAACAAAAGCAAGAGTTGAACTTGAAAGTTACTTACTTTGAAATATGGTAAAGCAGGAGGAGGAGAAGGTAGAAACTTTAGGGGGAGACTGTTGAATTGATGTTGAATCTGGCCTTATCTTGCTTTTACTTTCCTTAAATGGTAAAAAAAAAAAAAAACTGCTTGTTAGAGCAAGTCTAGTGAGGTGGTATTATGAGGAAGGGGAGGAGGAGGGATGGTTAAACATCAATAAATAAATGAGGAGATGGTGATATACTTTGAAGAAAAAGAAAGTGAAAGGTAAAGAGGTGGGAGTCGCAGGACCAGAGGAGAGGTGGTGGTGGTCTCACTTTCACAGACAGTAGTACGCTGCTGCTGCTGTTGACATCTCATTTGTCTGTCTCTCTGTGTTTTTACACCTCCTAGCCCCACATAAGCACGGGTATGATGAGCGGTAAAGTTTTTCTGCGGTTCGGCAATGTAGCCGAAGAAATGATTTATATATACATCACAGTTACAACAACAAACAACTAGGAGAGTCAAAATGGATGGCTGTTGCCTAAGCTCAATCTAACGCTCATTCGAACTAATCTAACATATAAGACTCTCCTATTCCCACATTCTTTCAGGAATCGATGTCTAATCTTTCCTACAAACACAACAAGCTTCTACTCTACTTTTTTTTTTTTTTTTTTTTCATTTTCTTAACTGTACATACATTACAGAAGCTCAGCAATTAGGAAAATGGCAACCGAAGCAAGAAAAATGAGTAACGATGGATACTTGATTTTCTTGAGAAGATTATCTCTACTTTCATTGGCTGTCTGCGGGGTTTTCAGTGTCAGCATTCTCTGAAGATATCTCAGATTGTTTCTCTTCTTCACGGGTTCGTTTATGACCTGATAACTTCTCTTGCTGCTCAGCCTCTGTACAATTCTCTGAGTCTAGTTTCTTAGAGGGGAGAGATGATGAGGATGACTCCGTTACAGACTCGGAGTGTGGAGGCACCACAGCAGCCGCATCAGATTGTTGCTCGGAGTGCTGATGAGGATCCTCTGTCGGTGTTCGAGTGTCAGTTGACGAGGACCCTTTGAAACCTGTAGCTGGCATGAAGCCCTTCCCAACTTTCTCTTGCTCTTCCACAATCTTTTGTAGGTACCTTGCGTGCTCCTCTATACGTATCTGAAGGGACCTTTGTACCTGCATCAACCAGCCACAATATCAGGCTTCAGAAACCTAACGACTATCATAAGTGTTGTAGTTCAAAAATGAATATAAATTCCAGATCAACATCTTAAGCATTCAATAGAGTATAATAATAGATACCTCTAGTTGTTCATGGAGTTGTTTCTGAACCTCCATTTGCATGCGCAGGGCATCAGTGAGATGCATTCCCCTACAACAAAACCCAAAGAATGGAAATCAACGAAAGCTCAATTAACTGCCTGACAATATTATGCCAAGTAGCAATGAAGGGTATGCGTATGAATATTAACCTTTTAAGTCCATCACTTGAGCTGCTGCTTAATGATGCTTTCCTTTCTTTTTCCTCACACAACGAAGTCTTTTTCTCTAAAGAACACGAGGGAAAAAAGACATCTAGAATTAGCTGACTTTCACAAATACCAGAGACTAACTTCACTAATATACCAAACTCAGCACATGCCATGTTCTGGACTACGTAAGACAAGCTAATCTACCTTGCTAAAAGATGAAAGGAAAATGTAACTAATATGTAACTTATTGTTACCTTCTTTTATCTCTGGCATGTATTTGGCAAGCCGGTATTTCTGCAAATCATTGTGACAAACAGTCAGCTCACGTAACTGCAGCTGATCAAATCAAAATCTTACTGTAAAATACATCTTAGGACACTACCTGCAAGTGGCTTTTCACATGATAAATTGTCAAACCCTCAACACCCATACGTTTCAATATACCCTTAGGAGTTGCCTCTGCATGGCGTAGACAATAAGTATCAGAAATAAGTCAGTTTTATACATCATCAAAGTATTATCTTAAAAGTCTATCAGCTTACTTTCTGCCCCATCAAGCTTTTTGACCGCTTCTATGAAACGTTCATGGAGCTCAGGTGTCCACCTCATTCTTGGCTTGTGTGCAGCAGCTGCAGCCCCGGGACTGGGTTCACCTGAAGGACTCTGGACAGCAATAGGTAGAGCCAAAGGCTGAAGATTGCTCTGGTTGCTTGTCATTTCGACCGATGGGGTAGTAGAAACTTTAGGCGCCTCATATATTTCCTGCAGAAGGTAGAAATCAAACACAGTTATGCATCAGGTATTTGGCTTGGTATGGTGAAAGATTCAGTTAGAGACTAAAGAAAAGTGAGTCTTATTTGTTTTTTGTGATGATGATCTCCTCTAGACTCTGGCAAAGTTAAAACTGATAACAAGAGTGGAAAATGGTTTAAACTGTAACGGTTTAGTGGTTCTAGAATTAGTCGATACTTTAGGTACATAATTCAAGTGGTGAGCGGAAAATCGATCAACACTACTAGACTCTTCCATGTGGACTTAAGGGGGTATTAAGAAAACTGCAGCTGCATGAGCCAACGTAGTACTAGAGTAATAGAACAAGATATTTTTGGTTGTAACTATGCCCAAACAGTATCCATTTTAAGATTCTACCCACCCAATTTATCCACGGATATATGACATAACAGTCCTACAATGTAACAGGACATTTTCTGGTATAGGAACCTGGGATCATTAGTACAAAGTTCTTGTGATTTCGGCTGTATGTTGAATAGGGAACTATGTGAATATGAATAATACGTAAGACATACTTACATCAACTCTTGGATTTTCTCCGTTGTCTGTTATAGCCATGTCAAGCTCGTCGGACAAAAATTGAAGGTCCAACTGTTCATTGAATGTTAAACTGTCGCTTGCATAATTTACACCATGAAAGCTACCATCTGAAGCTTCTCCTACGGTAGTAAGAAAGTCCATGAGGTACTCAGAATGCTCATCGGCAAATTGAGTGTTTAAGTCTAGAGTTTGATCTGATGGAGACTTTGTCGAATCAACATCAGAAACAGGTTTCTCAGTCTTCAGGGGATGAGGCAGGAACGGTAAGTTTCCAAGCTGCCGATCGGCCTCTGAGCTTGTAGAAGATGACAGATACAAGCTGGTGCAGAAAGTAGAAGACCGCGAGAATGTGTTTTTTGGATACTGGGATAGAGAATCATAGGACATGGAGCTATCAGGCTCAAGATGTGGGGCACTTAACTTACATGATTTGAACGGATACGACGTCTGGGATTTCGAAGAACTGACTGATTCGGATTGAGAATACAACAGAGAAAATGTGGATGAATAGTCAACATGGGATGCAGTTATTTTGTTTCCTGTGTCAGAGAATAATACATCAGGAATTGGAGAGGCGATGTTACAATAAGCTTGAGAAACCATTCCTTTAGGAGACTCGGTCTGATTTAAAGTAATGACACTGTGGCGATTCATGATCTTCTTTTAGTTAAGACGAAAGCTCAGCTGAGAATCCTACTCCACTAAACCGAAAGATGCCCACAGAATCTCTTCTACTTCTGCAACAAAGAATCGAAGTGAGAATTGTATAAAGATAAAGTTCCTATCAAACTTGAAGAATTCCTGTATTGATATATCCATGTAAAAGGTCATATTGCAGAAAATGGGTGTCCGGTTTTAATTCTAAGATCTTAAACTAAAGAGGATCTGATTTTTGCTACTCATTCAATAACAAACACATTCCAAGGCAACATGCTGATAAACCCAAAATGAGCAAAAGCTAAATGGTTGTACCAACAAAATCATAGAAAAATATCAAGTCAAAGTCGTCGAGCTACATGAAAAGAGATGAAGTGTGTATTAGAGAATGACCAATTGCCATTGAAATAAGCTCGAATAGAACTTGCTGAAAAGTTAGCCGATCAACAAAAAGGAACCAGGCCTTTTCTTATGGATAAGAAGTAAGACATGTGAAGTCAGATGGGACTAGTTCTAATTATCACGAGCAAAAGAAGAAAAACACTTAACAAGAATTTCAAAACTGATTTCTGTTAACTAACTAAGAACAAATCAAGAAATGAAGACAGTAAATCTCAATAATCATCAGCAGAATCATGGGTTTCAATTACATACATCAATATTCAAAATCTCTTCAATACTTGGGAGAAGTATAAGGTGGGTTGGTAAAAGGAAGTAATTTGAGCATCTGGGTATACATAAAACAGAAGATTAGAAACAAAACCAAACCATATAAGATGATGATGATGGTAGAGTTTAAAGAATCTAATTAGACCCCAGAGAATGATTTTTACTTTTAACCATTAGACATAATCTAATTAAGCTCAGATGAAGTAGAAATCAAAAAAATTCAAGGTGCAGAATGAACAACAATGAAGATGATAAAAGATGAAGTTTTCTCTGTAAAAATGAAGTAAGAATTTGTCACCTTATTTTTTTCTTCCTGTGAATTCCCAGCTCCAAACAAAACAAGAACAAAAGACAGCAAATCTAGATGAGATAAAAGATTCTCTAATAAACTCTCTCCCACTAAGAATTCATGGTTTGTGAATAATAAAACAGAAATGTACAGATTAGATCCGCATTAGAGAGAGCGAGGAGGAGTAAGAGAGGAAACCCAAAACAAAAACAAAACAAATGATTGATTAAAATAATGAGAAGGGGCATTAATTACTAGTCTACTCAACTGTTCATCTTCATCATCATCATAATCTCCTCTCTTTGTTTATTTAATTCATTTCAATTAGTAAGATGATGAAGAAAACAGAAGACGTAAATACCTTAAGTACCCTCTGTTTCCCGTATCAGTGGAGAACGTTAGGACAGAAATGATGATGCCTTGCCTTTTTTTTGAAAATCACAAGTTGATCAAAGGAAAGGTACGGCCCTACACGAGATTACACGAACCAATTGTGTAACAATAGAAATATCAAACGGAACCCTTACTCATGGTCAATATGATTCTAGCAAGGTTGCCGATAAGGGTCCCACTGTACAGGGAGGATACCAAATTCCTATTTCTTACTCGTATGTGGGATTTGTTATTCCCCAAATTAGCAATGTTAGATTCTAGGAACTATAAGTTTATGAGCAGTGTTATCCCAAAGGCGCAAAGACGGCTTCTTTACCGTTAGATCATGCTAAAATCCAGATCTAACAGCCTTAAACCCTTTAAGGGAAGTGGTGGGTATTTCCATGAAAGTGATGAGTCATTTCTTGAAAGTGATGGGTCCTTTTTTAAATATGAATCTAACTGTTTATTTGATCATCCAACGGTAAAGAAACCGTTTTTACGGAAAGTCATCCCGCAAAATCGTGTGGGATAGCATTTGTCCAAGGTTATTGCTTTTGTTTTTTTTTTGTTTTTTTTCTTTCTAATTCGACTAACTTCGGAAGCTAAGTTGACTCATTTGAAATTATGAACTGGTAAAATTATAGAACGCTTCGAGTGAGATGTACGAGCAGGGTTTAATCATCAGGTAAACAGGAAAAGAAATTATTAAATATTTGAGTTAGATCTGCATCTCATGTTATTTTATTATTTATGGCTCTTTATCTTATTCATTTTTTTTATTTTTTTATTTTTTTTTATAAAAGAAAAGATAGATTACTACCTTAAACAAATCAAACATAAGTTTTTTTTTATTGTTTAAGAATATAGTACTGACGGGTTTTAAACTCAGATTATTGGTGTCATCACTAATATTACAATGGCATGGGTTTCATCACGACTCTATTATCATGATCCAAATCAGATGACTATAGTAGATTTCGGTTTTCTTTTTTCTTTTTTTCCAGATAAAAAGTGAACCTAAAGCCAGAAATGATGAGAACATTGTTCCACTGTTGTTTCCCTAAACACTTTCCTGCACTCCTCTAATCCAGAGGTGATGCAACGGATCCGGTTTTCCAAGGATGTCATAAATAAACTCATATAATTGAGAAACGAAGGGATGTAGTGAACTCAGCAGTGGTACGTTTTGTTTGAGCCTCCTTTTAGGTTGCTGTTGATGTGTTTGTTTGGTTGGCTTTTGTTAGAAATTTTGGTTTGGTATTCGACGAGAGACCCCACAACCCACGCCCCCTAGGGGCCTTAGCTATCATGGAGGGACCACATCGTAATTACAACTTTGAAAGTTGAGGCTAAAGAAGAAGTTGTTTGGTTGGAATTGTTATTATCGGGTGATAGGAGCCACCTTTGATGGAGCCACTGACTAACGTCACGGAACAAAACAACCAACAACATTATCATCACTTGTACTTTTATTTCTCTTTTAGATTTTTTTTTTTTTTTGTGCATTTGATTTATTACACTATTACTAGTTACGGCATGGAATTTCCTTCATGATAGCAAGCCGTTTGGCTGAGAAACTTCGGTTCCAAAGTATATGTCTTATGCATGAGAGATTTGCTTGTTGGTCCAAAATTTAAATTAAACAAGGACACAAATGAAATGCCCTTAGAAACGGAAAACAATATTTGTTAAACGTAGTTATTTATTTATTTAAACAGTATATGTAGTTTTTTATGTTTATAATTTTGATGTTTCCAAGCCAAAAATTGATCAATTAGAATAGGATATTCAAAAAATAACTGATATCATTTCTAACTTAGCTATAGAAATGTGATGGACCTGGAACATCTTTTGAACTATCGTAACAAGAATGATGTATTTATGGAATAGCTTATGGACTAAGAAATTATCGAAACAATAATAAATGGTGAGAATCATCCTGAACCAGATCATCCAACAACCGATATTGATATGTACATAATGAAAAAGTGTACGATCGCAAAATACGTATCAATATGTACGATCATATTGGTATGTACTGAAGGAAAAAACATATGATCTCACGGTACATATTGATACTTATGACCCAACAATACATACATATGTACTGAGGAAAACCCTGGTTTACGCTTGAATACGCATCGCAAACCTAGTTTATGTATGATCCAACGGTACATATTGATATGTATAAAAAAAATCTCAAAAATAAATAAATCGTGATTTTAAGAAAAATAAAAGTTAACAAAACAAATTGATGATCAAACGAAATGTAAATAAAAAGAATATGATGATCACATTAACCAGAAATGTTATATCCATGATAGAAACAAATTTGTACTGTAGGATCATACAATAATATAACCCAACATTAAATCTATAAACTTAGATCCATTCTCGAATAACTTGAATGGGAAAATTTCTTATTCTTCTTAAACCACGAGATCAACGGTTAGAAAATGAGCGCAAGTTATCAAATGCTTCAAAATGGTCAAATTGAGCGTCAAGAACTTGGCGCTTTAGGTTGGGTGCAGAGACATCTTTCACATAATTTTGGAAGATGGATTGGTAAACCCTATTTGAAACCGTATTTCATACCCTTAGACTTGACCTTTTATCATTCTTCCATATTATGCTTAGCTTGGACTCCAGCGTGGGACTTGCTCTCAGCAATAAATGAGAGTCGAACTCGGTCATTCTTTCACAACAAGGAGATGAAATCCACCATACGACAAGATGGTTCCCTTAAGATTTTTATAAGTGGTAGAAAGGTTAGTAATATTAATTTCTACCACTTATGCTAAATTTGATACCAACGATATTAATAGAAATAAAATAACTTAGCTGATAAATATTAAGAATGTTTATTAAATATAAAAATATATTAAAATGTAATAACAAAAATCCATTTAAATCAATTGAGATTGCTAGGGTTTAACTCCCATAATTAATACTAGGAAGTAACCCGTGCTCCGCACCGGGAATATAGTCGGACTTGGGTTCGGTTCAAAATTTCTATATACATGAGCCGATGGTTATAACTCATGAGTAATCTCTATATACACAAATTTCATAGTTACCATGAATACACTTTTCCAATTTTCATTGCTACGATGAACACAGTTTCTTATGACTCAAATACCCTGCAGGCCTGCACAACTTTCATTAACTACATGGAGCATTATTAGTGTGCGATGCAATCATCGGTCTTCACTTTGAGCTATGCTCTGAGCTGTCAAAGAGGTGGGCGATCATTTACTGTGTAAGGAGTTATATCCATTCAGAATGACGTGTTATATTTTCCGAATATTTTCGAACTTAGGAATGATTCCGAAGCAGGGAGTAGTTAGCTCCGGTTTGATAATCTAAGTACAACTATGGCACACAAAATAAATGGTCCAGTTTTTGTTACCATCTTTGATTCTCTATCGACATTAATAGTGGCAGGTGTGGCATACTTTGTTCTGGGTGAAATATGGTGGCAGTTATGCCTCGTATCTCCCTTGCATTGGGAAAGCATTTATAATACGAAATAGAACAATAAATAAATAAAAATAATCAAACATACGGGAAAGTTGCACTTGTTGAATTTTTTAGACAATAAATTGGGAAACCAAAAACAGTTCCTCCAACCAAAGTAAAAAGTTGGTAATTCCTTAATAGCATTGTCAACTTAGCTACACCATTTCTAAGTTTTTCATGATTTAAATTTGGGGTAGGATCCGTTGACATGGTTATAATGACATAATCTTGACATTTTAGCGCCATTTTCTCTACCAAATCTAACGGGCAATGAATTTGAGGCTAATTTTTTGATGACATGTTCTTCTTATAAGTCTCTACACTCCCACCAAAAATGAGAGCATTCCGAGATGTATAATACCACCATCTACCATTTTGAATATCAACCGTTGAAGATTAACGATTGAAATTAAAATTTGTGGATGGTGAAGTTTCGTATTTCGGAATACTCTCATTTTTAGTAGGAATGTAGAGTTTTATACGAGGAACATGTCTCCAAAATATTAGCTTTAAATTCATTGCTGGTTGGGTTTGGGAGAAAAAATGAGAACCATGTCAACGGATTATGTCATTATAACCATGTCAACGGATCCTTATGTACATCATACATACAAACTAAAAGCTTTTACATAGAAGTGAAGGTGTTCAAAAGTTTAAATTGACGGGAAACATTTAAGCGTAATGATCTTACCGAACATAAACCGCCAGGTAAAAAGTATGTGAAACATCCTAGCATGAGTAGGTCATCTGCCATAGATCAAAGAGGCTAGACATACACAAACACGCCTTTTATTAAGTACATAACATATCATAAAAGGAAACGAAAATCAGTTTATTTAGTGGAAACAACAACCTGATAGAAATAATATTAGCAACAAACTAATTTCTGAGGTGACGGTCATGAGATAGATTTCCCATCTGCATGTGCCTTCAAGAGTTAATCAACGCACAAAGCGAAAATTTTCACATAAAAGACTATTTTGATTCTAAGGGAGAAATACCATCTATTTCATTTTGATCCCAAATCCAAATCTGCTCCTTTCCACTAATCAGGTTTTGCAGGAGGCAACACTTCTTTTGCGATCTCACCGTGATGTTCAAATGCGTCTCTTCCTTAATTCTTGGTTATATGTTCTTCAGCAAATTCTCAGTATACAATGTTGTTATCTGCAATGGGAGAGTTCGACCAAGAGTTGAAGCTCATTTGTAAAATTTGACTAAAAACACAACGGATTATGTCCTCAAGTAGTGATAGTAATCATGGATACATTCAGGTCTTAGTTCCAAATTGTTTTAGATATCAAAGCAATTCTCAAGGGACTAACATTACTTTTATTCATCGCAGCCTCACCAATTAGTTGTTCACCATTAGTAAACAAAATCCAGGATGGGGTAATGCCAAAGAAGCATAAATATGTTAATGTAAAATCCACATAAAGAATGCACGCAAGAAAATACACATAAAGAACTTGTCATTCAAATAAGATCTAACTTTTTTTCCACTAAATTTTTTAAATCTACTACATTTATCATCATTAATATGTCTCTCATGTTTGTCCTTTTTATCCAGCGAAGGAAACCTTTGTGAAAGAACCGAAATTGGGATAAGGCTAACTATTTTGGTGTTAGTATTCCCATAACTATTTAATTATAGAGGTTCAAGTTTCCTCGTGAATTTCGTTGATTTCTTTTAAATTTTCTCTTAAATTACTAGAAACAAACAAACAAAAATAAACTACAAAAATAAAAGAAATACATTACATTAAATCAACTGAGATGATCAGGGTGTCACTCCCATATTTAAGATCGAGATTCAAGTCTCTTATTTTTTTCACAAGAAGATTCATAAAATTTGGTACTTCTAAAAAGAAGTGTGATATACAGTTCCTTGATAGTATAGTTTCTCATATTAAGATGACTGATCAGTTGGTGTAATTGCTCGTTATTCCATCTACCGTATGGTAATGGATTTGTTAAAAAATACTGAGATAATTACTGCAAGAAAATTATGTTGTCTTCTTACTAGAATAGACATTGCTTTGAAATTAAAGAGTTTGCCGTTAGACTTCCAAAAAAAAAATGTTTTTTTGAATCTTTTCTTTGGATTTGGTATACATTTTGATAGTTTTAGAGAAACTAAATACAAATCTTATACTTAATATTGAGAAGGAATAATACAATGGTTCATATATATACAAAACAAAAGAAGCTTAAAAGGAAGCTAAGAAAATAAGGAAACTAAGGTATGTGCCTAATATAGCATACTCTAGAATAATCTAGAAGTCTTTACGTTAACATCCCCTCTCAAACTCACGATGTTGATTTAACTGCATTAATCATCGAGAGTTTGTCAAGAAGAAATCGAAACCTGGGAGTAGAGAGCAACTTCGTAAAGAAATCCGCAACCTGCATTTTTGATGGTACGAAAGGAAAGGATATAGTACCACGCACCAAGTGATGACGAATGAAGTGGCAGTCGACTTCAATGTTCTTAGTCCTTTCGTGGTACACAGAATTATGTGCAATGTGTACAACACTTGTATTATCACAATACAAGGGTGTTGGCTCAGACATACTTACTCCCATATCTCCAACTAGCCAACGGATCCAAATAATCTCTACAGATGAATCTTCCATTGCTTTGTATTCAGCTTCATATGACGATCGAGCAGGAGTTGACTGTTTTTTACTCCTCTATGAAATAAGGGAATCACCAAGAAAGATACAATAGCCATGAGTGCCAAATAGTGCATATTTATACACCTTTTTATTGGCATTTTACTCATCTTTTGCGCTTAGAAATCAGATATTATCCCAGATTCTGTGTTTTCTTTGTTTTCAAGAATAAATATTTGTATTAATTAATTTTGTGTTTTTAGGTGATAAATAAAGTTCGGAGAATCTGAGGAGCCAAAAGAGCAAAGAATTGGAGTCGAGCATCTATGGAGCAGATAGCCAAAGCCCATGCGCGAAATCGGTTGCAACCCAACGAGTAGCAACTCATCTACAAGACATGGGCTTGAGCTAGACGACCCGCGACCCGGATCCGAGCCCATCCATCCCCGACCGTTCGAGATCTTCCCCGGTCCGCATCCAACGGTCGCTGCCTCCATTCCATCAAAGACCGATGCTCCCGTTTCACACCAGATCGCTCCAAAACCGCTTACCATCCTCGACCGTTCAGATCGTAGCCGCCTCATCCAACGCTCGCTCGGCCTGTCGCATCGTCCGTTGATGTTCGTGCCTCACAGCAAAATTACCTACCCTATACCCTCAGTCGACCATACCCATTCTCTTCTTCCTTTTCTCTTTCATCTCTGCAGAACCCATCCCTCACCTCAACCACCATCTCCTTCCCCCGACAGAGCAAAGCTCTGCTTTTCTCCTCCCTCTCCCTGACACAACAACCACCACACCACCTCCATCACCCAGCTACTTCTTTCCGCCACTCTAGGTTCACCCATCTCCATCTTAGCTTCTCTCATAACCTAGAAGCTAGGGTTTAGATGATTGAACTTAGGGTTTCTCCAACAACCCTAGCAGAGAGCTCTGAAGACGATTAGACAAGAAAGGAGTGCGTTTCAGAGTATGGGTGCGATTGTTTTTGCTTATTTTATCTTTAATTTCAATTTTGAGAATTAGGGTTAGGTATTTTGGTTGCATGTATAAATAGAAGCTGTGGAAGATGATTTTAAGCACGCCTGGGCTAGCCAGTGCTTCATTGTAGCTTTAATTTTGTATTCTGTTATTCTATCATGTTTTAATTTAATTGCTAGGGTTTCAGTGAAACCCTACTTCTCTGATTGTGATTTCAATTATGTTGAGTTGTTCTTGAGTGTTTAATGTATTAGATATGCTCAATATGAACACCTCATTACTCTGCTCTCACAATGCATGCCCTGTATTCATTGTAGTTAGGCAAACATTGTAGTGAGAGTGTTTCAGCTCATACTTTAATGATTAGTGCTAACCCTTGACTAGTTGTGCTTAGTTAGACAACTAGTACTCTGAATTAGCACCCTTAGCTGATAAATTGAGCTATTACCAGGTGAAACTCCTTAGGTGAAAGAGCTAATGATAAGATTGACACATTACCCTTAGCTTCCACAGGAACAAGAACTTCAACTGAATTGATCACATGATAGGAGTTAGTGGTGGAATTGAAATCCTTAGCATTCCTTTGTCACTGTTTCATTCCTTAGTTAGGGTCACTTCATCTCATCTTAGCCGTTTCGGCACAAACACTTTTGTTACCTTGTCACTACACCATATCAGTTGAAACTCAGTTTAGCAAGCCCTTAGATCACACATCAGAGCACCACAAGTCTCTGTGGTTCGACCCGCACTTGCTCAGTCCTACAACCAAGACACCGTGCACTTGCGGTATCACCGTAGGCCGTAAATTATACACATCTTCCAGGCCTACCAAGTTTTTGGCGCCGCTGCCGGGGACTTGGCGTGTGCCCTGTCGATTAACGGCTTGTTTCACTGTTTTCCAGTCCTCCCTTGTACATAATCACTTTAAATTTTTGCTTGTAACCCTGTTTTAGTGTAACTTAGTATATTGTTACTCCATCATTGCATTTTAGCTGAAATTTCTTTACATCTGCATTTAGCTTGTAACCCTTTCACTGTCTTTTCTTTACTACCCCTGTATATACGCCTTGCATTGTTATTTTTAACTCTGTTATTTCTTGCATCTATTTTTGTTACTTGCATCTACTTGCATCTACTGTTGTTAATTTTTCAACCTTTCATTCCATCTGTTAGAGCATCATTCATCTGTAACTTTCCTTTTCTTGTGTAACTTAGTGTAATTTTCATTCTAATTTGCATTATAGCTGTAGCTCAGTTCACCTTGTAGCTCAGTTCACCTTGCATTGTAGCTGCAGCTCAGTTCACCATGTACATATTCATTTTACACCTTGCATTGTTAACTCTAGCCTTGTGTTAGTATAGCTTAGCCTATCAAATCCCTGTCAGTTCAAATACTGATCTCTTTGCTTTAAATTGCACCTTCTGGGAACTGAAAATTGCTTGCTGAGTGAACAGGGACCTATGCTGCTGTGGCTGCTGAGCTACTGAGCCAACCAAAGGAAGGCAAGGAAAAGCTCAAGCTTGAGCTTAGCCTGTGATTGAACTATAATTGACCCTTGCATTGCTTTGAGAGTGAGGTAAGCCTAAAACTTCCCCTGAATGCCTTGTGCCTAGTGCATTGTTCTAGGGAGCCATCTGCCCTGTCCTTAGCTGCAGTGCCCTGTAGCTGCGATTTGAGCTTGAACTTAGATAACCAACCTGGAGCATAACCCCTTGCATGAGCTATTGCTAGACTTTGAACCCCGTTGACATCTGCAACTTGTGTACCCAAGACACGAGCATAAGCTTGTGTGAACCAGCCTTTGTAAGTTTGAGCTATAACCATCCCATGAATGCGATAGACCAATTGCATTGCTAAATCGTGTGCATCTGTGCTTAGCCGCAAGCCCTGAAGGTTTATATCTTGTAAGCCATGACTTGGATAGCCTAGTTGGTCAAAGCTATATGAGATTTTGTGTTAGTTATCAACCTTGAACCGACTCCGCAAACCATCGTACCTAGCCAACTAAACACTTAGCATACTCTTCCTACCAACCATTACTCGTTGAGCTAACTTGCTCGGTGAAACTTCCTTGCTAGCCCCCCGAAACTAGCTTGTGAAAAATTCGAGTTGAAGTCAATCGAGATAGTTGACATCAACTCGATCGTTGACGATCTTGACCGAGCATCCTTGTTTGTGAATGTGTGTACCCTGACCAGGGCTTGTCTTTGTGTAGGCCTGTAAACTTATGCAAATCTGTTGACAGAACTGAGTGGCTATTTATGGTGCATAAATGAAAATTTATTGATCTTGTTGAGCTATCTGTATGTGTGAATTCTGTGACATCTGAATAGTCTGTTGCCATCTGAACTTGCATCTGTGTGATCCTGGTTGTGTGCCTTACCTACACACCCCTTGGTCGTTGGGCCACCTTGCGTGGCGACTGTTGAATGCACACCGGCCGGTGGCAAGAGCTTGCCAAACTCCGCACAACCACAACCAAAGACTACACAAATGGGCTTGCACTCGCATAACTCCGAGCCCACAATCATAGCTTGGCCGATGACCACACACACTGGGGCTCATCAAACCAAACCGAGCCCATAGTCAACCGGCCTCATCAAATCAAACTGGTCTCGCAACCAACTAAGCCCACATCGACCATACTTCTGGCCGATTACCCAAACCGGGCTCTGCACTTTCGCACAGACTTAAGCCCACATAACTCCGGGCTCTGCGAGCCAAGCCATCCCACAATAAACCAAATTGAGCAATTGGCTGGTAAAGGCAAAACCCAATTTTACTAGGTTTACCACACCCATTAAGTTTTGCAAACACTTTGGGCTGCAACCACACATAATCCCAATAAACCAAACTCAAGCCCAATCAACCAAAATCAAATCCCAATAAACCAAAACCCAACAAAACCAAATGAAACCCAATAAACCAAACCAATCCCACCAAAACCAAATTAGATTGTGAGTTCAATTTGAGAGCTAGACCATGTCGATTTTGTCCGCATCCTGGGATGGAACAAATAAATCCCTTAGAGAGCTTGCTTACGGGCACCTTTCACGGGATGAACACCCCACATACCATAGTGACTTTAGGGAACTTTATGGGCCTTCTCGGGCCCCGATCTCACATACCCTAATCATTATGATCACATATATCATCCACCACAAAGTTGAAAATGAACAATTGTCTCATACCCGATCATCACTTCTAGATCAATTAGAGGCTCGACTATTTGCTTTAGATAGGCAATCACTTTAGAAAGGCAATCTGGTCGAATCTAGTTTTTCTAGGCAATATGAAACGCATGCTTGCACCTTATGTGGTGGCTTAGACCACCTGCTTGAGTCTTGTTATATTTTGCATGCTTTTAGACAAACTAGGGAAAACCATGATAATCCAATGTACGAAGTGTCTAGAAGTGACTATTGGGACCATAATCAACCCGCACACATGCATCATTCACCACAAAGTGGGGAGATGAACAATTTTATACTCCCCCCAACTCCTAGTTTGCAATCAAAGAATGGAAACACTCATGGAGCAAAATGCTAGGCTTGAAATGAATGCAATGCATGACCATCCATATAGCAACATGTCTCGATTTCCCTTCTCTAGTGAACCTCATGCTCAACTATACAATGAATATCCATATGAGGAATGCATACCCACTAGTGAAGACTCTCCTTCAATGGAACAACTCAAGATGATTCTTCAAAGGAACCTGATTGAGTTACAAAATGATAGGATCGAAAATAGTGTTTCTAGTCTTACTCATGCAACTAACATTGAATATGAACCTAATCTAGAGGTAGATGAGTACACTAAAAATGCTACAATTTTGAATGGAGAGATGGATTTTTGCTATGATGATGATGATGATGATGATGATGATGAATATGAAGAGCATGTGTATTTTGAAAATGTAATAAAATCTTTAGGTTCAGAGACATTAAGTGTCTCTCCTGTGAACCCTATGAATGATGCTTCTTCTGATATTCATGCATGTGATATTGATGTGGAACTGTGCAATTATCCCGTGAAAATGAACATGATTTACCCTCTTTTGACTTTAGGAAAGTGTGTGATGGTACAAATGATTTTAAAAATGAAAACAACCTAGATGTACCTAACCTCTCTCTGAGTCACAAATTGAAACTCCTTCACCCAACCTAGGTGTAGTTTGTCACAAAATTGCAAAACCAACTTTTCTAAAATGCCTAACTTAGGCCTAGAGCTTTGTGCTTCCCAAGTCCTCTTGGACTATTTTGCATCAAAGTATAACACTCTTAAGGAGCCACGGTTGGAATGTGTATGTCTCCGTCAGTAATTAGCAAAACTCATTTTGAGTTAGACCTTTTGCATGATGTACCTTTAAAATTGCAAGATTTTGTTCTCACAAACACACCTGTTCACAAGTTTAGGTTTGGGGGAAACTCCTTCACATCTACATCTTACTTGCACTCTCATGTTATATTTGTGTAAGATTGTTGATGGTTGTACATATCGTCTTTTGGGTTGATCCTCAACTCTTTAGATCGTTGGTTTATGGTGCATTTTCATTGTATATATCCAGTAGGACTTGTTAAATTTTTCTTTTCTTGATTCGGTTGAGTCTTCTTGCACATATATTATGCTAATCCGATATGATCTCCGTTGAGAATATTGGATTCTAGCCTTGACGAATGAAGCTCAACCTTGCTCCCGCCGACATCCTAATCTCTTCCCTTTTTATCTTATCGGCATAGTTCTCGTGGTACGTGATCATTTAAATTTTTCCTATCTATGACACATTGAGGACAATGTTTGATCTAGGTTTGGGGGTGCATTTGCATTTAGAGTTTTTAGTCTTTTATTTCACCTTTTATTTTCAAAAAAAAAAAAAAAAAAAAAAAAAAAAAAAAAAAAAAAAAATCAAAAATTTTTGCAAAAAAAAACCTCCAACTTTTAGAGATTTTAGAGTCACTAGCATGCTTCTAGCTATGTTTACATAGAGATTCTCGACCGAAATAACGAAAATTGGAAGTCTTAGGAGAACACAATCGGGTTTCTTAGTTGATTAGAGCGTTAAAGTTGGATTTAACTATACCTGAGGGCGAATTAGGTCTTTGTTTAGATATTCGGTAGTAGAATTGTGATCACCCATAGTGGAGACTACCCATTTTACATCAAGCGAGGTACCGACCTTCACTCTTTGTGACTTTCTAGAAAAGCTTTTAGAGTGTGTGTCACCGTACGTCAATTCCGGTTAGGAATGGTGAGCTACCCAACTTCGCACCACTTTCAGCACTACTTTTGATCTCTTGAGTGCTAATTCCGTCAATCATGAGGGTGACGTCTAAAGATGAAAACTCCTTCTAAATACCGATTTGTAGTTAGCATCATTCTCTCTCTCAATCAGCAAGACCCATAGAAACACATCATCGTCGGCAAACCTGAGACGAATCAGAATATTGAAAGAAAAGTTGAGATAGTCCAAGGTTTTTATGCAACAAAGAAAAGAAAGAAAATAGGATGAGAATTAATGAAGTTTGTGAAAAATTGAGTTTATCGTTTTATTATCAAAAAAAATAAAAAAAAAAATAAAAAAAAAAAAAAAAAAATTGTGTGTTTATTTTCGTTTCATGTACTATGCTAGATAAAAAAAAAAAAAAAATATTATTCAAGTTTTTGTAAAGTTCAGAAGTTCGTCATCAACAGTTGAAGACCGAAGATTGAAGACGTTTCTATGGTTCTTATGAGAGAGTGATATTAATTGCCGATCGGGTGAGAAGTGAGTGAGTACTCCCACCCCTTGCTAATGGTTGATTTCCTTTCTTAGAGATCATCGAGAAAAAGATTCTTTTTGTCCACACCTCGTGGAGTCTCCGATTTTATTTCGGAAGGTTATCCTTCTTACCTACAACGTGTGCGGGATTTCTCTCTTTACTCCCGCTCGCACACATGAGAAACTAAAAAGCGATCTTTTTGAGTGCAATTATCATAAAACCCTAATGGTGAGGCGAAGTTGAGACTTATGATCACGGTCGAATCCGAATTCTTTCATATGGTATGGTTACTTCTCGCTCGGACTTAAGGATGAGAATGCGTTCTTCGATAGTTCTAACTTCGTTACTAGCATGCGAAACTCTATGTCCTCATAGCTTCTTGGAGGCTTGAGACTCTTTTACACTACGAAGTTGGAGAAGGTTTTGTGGGTACACCTCTGGTAAACCTCACGAGACTACAACTCGTCCACTAGGGACACCTAGGGGTTTAAAGGCTTAGTGCATACGCTAAATGCATTCGAGAGACTGCGACGGGGGTATAGTTAGGATTTCTTATTTTCTGTTTCACTTGAGGACAAGTAAAATTCAGGTTTGGGGGTATTTGATGAGTGCCAAATAGTGCATATTTATACACCTTTTTATTGGCATTTTACTCATCTTTTGCGCTTAGAAATCGATATTATCCCGCATTCTCGTGTTTTCTTTGTTTTCAAGAATAAATATTTGTATTAATTAATTTTGTGTTTTTAGGTGATAAATAAAGTTCGGAGAATCGAGGAGCCAAAAGAGCAAAGAATTGGAGTCGAGCATCTATGGAGCAGATAGCCAAAGCCAGCCGTGAATCGGTTGCAACCCAACGAGTAGCAACTCATCTACAAGACATGGGCTTGAGCTAGACCCGACCGCGCGACCCGGATCCGAGCCCATCCATCCCCGACCGTTCGAGGATCTTCCCCGGTCGCATCCAACGGTCATGCCGCTCCATTCCATCAAAGACCGATGCTCCTGTTTCACACCGGATCGCTCCAAAACCGCTTACCATCCTCGACCGATTCGGATCGTAGCCGCCTCATCCAACGCTCGCTCGGCACGTCGCATCGTGCTTGATGTTCGTGCCTCACAAAGAAATTACCTACCCTATACCCTCGATCGACCATACCCATTCTCTTCTTCCTTTTCTCTTTCATCTCTGCGAACCCATCCTCACCTCAACCACCATCTCCTTCCCCAAACGAGCAAAGCTCTCTTTTCTCCTCCCTCTCCCGACACAACAACCACCACACCACCTCCATCACCCATTACTTCTTTCCGCCACTCTAGGTTCACCCATCTCCATCTTAGCTTCTCTCATAACCTAGAAGCTAGGGTTTAGATGATTGAACTTAGGGTTTCTCCAACAACCCTAGCGAGAGGCTCAAGACGATTAGACAAGAAAGGAGTGCGTTTCGAGTATGGGTGCGATTGTTTTTGCTTATTTTATCTTTAATTTCAATTTTGAGAATTAGGGTTAGGTATTTTGGTTGCATGTATAAATAGAAGCCGTGGAAGATGATTTTAAGCATGCAGGCTAGCCGGTGCTTCATTGTAGCTTTAATTTTGTATTCTCTTATTCTATCATGTTTTAATTTAATTGCTAGGGTTTCGTGAAACCCTACTGGATTGTGATTTCAATTATGTTGAGTTGTTCTTGAGTGTTTAATGTATTAGATATGCTCAATATGAACACCTCATTACTCGCTCTCACAATGCATGCCCTGTATTCATTGTAGTTAGGCAAACATTGTAGTGAGAGTGTTTCGGCTCATACTTTAATGATTAGTGCTAACCCTTGACTAGTTGTGCTTAGTTAGACAACTAGTACTCAATTAGCACCCTTAGGCGATAAATTGAGCTATTACCAGGTGAAACTCCTTAGGTGAAAGAGCTAATGATAAGATTGACACATTACCCTTAGCTTCCACAGGAACAAGAACTTCAACTGAATTGATCACATGATAGGAGTTAGTGGTGGAATTGAAATTCTTAGCATTCCTTTGTCACTGTTTCATTCCTTAGTTAGGGTCACTTCATCTCATCTCAGCCGTTTCGGCACAAACACTTTTGTTACCTTGTCACTACACCATATCAGTTGAAACTCAGTTTAGCAAGCCCTTAGATCACACATCAGAGCACCACAAGTCTCTGTGGTTCGACCCGCACTTGATCAGTCCTACAACCAAGACACCGTGCACTTGCGGTATCACCGTAGGCCGTAAATTTATACACATCTTCCAGGCCTACCAATAGCTAGTTGTAGACTTGTGATCATCATGGTCACCAGCCCAACCGGCATTTGAAAAACTACGCAATGTGAAACTGGATAAAGAAGATGGGAACAACAAACTCTGATATTGAGTTCCCCGAAGATATCTCAAAATACGCATAACAACTGCACAATGCATAGTAGTAGGTGAAGAGACAAACTGACTAACAATATGAACTGCATATGCAATATCAGGTCGAGTAATGGTGAGGTAAACCAGACTGCCAATAATGGTTCTATACAATGTGGGGTCTTTAAAAAACAACACCATCGGACTTTGAATATCTAGCATTTATCTCAAGAGGCGTGTCAAATGGATTCGTATCAGAGATATGAGACTTTTAAGAATATCACTACATACTTAGACTGAGAAAGAAGATAACCTCTTGGAGATGAATCAACCTCGATACCTAAAAAATATCGCAATGGGCCTAAGTCTTTCATCTCAAATTGTCGGTTAAGTTGTTCTTTTACATGAGATATCCATTTCAAATCATCACCTGTAACAATCATATCATCAACATATAGAAGCAATAATATTCGACCGGCAGAACTTTGACGAACAAATAATGTTGAATCATAAGCACTTGACTGAAACCCTAGATAAGTGAAAGTAGTAGAGAATTTCTCAAACCATGCACGAGGTGCTTGTTTTAGTCCATACAATGCTTTACGAAGCTTGCAAACCTCACCAGGCTTGTGAGGTACACTAGGAGGGGGAACCATATATACTTATTCCGAAAGGTCCCCATTGAGAAAAGCATTTTTCACATCCATTTGAGATAACTTCCAATTTTTAAATGAGCCAACCGCAATAAGAGCACGAACATATGTCATTTTTGCCACTGGAGCAAAAGTTTCTTCATAGTCAATTCCATATACCCCTTTGCGACAAGACGAGCCTTGTAACGTTCAACGGAACCATCAAATTTAGTTTTGATCTTGTAAACCCATTTGGAACCTAATGCGTTTTTACCAGGAGGTTGAATAACCATTTCCCATGTCACTTCCTTGTCCAATGCAGCGAGCTCTACATCCGTAGCTTTTTGCCATACTAGTTGAGCATATCCTCTTTGTAGGAAGTAGGCTCAAATAAAGAGTGAACAGAAGAAAGAAAAGATGAAAAATTCGAGGAGTAGCAAGAAAGACCAAAATCACTAGGAGAGTAACCAAACCTATTTGGAGGATTATGAGAACGTGAAGGATACCGAGGTGTAGCATGATCAACGATATCGGAAGGTGATGAAGACGTAGCCGGAGAAGGAGTAGGAGGAGAGCTTCAGAAACTAACAAAGTAGAATAAGAAATTACATCTTCAACTGCATCGTGTACATCAATGCAAGTATCAATAGAAGTAGGAACAAATCTAGGATTATATGTAGAGTTAGAGGAAGATGTATCAGAATCACCAAACGGATCAATTTTCACTAAATCGGACTTTTCAAAAATATTGGCACGAGAAGCAATTGAAAAGAAAGGAATATGTTCAAGAAACACTACATGTCGAGAAACATACATCTTTTGACTTGTAACATCATAACAACGGTATCCCAAGAAACACGCATAAAGCAGATTTAGAAGATAACTTGTTTCTTTCCCTATGAGGTTTGAGAACAAAACAAGCACAACCGAACACTTTAAGAGAAAAGTAAACAGGAGCAGTACCATATAACATTTTAAAAGGAGAAATTCCACCTGTAAGTGCAGTTGGTATACGATTTATAATATAATTTGCAGTTAGAACCGCTTCCCCCCAATATGTTGCAGGATCATGAGTTGATAAGTACAAAGATCGTGTTGTTTCAATCAGGTGTCGATGTTTACGTTCAGCTACACCATTTTGTTCTGGTGTATCAGTACAAGAAGATTGGTGAATTGTACCATCAGAAGAAAGAAGGTCGGCAAAAGAATCTTTTTGATACTCACCACCCAAATCGCAGCGGAAACATTTTATAGTAGCAGAAAATTGAGTACGTACAAAATTACGAAAAGCAGTATAGATACCAACAAATTCAAACCTATATATATTTCATGAGGAAAACCCAACAATAGCGAGTGTAATCATCAATAAAACATACATAGTACTTAGAGCCTCCTTTAGTAGGGATGTGAGCACACACACACACACCCCACCCTCCACCCCAAAAAAAAAACATCAGAGTGTACCAAATCAAAAGGTTTGCTAGAAAAAGAAATACTTTTATTGAAAGGTAATGCTGAAAATTTTCCAAGTTGACAACCATTACAATCTAAAATACCATGTGGTTTAATCAGTCCAAGAGAACCTTTAGAGACTAGGAATTTAATACGCGAAGAAGAAACACGACCTAAACGAGAATACCACAAATAAAAGTTACTAGAGTTTTCAGTAAGATGAAAAGATGATAAATCAACCGTGGAAGCCGCAACATCAGGAATCTGGAGCTCTACTAAAGCATATAATCCTCCTTACCTACGGCCTATCCCAATCACCCTCTTCAACCGCGGATCCTGAGCAACACAACAAGTAGGGGAAAAGTAGATATTATAACCCAAGTCACATAGTTGACTAACAGAAATTAAGTTCATGGCTAACTTAGGAATGCAATATACATCGGGAAGAGATAATTGAGAAGTTTTAACATTTCCACTACCAGTTATAGGTATTATAGTACCATAAGTAGTATGAACAGTTTGGGACAAATTAAGAAATTGGAGAGAATGAAGAAAAAACATGAGAAATCTTTAGTCATATGATGTGAAGCACCCGAATCAAAAACCCAAATCGAAGGAGTTATACCTGATATATTAGTTGTTTAAAAAACCTGCGAAAGAAAGATTCACTGGATCCAAAGAATGGGCTTGTTGTGAACTTAAAAGCTTTTGCAATTGTTCTAGGAGAGATTGAGAAGACTGATTATCACTTTTAGGAGTAGCAGCCGCAGTAATATGAGATTACTTGTATACAAGTCCTTGTTGTTGATTCTTTAAAAGTTGTGGACATTGAGCCTTCCAATGCCCTTTTTTCTTGCAAAAGCTACACTCATCAATAGCAATTCTAGTTGGTCTACTCTGGTAAACAGAATAAGGCTTCGAAGGTACTGTTAGAACACTATCCGTTGGGAGAGGAAGAATTCCTCTGATGCTTTGAGATTTTAGATGTACTTCTTCAGCTAGTAGCTTGTTAACCACAAAATCAACCGAAGGTAGTAGATTACGGTGCATAATCTGACCTCTTAAAGCTTCAAAGTCATCACGAAGAGCAATTAGGAACTGAACAAGATGTTGTTCTTCGCGGTATTTTACATATAAAGCAACCTTTTGAAGATCAGTAGGTTCTGTAAGATCAAGTTGATCCCAAAATCCAGTCATTACAAAATAAAATTCTTGGATATCCTTATCACTCTATTTTGTTGCTCTAATATCTGTCTCTAATTGATAACGCTTAGCGAAATTCGATTGTAAAAGCAATGTCGCCAAGTGATCCCACACTTCTTTGGAGGTATAAAACTTAGCTAAATGCATACCAATATTTAATTTAACAGAATTATTGATCCAAGTGATAATTTTAGCATTACATTTTCCCCAAGTAGCAAGAAGTATATCATATTATTTATCTTTAGAATCGGGAATAACAATGGTACCACTAACATATCCCCACACCTCTTTACCAATCAGAAAATTTTTCATCACATAGGCCCAATATGTATAATTACTCTTATTCAATCGAACATTATTAATTGACTGCAAGGAATTATCACGCTCACTAGCCATGGATATTGAAGAACAAATTTCACGCAAAAAACTTGATTTAACTTGGAAGAAATAGGTTTAAGAAATTACCTTGTGGAGAACAAATATGATAATTTGAATCAAAAGGGTATAACCACCACACCAAGAAGAATTTCAATTCGGTGGAGAAGAAACTTTAGAAGAACCAAATTGAAGAACCCTAAATCGATGTACCACGAAGAACAACGACAGTTTTGTTTCTTCTCTCTTTCGCTCTCTCTGTTTTTTATTTATTTATTTAAGTCGAAAGAAAACAGAACAACAAACACGTGTCCTGCTTGTTTGAGTTGTTTACTAAAGGGACACCAACAAAACTTCGAAGAAAAGGCAAAATTTTACCAGAGATTAAACAAGTTTACTTTCCAGAGAAGAACGATCAGTCTTTTTCTTTTTCTTATACCAATGGATTAAAGAGAACAATGAATGGACCCATCAATGGCATCATCTGATACCTTGATAGTTTTAGAAAAACTAAATACGAATCTTATACTTAATATTGAAAAGGAATAATACAATGGTTCATATATATACAAAAAAAAAGAAGCTTAAAAGGAAACTAAGAAAATAAGGAAACTAAGGTATGTGCCTAATATAGCGTACTCTAGAATAATCTAGAAGGCTTTACGTTAACACATTCCAACTAGCTGCAACATGACAGGTTCAGAATCACATTGGAACTCAACATTGTATTCGCTCAGCTTTGTTTCCCAATGGAAAATAATATTTGCTCCATTTATTTCTAGCAGTTCTCTAGATTTCCATCTTGACGATTCACCTCTAGCTTCTGTACCATTTCGTACATCATCAAAAAAGAGTTAGTGCTATTGCACCTCTAGATCCAATTTGTTGTGATAGGGGTTGTCAATCCGTTTCCACTATGGTAAAACATATGATGTTTGATGGTAGGCATGAGGAAAGTTAGCCGCTTCTATTTCTCTTTGCAGAGGCTCGCCTGTATGGAAGCCGGCTGACCATGTACATTCCAAGTTCTTTTTATTAGTAAAGCCTTATTGTGATCAGCATTATTTTGGATGCCTAATCCTTCTTGAATTTTGGATTTGGTTAATTTATCCCCTCTCAAAATATGGAGTTTTCTAATAAAGGATTCGCAACCAGAAGAAAATTTTAGGCCGACAGACAACGACAACATAAAAGAGTGCGGACATTCTCTCCTTCCCTCTCAAAATAAAAAAACAAATCCAGAAAATAATGAGCAATCACTTTGTCTCATTCTCTCTCAAAAATAAGATAAAATCAGAAAACTTAAAACCGTCTGTGGCTCAGATTTGCTCTTTAGGGAGGGATCGGAGTCGGTTACCACCTAAAATCACTCTCTTTCACTCCAATTTTCGACTTCTAATTATTTGTGTTTTTTCCGTATTTGTTTTTAAACTTTTTCCTGATTATGCTCTCAGGAAATCTTGTTTCAAAACCTTGATGTTTAGTCTTTCTCCGCTTCATCAAATCGGGATATGGTTCCACTTCAGTGGAAGTGTTGTTCTCAAAAGAACACTAGTTTCAACAAGAACAAAATTAACACCAATTTCTTCAACAGTAGCATCAGAGAAAGCAAAAACAACATCAACAACAGCAACAATAAAAACGACAGCAACGCTATTCACAAAGACTCGGACACTTCTTCAGTTATACAGACTGGTTCAAATTGCCTTAAGCGAAGATTGCCTTAAGCGATTTAGATAGAGCTTGTTATTTTATGTTACTTTAATTTAGTTTTAGATTATTACTTTAGTCAATTTACTATAAAAAAAAAAAAAAAAAATTGAGTCTCTGCCCTGTGCAATAATGTTGAATTGTTTGGTATTGGTAATAACAATTCAAATATGGTCGTTTAACCCAGTCTCATCAATCTGTTTTTGGCAATCAATAGTTTTGGTGGTTGCATTGGTGGAATTACTTTATCTGTGGAGAGTCTTGAGTATAGGTGGTGGTAACCAGGGACGGTAGCAGGGGTGGCTTACCCGGGTTGTAGCCACCCCAAAATGAGTAAAAACTTGTTTAGGCTACTGTATTTCTTTAAAAAAAAAATAGCCCAGGTAAGAATTTGGATTAGCCCAAGGTGTCAAGTATTACTGCATTTGTATTCTCTATTCCCTACCGTATCCAGTATATATATTCCTTTATTCAAGTTGGAAGCTTGAAGAATCCCCTATGCTGCTCAATCTCAATAAGTATACTATTTATGATTAGGAATTTCAGTAGGTCAAGTGTTTGATAAATTGTGTTACTGAACTCAAAATAGTTTCGCTCAACTTTCATTAATCTTTGTAGGTTAAGTGCTTGATACATCATGTATCCCTGAACCCAAAGTTGGATTTCTCTATTTTGTTTAATTCAATCTCATCTAGGTTGTAATTTTGCACTAATCGATCTGTGTATCCATCAATAATAATGTGTTTTGTTGCATCAATCTATACTTATGGTTCATTTTTTCTTAATGTATTATTACGTGTTCATTATTGGAGATGTCTACATAAGTTACCTTAACATAGAATTAAGAAGAACATATCTTATCAAACAGAAAAGGAATTGAACGTAGTAGCACTTAGAAGGAAAGTAGAAACAAAATTCGCTTGCCGCTATCGTATTCTCTTTTTAACTTCATGGTTCGTTTGTTGTTAATTTTTTTTTTTTTACCCCCAGATATAAATTCATGGTTCCGTCGCTAGTGGTAACTTCATCTCTAAATATGTTGTCTTTGAAAACAACATATTCAGTCCTGCAATGGTTGAAAACATGATAATGATTGTAATCTCAATGGCCAGTCCTATATTCAGTCCTATAGTGGTAAAAAACAAAGAAAGATTGTAATCTCAATGGCCAGTCCTATAGCATCTTTGAAACCATATTAATGAAGAGGTTAGCCTTGTTTTTTGTTGAAAGAAAAAGAAGCAAATTTTAGTAATATTCACCAAAGAGGTTAACCTTGCTTTTCGTTAAATTTTAGTAATACACTCTACCATGTTGAGGACATGAGTAGGAAGCAGCTGTGTTTGCATTCACTGATTATTATTACAAGTTGCGCAAGTGGAGTCATTGACAGATTCGCTATGGCAATTGTTTTATGTTGGGGAACCACTCTGGTATTACGTCACGGAACAGAAATGGAAATCATTAAAAACTCTATTATTAAAAAAAAAAAAAAAAAAAAAATGAATGTGAAATCAGGTGTTGTGATTCTTGCGAATGATGATGATGGTGATGTCAGCTAGTGGCCTCTCCTCTAATTTTTTTAAACATAAAACTATCATTTCCTTGAAAGATTGGATTTACTTATAAAACGGTAATGCTATTCCCAGCACGTTTTACCACTCTATTCAGAGCACGGTCTGATGTGGCGTACACGTGTCACCTCTGACGTGTAGAAAATCCTTATACTTTATTTTTTCTTTTTAATTTTTCTCTCTCGTCATATAATTGATTTTTCTACTGTCTTCTTTACTGGGTTAATTAACACAAAATTGGTCAAAAGACCAAAATCAACAATTCATGGGTGAAAAGACACTTAGGTTTGATCATGTTTAAATAATGAAAATTAAAAAGATATCTGTTTAAATGACAAAAATTTAAAAATAAAGGGGATGTAACAGGTTTCATCCTTGGCTCCATTTTCAAATATTTTTTCTTATTTTTATTTTACACAGGATGATCCAGGTTCATCCTCGCTATTTTTTAAGTATAAGCCGGGATTTAATCCAGTTTCATCCTCGCTTATTTTTTTCTATTTATTTCACCTAGTACTTTTTTTTACTCGTCCATTTGAACCGTGTTTTAAATTTTTTTGGACAAATGGCCCATTTTCTCTTAATTCTTCTGCGGAAGGGAAGAGCAGAAGATGTCCAAAATTTTCTTCGTTGAAATGATTAAATTAAAGATCAAATCACCCATCTTTGTATTTCGATGTTGACATTGGGATTGATCAAAATAAGATAACAATCAACACAAGTATGATACGAATTAGATGGTGATGAAGATTTAGAATCAAGATCTGCAATATGTTTAAGATCTTATTTTGATTCATCAGTCCATGATAATATTTCCTATTAAACGATGGGTCCTGAGGGATTTGATCTATAATTTGATTTTGATGCTAGATCTTGTTAGCTTAAATAAATTGATTTTGATTTTTTTCTCTCCGCAAATACTTGGATGTGGTGGAGGTAAAGGTAACGGCGGTGGTGGAACGATCTTCAATTTCTTAGCTATAGGAGATTATTACTAATCAAGATCCTCTTTTTTTTTGATCAACCGGTCTACAAGCTAAAAACCTTCACCCGGATTCACCATTAAAGACGAGAAAAGAAAAAAAAAAGGAGAAAGTGAGGGAGAAGAAAACCAACTACCAATTTCTTAGCTATTGGAATTACCTTAAGTTCTTCTGATTTTTTTGCAGTGAACATTTGATTTCATTTAAAAATTACTTTAACTGAAAAGAGAGAAGAGAGATGGGGAGCTGAAGCCGAGACGTTTACTCGAAAGAAATGGAGTCACGTGAACCCTGATTTTTTTTTTAATATTGATAAAGTTTTGTCACCTATACACGGTGGACTCGCCACATCGACGTGAGTGGAGAATAGAGCTGTAAGAAGAGAGAAGAATAGCATTTCCGCTTATAAAATGGCTTAAATTAACAAAAATTAAACAAAAATATGACTAATTCTTGCAAACTCGTCCCAAGGGGTACTTACTCAATTTATTTAGTCTTCTCACCATTGTTGGAGTTTCGTATGGTACTAACAAAATGATGCCGTATTGCTATTTAAGAGCTTATCTCTTGTACTTTGAGGTGGGCGATTCGAATTTCCATCCAAGAAAAAAATAATATCAAAGACAAGTTGAGTGTGAAATCGGGGTTGTGGAGGATAAGAATGTTGATGTCACCCGTTGGATTCTCCTCTATGATTCAAATTATCATATTTGTTCTCCACAAGGTAACTTCTTAAACCTATTTCTTCCAAGTTAAATCAAGTTTTTTGCGTGAAATTTGTTCTTCAATATCCATGGCTAGTGAGCGTGATAATTCCTTGCAGTCAATTAATGTTCGATTGAATAAGAGTAATTATACATATTGGGCCTATGTGATGAAAAATTTTCTGATTGGTAAAGAGGTGTGGGGATATGTTAGTGGTACCATTGTTATTCCCGATTCTAAAGATAAAAAGTATCATTTCCTTGAAAGAGTGGATCAACTTATAATATGACTTAAGTTAGCAAAAACTAAATACTTATATACTAATTCTGTGGTTAAGGTAGGTATAAATAACAATATTCAAAAGGGCCATTTACAATACTTTTTGTAATTGGGTCACAAAATGGTCACACCTTTGTAATTCGTTCCCAAAACAATCATACTTCCATCCGATTTAACACTTTTGAATACAACGGTGTTATCTTTTCCTAAAATATCCTTCTTCAAAATACCCTTCCCATTTAACTAATTCGTTGAAGTGGTGGTGATGAAGCGGTGGTGGTGGTGGTGGTGGAAGCTTAAGAATCTTCACTAAACCTCAGAGGGGAAGCGGTAAACCCTTTGTGTGAATGCGGTGTAACGAACCTGAATGCGGTGTAACGATCCTGAATGCGGTGTAACGGTGTGTAAGTGGCGGCATCACCACCGTCAGAACAATTACAATAAAGGTGTGTATGGAGTCTATGGAGAGATAAGTAGGGAGGACACATAGGTAATTTGCTTAACATATTTAACTGTGCAGTCATCACTTAACTCTCCTTTTAACTGAAGTGTGACCATTTTGTTAATAATTTGTAACAGTAGGATGGTAATACTATGACCATTTTGCAATATTTCCTATTCAAAATCATAGGATATATATGACAAGAGGACCACCATTCCATTCCATTATATACTGCCGATGGTGAAAAAAGAAAACTGAGGAAATATCACCGGTGCAAGAAGATTTTAACCCGGAGGCCGGAGTACATTCCAATCCGATGGTGTGTACCTAGATCAGAAAAGTTTTAAGGAGTCGGGGAAAAGAGGAAAGACTATGAAATGGGATGTCCAATCAGGCTGTGTCGCACCACCAAAAGGGAATGTCATTGTCCTCACTTTTTTGGAGATTAAGACTCGAGAGATCAAAAGAAAAAACAAGAAAAATTAATTCATCAGTATGCCCAAGAGCCAACCCCATCCCCACCACCCAGCAGATGCCAACAACTCTCCTCTTTCTCTGCAGCTAATAATGCGTGCTCGGATGGCTTAATCAATGACCCGCAACCTCTTTCAATAGATGGCCGACGTTAAACCTTACTTTCTGTCCAACTCAGTACAGTTTACGCAAAAACAAGTTCATGGAATCATGGCAGCAACCAATAATAATAGAGGCAAAGAAAGAGATAGAAAGTGATCAAGAGATGGGCGCCCAAAGGTCCCCAACACATCACTAGTCTCTATTTGGTGCCTAGTAAAAGTCCGTTATGTCGCCATACTATAACAAAGAAAATCGTCTTCACTGCAGACGAAACGAAAAATGGCATATCCTCATGGAAATCCACGGGTTTGGGTCAAGTCTCCCATCCCGACAAGGTTTCAGTCAAACCTTACTGACGGACTGAGTCAACCGGGTCCGTTCTAGTTGGGAGCGATTCATGCCAGAATTACGTTTGTTATCCTTTTATCAGTTAACTTAAAGTTAGATGAGTGGAGTAAAAAACTCATACCCGTTCATCTGAACTCGATCTTTAACCAATTTTGTCACGTTTCCTCGACCTTTTCGCTTCTTTTTTTCTGTTTTTCCGAAGGAGGTGGAGAGATAAGTTCAATGCAAATCTTTCCTTCTGATCCTAAATTAATTGTGGTTAATTTTTTCATTTAAATCTATAACTTCAACCTTCATATCTCAAAGCCGGCCCCCATTTTTAATACTTCTTCGCTAACACCTAATTTCTCAAATCTCAAGCAATTTCAAAACTGAAATTGGATGGTTTGATGATAGTGGTGGTTTTGGCGGTAATGGTGGAGATGATGATGACATTGAGATGGAGGAGAAAAGAATAATGGGTTTTTACCAGATTGGTTGAATTTGACTCTAAGTGATCCAATAATCATTTTGTCGTGTTTGTCGTTTCAATTGCATTTAGATCATTCATTGCTGGACCTAGATTCATTCCTTCTATATCAATATATCATACTTTTGATGTTTGTGTTATAATTGTTGTTGATCAGGTTTTATACTAGGACTTTAGAAAACTATCTATAATGCATTGTTTACATGGACACGATCAAAAAGTTGTTTACATGGAGAGTGGACAAAAGTCAGTTGGATTATTCACCGGAGTTCGTTCCTTGTGTGTCGATGGAGCAAACAAAAGAGCTGTTGTTGCTTGAGATGAATGGAGATGGCAAGGACGAAGGTGGTATATTTCGAAATGGGTAATTGCGGTGGCGATTGAGGAAATCATTGGAGTTGAATATTTCGAGTTTATCGGGGCCGGCGAATGGAGAGTTGGACGTGATCGAGAAGGTAGCGATAGCGAGAATGAAGATGGATCGAATCACGATACTCGAATGGCGATGGCTGCAGAAGAAGAAGTACGTGTTGATGAACGAGAACAAAGGAGTTGTTTTATCTATCTTGAGCTTGGCGATGGGATGCGGGGTTGATTGGAGAAACTCGTCAGTTGTTTGTCGAGGGTATTTGGCAGTTGTTAACTTGGAAGAAACGAAAGAACAAAGATAGGAAGTTTTTGCTGTGTGTTGGCAGAGTTGAGTTGATGTGATGTTCTTGAGTCAGCTTTGCAACGACCAAAGAAGATATTGTTGAGTTATATAAAGAATGACAGCATGAGCAGTGGTTAAACCCATTTAGGCAGATAAGAAAATGGAGGAACTAATGGCTTTTATTGATTTGATTTTGGGTCATACCTAGCCTGAACTGTGTGCCGAGAAACCAGCTTTGTCGTTGGTTATCCATGAACTTGACAATGGGGATTGAAGTAATTTCCGTCCAGGTTCTAGCCATGAGATCGACTGGTGATTAACTGCCATCATGTTGGGATTTGCGCGAGGAGGTATATATGCTGCTGATGATGGATTCGATCTACCGGTATCGAGATATTACTCCTCTATCTATATTACAAGCTAATGGTCGTGAATTCATATCATGGAGTCTCGGCATTTGGTTGATGAACATAGCAATAGGCAATGGATTTTGGGGGACTTGATTATTAATGCAGCTGCTCGGAGAACAAATGGACAGAAATTTTGGTCAGTCTGGGATGTACATGTATGAATGGAGATTCAGCTGCATGGAGTCGATGTCTGAGATGAGTGCAGTCGGTAGATGAGTGGTCGGCATTCTTCAGTTGTCACTTAATAAAGACTTGTAACTTTTTTGTCAACAACAATGGTTCAAATTTCTTAAGGTGTTGCGCTATAATGATAGAAACTAGCACCACTTGATACATTAGATACAGGTGTAAAGAAGGTACTAGAAAGCAGAAAAATCTTCTTATCCTTACTTGTAACACGATGCAGGTGTAAAGAAGGCAATATTATTTTCGTAATTAATGGATCTGCACGTAGTTATTTCGTCGGTTGCCATAAGCACCCGAAATGCAAGTTAGCATATTACAATATCATCCATTTGTTTTTTGTGTACCAGTCCATCACCTTTACTCTATGTGACTGTCACTATATGGTGAAGATAGAAATGTTATAGGAACTAATTCTTGATCTCTTTATACATGACTAAAATATCATGTGGACTATGGTTAGATTACTATCCATATCAAAAGTGAGTTGGTCTCGAGGAATTTTATATGGACTAATAAGTAATTCCTAAAATCCTTAAGTGCATTAAATTCAGAAATTCATTGTTACGCTTCCTAAATTTCTTTTGCCATTCTGTTGAACCTCTTTAGAAATCTTTTTAACGGAAACTGATTTCTTTCAAAATCCGTTCCAGAGTTTGGTACATTTAAAGAATTAAAGACATGGTTAAAGACTAAAATGAAATTGTTTCACATTTAATTTGCCATGACATCGTTATCTCGTTTCTTAGTTTTCTTGTTTCTTCGTTTATCACTTTTCGTTTCTTCCCATTCTTATTATATTGTACCATTGAGAACTTCTTTTGCTTCAAAGCTGATCACCACAAACCAATGCTTTCTGAAAGCATGATTGCTGACAAACAGATGCATATGAAGCACTGTTGCAAACTCAAGGATTTGCAACATGATTATTCCACGGTCATGGATGCGATGTATCTCTGACTCACACAACCAAAGATTGTCTCAATGTACTCAAGGATTTTTCTGTCTTCTTCTTTTGCAGTGGCTTAATTGTTACAAACTCTTGCATTCAGTTGGAATTCACTAACTTGCAGGAATTAGTTAGATTGTCTTAATCTAACTCACTTGCCCATTTTAATTTATAACACCATATGAACCAGTTACCCATTTTAATTTATACGCCCGTCGCATCAGAAAACCTAATTTATTTTATAGAATTTGTCTTAGTGAGGCATCCAATTTATTTTATACGACCGTCTGGAAAAATGAAAATGAGTGAGAACAGCAAGTAGTCAGAAAATTAAAGTCGAACTCTGTAGAATATCTGAAATTGTTTTCATAGCATTAGCTCTAGGAGCTTCTGATATATTTGAAACATGCTTCTTTCATTGGGATCTACCGATCTTTGTGCTCTATTGATTTCATATCGCAAGACCCATTGTTTTCTCATTGGCTGCTGAGGGTGAGGATGGTATAAGAAAGGTACTCTACTGTAGAGTGTAGATGCTTCACGATGCATTTGAGTTGACAATGACCATAAGTGGATGTAAATCCAGTGCCAGAAGCTTTTATGCGGTCATTTTAACTTCCACAAAACCAATGAACTTGATTTGTTTGTGCGCAAATAAACCATTCTCCGTATTGATAGTCAAAAAAAAAAAAGACTGATTAAGAATGGAGTTACAGAGAAATCAATGAACTTGCAACAAAAAAAAAATTGAAATAAAAAGCAAGAGATTGAACCCAAGAAAGCAAATTACTCACGGTGATTGTAGCCGGAGAAGAAAAGGTAAAAGATTGAAAGTGGTTACTGACATAATCGTGGGTTTAGGGCGGTAATTGTAGTCGAAGAAGAAAACTATTCATATAAGAAACGGGATTTAAAAGGTAACTACAGTTGTCTTCTATTAACTAGGGTTAAAGGATAAAATTGGAATAGAAAAACAAAACTTAAAAAATATTGATGGACAACCGATTTAGTCCATCAACAAAGGTTGACTGAAATTTTGTCCTTTTGTGAAGCTTGACCGAATCCTTTGGATTTCCATGATGTTAGTAGGGATGGCAATTTGCCCCACCCAAACCCATCCCCGTGGGGATCTATGGGTTAGGGTTTTACCCGTATAAACGGGGATCAGGCGAGGTACGGGAATCCCCGAAAATAGTGATGCGGGGATGGGGTGGGGATGGGATTCAAGGTCCCCTCCCCATACCCGCCCCATACCATAACCTATTATATCTGAACGAAGAATTTTTTTGGAAGATAACGAAGAAGATCATGATGAGATGATTAACATGGAGGAAGATGGTTAATAATGAGAAACTAAGAAGTAAAATGAACCATAATACTTAATCGTGGATCAATTGTTTCCTTTATTTTTTTAGTTTTAGTTGGTTATTATAAACTTAAAATTTTAAAATGCACTGCTTAGGGCCTTAGGCTAGTATCATTGTTTGAATTACCGATTCCCCATCCCCGTCCCCGCCCCATTCATATGGGGAACATGTAGGGATGGGTTTTGGTTTTTAGAACGGGGTAGGGGATGGGATTCAAGGTCCCCACCCCATACCCGCCCCATTGCCATCCCTAGATGTTAGCCCACGAAAAATCTAATCAACACAAACAAAAACTAAATATTATCTAGGAAAGCAAGGGTTCATTATGATGTTCAAGTACACAAAATTTAGTAATCTAGTAGTGGCCATTTTAGTAGATTCGTCCAACTACATGCATAAGGGTTAAATAGGCCGGTTTGATCAGATTCAACCCAACTATTTAAGTGGTCTCAAGTAATCAAGTTGTGACTCAAACAAGACTCCAACTGAGCAAACAGACAGAGCATTTGGCTTTAGTCTATAGAGGAATTTAAGATGACCATTATGTTATAACAGAAGTTTTGATCAGATTCAACCCAACTATTTAAGTGGTCTCAAGTAATCTTTTCAAGACTCCAATAGAGATGGGACTTTTCCCGTTTACGTTATCTATCTTTGAGCTCTTTCTCGAATTCAAGCATCTTTTCGCGGATGGGTTTCAAAAATAGTTTCAGATCCTGACGTACTTGCATCTTATCTTGGTGTGCAATATCCTTCTCTTGATTTAGCCGGATTTCCACCTGCAGATTAAAAAACAAACAGTTTTCATTTAGAAATAGATAAGACCAATTCTCAAGTAAGATTCAGAAATCAATACAGGCCAATTTGCAAGCTATTATTGAAGGTTCATGATTTCATCCAAGAAAGTATTTGCTAATCATTTTCAGAGCACACATGGGAAACGAGAACATGCAAAAAGAAACTAATTGATATTAGTCTTCTCCAAATAGTTAGTTACATCAACATGTTACCAGTAATGATAAGAAGGCCACTACCACTTGCCGTTTGATAACAAGTGAAGACAAAAAGAAATGAAGGCTTTATGCATGCACATTAACAAGTTTTCCTGATTTACAGAAACCTCGTTCACTACTCCTACTGAGCACATCTCAGTGGCAAGATGTAAAAACGCGTTTCTACACCTAATTACTATTCACTCTCCTTTCGTTAACATTTCTACTTTAGTACCGGTTTCTTCCATGCCTGTTCAAAATATTACAAGAATCAAACTATTTACCTCCATGTCATCCACTTCACCGAAGGAAAACTCTGGTACATCAAGATGGCCCGCGAAATGCTTTTTCTCCTCCCGGATCAACCACTCTCCTGAACATATAGAAACAAAGAAATTAACTTAAGTTCAACAGAAATACAGATAAAATAAAATCAATCCAAATTTTGTTTAGACAATTACTTACCTTTGAATCTCAACGTCAACTCATAAGTGTAGCCAACACGTTTTTTATTCCGAACAGTCACCAAAAACGCCTGCAAATGCACGTCAACTATCATTTCATCATCTATTTCGAATAACAAAGCTATTATACTAGATATAACAGCGATCACCATGTTGGCTATAATAATGCCTAATCGTTAAAGTCTCTTGATGTGTATGCCCAAAGAAGTAACATGACATCATACTCTGTACAGAAGAATAAAAACAAAAAACAAACACCAGTGCAAGAAGGTCTCATCTTCATTTCTTATCTCAACCTCAGTGAACTTTTACCACGTTAAGGAAAAACGAGAAGAACAGCTACAAAGCTCAAAAACCATAAGTTGGTAGCTTATTGACAAAACAAATTTTTTGGAGGACCTTAGCGTCTTCCTTCCAATACAAATCAACAATATATGAACGCAAATAGCAAATCTTATGCATCCGACTATAAAGTAACAAAAACTCACATCGCCTACACATTTAGTAACTTCTGCTATTTCAGCTTTGCCGCTTGAGAATTCCAATGAGCCCAAAGAACTCATCAACTCCTGCAAACAAGATCAGCATTCAAAGGACGATGCATTAGCAAGTTATGTATAGAGATATGCAAGTCATGTATAGAGATATACAAAAATGAAGAATCAGTCTTATATTAACACTTAATAGGAGGCTCAAACAGTTCAGAACCTTCACACACTGGATTGGATTTTGTCTTTAGTAGAACTTATAGGAAACCAAGAATATAGTTAAAGATTTGTTCCTAGGTTCACAATATATTGGTTACAGATGTCATGTGATGTTGTGAAAAATAACGGACATTAGAAAAGTTACATACCTTTATCCGACCACTAGCCCAGGAATTAAGGTTCTTCTCCTCCCAGGTTCCAGCCTGTAAAAAATAGATTTTCTTCAGAAACATGCATGGTACACACATATAGGTAATCACACGCAGAACACGAAAGTACTTCCATAAGCATAAAAATAGATGTTTCAGGCAAAAATGTTTGATGTCATATAGCTATTCAACAATTAGTTTGAGATATCAACAATGATCTCAAAGTTTGGATTTGCCCAAAAGTAGGATTACAGTAAAATTCAGGAAAGGATTGCTTTCAGAACATAAGAAAGGTACCTTTATGCCCATGTCTATTAGAGATTCTACAGCATGACATAGTGAAGTTACAATATAGAGTGGCTTACATTACATGTGAAAAAGTAGAGAAGCTAAAATGTGTACTAAATCCTTAAATCAAATGCAGTAAGCAGTTCAGTTTAATCATCCTTCTAGTTCTATGCTCGAGCACCAAAAGACAATGTTTTTCCTTTGTTTAACAAGGCTCAATTGTGGCCGCGGTAAACAAAACTCAAATCCAATAACCCTTTATCAAGGGAGTGATACAAGTTGTAGTTGATGTAGACGAGATGGGGCTGGAAATCGTTCAACAAATTTAAATCTTTTATAATTCAACAGCTCATAATTTTCAATGCCCGTCAATTTTTTTCTTGATTATAGAATAGCAAATTAATAACAATTCATATTTTAAACAAACACGACAGCGTACTAAGGATTAACCTAATCACTCTCCTAAGCTACTCATAAGTGACAAGTTAGTTGTAACTGTGAAATGTTTAAGTTGAATCAGGCAAATGTTAAGACTTAATAATGAATTAGGGTTAACCATGTACACAATTGAAAGATGAATATTCATATGATTTTTATCATATTGTTTGGAAATTGCCAGAATTTTACATTGCTAATAAGTTCTAACAATTGATATTAATATAAAGATGAGGAAAAAGGAACTTACTTGATTCCAGACAGATCCCAAAGAGTTAGAGTTGGAGAGAGTGGAAACATCTTGAGGGGTAAGCTTACGAGGAGCAGGAAGAGGAGCGGCATCTTCTTTCTTCAAATCTCTTCTGACCCAATACGTATATGAAGAACCCCCTCCTGCTGCAGAAGAAGAAGAACCATCATCATGGTTGTTGTTGTTGTTCTCAATGTTTTCTGCAACCAAACCCCCATTCTCCATTGTCTCTCTCACTCTCTAAAAAAAAAAACCTTCCTTTGCTTTCGTAACCAGATTAGTTATTCGCTTTGTGAAATCTGTATTTTTAGATGCAGCAGCAACCCAGGGATGGCAAGCGAGAGAGGGGAAACGAGGGCGTTGTCGAGATCTCAATCCCTATAAAGAGAAGAGCTTTGACCAAATTGCTATTCCTGGCTGCTGCAGCTGCTTTGGGGAAAAGAATAGGTTAGCTTCGGGAAACTTCTGATACCCCACTAACGAGGCTTCGAGGTTGTGGGAATTATATAATTATCCTCTTTTTTTATGGGTTTCACAATTATCCGTATGACACAATAAATATACCCCTCTCCATCTAAAGCCCATCAGATCCATTAAGAATTTTGTAACTTTATAAATATACCCTTACTATATAATTACTAGGTATCACCCCGGCCTACGGCCGGGGCTCAACCTTTTTTGAATTTTTGTTGTTGTTTGGTCGCTGATCAGTATTCTCCCATAAAATTTTAGTCATTAACAAACTCAAGTTAGATTAAAGTTGTGGAACATCGATCCTATAAGTTAGTTGAGGCCAAGTGACCTAGAATTAGCCGAGGCTTACGGACCCGCCGTGACCTCTTAAACATGTCCCAAGATATTGTTGGTCGGGGCCAAATTAGTCGGGCTTCTGACCCCACCGCCTCTTAAGCATGTCCCCGTGTTTGTTGGTCGGGTCAAATTAGCGGGGCTTACGACCCCGTAATGTCGCCTCTTAAGCATGCCCGAGTGTTTTGTTGGTCGGGTCAAATTAGCCAGGCTTCTGACCGGACGTTGCCTCTTAAGCATGCCGCAAAGTGTTTTTTGGCCCTATGAAATTAGCCAAGCTTACAAACCCGGTCGTGGCCTCTTAAGCATGCTCTAATGTTTTGTTGGTCGTGTCAAATTAGTCGGGTATTACAAACTCACGCCGTGACATTTTAAGCATATGCCCTAGTGTTTTATTGATCGACTCAAATTAGCCGGGGCTGGTAATATCTTGTTAGTCGTGTCAAATTAGTCGTGTCAAATTAGCCGTAATATCTTGTTAGTCGTGTTAAGCATATGCCCTAGTGTCAAATTAGTCGTGTCAAATTAGCCGTAATATCTTGTTAGTCGTGTCAAATTAGCCGGGGCCTGTCGTAATATCTTGTTAGTCGTGTCAAATTAGTCGGGGTTTACAACCCGACTGTGGCCTCTTAAGCAAATAGTCTATCTTTTTTGCTTCCAATTTGGTTCCAGGTTGCATCAAAAAAACAAAATTTGGTTCCAGCTACCAAACATAAACGTGTATAAATCTTTACCGTCTTTTTTATGCACAATTTTCTTTTCTAATAATAGTCGTTAGATTAGTTGAGGCTATCCATTCTTTCTGTTACACTTGTAGCCACGTCAAAACGTGGGTTATGTGAGATGCCTTTTGGTGTTTCATAAAAACTGTAGTGCAGCAATTCAAAAAAATAGACTTTTTTGGTCTTCCAAAATGCTAAGCCATACATACGTTTGCAGCTAGTGGGGTTTTGTAGATAGTATCAGAATTAGGCATCATAAGACCATGGAAAGATGGATGGAGTACTATAAATTAAATTACAAACATTGCTAGTACTTTGGAAATTTTTAGAAGATTTGAAAATTACATGAATACGACCGATCGACGTGGATCTGCTTATTTTATGTTAAAAATTCGGTTGACCAATAGCATCATTAAGCACCAAATTGATTGTAAAGAATTTGTGTACACAGTAATAATCAAATTTGCTTAATCCTTAATCCTTAAAAATTTTGCGGGGTATTTTTGGTTCATTGCCCGAGGAAATGTGGATCACGGTTCATGAAACTTAAAAATTGATCACGGTTCATGAAACTACATCATGCAGTAGTACTTGCAGCTGCTTTCAACATATAAATAGAGTTAGAACTAAAAAAGTAGACAAAGAGTGCAGAGTTAAAGAATATATAACTTAAAGAATTCGGATGGATGAAAAAAGAAAAAAGAAAAAAAAAATACACACCTCATAGCTTCAGTTGGATGAGATAATAAATTTCCTCTTTGAAGCCTCTTGGTTTGAACGTATTAGTTTGTTGGACGAAAATATATCTTTGAAGCCTGTGGGTTTGAACGTGTTTTTGATATGTATGGAAAACTTACGAACATACATGGTCTTATATAGGACTCTTTAGTATCAGAATTAGGATAGTATTTTTTGGTTTCATAATTAGGACAATATCTATTTCCTAAACAGTTAAAGAAACTCACGTTTGGAAATGAAGCTATCATTCACGTTTGGAAATCAAGCTATCATTAATAAATTAGTGGGCCCGAACAATATCGGGAAACCAAGTGATCCAACGCACTAAAATATCTCTCTTCCAACTCACGATCTATGCCGTAGGATGATGAAATCGATGGTCGGATTTGTCAGTCTACACAAACACCACTTCTTTTCTTTTTTTATGGGTTTCACAATTATCCGTATGACACAATAAATATACCCCTCTTTATCTAAAGCCCATCAGATCCATTAAGAATTTTGTAACTTTATAAATATACCCTTACTATATAATTATTAATCTAAATTAAATTTCAGATTTAGACGGACAGAAACAGAAAGAGAAAGAAGAGAAAAACGAGTTTTGAGCCCCGAAATTTCTCTGAGTTTGAGTTCGAAAAATTTCTCAGAGGAATTTTGATTTTGAATCAACAGATCTGCGAAATCTCCTTCTTCTACTACTACTGATTCTATGCTCATCAATTTAACCATTCCTATCAAATTTCAGATATGAAAACCGTTTCTTCATCAACAACACAATCAACAATCTTCTATCTGGTTTTCTGAAACAAATTGGTAATTCTTATTCATGATTCAAGATTAATAGATTTGTATATGATATTTGCATGTTCGATTTGAAGTTTTTAAATCTCGATCATTGATTTCAGTTTATTCGTATTTTTCTGTTGCGGAGATCGTTATTTTTGGAATCTTTGATTTTGTGTGTTTGATTCTACTTGATTGATTTGTTCATTGAATTCGAGATCCTTAATCATCTCTTAAACAGGTATTATTCAAATTTTCAATCTCCGGTTTTTGATTTTCAATTTATGTTGCTTTACTTAGACCTGCTCATTATTCAATGTCATGTTGTTTATAATTCATTATTTTAGCTTCAATCTACTTTCTATGAAGCAGTTATGTATTATTTTGGAGAATACTAACTGTTCATGAATTATTAGGAGAATTATTTGTTGAATTCTGATTGCTGATTCATTATTTGTAATATAATTAGTGTTGATGAATCAGTTTTGACATAATTAGAAGTTAGAAGTTAGTGCATTCAATTAGAAGCTAGAACTTACAGATGATAAACCCAGTTTACATTTCTAACTTTCCACTTTGAATATAACTTTCACGAGGGGGCGTAGCCCCCGAGTGATGTGCGACGTAATTTTAAATCAAAAACCAGGTTATATTGAGATTATTTTCTTATGGTTTGGAGTGAATTTTTTAACTTGGAGCATGTATTGTCATTAGAGGTCATTAAATGGGTACAATTGCACCGATTCTTAACCGGACCCGCCTAATTGGGTCCGGTTACGGGTCCTAAAGTTGGACCCATTAGCCACTTAAGACCCGGCGGGTAATTATTCGAATAGACCCGTTTATAACCGGGTCCAACCGGTCCTACCCGACGGGTACCCGCGGGTAATGGGTACCCGTTTATTTAACCTTTTGATCATTTTTTTAGCAAAATTATAGGTATTTTGCTAGTTTTGGCTTTGATTTTTTTTTATTTTTAATTTTTTTCTTACATTTAATCTTTATTTAGTACATTAATAAAGAAATAATAATAAATTTTTATAAAAATAATTTATATTCAAGTTAAAAAGAGAAAGAAATTAAGATTTTAATAGTTTTTTTAATACCCAACGGTGCAATTTAACCCGACGGGTATTTGGGACTTTAAACGGGTCCTGGTTACGGGCCAACACATTATGGAACCGTGAGGACCCTAACCGATGTTGATATGCCGGTCCGGTTAAAACCATGTACTACCCGGAGGACCGGACCGTTGATGACTCTAATTGTCATGTATCATTTCATGTAGCAGGTTAACATTTTCACCGATTGCATACTAATTCTATGCAAAGTAACATATATGACATTGTTTATGCTGTTTTTTTGTAGCAAAATCTTGGTTGTTGACATAGTTTTTTCATTGTTGAGTCGTTGACACTGAAAATTTATACAATATCCATCAACAACCAATGTTGATGCAAATAACTTGGATAATTTCTGATTATGGTTGTTGACATCTGTTTTTTTGATCAACATTGGTTGTTGATGCAGGTTTGTTGTATCAACTTTCATTGTTGATGCATATAACTTGGATAATTTTCTTTTTATGGTTGTTGACATCTGTTTTTAGTTGGATCAACATTGGTTGTCGATGCATATAACTTGGATAATGAAATCATTATGTTTGTTGACATCTGTTTTATTTGATCAACATTGATTGTTGATGTAAGTTTGTTGGGTCAACTTTCATTGTTGATGCATATAATTTGGATAATGAAATGATTATTTTTTGTTGCAGGCCAAAGATGGTTGCTGCAGAGTTCACATTTTGCAATTTGACCGTCTCATATGTTGTTTTTGAATCAATTTGTCGTGATACTGTTAAGAAGTATGAATTTCAGAGTGGTTACAAAACTGAGTTTTGTAAGAGTGACAAGACACGTTACACCGTGGAGTGTAAGAATAAGAAAAGTCAAAATAAGAAAAGTCAGCTGGAAGGCCAACTACTTCAAGGTATATGGGATCTCGAGAGAAAGTTCGCAAGAAAAGGAAGTGTGGTCAGTGTGGAAGACTTGCCTTCCAAAACCGTCGTAGATGTCGCAGAGCTTCTTTGGATCCTCGTGCTCCAGTCTTCCGCAAGGAGTCTAACTCCAGAATTATCAACTTCTTGAGGAGGATGTTGTTCTGAAGTTTTCCCTGTTTTCTGAACTTTTTTTTTTTTTACGTTTTTTATGCTAGTTCTTTGGATAATTAACATGGATGTTAGTTCGTTTTATGTTTTCCTATTTTTCTTGTTGGATTTGTTGTGTTTTTAATGATATACATTCTCTTTTTTGTATGAATGTTATTCTTGTCAGTGTATATATGTTTGTAGGTTCCAGGCTTACTGGTTTTTACAGGGAAAAAGTACTATGTAAACAGTATCAACAAATTATTGTTGATCACATTCATGTATCAACTTCCATTGTTGATGCCCAATAAAAAGAGAATGGTAATGTAAACAGTATCAACAAATCATTGTTGATCATATTCATGTATCAACTTCCATTGTTGATGCCCCAACTTCCATTGTTGATGCCTAATAAAAATATAATGGTTATGTAAACGGTATCAACAAATCATTGTTGATCATATTCATGTATCAACTTCCATTGTTGATGCCCAATAAAATTAAAAAAATTGCATGACTTTATCTTTATATTCAAGTCAACTCCATTAGCTGTGTATACCTGCAATATTTTAATACAAACTTGCACTCACTTGATAGCAAACTATTCATTCAATGTTTTATAGATGGATAGAAATCAGTAAACATCATTCATTCCCTTGATAACTAAATATAATATTAATTCATAACAAACCATTACTAAAACATCATCCAAATTGTTCAGAGCATAAATAATTTGTAAACTATGGCTCCTTTTTCGCTTTGTTGCTATAACTTTGTGAATTTTTTGTGAGTCTTCTTCTTCTGAATCCTCTGGTTTATCATGTTTCTCCTTTGTTCTTCCTTCTTCTAATAATTTATTGCTTACCCTTTTCTTTTTGGTTGGTACATCTTCTTGAATTTGTTTCGGTTCATCTTCTTGTTGTTCAACCTGTAGTTGTTCTTCAAACAATCTCTTCTTGTTCTTCCTCTTCCTTTTGGTTTCTACATTGACATTTTGTTAAATCTGTTGTGAATCATCTTCTTCTCTACTCTTTGCATTTATTCTTGGTGATCTTCTCATTCCTGTCATCTATTTTTCAAACAGAATAGTGCTAGTCATACTTCTTATGCATTCAATAATCACAACAGTAATTGTTGTTGGATTTTAGTTTTATGGCATCAACTACTATTGTTGGGCACATTAACTGTATCAACTACTATTGTTGATCATTTTACTGGCTCAACTTCTGTTGTTGATACATTAAAATGTCTCTAGTTTTTATTACTTATGGCATCAACTACTGTTGTTGATCATCTACTGTTATTCATATCTAATAGAATACTGAAAAACAAACACATCAATGCATCAACAAAACCTTTAATATTGCTGATCTGTAGAATCATTATCAATATTGAAGAAATACTTTACAATCAACATGTGACAGAACAATAACATGTAATCTTTTGAATTTTACGTGATCAACTCCTATTTGTTGAACCTATCTATGGTGTAAAATTCTCACATCAACTCCTATTATTGAAACTGAACTAGCATTATATCTCTAGTTTCAAGCATTCAATAACTAATAAGATCACATACAACAACATCAACCATAGGATCAATTATGAATGTCATGTCCACCAACATTATATCTTTATTGTTGACACAATTTTATGGTATCAACATCTATTGTTGACCATAGTTTTCAATAACTTCTATGGTCTATCATTAGCATCAACAACATGAACAACATCAACGTCATCAACAACTGATAGAAAAAAACACACGAAGAACAATAGAAAAACTAGGTTTTAAACTGAATCTCTGAAAATCACTCCAACTTATGAAAACAACCTTAACCTAACATAAAATGAAAATCAATCAATTATATATGAAACTAACAACATACCAAATCAAATTAAACATATTAGCAGCAGGAATTGACGATAAATCACACATGCAACAAAAAAAAAATTCCAGAAAATAAAATCTGATTTCAAAACCGTAAGAAATCAACATCAATATCTTAAACAATCATCATCGAAACCAAAATCTTCACCAATAAAAGTAAGTAGAAGATGAGAATCTTGTTTTACCTATTTGAATTTGCTGTTTAAATCTTCAAAATCAGTAAAACCTAGTTTTCTATCATTTCTTATCTGATTTTTTTGATTCTTGAAACTGAAAATGATTATAATCAAATCGGTTACTGAGATTTATATGCAATGACGGTTTATTTTTAGTTTGGATTGACGGTTTTCTCTTTTGATTTTTCGATTCAAATTTTTTTTCTTCAGTTACTGAACGAGAAGTAGTAAATAGAGAACAAAAGCAGGAGAGAGAGATCGTGGGTTAAAATGGCTAGTGTTGTAAATGCCTTCTAACATTATAATGTTTTATTATATGAAGGGACATTTTAGTAATCTAACAATCCGGATATTTTAGGGGAGGGTATATTTATTTTGGGGGAAGGTATTTGTGTTGGGCCTCTATAATAAGGGCATTTAATTAATCTACCCTTCTAGGTTTCATGAGAAGGAAGTTTCCTTCTTTTATTATTAGTGAAGGCCTTAGGGTCGAGCATTATTGTTCGATTAGCTAAAGAGAACCATCAAGTGGATGGTTCTCAAGCTTCCTCCCTTATATTTAGGAATCGAACCCCAGTAATAGCATAAATCCTAAGCTAATGTACTTAGAGTTCTAGGGACCACTGTTCTAACCTATCTGGAAAAAAAAAGGCTTAGCTATAACTTAATTATAGCGAGATGCAATTACTATGGCCAGTTGCTTAGTTTTAACTTGGCAAATCCGCAAAATGTAAAGTGCAGAGAAATTAAACGAAAGTATATACGTGGTTCGTTAACGAAGTATCTACATCCACGGGTAAAATACGATTGAGGTGTTTATTCATGTTTATCTGGTTATATTCATAGAACTCCATTAAAGAAGCTTTGTGAGTTTCTGCTAGTTAGAAGAGAGAAGAAAAGAAGACCCTTTTCCAACCTAATCGCTACGGTTTTTATGAGAAAGATGTCTCTGGATGATTATGAAAGTGACCTTAGCTTCACATTAACACACTCTTAGAGTTGATATGATGCTTCTCGCTGCTTTGCGATACGTTACTCCAGCTATCATTGATTGCCACGTGTACGATGGAAATTATGGTATCTACAATTTATCCCTTTTCTTGAGGGTCGTTGGTGAACGAACCTTGAGAAAAATCACTTTTGCCTAGCTCATATGTGCTTTGATTGTTGTCTCTTTCACTTGTTCCTTGTTTAAGAGGCTTTTCGTTCTTTATGGAGGAATTTCGATGAAGAATACACTACGACAAAGTATTAATACTTGCCCGGCCCTATTCTTCGTCAAATTCTGAAACATTCCTGCACGCAGAGATTCAAAGGTATCTTACCCATTCTTTCTGGTCAAAATGCTCTACGTGGCTTGCTTACCCCACGCCTATTTCGTGTTGGAAGTACTTCTTAGCACCACTAGTAACAACTTTAGGTAAGTCGCAACAGGGCTTGTCCGCAGTAATGGTAGATGTGACTCTGTGTCAGATCATCAAGAACTGAGCAGCAACGACGGTTGACAACTCCAGCGGGCAGTAATGGCTACATCCATCATTTAGACGCAGCAGTTTGACCGAAGCATCGGCAGCGCGGTAGCAGGTAGCAAGGATCAGCAGTGCCTCCATTCTTACGGCAGGGTTAGGTAAGCCACAACAACCGCAACGCAGGTGCGTCTCAACAACATCAGTGGATCTTCATCGGGTTGGTTGGGCATCGTGGAAATTACGTAGTATCAAGTCCTCAAAAACGTCGGGAATTCCCAACAACAATGGTCGGTTTACAATCCGCGGAAGCTTTGGGTGCGCTGGAGCAACAACAACACATATGCAGCTTTAGGCGTCATTCTCTTTGGATCGGACCTCTATTTGTGCGTGAAACGGAAGCTGCGTAAAAAATGAAGCTCCATGGATATGATCGTCTCATCTTGATCCATCGTATGCACTGTAGTCAGCGGGTACGCTTTTGCCGCGAGCTCCTATGACAGGACAATGACACCACCTCGGCAACGTAGCAACATTGCATGTTTGGCACAACAGGGATCGTTGACAGCAGCAACAACAACAACTTGTACATCATAGCATCGACATCTTTTACTGCAACATCAGCTTGTTTGCAGCAACTTTATGCCTCGTCTTCCTTTGACCGGATACTTGATCAGTGTGTGGATATGAGCTATACTGGGCAGCAGTGTTGCTTTAATCACATAGACGCATCATCAGCATGTGCGACTGATCGAATTTTATATAGTGGTAAAGGTTGTCGTTCACTCGGACTTTATTGAATTTGATTTTAGGCTTAAATAAATGAAAATAAATAAAAATAAAAAAATATATACACAAAATAGTAGTAAGATGGATAGGTACTGGGACTCGGGATTTCACTGCCTTTCTTATACATGGGTTTTAGAAATTAATCCTTGACATTTATAGCTCCAAACACAAGAAATATTAACTATATTCTTTGCCAAAGTAGATTTCATAAAACATTAGTTGTAAGTTGTGAGTATGACGCATCAAAAGTAATTAAAACTAAGCATGCAACATCAAACAAAATAACAAATAATTAATAGAAATCATAATTCATTAAAAATCAGTGCAAATAGTAATTAAGGAATTAATTAAATTTACCACATAATGAAATTCAGCTTCGTCCGTCGTCCCAGAGATGGGTTCTAGCTCCTCATGGTCAAAACACGCTCAAAATAATAACTCATGGCTCAAAAGGTATTTTTATTGAAGAAATAATACACACAAGAATTTGTAAAGTTGTATTGGCGTCACAGAAGTCACTGTTACTAAAATTGTTGCAAAACTGAAGATAATAGTTACTAATGGACTCACATGTAATGGTACTGAATATAAGACTCTAAAATACGAATGTTCTCTGCAGCTATATGTTCTTCAGCTTGGGGTTCTTGAGAACGACACTTCTGATGTGTCGTCTGCAACTACTTCTTCCTGCTGCTGCTGCAACTCCTCCTGCAGCGTGATTCTTCAACCTCGGCCTACCCCTAACTCTCCATCCCCCCATATGAGTCTCGAACACTCTTTATATACCCAACTGCACCATGAATCTCCCATAATAACTCGTCAAATATCTGTAATAATTCCTATGCAGTCATCGGGAATAATTTCCTGAATCAACTTCTTCACACGTCTGCATGTACTCTGCACACACTCAACAGCCTCAAACACGCTCCATAAGAAGTTTAGCACGCTTCAAACTCATGCAAACCTTCAAAAGATGAAGTGAAAATCCCGAGAATATCTCCAAGAACAAACGTGCCATGTTTTCTTCCAAATCACACCACACTTCTATTTTCTCGAAACTAAAGCTCTTACCATCTCTGTTTCGATCAAACAGGTTGGTCTCGACTAATTGGAACGAGAAAAATCTCCCCAAATCTTCTCGACTTTAATGAAGAAAATCCTTCTATATACGTACTACTTGTTTTCTCCCACGCGTGATTGTAGCCAAAGTTAGTCGATTCTGACAACATTAACAACCCTGTTTAGTCAAAACAGGATACTTGATGCCAACTCCAGCTATTTAATCTCCTTGAAACTCGTCGAAATCTTCAGTGCAAACTCTCGGGTTTTCAAGAACCAATTTCCCGCTAAAAACGAATTCAAATGAAGAAGAAAGGGTTGCCCCTTATCCAACAGTTGCGGTGCGAATATCAGGTGTCCAACTAAGGTGCCTTTATCCAAAGTAGGGTTTCGTTTAGTGGTTGTCCTCCAGTGCGTTTAACAACTTTTCGAGCCGAAATTTCCAAAAATGTTTATTTCCCATAAATGCCTACAAACACATAAAACATCAAAATTAGTACAAAATCGAGCGCCAACAATACATAGTATTGAGAATAAATTAGACACAAAAATGTGTCTATCAGCGACGCAGCAAGAACACGTCTGCAACAGTAACTCGTTCGCAGCAGCATGGATTGGATTGTTAGTAAATAATTCTTGAGAAAAATCTTCTCACCTTGCTTATCCCTGCCTTAGTTGGTGACTTGGTTTGTTCTCTTTAGTCGATCCTAGTTCCAACAGTTCCTTGCTCAATTGGGAGTTGTTCTCGGTGATTGTAATGTTCGGTGATTCTGCGTTGCCAGATCATCATCTTGCTTGAGTAGTTACCAGTGTCATTGGTATTATGAAGTATAGTAGTAGTGTCATAGCCTTGCACTCATCGTGTGGAAGTAGGTAGCATGGTACAATATTAGGTAGCAGTAATGCGCCATGTTCATAGCAACATTGGGTAGAAGCAATAGTTGGTGTGAAATCAACAACAAGCAGCAATCTATCGTAATCAATGAGCATCAGCATGTAACCAATGCGTCAGGTAAAGGCACCGAGAGCGGTTGGCATCAACTTTACTTCATCAGGTACAAAGTATTTTCATTTCATTGTTGGCATCAACCTGCATAGAAAAGCAACGAAAGATCCGTATTGGCAGCTTTACATCGTTATACGCTCCCCTTTGTTAAATTGGTCTATTGCAAGGATGATCGCAATATGGTAGTGAGTTAACGATGATATGACCATCCCTTTTTCTAGTGCTTGTGTCCAGATGTCTTCTAGAATCGTTTGCTCTGGAAGTTTTCTCCAACTAAGACACTTATGTTTCCGCTCAAATTCCTGCAGCTTACCGATCCCTTGTTGTCCTCTTCTGCAATTGGTCGTTATGTACATCTATGTTCCTCTTGTGAAGGATCTTTCCCGATCATAAAATTCAGCTCCGCTAAGGATCCATCGTATTCATACCTAACAGCAGCAGTGAAATGTACTGGTTGATTTTGCTTCGTAATAATCTCATACAGCGGTTCCTTATGGATGAAATGAGAAATCCGTTTGAGATTAAATGTCTGGCCTCAATAGGTTGACTCCGTCTAAGTCAGCATCTACGAGTTACTTTGATTGGTTGTTTGAGATGCCCCATGTGTGTTTCATGTTGAATTTGAGCTTCATGTTTTATCATCAAGTGAGCAGCATCAGTAACAAGTGCCTGCAACATGTGGTATCAGTGGTGTTGTGATGTAGCAACATTTATTGGTGTGAATTCAATGTTGGAGAAAATGAGTTTTAATTAAAAGGTTTTATGGTCTTGGTGTGGTTTGATGTAATGACCTAAGGGTCTAAGGATACTCACTCATTTTTGGGTGAATGAAGTGGAACCTTTAGTCCCACATTGTGGAAAACTAAAGAGGAGATCCACTATATAAGCATACACTTATGTATGAATTGTAAAACGTGGGTGGAGCGTAGAGGTGTAAAACGTACCGTCCCGGCACAGCCCGGCACACGAAGTCGCGTGCTTCACGTGCCATGTGTCGTGCTGTGCTGTGCCAACGATTTAAACGTGTTGTGCCGTGCTTTACTAGTCAAAATCTAGACACAAAGACAGACCCACGGGCACAACACACGAATAAACGTGACTGTGTCTTTGTAAACAATTTGAAATCACACGTGCTATAAACAATTTGAAATCACTTAATGTATACATTAAGTCGGACATTATCACAAGAATTTAATTAGACAACATATCATTTAAAATAATTTCAAGTAAAATTAACAAGTTTATTCAATAAAAAGAAATAGCCCATCAAATATAAAATTGGATTATTGTCATGTCAATTAATGTTCTAGTTAAATATAGGTGACGACATTATAACAATGATTTTGAAATATATTTTCCAAATATTAAGGTATTATATGTGTTGTATAAATAAGCCAACATAAAATGTTAAAAACTAGCTAGAATAGTGACTCTTTTGTGAAATATACAAAAAAATGTGATGTATTATTCCTTGTTATACGGTGTATTTGTACATGTTATGACGTGCTCTCTTAACGTGCTGTGCTAGGCTGGGCCACGTGCTTATCCAAGCCGCGTGCTGTGGTGTGCTACTGTGCCAATTAGTCAAACCCAACACGTCCCATTTAACTAACGTGTTGTGCCGTGCTGGGCTAAGTCACGTGATGGGTTGGGTTGTGCTCAAATTTTAGCGTGCTGTGCTGGGCTGTGCTCGTGCTGGCACAACCCAATTTACACCTCTAGTGGAGCGGGTGGCCAAGAATACATATTTTTACCCATGCGATATGCGCGTATGCCATGCACCAAGTCTCTTTTCTACACGGATTTATTTTTGGCGAGTTTTTCTTTAGGAAATTAATTCCAAAATTATTTCTTAAGAGTTTTATTTTTGGTAAAATTCATTTTATTTGTTTTTGAAGAAAACCAAAACCTAACTTGATTTGCAAGTATTTCATCCTATAAATACAACTCGAAAATCTGTTTTCAATACACCGAAAAATTCTTCTTTTATTCTAGGGTTTCTTCATAAGTTTTTACATCCATCCCCGTTGCTGAGTTCGAAGAGAGGGTAACTTGCGTTGTGCTAACTCAAGTTATATCAGGCGATCTTATCCTGGACACATCTTGCCGTGAGGGGTTTAGCATTACTCAACTCGAGTATACCCGCGAATTAATGTGTTAAGGACAATTTGTTGAACCTGTGATTCTGCCCTCGTCAAGTTGTTTTGGTAGAGTTGTTTCGCATTAGTTCTTTACATATTATTTTTGATACATCTAACGTGTTGTTCATTGTTGCAATATTCCAACATTCAACAACGGGATGGTAGCAAGCATCGATATGTCATCATAGCACCAGGCGGGATACATTAGTGAGGGTGTCATCAACATCACTCCCTAATGAGTAGCAACGACATTTGATTAGCTTTAGCAGGTAATTGTTCCAAATTTAAACTTTGCTCTTCATCTTTGGTGGTGGTAAGTGTGAAGTGGGAACTCATCATTTGTTGGTGCGATATGCGCGTATGCCATGCACCAAGTCCCTTTTCTACACGGATTTATTTTTGGCGAGTTTTTCTTTAGGAAATTAATTCCAAAATTATTTCTTAAGAGTTTTATTTACGGTAAAATTCCTTTTACTTGTTTTTGAAGAAAACCAAAACCCAACTTGATTTGCAAGTATTTCATCCTATAAATACAACTCGAAAATCTGTTTTCAATAACCGAAAAATTCTTCTTTTATTCAAGGGTTTCTCCAAAATTTTTTACATCCATCCCCATTGCTGAGTTCGAAGAGAGGGTAACTTGTGTTGTGCTAACTCAAGTTATATCGGGAAGTCTTATCCTGGACACATCTTCGCTGTGAGGGGTTCATCATTACTCAACTCGAGTATACCCGCGAACTAATGTGTTAAGGACAACTTGTTGAACCTGTGATTCTGCCCTCGTCAAGTTGTTTTGGTAGAGTTGTTTCGCATTAGTTCTTTACATATTATTTTTGATACATCTAACGTGTTGTTCATTGTTGCAAGATTGCAACATTCAACAACGGGCCAGTAGCAAGCATCGATATGTCATCATAGCACCAGGAGGGAAGCATTAGTGAGGGTGTCATCAACATCACTCCGTAACGAGTAGCATCGACATTTGATTAGCTTTAGTAGGTAATTGTTCCAAATTTAAACTTTGCTCTTCATCTTTGGTGGTGGTAAGTGTGAAGTGGGAACTCATCATTTTTTGGTGCGATATGCGTGTATGCCATGCACCAAGTCCCTTTTCTACACGGATTTATTTTTGGCGAGTTTTACTTTAGGAAATTAATTCCAAAATTATTTCTTAAGAGTTTTATTTATGGTAAAATTCTTTTTACTTGTTTTTGAAGAAAACCAAAACCTAACTTGATTTGCAAGTATTTCATCTTATAAATACAACTCGAAAATCTGTTTTCAATACACCGAAAAATTCTTCTTTTATTCTAGGGTTTCTCCATACGTTTTTACATCCATCCCCGTTGCTGAGTTCGAAGAGAGGGTAACTTGCGTTGTGCTAACTCAAGTTATATCGGGCAGTCTTATCCTGGACACATCTTCGCTGTGAGGGGTTTAGCATTACTCAACTCGAGTATACCCGCGAACTAATGTGTTAAGGACAACTTGTTGAACCTGTGATTCTGCCCTCGTCAAGTTGTTTTGGTAGAGTTGTTTCGCATTAGTTCTTTACATATTATTTTTGATACATATAACGTGGTGTTCATTGTTGCAAGATTCCAACATTCAACAACGGGCCGGTAGCAAGCATAGATATGTCATCATAGCACCAGGCAGGAAGCATTAGTGAGGATGTCATCAACATCACTCCGTAACGAGTAGCAGCGACATTTGATTAGCTTTAGCGGTGTAATTGTTCCAAATTTAAACTTTGCTCTTCATCTTTGGTGGTGGTAAGTGTGAAGTGGGAACTCATCATTCGTTGGTGCGATATGCGCGTATGCCATGCACCAAGTCCCTTTTCTACACGGATTTATTTTTGGCGAGTTTTTCTTTAGGAAATTAATTCCAAAATTATTTCTTAAGAGTTTTATTTACGGTAAAATTCTTTTTATTTGTTTTTGAAGAAAACCAAAACCTAACTTGATTTGCAAGTATTTCATCCTATAAATACAACTCGAAAATATATGTTTTCAATACACCGAAAAATTCTTCTTTTATTCTAGGGTTTCTCTATAAGTTTTTACATCCATCCCCGTTGCTGAGTTCGAAGAGAGAGTAACTTGCGTTGTGCTAATGGTAGGCCTGGAAGATGTATGAATTATATGGCCTACGGTGATAACCGCAAGTGCACGGCGTCTATCGGAGACGCGGCAAGTACGGGTCGAACCACAGAGACTTGTGGTGCTCTAATTGATCTAAGGCTTTGCTAAACTGAGTTCTAAGTGATAACAAGTGACAACAAGATGGTTTTGCAGATATTTTTGTGCCGATACGGCTGTTTTGTAGTGAAATAAACCTAAACTAAGGTAAAAGGTAGTGACAAGGGGTTGCTAAGGTATTCAAATTCACCTCTAACTCCTCTTGTGTGCTCACTGAGTTGAGGCTTTCTTGCCCTGTGACTGATAAGGGCGGGGTGTCAAACCCACCACCTATCTAAGGGGTTTCTCCATGTTACACTTCAATACACAAGCTAAGGTGCTAACCCGAGCATTAGTTATCTAATTAAGTATAACTAATCAAAGGAATTAGCCTATAACTCTAAGGATTGAGCTGGCAAGATACTAAACATAAGTATAACCTAACTACAATGCATCCATGGCGTTGGTATGCATTGTGAGAGAAGAATGTTAGATGCTAGGATTGAAATTATTTTAAAGTTTAAGCATACAAGAATGGTTCAAAAACAGTTAACATCACAACATGGATTTAGGGTTTCATTGAAACCCTAGCACCAAACTAGAACATAAATTAACACAAAATATAACTATTGACTGCACTGGCTAATCCAGGCGTAACTTCTACACAAACCCCTCACTGCTATTTATACATGCAACCCCAAAATAATTCCAAACCGTAATTTAATTTTAAAACATAAATTAACTCAAACCCATACTTCAAATCGCCCTCTCCTCTCGTCAACTTGGCTCCGAGAACACCATGCGTCGGTTGTTGGCTAACCCTAGTTCTAGCTTTCTCTAAGTTAGCTTCTAGGGTTGATAGAAGCTAAGGAAGAGAAAACTAGCGCTAGAGAGGTGAAGCGGTGGTGATGAAGACGCCCAATTCTTGTGTCGGAGGTGATGGAGAGGTGGTGTGGTGGTTGTTGTGAAACGGGAGATGGCGGAAGAGCAGAGCTCTGCTCTGATGGAGACGGGAGAGGAGAATGGGTTTTGCAGAGAAGAGGAAGAAGAGGAATGGGTCTGTCGATGGGGGGTATAGGTATAGGGTGTTGTGGTGTGAGGCAGGGACAGCGAGTTTCGATGAGACTGATGGAGCGAGCGTTGGATGAGGCGGCTAAGATCTGAACGGCCGAGGGAAGTAAGCGGTTTTGGCGTGATCTGGTGTAGCACGGGAGCAGCGATCTTCGATGCACGTGGAAGCAGCGACCGTTGGATGAGGGAGAAAGAAATCTCAACGTCTCAGAAGCGACGGGCTCGGATACGGGTCGTGGGTAGCTCTAGCCCATGTCTTCCTTGTTGGTTTGTAACTAATTCGCGCGCCGGCTTTGGCTATCTACTCCATAGATGCTAGACTCCAATTCTTCGCTCTTTTGGCTCCTCAGCTTCTCCGAGCTTTATTTATTGCCTAAAAACACAAAATTAATTAATACAAATATTTATTCTTGAAAACAAAGAAAACACGAATATGGGATAATATCTGATTTCTAAGCGCAAAAGATGAGTAAAATGCCAATAAAAAGGTGTATAAATATGCACTATTTGGCACTCATCAGCTAACTCAAGTTATATCGGGAAGTCTTATCCTGGACACATCTTCGCTGTGAGGGGTTTAGCATTACTCAACTCGAGTATACCCTCGAACTAATGTGTTAAGGACAACTTGTTGAACCTGTGATTCTGCCCTCGTCAAGATGTTTTGGTAGAGTTGTTTCGCATTAGTTCTTTACATATTATTTTTGATACATCTAACGTGTTGTTCATTGTAGCAAGATTCCAACATTCAACAACGGGCCGGTGGCAAGCATCGATATGTCATCATAGCACCAGGCGGGAAGCATTAGTGAGGGTGTCATCAACATCACTCCGTAACGAGTAGCAGCGACATTTGATTAGCTTTAGCAGGTAATTGTTCCAAATTTAATCTTTGCTCTTCATCTTTGGTGGTGGTAAGTGTGAAGTGGGAACTCATCATTTGTTGGTGCGATATGCGCGTATGCCATGCACCAAGTCCCTTTTCTAAACGGATTTATTTTTGGCGAGTTTTTCTTTAGGAAATTAATTCCAAAATTATTTCTTAAGAGTTTTATTTACGGTAAAATTCTTTTTATTTGTTTTTGAAGAAAACCAAAACCTAACTTGATTTACAAGTATTTCATCCTATAAATACAACTCGAAAATCTGTTTTCAATACACCGAAAAATTCTTCTTTTATTCTAGGGTTTCTTCATAAGTTTTTACATCCATCCCCGTTCTTTGAGTTCAAGAGAGGGTAACTTGCGTTGTGCTAACTCAAGTTATATCGGGCAGTCTTATCCTGGACACATCTTCGCTGTGAGGGGTTTAGCATTACTCAACTCGAGTATACCCGCGAACTAATGTGTTAAGGACAACTTATTGAACATGTGATTCTGCCCTCGTCAAGTTGTTTTGGTAGAGTTGTTTCGCATTAGTTCTTTACATATTATATTTGATACATCTAACGTGGTGTTCATGGTTACAAGATTCCAACATTCAAAAACGAGCCGGTAGCAAGCATCGATATGTCATCATAGCACCAGGCGGGAAGCATTAGTGAGGGTGTCATCAACATCACTCCGTAACGAGTAGCAGCGACATTTGATTAGCTTTAGCAGGTAATTGTTCCAAATTTAAACTTTGCTCTTCATCTTTGGTGGTGGTAAGTGTGAAGTGGGAACTCATCATTTATTGGTGCGATATGCGCGTATGCCATGCACCAAGTCCCTTTTCTACACGAATTTATTTTTGACGAGTTTTTCTTTAGGAAATTAATTCCAAAATTATTTCTTAAGAGTTTAATTTATGGTAAAATTCCTTTTACTTGTTTTTGAAGAAAACCAAAACCTAACTTGATTTGCAAGTATTTCATCCTATAAATACAACTCGAAAATCTGTTTTCAATACACCGAAAATTCTTCTTTTATTCTAGGGTTTCTCCATAAGTTTTTACATCCATCCCCGTTGCTGAGTTCGAAGAGAGGGTAACTTGCGTTGGGCTAACTCAAGTTATATCGGGCCGTCTTATCCTGGACACATCTTCGCTGTGAGGGGTTTAGCATTACTCAACTCGAGTATACCCGCGAACTAATGTGTTAAGGACAACTTGTTGAAACTGTGATTCTGTCCTCGTCAAGTTGTTTTGGTAGAGTTGTTTCGCATTAGTTCTTTACATATTATTTTTGATACATCTAACGTGCTGTTCATTGTTGCAAGATTCCAACATTCAACAACGGGCCGGTAGCAAGCATCGATATGTCATCATAGCACCAGGCGGGAAGCATTAGTGAGGGTGTCATCAACATCACTCCGTAACGAGTAGCAGCGACATTTGATTAGCTTTAGCAGGTAATTGTTCCAAATTTAAACTTTGCTCTTCATCTTCGGTGGTGGTAAGTGTGAAGTGGTAACTCATCATTTGTTGGTGCCCGTCTGTCCTTTGGCTTTACTTGTTTTGTCGGATTGCTGGGAATTATTACCTTCCCGCGTAATTTTGATTAATATAGAAGCAATAAGTGTATGACATTTTAAAGTAAACGTTATTTGTAGTACAAGCAATAAGAAGCATTCATGGCATGAACAATTTTTATTGTGTAAAATTTTAGTTTTTGAGTGCTAACAGACTTGTTCATATGCTTGCTTTTTCCCCAGCATTGTGCAGATTTATGAATTCATTATCGCTGAGCATAATGAGTGTTTGAAACCATAGTGTCACGAAGGGATTACCTTGTGTTATGTTTGGAACTTGTCACCCGTTGGCCAATCCCGGGCCAGAGGATTACCGAACGGTGGGGGTCTAAAGTTTAGACATGATGGGTATCTCTTTCTGCTGGATTCCTACCCTGGTCATACATTCATAGACGCTTACGGGGGAGTATAGAGAGATTGCACGCAAATGTTTTCCCCAATATGATGATATGAGACTGGTAGTGCTTGCCCTGGTTCTCCGTTGTATGTGTTAGTTTCAAAAATGTATGTAATTTCTTGGAATGTATGCTTTATTCAGAATGTTCTTTGACAATGTATGTGTATATACAACATATGCGATTCTGTGAATTTTAGAAGTGTTAAAGGGATGTAAGAATCATAAGTATTGAATTTGCAAACTCTTCTGTTGTGGGTGATGTGTATGCCCCCTTTTGATTTTGGAAGCTGATTGCCGAAGCTTGTGAAAGCAAAAGTAATTGTCCTTGTAGGGTCTTTGCAAGTATATCAAATGAGCTTTTGTTGATGCTGAAGATCGATTCTTCGTAGTAAGTTGTATAATATGCTTGCAGGTAGCTGGATTTTCATCGTCTCTTCAATTATAATGTGTATCCTGTCGGAAGGTAGTTGATGCGGGAGACGTACAATTCTGTATATGTATGTCATTTGCTTCTTCCGCCTCGCCCGCTGCTACCGCTGTAGCCACCTTTGCTGGGCTGTCTACAGATCATAGGTTGGACGCTAATTATGATCACAATCTCTTTTGTATTTGTTAACTAGGTCATGCGCTTGCGGTGCTGGAAGAGTTGAAGTACATGTCCAATCCTTTGTTGCAGTGACACTGCCTCGCCAAGCAAGCACAATTTCTAAACCTTGGTGTGTCAATGTGATTGTCCATATCTTTTATTTTAGTTGTCGATGAGTCTTTCAAAATTGTCAAAATTCATACATGTACAATAGAAGAGTTCTTTGACATTCCACGTTATGCACCCATTGATCATTTGTCTTCTGAATTGCACGCTAGTTGTTGCGTCTGCATCTATGCTTCTCTGGGACTAATTAATTTTGGCATGTTGAAGTTTATATGTCCCCATGACTTGCGCTCCTCAATGGCAGAGTTTTGAGCATCTGCGAAGTGAACTTCATGTATCTTCCTTTTTGTGTTTTGTGTTTTGTGTTTTTTTTTTTCCGAATCACACCATTATATTAAAATTGAAAGAAGGTCAAATACAAGAATTAAAACAAAAGAAAACAAAAGAAGAAAAGCTTATTCAAGCAAAACAAAAAATTAGCAAAATCTAAAGTATTCTACTCCAGGCATTTCAATCCTTTTGAGAAAATCAGGCCTCCCCATATGACATTGTCTTTCCCCTGCTAACAAAAGAGCTCCTCTTTGGTCACAGTTGTCACAGAGAAATTGGCTTCTCTGAAACTATGTTCAAACTTAATTTCTTGCAGCTGTTTAAGAGCCTTCATCCACCTAGCTTTAAGAAACCATGGAACTTGTTGATTTTTAAACTCATTAATGACAGATTGAGAATCTGACCTGATGATGATTCTTTGACAGTTCCAACACACTGCAAGTTCAGCTGCACATACAACTGCATATATCTCAGCAATAAAATTTGTTGCTATACCAAGGCCACCAGTCAGAGTACCCTTAACTTGGCATAAGTAATCCCTAACAACAACCCCAAAACCTGCAGCACCAGGATTACCTATAGAAGCACCATCACAACAAAACTTCCTTTTTGTGTTGTGTATCTTTGGAGACCGCCGTGTTGAACTAAAATGCTACACGTCCCATTTGAAAGTCGTGCTTCGTATTGCGTTGGTCATCTTCCTCCTATTAAGCATGATCTTCTGGCTTGCATCATCGGTCTGCATGATCGGACTAAGGTTCTATTCATCGGACTGCATGATTGCATAACCAGGGTGGGGAACGGGAGCTTCATAATTGGATTGGTGGACTGTTGGGATATATATTTAAAAACATAGTTTTGTAATATTGTATCAAACTTAGAGAGATAGTGTGGTGGTATTATTTTGGGCTCCCACACTATAGACTTGGGTTCAAGTCTCACCCCATGCATTTGACTAGGTATATTTATATACCTATATGTATTTAATAAAATCTGGGAGAGCGGGGCCTTGGGGCCTTGGGGGTCTTGGGAGTCCGTGATTCAAAAACTTATTTTTTTGCAACATTTGACTTTTGGTTTTGAAAACGTTTTTAAGGTAATTATTCTCTAATTAATTGTCTTTAATTTTTTGGTAATTATATTGTTACCGTTTTAAATCATTACTAAGGTTAATTAAGTGTAGTTACTCAGAATTTATTTTCATTAAAGTTGATTGATTCTCTTGAGTTTTATAAGGCCAGTTTTTACATAGGATGAAAAACAATAGTTTTTACATCTATTGAGTTCTGAGCAAGTGTAAGAAAGAGTGATAGTTGGTTTGATTTCTCAAGGTGCAGAGAAATCGAACAAGAGAGTATCAGCTGTTTTATCACATTGGGTTTTCGACAAAGAATTGACTGCTAGCACAATCAAGAGGGAGAGTCGTGAAACACCTAAAGATAGCGACCTAGTCCGCGACTCAGCTGTTTGAGATTCATTATTCTGTAATCTGTTTTGTGCATTGTTTCCAACAATTTTAAGGTGATTGATTTTGTTATGGAGGTTGAAAAGAAGCGCGTTGATGATACCAACAAGCCTTTCAAATTTGAAGGGCTGCATTTCAGAAGATGGAAGCTGAAGATGTTCTTTTATCTCAAACTCATGAAGTTGCATATGATTGTGCCGAGTGTTCATCCTGGAACCCTGGAACCCGCCGGGTGATAAACCGCCGCCGATAAGGCTGATGCTGCTGCTGCTGATGCTGGTGCTTCTGCTAGTGATCCACCTCCTACCGGTGGTGTCAAAGAAGTTGTTTCTCAAACTCCTGAGGAGAAACAGAAGGCCATTGACAAATGGGTCGATGATGACTTTGATTGCAAAAACTACATTCTTAATGCATTATCTGATGATTTATATGATTATTATTCAACTTTTGAAACTCCTAAAGATGTATGGGATGCATTACAGAAAAAATATGACACCGAGGAAGCTGGTTCAAAGAAGTATGATGTGAGCCGGTATTTGAGATAACAAATGGTGGATGATAGATCGGCTTGTTGCAATGTGCTCATGAACTTCAAAAATTGCCCATGAAATTCTCGACCAAGGTATGAAAAACCGATGAACAATTTCAAGTTTCGTAATGATTGATTAGTTACCACCTAGATGGAAAGATTTTCAGAATTCCTTGCGTCACAAGACTAAAGAATTTTCTCTTGAAAGTTTGATTGTTAAGCCTCAGGTTGAGGAAGAAGCTCTGGAACAAGATAATAAGGAAGAGATTCTCATTGTTTCTAACAATAAGACTCATCCGAGTTTGAAACCTAAGAAAAGGGATATGAAACCTAACCCGAACCAAAAGAAAGGAGGAAGGCCTAATCAAACAAGAACCAACACCCATCGAAAAATGGACAGAATTCCAATTCCCGAGTTTCTTTGTTATACCCGTGGTAAAACCAAACCACATGGCTAGGAATTGCAGTTTAACAAGGAAAAGAATAACGCACAAGCTAATGCCGTGGGTGACGTTATAATTTCCATGGTCTCGATCCGAGTTCTACATGGTTGGTGGATCCGATGGGTGGTGGATAGACAAAGGTGGTGCTTCGCGTCATTGTTGTTTTGATAGGTCCATGTTTAAGACTTATGCTGAAACCAAGGATAAGAAAGTGTTGTTGGGAGACTCTCACAGCACTGTGGTGAAAGGTTCTGGTACAGTAGAGTTGAAGTTTACTTCAGGTAAGACACTCATGCTGAAAGATGTTCTTCACACTCCATAAATGAGAAAGAACCTTGTTACCGGCTATCTTCTCAACAAGGCTGGGTTGTATCAAACTATTGGGTCTGATATTTACACTATAACTAAGAATAAGAATTTTGTAGGAAAGGGTTATGCTACTGATGGAATGTTTAGGCTTAATGGTGATGCTATGAATAAAATTGATTCTTCTGCTTACATGGTTTGCAATTTTAATGTTTGGCATGGTAGGCTTTGTCATGTGGGTAAAAAGTTGGTAAATAACAGGAGCAAGTTAGGTGTTCTCCCTGAATTTTTTCTGAAAATGAATTTGAAAAATGTGAATACTGTAGTCAAGAAAAAATAACCAAGACTTCACATAAATCTGTCGTAATAGAATCCAAACCTCTAGATTTAATACATTCTGATTTGTGTGAATATGAAGGTATCCTAACTAGAAATGGCAAGAGATATATTATGACGTTCATTGATGATTGCTCTAATTATACGTATGTTTATTTGTTGAGCCATAAGAATGAAGCTATTGAAAAGTTTAAAATCTTTATTCTTTGAAATTGAAAATCAATTTGGTAGAAAAATTAAGAGGTTTCGTAGTGATAGAGGCACCGAATATGATTCGCTCCTTTTACCGAAATTTACCAAATCGATGGCATTATACATGAAAGAACTGCTCCATATAATCCTCAAATGAACGGTAAAGCTGAAAGAAAGAACCGTACTCTTACTGAATTGACCGTTGCTTGTTTGCTAAGTTCTGGTGCTGCTTCTCATTGGTGGGGTGAATGTTTGTTGACTGTTTGCCATGTTTTGAACCGCATTCCCAATAATAAAACCATGATATCTCCTTATGAACTTTGGAGAAATAGAAAACCTAATGTCTCTTATTTTAGAGTTTGGGGTTGTTTAGCTTTTGTTAGGAAACCTGATCCTAAAAGACATAAGTTAGAAAGTAGAGCTTATGAATGTGTTTTTATTGGTTATGCTCAAAATAAAGAAATCTTATAGGTTCTTTGATATTAATAATAAGGTTATTATTGAATCTATTGATGTTGATTTCTTTGAAGAAAGATTTGCTTTTAAATCTAGTAATAGTGGGGGTTCAATACCTAGTAATTTATCTAGTGCTGATTCTGAAACTAGATTAGAAGAACCTAGAAGTGAAGAAACTAGGATCTCTGAATTTGAACCTAGATGCAGTAAAGAGCTAGGATTGAGACAAAAGATAAAAATCTCGATTTTGAATTTTACGCTGTAGAGGAAGAACCTTCTAATTTACAAGAGGCGTTTAGTTCAGAGAGTCTAGTTTCGGCAAGAAGTCAGAGATAATGAATGGGATTCTCATATGTCTAATGAAACTTGGCGTATGGTAGATTTACCTCCCTGTAGTAAGCCTATAGGTTGTAAATGGGTTTTGAAAAGGAAACTAAAACCTGATGGAACAGTAGATAAGTATAAGGCTAGACTGGTTGCCAAAGGTTATAGGCAACGAGAGAACGTAGACTTTTTTGATACTTATTCTCCTGTTACTAGATTAAATTCTATACGTGTTTTGATTGTTGTTGCTGCTGCTCATAATCTTGTTATTCACCAAATGGATGTTAAAATTGCTTTTTTGAATGGTGAACTAGAAGAGGAAATTTACATGGAACAACCTGAAGATTTTGTAATTCATGGACAAGAACATAAAGTATGTAATCTAGAAAAGTCACTTTATGGTAAACAAGCTCCTAAACAATGGCATGAGAAATTTGATAATTTAATGATTTCAAATAACTTCAGAATAAATGAGGGTGACAAATGCATCTACTATAAATCTGAGAATGATGTGTGTGTGATTGTTTGCTTGTACGTAGATGATTTGCTGATATTTGGTTCTAATTTATCTGTTGTCAATGAAACTAAAAGCATGCTTAGTTCGAATTTTGACATGAAAGATTTGGGTAAAGCTAGTGTAATCTTGGGAATCAAAATAACTAGAACTAATAGTGGTATTTGTTTGGATCAATCTCACTACATTGAAAAAATTCTGAAGAAGTATGAATATTTTGATTATACACTGTTTGTACTCCTTTGATCCTAGTGTGAAATTGTTTAAGAACACTGGAGAAAGTGTTAGACAATCCGAATATGCTAGTATAATAGAAGCGTCTCTGCGTTATGCAACCGATTGTACTAGACCAGACATTGCATATGCAAAGGGGAGTTTTGTGCAAAGTTTACCATTAATCCTAATTTGGAACACCGGGATGCTATTGAGAGGTTATGCGGTATCCGAAAAGAACCACGAACCTAGGATTACACTATCGAGGTATCCCGAGTCCTTGAAGGATTTAGCGATGCTAATTGGAACACTCTATCGATGATTCCAAGGCCACCAAAGGATATGTTTTTACTATTGTCAGGCGTTGTATCTGGAGATCAAAGAAACAGACAATTATAGCCCAATCTACGATGGAGGCTGATTGATGGCACTAGCAGCGACTAGTGAAGAGGCGGGATGGTCAAGAGTCTGTTGTCGGACATTCCAAGATGGGAAAACCGATACCACCACTTTGATCCACTGCGATAGTACCGCGGCTATCGGAGTAGTAGAGAATTGTTATAATAACAATAAGAATCGAAAGATACGTCGAAAGCACGACACAGGTAGAGAATTTCTCACAACTGGTGTTGTTAGAGTAGATCATGTAAGGTCTAAAGGAAATATAGCTGATACTTTGACGAAAGGATTAGCAAGAGAAAAGATATGGAATATCTCTAAAAGTATGGGACTTTTGCCCGTGAGAAGTTGAGTCATTTGTAATGGATACCCAACCTAGAAATAGGTTCAAAGGGACTAGACGAAGTTACAAATGATATGATAGAATCATGCATTCCCGCAGCATGATATCCTGAAGTGCGAAATAGGTTGAGTGTTTAAACTCTTAATGATGTCTATAGCTCTTAAATTAGAGTGGGATACACAGGAGTATTCTTGATAGACTCACCTATACGGATGAGAAGGTGTGGCCGCCTTCTATGAGAACTTGGGCACTTCTATAGACCGTTCGTTAAAAAAGGGATAAGCACATGGCCTTAATGTGCGAACTTAAGAACTTTACTCTAGATATAGTTGTGTGTGCTGAATAATCTAGTATTAGTTAGAGTTCAAGACGCGAGTCACTTTAGTTACCTGATACTTAGAAAGTTTAACACTATGTAGAGGTTCAAGTCGAAAGGCACCTTTGCTTATGCACCACTGTATATCACTTGCTCAATGTTTTCAAATATAATTAAGTGGGGGATTGTTGGGATATATATTTAAAAACATAGTTTTGTAATATTGTATCAAACTTAGAGAGATAGTGTGGTGGTATTATTTTGGGCTCCCACACTATAGACTTGGGTGCAAGTCTCACCCCATGCATTTGACTAGGTATATTTATATACCTATATGTATTTAATAAAATCCGGGAGAGCGGGGCCTTGGGGGTCTTGGGAGGTCTGTGATTCAAAAAACTTATTTTTTGCAGATTTGACTTTTGGTTTTGAAAAACGTTTTAAGGTAATTATTCTCTAATTAATTGTCTTTAATTTTTGGTAATTATATTGTTACCGTTTTCTGACTGTTACGGAAGGTTAATTGAGTGTAGTTACTCAGAATTTATTTTCATTAAAGTTGATTGATTCTCTTGAGTTTTATAAGACCAGTTTTTACAGAGGATGAAAAATAATAATTTTTACATCTATTGAGTTCTGAGCAAGTGTAAGAAAGAGTGATAGTTGGTTCAATTTCTCAAGTTGCAGAGAAATCGAACAAGAGAGTATCAGCTGTTTTATCCCATAGGGTTTTCGACAAAGAATTGACTGCTACCACAATCAAGAGGCAGAGTCGCGAAACACCTTAAAGATAGCGACCTAGTCCGCGACTCAGTTGTTTGAGATTCATTATTCTGTAATCTGTTTTGTGCTCTGTTTCATCCTATAAATACAACTCGAAAATCTGTTTTCAATACACCAAAAAATTGTTCTTTTATTCAAGGGTTTCTCCATAAGTTTTTACATCCATCCCCGTTGCTGAATTCGAAGAGAGGGTAACTTGCGTTGTGCTAACTCAAGTTATATCGGGCAGTCTTATCCTGGACACATCTTCGCTGTGAGGGGTTTATCATTACTCAACTCGAGTATACCCGCGAACTAATGTGTTAAGGACAACTTGTTGAATCTGTGATTCTGCCCTCATCAAGTTGTTTTGGTAGAGTTGTTTCGCATGAGTTCTTTACATATTATTTTTGATACATCTAACGTGTTGTTCATTGTTGCAAGATTCCAACATTCAACAACGGGCCGGTAGCAAGCATCGATATGTCATCATAGCACCAGGCGGGAAGCATTAGTGAGGGTGTCATCAACATCACTCCGTAACGAGTAGCATCGACATTTGATTAGCTTTAGCAGGTAATTGTTCCAAATTTAAACTTTGCTCTTCATCTTTGGTGGTGGTAAGTGTGAAGTGGGAACTCATCATTTGTTGGTGCGATATGCGAGTATGCCATGCACCAAGTCCCTTTTCTACACGGATTTATTTTTGGCGAGTTTTTCTTTTGGAAATTAATTCCAAAATTATTTCTTAAGAGTTTTATTTACGGTAAAATTCCTTTTACTTGTTTTTGAAGAAAACCAAAACCCAACTTGATTTGCAAGTATTTTATCCTATAAATACAACTCGAAAATCTGTTTTCAATACACCGAAAAATTCTTCTTTTATTCTAGGGTTTCTCCATAAGTTTTTACATCCATCCCCGTTCTTGAGTTCGAAGAGAGGGTAACTTGCGTTGTGCTAACTCAAGTAATATCGGGAAGTCTTATCCTGGACACATCTTCGCCGGTGAGGGGTTTAGCATTACTCAACTCGAGTATACCCGCGAACTAATGTGTTAAGGACAACTTGTTGAACCTGTGATTCTGCCCTCGTCAAGTTGTTTTGGTAGAGTTGTTTCGCATTAGTTCTTTACATATTATTTTTGATACATCTAACGTGTTGTTCTTTGTTGCAAGATTCCAACATTCAACAACGGGCCGGTAGCAAGCATCGATATGTCATCATAGCACCAGGCGGGAAGCATTAGTGAGGGTGTAATCAACATCACTCCGTAACGAGTAGCAGCGACATTTGATTAGCTTTAGCAGGTAATTGTTCCAAATTTAAACTTTGCTCTTCATCTTTGGTGGTGGTAAGTGTGAAGTGGGAACTCATCATTTGTTGGTGCGATATGCGCGTATCCCATGCACCAAGTCCCTTTTCTACACGGATTTATTTTTGGCGAGTTTTTCTTTAGGAAATTAATTCCAAAATTATTTCTTAAGAGTTTTATTTATGGTAAAATTCCTTTTACTTGTTTTTGAAGAAAACCAAAACCTAACTTGATTTGCAAGTATTTCATCCTATAAATACAACTCGAAAATCTATTTTCAATACACCGAAAAATTCTTCTTTTATTCTAGGGTTTCTCCATAAGTTTTACATCCATCCCCGTTGCTGAGTTCGAAGAGAGGGTAACTTGCGTTGTGCTAACTCAAGTTATATCGGGAAGTCTTATCCTGGACACATCTTCGCTGTGAGGGGTTTAGCATTACTCAACTCGAGTATACCCGCGAACTAATGTGTTAAGGATAACTTGTTGAACCTGTGATTCTGCCCTCGTCAAGTTGTTTTGGTAGAGTTGTTTCGCATTAGTTCTTTACATATTATTTTTGATACATCTAACGTGTTGTTCATTGTTGCAAGATTCCAACATTCAACAACGGGCCGGTAGCAAGCTTCGATATGTCATCATAGCACCAGGCGGGAAGCATTAGTGAGGGTGTCATCAACATCACTCCGTAACGAGTAGTAGCGACATTTGATTAGCTTTAGCAGGTAATTGTTCCAAATTTAAACTTTGATCTTCATCTTTGGTGGTGGTAAGTGTGAAGTGGGAACTCATCATTTGTTGGTGCGATATGCGCGTATGCCATGCACCAAGTCCCTTTTCTACACGGATTTATTTTTGGCGAGTTTTTCTTTAGGAAATTAATTCCAAAATTATTTCTTAAGAGTTTTATTTATAGTAAAATTCCTTTTACTTGTTTTTGAAGAAAACCAAAACCTAACTTGATTTGCAAGTATTTCAAACTATAAATACAACTCGAAAATCTGTTTTCAATACACCGAAAAATTCTTCTTTTATTCTAGGGTTTCTCCATAAGTTTTTACATCCATCCCCGTTGCTGAGTTCGAAGAGAGGGTAACTTGCGTTGTGCTAACTCAAGTTATATCGGGAAGTCTTATCCTGGACACATCTTCGCTGTGAGGGGTTTATCATTACTCAACTCGAGTATACCCGCGAACTAATGTGTTAAGGACAACTTGTTGAACTTGTGATTCTGCCCTCGTCAAGTTGTTTTGGTAGAGTTGTTTCGCATTAGTTCTTTACCTATTATTTTTGATACATATAACGTGTTGTTCATTGTTGCAAGATTCCAACATTCAACAACGGGCCGGTAGCAAGCATCGATATGTCATCATAGCACTAGGCGGGAAGCATTAGTGAGGGTGTCATCAACATCACTCCGTAACGAGTAGCAACGACATTTGATTAGCTTTATCAGGTAAATATTCCAAATTTAAACTTTGCTCTTCGTCTTTGGTCGTGGTAAGTGTGAAGTGGGAACTCATCATTTGTTGGTACGGTATGCGCGTATGCCATGCACCAAGTCCCTTTTCTACACGGATTTATTTTTGGCGAGTTTTTCTTTAGGAAATTAATTCCAAAATTATTTCTTAAGAGTTTTATTTATGGTAAAATTCCTTTTACTTGTTTTTGAAGAAAATCAAAACCTAACTTGATTTGCAAGTATTTCATCCTATAAATACAACTCGAAAATCTGTTTTCAATACACCGAAAAATTCTTCTTTTATTCTAGGGTTTCTTCATAAGTTTTTACATCCATCCCCGTTGCTGAGTTCGAAGAGAGGGTAACTTGCGTTGTGCTAACTCAAGTTATATCGGGCCGTCTTATCCTGGACACATCTTCGCTGTGAGGAGTTTAGCATTACCCAACTCGAGTATACCCGCGAACTAATGTGTTAAGGACAACTTGTTGAACCTGTGATTCTGTCCTCGTCAAGTTGTTTTGGTAGAGTTGTTTCGCATTAGTTCTTTACATATTATTTTTGATACATCTAACATGGTGTTCATTGATGCAAGATTCCAACATTCAACAATGGGCCGGTAGCAAGCATCGATATGTCATCATAGCACCAGGCGGGAAGCATTAGTGAGGGTGTCATCAACATCACTCCGTAACGAGTAGCAGCGACATTTGATTAGCTTTTGCAGGTAATTTTTCCAAATTTAAACTTTGCTCTTCATCTTCGGTGGTGGTAAGTGTAAAGTGGGAACTCATCATTTGTTGGTGCCCGTCTGTCCGTTGGCTTTATTTGTTTTGTCGGATTGTTGGGAATTATTACCTTTCCGCGTAATTTTGATTAATATAGAAGCAATAAGTGTATGACATTTTAAAGTAAACATTATTTGCAGTACAAGCAATAAGAAGCATTCATGGCATGAACAATTGTTATTGTGTAAAATTTAAGTTTTTGAGTGCTAACAGACTTGTTCATATGGTTGCTTTTGCCCCTGCATTGTGCAGATTTATGAATTCATTATCGCTGAGCATAATGAGTGTTTGAAACCATAGTGTCACGAAGGGATTACCTTGTGTTATGTTTGGGACTTGTCACCCCGTTGGCCAATCCCGGGCCAGAGGATTACCGAACGGTGGGGTCTAAAGTTTAGACATGATGGGTATCTCTTTCTGCTGGATTCCTACCCTGGTCATACACTCATAGACGCTTACGGGGGAGTACAGAGAGATTGCACGCAAATGCTTTCCCCAATATGATGATATGAGACTGGTAGTGCTTGCCCCGGTTCTCCGTTGTATGTGTTAGTTTCAAAAATGTATGTAATTTCTTGGAATGTATGCTTTATTCAGAATGTTCTTTGACAATGTATGTGTATATACAACATATGCGATTCTGTGAATTTTAGAAGTGTTAAAGGGATGTAAGAATCATAAGTATTGAATTTGCAAACTCTTCTGTTGTGGGTGATGTGTATGCCCCCTTTTGATTTTGGAAGCTGATTGCCGAAGCTTGTGAAAGCAAAAGTAATTGTCCTTGTAGGGTCTTTGCAAGTATATCAAATGAGCTTTTGTTGATGCTGAAGATCGATTCTTCATAGTAAGTTGTATAATATGCTTGCAGGTAGCTGGATTTTCATCGTCTCTTCAATTATAATGTGTATCTTGTCGGAAGGTAGTTGATGCGGGAGACGTACAGTTCTGTATATGTATGTCACTACTTCTTCTGCCCCTGCCTCTGTTGCAGATGCTACCGTTGTAGCCACCTTTGCTGGGCTTTCCACAGATCATAGGTTGTACGCTAATTATGATCACAATCTCTTTTGTATTTGTTGACTAGGTCATGCGCTTGCGGTGCTGGAAGAGTTGAAGTACATGTCCAATCCTTTGTTGCAGTGACACTGCCTCGCCAAGCAAGCATAATTTCTGAACCTTGGTGTGTCAATGTGATTGTCCATATCTTTTATTTTAGTTGTCGATGAGTCTTTCAAAATTGTCAAAATTGATACATGTACAATAGAAGAGTTCTTTGACATTCCACGTTATGCACCCATTGATCATTCGTCGTCTGAATTGCACGCTAGTTGTTGCGTCTGCATCTATGCTTCCCTGGGACTAATTAATTTTTGCATGTTGAAGTTTATATGTCCCCATGAATTGCGCTCCTCAATGGCAGAGTTTTGAGCATCTGCGAAGTGAACTTCATGTATCTTCCTTTTTGTGTTGTGTATCTTTGGAGACCGCCGTGTTGAACTAAAATGCTACACGTCCCATTTGAAATCCGTGCTTCATATTGCGTTGGTCATCTTCCTCCTATTAAGCATGATCGTCTGGCTTGCATCATCGGTCTGCATGATCGGACTAAGGTTCTATTCATCGGACTGTATGATTGCATCACCAGGGTGGGAAACGGGAGCTTCATAATTGGATTGGTGGACTGTTGGGATATATATTTAAAAACATAGTTTTGTAATATTGTATCAAACTTAGAGAGATAGTGTGGTGGTATTATTTTGGGCTCCCACACTATAGACTTGGGTTCAAGTCTCACCCCATGCATTTGACTAGGTATATTTATATACCTATATGTATTTAATAAAATCCGGGAGAGCGGGGCCTTGGGGGTCTTGGGAGGTCCGTGATTCAAAAAACTTATTTTTTGCAGATTTGAATTTTGGTTTTGAAAAACGTTTTAAGGCAATTATTCTCTAATTAATTGTCTTTAATTTTGGTAATTATATTGTTACCGATTTAATCATTACGGAAGGTTAATTGAGTGTAGTTACTCAAATTTATTTTCATTAAAGTTGATTGATTCTCTTGAGTTTTATAAGACCAGTTTTTACAGAGGATGAAAAAATAGTTTTTACATCTATTGAGTTCTGAGCAAGTGTAAGAAAGAGTGATAGTTGGTTCGATTTCCCAAGGTGCGAGAAATCGAACAAGAGAGTATCACTGTTTTATCCCATAGGGTTTCGACAAAGAATTGATCATTACCACAATCAATAGGCGGAGTCGCGAAACACCTTAAAGATAGCGACCTAGTCCGCGACTCAGCTGTTTGAGATTCATTATTCTGTAATCTGTTTTGTGCTTTGTTTCCAACATGGACCTTGTTTGAATATTTGGCTTAGTAGATCGGAATAGGCGGAATAGGACCTTGCATTGAGCTGTTGCTTGCTTTCTCACATCGACCACGTCTTTTGCCGTGGTGTGACAACATAGCTCCAAATTTGTAGCAGCGACGACAATATCTTCTTCATAACGCCACAGCTACACATCTCCTTAGCAACATGCTCTGTACCATCCTCGAGTGCATTTTTGGTGAATTTTGGTGACTTTGTACTTCAGGTAACATGCATCATCGAATTAGGCTACTGGAGCTATCATCATAATCAGATTTGACATTATCATCACCGGTTGTATCATGTTGGTCCTTTGCACTTCGTAGTGCATTGGTTGATCATCCTACTTGTCGTTCCAGTGAGATTGTACTTGAACTTGAACTTGAGCAGAGCTGCATGTGCTTCGTATTCATGAAGACGAAGACTTTGAACTCTCCACAAACTGAACTCTCCACCCCATAACTGGTGGGTTTGAACAGCCGTGAGTCAAAACCTTCATAAAAAAAAAACAAAGAATCGATTATCCGGAATCCCACTTCGGAGATTATTCCTTGAGTTTAACTGCAAATTTTCTTGGCCCTTTTAGTCGTACTCCACTATCCTTTTAGCTCTGCATCCCATTCAATATATTCTCCATAAGCTAGAAGATGAATCTCGTATTTGTGGTGCATAACTTGATCTCGTACCTTGGAGCGTAGTAACATCATCGTGTTGTGGGAACGAAGCTATCATCGGGCTTGAGCTTGTCGCAAGATTTTTTTTTTTTTGATGCAAAATAACTTCTTAAATTAAACATAGAGTATTACATATAACTTAGACTGGCTTTAGTTTTATCCTTCCTGATTTCATCGATGAATATTTCAGGAATGTTACAACTATAATCAAAAGATGTTTTGCCAGTTCTAGCTTTGTTTGCTATTATATGTGCTACATTGTTTGCTTTTCTTTTAACATAATTAACTTCAAACCAAGAAAACCAAGAAAGAAGTTGCCTTATTTCATATACAATGCCTCAGTTCATCCAATGAACTGAAGATTTGGCATGCTTCACAGAGTTTATCTTATTTACACAGTCACCTTCAAACATAACTTTAGTCAAATTCTTTTCTCTAGCCCAGTCTATAGCTTCTTTGAAGGCTAGACATTCCGCCTGCTCAGGATCTATTCCTCCATTGATGAACCTCCCTCTGATTCCTTGACAGTTTCCTGCAGAATTGCGAATAATTAAGCCAATGCATGTTAGATAGTTGTTTCCATCAAAAGAAGCATCCATATTGATTTTAATTATATCATGTGCAGAGAAATCGAACAAGAGAGTATCAGCTGTTTTTTCCCATTGGGTTTTCGACAAAGAATTGACTGCTAGCACAATCAAGAGGCAGAGTCGCGAAACACCTTAAAGATAGCGACCTAGTCCGCGACTCAGCTGTTTGAGATTCATTATTCTCGTAACCTTTGTTTCCAACAATTTTAAGGTGATTGATTTTGCTATGGAGGTTGAAAAGAAGCGCGTTGATGATATCAACAAGCCTTTCAAATTTGAAGGGCTACATTTTCGTAATATGGAAGTCAAGATGTTCTTTTATCTCAAACTCATGAAGTTGCATATGATTGTGTCGAGTGTTCATCCCGAACCCCGAACCTGCCATAAACTCCGCTGCTGCTGAAAGGCCGGCGATCTCAGCTGCTTGCTAGTGATCCACCTCCTACCTAGGTGCCAAAGAAGTTGTTTCTCAAACTCCCGAGGAGAAATGTATGAAGGCCATTGACAAATGGGTCGATGATGACTTTGATTGCAAAAACTATATTCTTAATGCATTATCTGATGATTTATATGATTATTATTCAACTTTTGAAACTGCTAAAGATGTATGGGATGCATTACAGAAAAAATATGACACCGAGGAAGCTGGTTCAAAGAAGTATGCTGTGAGACGGTATTTGAGATACCAAATGGTGGATGATAGATCAGTTGTTGCACAAGCTCATGAACTTCAAAAATTGCCCATGAAATTCTGACCGAAGGTATGAAAACTTGATGAACAATTTCAAGTTTCTGTAATGATTGACAAGTTACCACCTAGCTAGAAAGATTTTCGTAATTCCTTGCATCACAAGACTAAAGAATTTTCTCTTGAAAGTTTGATTGTTAAGCTCAGGGTTGAGGAAGAAGCTCGGAAACAAGATAAGAAGGAAGAGATTCTCATTGTTTGTAACAATAAGACTCATCCGAGTTTGAAACCTAAGAAAAGGGATATGAAACCTAACCCGAACCAAAATAAAGGAGGAATGCCTAATCAAAACAAGAACCAACACCCATCGAAAAATGGACGAATTCCACTGAGTTTCTTTGTTATACCCGTGGTAAACCAAACCACATGGCTAGGAATTGCAGTTTAACAAGGAAAAGAATAACGACAAGCCTAATTACCTGTGGGTGACGTTATAATTTCCATGATCTCTGATCCAGAGTTCTACATGGTTGGTGGATCCGATGGGTGGTGGATAGACAGTGGTGCTTCGCGTCATTGTTGTTTTGATAGGTCCATGTTTAAGACTTATGCTTAAACCAAGGATAAGAAAGTGTTGTTGGGAGACTCTCACAGCACTGTGGTGAAAGGTTCTGGTACGGTAGAGTTGAAGTTTACTTCTGGGAAGACACTCATGATGAAAGATGTTCTTCACACTCCATAAATGAGAAAGAACCTTGTTACCGGCTATCTTCTCAACAAGGCTGGGTTGTATCAAACTATTGGGTCTGATATTTACACTATAACTAAGAATAAGAATTTTGTAGGAAAGGGTTATGCTAATCGATGGAATGTTTATGCTTAATGTTGATGCTATGAATAAAATTGATTCTTCTCGCTTTACATGGTTTGCAATTTTAATGTTTGGCATGGTAGGCTTTGTCATGTGGGTAAAAAGTTGGTAAATAACATGAGCAAGTTAGGTGTTCTCCCGAATTTTCTCGAAAATGAATTTGAAAAATGTGAATACCGTAGTCAAGCAAAAATAACCAAGACTTCACATAAATCAATCGTAAGAGAATCCAAACCTCTAGATTTAATACATTCTGATTTGTGTGAATATGAAGGTATCCTAACTAGAAATGGCAAGAGATATATTATGACGTTCATTGGTGATTGCTCTAATTATACGTATGTTTATTTGTTGAGCCATAAGAATGAAGCTATTAAAAAGTTTAAAATCTTTATTGCTGAAATTGAAAATCAATTTGGTAGAAAAATTAAGAGGTTTCGTAGTGATAGAGGCACCGAATATGATTCTACTCCTTTTACTGAAATTTACCAAACTAATGGCATTATACATGAAAGAACTGCTCCATATAATCCTCAAATGAACGGTAAAGCTGAAAGAAAGAACCGTACTCTTACTGAATTGACTGTTGCTTGTTTGCTTAGTTTTGGTGCTGCTTCTCATTGGTGGGGTGAATGTTTGTTGACTGTTTGCCATGTTTTAAACCACATTCCCAATAATAAAACCATGATATCTCCTTATGAACTTTGGAGAAATAGAAAATGTCTCTTATTTTAGAGTTTGGGGTTGTTTAGCTTTTGTTAGAAACCTGATCCTAAAAGACATAAGTTAGAAAGTAGAGCTTATGAATGTGTTTTTATTGGTTATGCTCAAAACAGTAAAGCTTATAGGTTCTTTGATATTAATAATAAGGTTATTATTGAATCTATTGATGTTGATTTCTTTGAAGAAAGATTTGCTTTTAAATCTAGAAATAGTGTGGGTTCAATACTTAGTAATTTATCTAGTGCTGATTCTGAAACTAGATTAGAAGAACCTAGAAGTGAAGAAACTAGGATCTCTGAATTTGAACCTAGATGCAGTAAAAGAGCTAGGACTGAGACAAAAGATAAAAATCCCGATTTTGAATTTTACGCTGTAGAGGAAGAACCTTCTAATTTACAAGAGGCGTTTAGTATTGTAGAGGCTAGTTTCTGGCAAGAAGCTGTAGATAATGAATGGGATTCTCATATGTCTAATGGAACTTGGCGTATGGTAGATTTACCTCCCGGCAAAGTAGCCTCCATAGGTTGTAAATGGGTTTTGAAAAGGAAATCGAAACCCGATGGAACAAAAGAGATAAGTATAAGGCTAGACTGGTTTCCAAGGTTATAGGCAACGAGAGAACGTAGACTTTTTAATACTTATTCTCCTCGTTACTAGATTAACTTCTATACGTGTTTTGATTGTCAAGTTGTCGTTGCTCATAATCTTGTTATTCACCAAATGGATGTTAAAACTGCTTTTTTGAATGGTGAACTAGAAGAGGAAATTTACATGGAACAACCTGAAGGTTTTGTAATTCATGGACAAGAACATAAAGTATGTAAGCTAGAAAAGTCTCTTTATGGTTTGAAACAAGCTCCTAAACAATGGCATGAGAAATTTGATAATTTAATGATTTCAAATAACTTTAATAAATGAGGGTGACAAATGCATCTACTATAACCGAGAATGATGTGTGTGATTGTTTGCTTGTACGTAGATGATTTGCTGATATTTGGTTCCAATTTATCTATTTTCAATGAAACTAAAAGCATGCTTAGTTCGAATTTTGACATGAAAGATTTGGGTGAAGCTAGTGTAATCTTGGGAATCAAAATAACTAGAACTAATAGTGGTATTTGTTTGGATCAATCTCACTAAATTGAAAAAATTCTGAAGAAGTATGAATATTTTGATTATACACCTGTTTGTACTCCTTTTGATCCTAGTGTGAAATTGTTTAAGAACACTGGGGAAAGTGTTAGACAATCGAATATGCTAGTATAATAGGTAGTCTCATGTTATGCAAATCGATTGTACTAGACCGGACATTGCATATGCAAAGTGGGAGTTTTGTGCGGAGGTTTACCGTAATCCTAGTTTGGAACACTGGGATGCTATTGAGAGGGTTATGCGGTATTCAAAAGAACCACGAACCTAGGATTACACTATCGAGGTATCCCGCAAGATCCTTGAAGGATTTAGCGTGCTAATTGGAACACTCTATCGGATGATTCCAAGACCACCAATGGATATGTTTTTACTATTTGGCTGAGGCGTTTGTATTTTGGAGATCAAAGAAATGACAATTATGGCCCAATCTACGATGGAGGATGACTGACGGCACTAGCACAGACTAGTGAAGAGGCGGGATGGCTGAAGAGTCTCTGTCGACATTCCAAAGATGGGAAAACCGATACCGGCCACTTTGATCCACTGCGATAGTACCACGTTGATCGGAGTAGTAGAGAATTGTTATAATAACAATAAGAATCGAAAGATACGTCGAAAGCACGACACAGTTAGAGAATTTCTCACAACCGGGTGTTGTTAGAGTAGATCATGTAAGGTCTAAAGGAAATATAGCTGATACTTTGACGAAAGGATTAGCAAGAGAAAAGATATGGAATATCTCTAAAAGTATGGGACTTTTGCCCGTGAGAAGTTGAGTCATTTGTAATGGATACCCAACCTAGAAATATGTTCAAAGGGACTAGACGAAGTTACAAATGATATGATAGAATCATGCATTCCCATAGCATGATATCCTGAAGTGAGAAACAAGTTGAGTGTTTAAACTCTTAATGATGTCTATAGCTCTTAAATTAGAGTGGGATACACAAGAGTATTCTTGATAGACTCACCTATACGGATGAGAAGGTGTGGCCGCCTTCTATGAGAACTTGGGCACTTCTCTAGACCGTTCGTTAAAAAAAAGGGATAAGCACATGGCCTTAATGTGCGAACTTAAGAACTTTACTCTAGATATAGTTGTGTGTGCTGAATAATCTAGTATTAGTTAGAGTTCAAGACGCGAGTCACTCTAGTTACCTGATACTTAGAAAGTTTAACACTATGTAGAGGTTCAAGTCGAAAGGCACCTTTGCTTATGCACAACTGTATATCACTTGCTCAATGTTTTGAAATATAATTAAGTGGGGGATTGTTGGGATATATATTTAAAAACATAGTTTTGTAATATTGTATCAAACTTAGAGAGATAGTGTGGTGGTATTATTTTGGGCTCCCACACTATAGACTTGGGTGCAAGTATCACCCCATGCATTTGACTAGGTATATTTATATACCTATATGTAGTTAATAAAATCTGGGAGAGCGGGGCCTTGGGGGTCTTGGGAGGTCTGTGATTCAAAAAACTTATTTTTTGCAGATTTGACTTTTGTTTTTGAAAAACGTTTTAAGGTAATTATTCTCTAATTAATTGTCTTTAATTTTTGGTAATTATATTGTTACTGTTTCAATCACATTACGGAAGGTTAATTGAGTGTAGTTACTCAGAATTTATTTTCATTAAAGTTGATTGATTCTCTTGAGTTTTATAAGACCAGTTTTTACAGAGGATGAAAAACAATAGTTTTTACATCTATTGAGTTCTGAGCAAGTGTAAGAAAGAGTGATAGTTGGTTCGATTTCTCAAGGTGCAGAGAAATCGAACAAGAGAGTATCAGCTGTTTTATCCCATAGGGTTTTCGACAAAGAATTGACTGCTAGCACAATCAAGAGGCAGAGTCGCGAAACACCTTAAAGATAGCGACCTAGTCCGCGACTCAGCTGTTTGAGATTCATTATTCTGTAATCTGTTTTGTGCTTTGTTTCCAACATGGACCTTGTTTGAATATTTGGCTTAGTAGATCGGAATAGGCGGAATAGGCCCTTGCATTGAGCTGTTGCTTGCTTTCTCACATCGACTACATATTTTGTCGTGGTGTGACAACATAGCTCCAAATTTGTAGCAGCGACGACAATATCTTCTTCATAACGCCACAGCTACACATCTCCTTAGCAACATGCTCTGTACCATCCTCGAGTGCATTTTTGGTGAATTTTGGTGACTTTGTACTTCAGGTAACCTGCATCATCGAATTAGGCTACTGGAGCTATCATCATAATCAGATTTGACATTATCATCGCCGGTTGTATCATGTTGGTCCTTTGCACTTCGTAGTGCATTGGTTGATCATCCTACTTGTCGTTCCAGTGAGATTGTACTTGAACTTGAACTTGAGCTGAGCTGCATGTGCTTCGTATTCATAGAGACGAAGACTTTGAACTCTCCACAAACTGAACTCTCCACCCCATAACTGGTGGGTTTGAACAGCCGTGAGTCAAAACCTTCATAAAAAAAAAAACAAAGAATCGATTATCCGGAATCCTACTTCGGAGATTATTCCTTGAGTTTAACTGCAAATTTTCTTGGCCCTTTTAGTCGTACTCCACTATCCTTTTAGCTATGCATCCCATTCAATATATTCTCCATAAGCTAGAAGATGAATCTCGTATTTGTGGTGCATAACTTGATCTCGTACCTTGGAGCGTAGTAACATCATCGTGTTGTGGGAACGAAGCTATCATCGGGCTTGAGCTTGTCGCAAGATTTTTTTTTTTTTTTGATGCAAAACAACTTCTTAAATTAAACATAGAGTATTACATATAACTTAGACTGGCTTTAGTTTTATCCTTCCTGATTTCATCGATGAATATTTCAGGAATGTTACAACTATAATCAAAAGATGTTTTGCCAGTTCTAGCTTTGTTTGCTATTATATGTGCTACATTGTTTGCTTTTCTTTTAACATAATTAACTTCAAACCAAGAAAACCAAGAAAGAAGTTGCCTTATTTCATATACAATGCCTCAGTTCATCCAATGAACTGAAGATTTGGCATGCTTCACAGAGTTGATCATATTTACACAGTCACCTTCAAACATAACTTTAGTCAGATTCTTTTCTCTAGCCCAGTTGATAGCTTCTTTGAAGGCTAGACATTCCGCCTACTCAGGATCTATTCCTTCATTGATGAACCTCCCTCTGATTCCTTGACAGTTTCCTGCAGAATTGCGAATAATTAAGCCAATGCCTGTTAGATAGTTGTTTCCATCAAAAGAAGCATCCATATTGATTTTAATTATATCATGTGGTGGTGGAGACCAATTAATAAGCTGCCAATCTTTATTATGTTGCTTCGTAATAGAACACTGACTGATCATGTGTTTGATAAAATAAACTGTCGAGTGAATATTTTGATTTTTATTATCAAATTCTTTCAAGCACCTATTTTTCCAAATGAACCAGGCAGTTATCATAACTGTAGAGACCCAAACAGAAGAGTTCTTGATTGCCTAACTAGTAACCAGTCTTTAATTTGAATGTGCTGTTGTTGCAAAAAAGAAAGATTTATATTCAAAGTCAGCCAAACTGATCTTGAGTAGTCACAGTCTATCAAAAGATGTTTTAGCGTTTCCACCTCTTGGCAGCATCTACCGCAAAGAGGATTTACTTCTGATTTCACCTTGTGTAATTTTTCTTTTGTGGGAACAATGTCTCTAATGCATTTCCAGATGAATAGTTTAACTTTATGTGGAACATTCATTTTCCAGAGAGTTTTCCAGACCTTGTTAGGAACATCACTATTTCTCTGCCTATTAGGGTTTCTTGATTGCCTAACTAATTCATTGTAAATAGACTTAATAGTAAAATTCTCCTGTTCTATTTAGTTCCCAGATCAGCTTATCCGTACCCCATTGCACTAAAGGCATCTTGAGAATGAGGTCTGATGTTTCTCTCGAAAACACTTTATGTATTAGATTTATGTTCCATCTTCTGGGATTTTGCAACATTAAATCTGAAACATAAACTATTCTAATTGATTCAGTGTAATTTTTTTTTGGGAGAGGCGGTGTGTTTAGCCCTCTAACCCATTTGTCATACCAAACCAAAATTTTTGTACCACATCTTACATCCCACCTGTGAAACTGTCTAACATAATGTATCCCGAGTTCTAGTCCTTTCCAAACCCAAGAGCTATTATTATGTGATTCCTGAAGATGAAGAAAGTGACAGCGTGGAGAATACTTGGCTTTCATGATCTTAGTCCAAGGTTTGTTCTCTTCTGTACATAATCTCCATGCTAGTTAGATCATAAGCGCCTTATTATACAACTCCAAATTTCTGAAAGCTAGCCCTCCTTCTTCCTTAGGAATACAGAGAGAGTTCCATGTCGCAAGATGATCAACCATCAGAGTGGTACTGGAACTGAATCATGGCTATCATCGGGCTTGAGCTTGTCTCCAGATGAATTGTGCTTCAGGCTTTCGTCATCATCGTCCGATTTTTCTTCAGCGTTACATAACTAAGCATCTTCGGACCAAGACTGAAAAAGCGGGGGTACAACAACCACACCCAATATTTCGCTTAGCAATCTGTATGGAATAACTCTAATATACTTTTAAGAGAATCATCTAGACTCAATCTTATTAATAGTATATCAAAATTTTATGATATCTTAATCTCTCGATTTAATTCTTACTCAAGCAAATAGAAATATGCGAGTCTAATTAAATACAAGAGAGATAACTTGGATGGTACCAAAGACCAGTATCCAAGTGTCAATCAATGTAAATCAACAACCAAAGGTTGGATATTCTAATTGATTGATCTAACGCACAACCTGTGATATTTCAATTATATAACAAAACATAATGCGGAATAGAAATAACACGAAACCAGAAGTTTTGTTAACGAGGAAACCACAAATGCGAGAGAAAAACCCGGGACCTAGTCCAGTTGAACACACACCGTATTAAGCCGCTACAAACACTAGCCTACTACAAACTAACTTCGGTGCTAGAATGTAGTTGAACCCCAATCAATCTCACACTGATCCAAGATACGATTACGCTCCTTACGTCTCTGATACCAGCAGGATACTACGCAGTTGATTCCCTTAGATGATCTCACCCACAACTAAGAGTTGCTACGACCCAAAGTCGAAGACTTTAATAAAAAAATCCGTATCACACAGAAAAGTCTACGGTAATAGATAAATCTGTCTCCCATAGAAATACCTACGAGTTTTTGTTCCTTCTTTTGATAAATCAAGGTGAACAGGAACCAATTGATAACCCAGACTTATATTCCCGAAGAACAACCTAGTATTATCAATCACCTCACAATAATCTTAATCGACGCGGAGAAATAAGATATTGTGGAATCACAAACAATGAGACGAAGATGTTTGTGATTACTTTTATATCTTGCCTATTGGATAAATCAATCTCAATCCAATCGTTACGATTTTACTTAATACGATAGAAACATCAAGATTAGATCACACAACTAAGAGAAAGTAGTATCAATCTGGCTTCACAATCCCAATGAAGTCTTCAAGTCGTCAACCTACAGGGTCTAGATAGAAACCTAAGGTTAAAGGATAATCGACTCTAGATTATACAACTAATATCACACAGGAGGTGTGGGGATTAGGTTGTCCCAGTTGCTAGAGTTCTCCTTTATATAGTCTTTCAAATCAGGGTTTGCAATCAATGTTATCTTGGTAACAAAGCATTCAATATTCACCGTTAGATGAAAACCTGATTAGATTCAAGCTAATATCTTTCAACCGTTAGATCAAAACTTAGCTTGTTACACACAAATGAAATGCACGTTTTAGGTTTGTGTAACCATACCCAAACATGTACATTTAGTTGGTTCAACAGTAGTTAACCAAATGGTTAGCCATATGAGCACTTTCATATCAACCATATTCTTCTTTACCATAACTAGTTCAAATGACTCAAATGAACTAGTTAGAGAGTTGTTCAATTGCATAGATCTTTATAATAGACACAATTGAAACAAAAACGATTTGATTCACTCGAATCGATTCATGAACTTTATAGCCACGGTTTGCAAACTTGCATTCCTTAGTTTATATAAGTTTAAGTTCACGAATAATAGTTTTTAGAAAATAACCAACTTAAGTACGCGGACTTGGTACGCGTACTTAAGTACCCGGAATAATTTTGTTTTAAGTTCACAAACTCCAGTAGATTTTCTTGGGTCGAGAACTTCTGACAGTACGCGGACTTGGTTCATGTTTTCCTGAACAGCAAAGTACGCATACTTTGGTTCAAGGAATAAGGGGTTACACACATATGTGTTACCACACAATGTTTATATCCTTCCATGGTTATATAATCTAAACTCTCATTTCAATCATTGAAACATTCTTAGAGGACGTTATATAGTTGTTATTCACAAACCATTTTTCGTCAACGCCATTTTTAAGTGATTGAAACATAACATGACTTTCGTCACTAGGTAAAGATGAACTTGGTTAAAGCGAAAGCTTACCAACACATATTTCGAGAAATAGATAAGCGAGATAAACTCGGCTCAAAATAGCCAATGTGTATAATCATAGTCTATATAGAAAAACGACTTTGTCTCAAGATAGGAGATAGAGTAGATAGTCTTTTGATTGATAGATAAGTTCAAGTCTCCACATACCTTTTAGTCGATGAAGTTACCCTTGAGTGTTTTTTTTTTTTTTTTTTTTTTTTTTTTGAAACTACCCATGTCAAATGCACACTGGGTAGTAAATTTTATTAAGAATCAAAATAAAAGAAAGAGGGGGACTAGGCCTTACCTCCCACAAGAAAAGGAAGAGAAAAGAAAAACAAAGAACTAAAATAAATCAAATTACATATTGCAAAAGTGGTAAATAGGTAATACAGAATTATCAATGAGAAGCTTCCGCCTTATGAAATCTGGAGGCTCAATCCACCAGTAGTCATCGCACCATGTTTGGCTAAAAGGTCTGCCACCGAGTTGCCTTCGCGATATATATGAGTAAACTTAAACTGAATAGAAGACACAAACTTTAAGCAGGTGTTCCAGTGAGTAGAAAGAGACCAAGGGACCAAATCAGGATTTTTGATAGCTTGCAATACAAAAGTAGAGTCACATTCAAGCAGAGGCACTGAATTCTCTTTGTACTGGCTATTCAAATAGCATGAATATCTCCCCAAAGTTCAGCGCAAACAGAATCATTAAATCCCAGATTCTGAGCCAGGCAACCTTTGATCAAACTATTGGAGTCACGGAATGTCACCCCACAGCCAGAAGGGCCTGGATTGCCCATTAATCACCCATCGATGTTAGCTTTAATCCAACCAGGATGAGGAGGTTGCCATTTAACCATGATGGCTTTTGTCATCTTAGGAGGGAGTCTTTGAATGCCCAGAAAATCAAGAATGATTTTATCTGCAGAAGTGTAAAAGGAAAAACCACCACTATGTCTGCTCGATTCAACAACTAGACTTCTCAGGTAGATAATGGCTTGACTGGAGGAAGTAAATCAATGCTCAAACCTTAGTTTATTACGGCAATACCAAATGAGCCAAAGACAGCTTACCACCGCTATCCAAAGCATATTTTCTGTTTGAGAATAACCCTTGAATCTTCTGACAGACGCAAAGAGAGAGTTGACACTAGCACAATCCAATTGATAACGAAACACCTGCATAATCCAGCTCCATAAAGAAATAACGAAAACACATTGAAATAAGAGGTGAGATTGAGTTTCATTACAGCATTACTCGAAATCTTCGGTAGATCCCAAAGGTTGTAAGGCAAGGGTATAAGACCAAAAGCAAGTTGATGCAATCATATATCCGAAATGCTTTCATCAAGGAGTTTATTAAGATACAAGATAACTCAGTCATTCCCAAAAGAACAACAAGAACGACCTTACTTTCACGCAACATCATCACCTTGAACTTTCACGTTATCATCATTAACTTTTGACAAGATATGGGACAATCATAGTTCACGGACAAAAACACACATATCCCACAAAAATTGCAATGTATAAAACCATAGAAGGAAATCAACACGAGGACATACGAGTCATTAGCGACCATGAGGTCCACCCGAGGTCATTCCTTGAGTAGTTCTTCGTCTTGTATGATGATTGCCATGGAGTCTTGAGCTCAACTACACTTTCTATCCTAGTCCAAGACTTAGCTAATAGTAGACTAGAAATCAAGACTTATAGTTTTGATCACTAACATTGACAATCTTGAGATAGCAACGCATGCGAGTTCGACCGAGCAATGCTCTAACAATCTCCCCCCCTTTAGTTTAGTTTGTTACAATTAATTGAATTACGCAGAGGAGGAGCATTGCTCTCACTGATTAGTAAATCAATGTCGACTTCAACATGAATATTATTCCTCATAACTTGATTTAGCTTGTCAAGAGATTCTTGTTTTTCTTTCGGAGGTATAACTCAACATAAAGAGATAAGCTTTCAAATTTCTTTTCAAGCCCCGAAAACACTTCAAGGATTTTAAACCTGGTGGAGGTTTAAATAGAATTTCTTCTACAGATTTTATTAAATCAGTCATAGAAGAAACTTCTGCAATCCCTGGATCTGGTGGTGCATTTATTGAGATAACACTACTGTCCATATAGTCAGATCGCTATAAACACAAACTTATGAGGTCTTTAATGTGTTTGCCTTCTTTGATACCAATTGAAAAAGAGGGGGTACAACAACCACACCCAATATTTCGCTTAGCAATCTGTATGGACTAACTCCAATATACTTTTAAGAGAATCAACTAGACTCAATCTTATTAACAATATATCAAAGAGTTATGATATCTCAATCTCTCGATTTAATTCTTACTCAAGCAAATATAAATCTGCGAGTCTAATTAAATACAAGAGAGATAACTTGGATGGTACCAAAGACCAATATCCAAGTGTCAATCAATGTAAATCAACAACCAAATGTTGGATATTCTAATTGATTGATCTAACGCACAACCTGTGATATTTCAATTATATAACAAAATATAATGTGGAATAGAAATAACACAGACACCAGAAGTTTTGTTAACGAGGAAACCACAAATGCAGAAAAACCCCGGGAGCTAGTCCATATTGAACACACACTGTATTAAGCCGCTACAGACACTAGCTTACTACAAACTAACTTCAGTATGGACTGTAGTTGAACCCCAATCAATCTCACACTGATCCAAGGTACAGTTGCGCTCTTTATGTCTCTGATCCCAGCAGGATACTACGCACTTGATTCCCTTAGATGATCTCACCCACAACTAAGAGTTGCTACGACCCAAAGTTGAAGACTTTAATAAACAAATATGTATCACACAGAAAATTATACGGTAATAGATAAATCTATCTCCCACAGAAATACCTACGAGTTTTTGTTCCTTCTTTTGATAAATCAAGGTGAACAGGAACCGATTTATAACCCGGACTTATATTCCCGAAGAACAGCCTAGTATTATCAATCACCTCACAATAATATTAATCGACGCGTCAAATAAGATATTATGGAATCACAAACGATGAGACGAAGATGTTTGTGATTACTTTTATATCTTGCTTATCGGAGAAATCAATCTCAATCCAATCATTACGATTGTACTTAGTACGATAGAAACATCAAGATCAGATCACACAACTACGATAAAGTAGTATCGGTCTGGCTTCACAATCCCAATGAAGTCTTCAAGTTGTCAACCTACATGGTCTAGATAGAAACCTAAGGTTAAAGGAGAATCGACTCTAGATTATACAACTAGTATCACACAGGAGGTGTGGGGATTAGGTTGTCCCAGTTACTAGAGTTTTCCTTTATATAGTCTTTCAAATCAGGGTTTTCAATCAATGTTATCTTGGTAACAAAGCATTCAATATTCACCGTTAGATGAAAACCTGATTAGATTCAAGCTAATATCTTTCAACCGTTAGATCGAAACTTAGCTTGTTACACACAAATGAAATGCACGTTTTAGGTTTGTGTAATCGTACCCAAACATGTACATTTAGTTGGTTCAACAGTAGTTAACCAAATGGTTAGCCATATGAGCACTTTCATATCAACCATATTCTTCTTTACCATAACTAATTCAAGTGACTCAAATAAACTAGTTAGAGAGTTGTTCAACTTCTTAGATATTTATAATAGACACATTTGAAACAAAAACAATTTGATTCACTCGAATCGATTCATGAACTTTATAGCCACGGTTTGCAAACTTGCATTCCTTAGTTTATATAAGTTTAAGTTCACGAATAATCGTTTTTAGAAAATAACCAACTTAAGTAAGTTCCCGGAATAAGTTTGCTTTAAGTTCACAAACTCCAGCAAATTTTCTCGAGGTCGAGAACTTCCGACGATCGCGGACTTGGTTAGGTTTTCTGAGACGACAAAGTACGCATACTTTGGTTCAAGGAATAAGGACTTACACACATATGTGTTACCACACAATGTTTATATCCTTTCATGGTTATATAATCTAAACTCTCATTTCAATCATTGAAACATTCTTAGAGGACGTTATATAGTTGTTATTCACAAACCATTTTTCGTCAAAGCCATTTTCAAGTGATTGAAACATAACATGACTTTCTTCACTAGGTAAAGATGAACTTGGTTAAAGCGAAAGCTTACCAATACATATTTCGATAAATAGATAAGCGAGATAAACTTGGCTATAAATAGCAAATGTGTATAATCATAGTCTATATAGCAAAACGACTTTGTCTCAAGATAGGAGATAGAGTACATAGACTTTTGAGTGATAGATAAGTTCAAGTATCCACATACCTTTTAGTCGATGAAGTTCCACTAGTTCCTTGAGTAGTTCTTCGTCTTGTATGATGATTTCCATGGAGTCTTGAGCTCAACTACACTTTCTATCCTAGTCCAAGACTTATCTAATAGTAGACCAAAAATCAAGACTTATAGTTTTGATCATTAATATTGACAAACATGCTTGAGATAGCAACGTATGCAAGTTCGACCGAGCAATGCTCTAACAAAGACTGCGCTTTGCATCGACAAAATTTATAGCATCATCGTATGAACTACACTTCCAAGTACTTTCAGCATCGTTGTTGGAACATCCTTGTGATCAGGCGTTGTACCATCGTCGGAGGGCTTGGCACTATCATTGTCTTCGGCTTTGCACCGTTTTCGCAAGGCTCTCCATCATCGTCGTGACTTTGCATCATTATCGTAGTGACCTTGTATATCATCGCCACATGAGTTTGTATCTTTGGAGTTTGGGATTGGAGTTGTATTTGCGGAGTGGAGGATCAAGACATCATCATTGAAGGGGAGGATCGAGATTGCATCGTCGTTGAATTTGAGCTATTATCGAACTACATCATCGGATTTTGCAGCAGCATGTCAGTTAATTTTACTTAAGTTTTGACTTTGGTAGGAACACAACACAGCAGTTGAAAGTTTTCCGATCGTTTGTATAATTTTTCTTGTGGGAATGTTATAATTACCCTTCATTTGAAGGACTTAGGACAAATACCCTTATGGAACTTTACAAACACCCTTAATGGCATAATTGAAAATTTATTTAAAAACATAATTTATTCAATTCCTTATTTATCCTTCCTCTCTCACTTTCATTCTTCTCTACTTCTTATCACAGAAACCGATGGGGTCGCTCACACCACCATCTCCATCGTTCCGACCAACACCACGACACCACTACAACCAGCACCACCACCTCCATAATTTCCGTCATCACTACCACCACTATCCCCATCGCCACCATCACTATGTCCATCTCCACAATCCACATCATACGTATTTTACCATCTTTGCCGCCACCACTCCAATGTTATCCAAATTCCACCACCGCAACAACAAATCATAGGTATTTTATCAGTTTCAACTACAAACGTAATCTGAAAATATGTATTAGGTTTAATTTTATTCAATTCGAGACAGTTTAAAAAACCTAGATCGATGTCAACATCATTTTTCTTGAAGGTTTAATGGAAGGGAAGAATTGATGAGATTCAAGATCATTATAATTTGAAGGATTCATTTTAAAAAACAATTGAAAAGGTAAGTCAATCATTATCCTTTTAACTCAATCGGGAGTCAAATGGTCGATTTCAGATTTGAAATTTTTGAAAAGTAATTTTAGGATTTCAAAAACTTTATGATTGAACTCGTAGGGTTAATAATGGTGAAGGTTGGTGTTTGGGTTGTGGACTGGTGGTGGGTGGTGTTGGTGTTGTTGTAGCGGTGGTGGTGGATGTCATTTTCAGTAATTATGATTCTGGGTTAAGACAAATCAAGTGAGTTTCTTCCAGGACTCATGGTTCAGGTACGAATTATGATTCACCTTTTACTGTACTATAATAAACTCAAGACTCTATTAAAGTTTCTGCTGTGTTTTGATTTTTTGCTTTGACTATAATCCCAACTGTGTTTTAATTTTATGCTTTTAAACCTACTTTTCTTAATTATCTGTTATTACTGATGGTGCATTCAAATTTTCTGTAAGATTTAAATTTATCACAATCATGATCTTGGTACATGATTCATGACTATAGATTCTTTGTATTGTTTTCTTTTTCCCTATTGAAGCATTAGTTAATGTGAAGTTCTTGTCAACCGTGAGCTACTGTTAATTGATATCAAAGTCTTAAAAATAAATGCTTGATGTTCTTAGCCCGTGAGATCCATTCTTACTTATATAGTTCACAAATTCAAACTTACTTTGATGTGTGCTAAAGCTTAGCCACATATTTTATTTTCATTTTTACTTTTTGTTCCTTCGTTTCAGTAGTCTATATCAATCTTGGTTAGATAACCTATGCTCGTGAATATTTTCTTCTATTCGATGTCAGAATGTCGAGCTGAGTAGTTCCCACTGTTTTAGTTGTTAGAATTTCTGCTGGGAAATGTAGTGACTAGTGGATATGGGAAGTTTGTAACTATTTGGTGCACGGTTTTGGAGAGGGAGTGTTCTCCTGGAGATGGAGTCTTTTATCGTACTCTATTCGTCTTAACTTTTATTTGTCATATGCATCTTGCAATCGTAAAGGGGGAGTATCTATCTGCTAGTTGGTGCTGTGCTCGATACTTTTTGTTGGACACAATTTCTCCATTATATGCTTTCAGGAGGATTAATGATTCTTTTGCCATGAATTTTGAAGCAAACTTCACAAACTATTATAAATCAGGTATGTGGTGCTTGTAACAATCAAACAACTTCCCATGAATTTCATATAGCTTGAAAAAAATTGTCTACATGCCAGATGCGATCACTGCATTTGGACTCTAGATTTTGGGGATAACTTGAGAAAGCTGATTTCCCCTTTTGGAGGCAACTTGAGCTAGTTGCTTCCGGATTCGGAAGCAACTTGAGCTAGTTGATTCCATATTCGGACACAACTTGAGCTAGTTGGCTCCATTTTTTTTAAGAAAATAGTTAGCAATTTATCGACGTGTTTGGTCAGTGTTACCATTTATCTGTCTATTGAATGTGATTTTGATATGATTTTTTGCAGCAGAGAGATATCCAAGAGATTGAGTGGTTGCAATTGAGTTCAGGTACCTTATTTTTTATAGGTTCTAGCCAGTGATGTCACAACACTTATTACTACTTCATTTGGAGACAACTTGGGCTAGTTGCCTTCACTTTTGAAGACAACTGAGTATGAAAATGAAGAATGGAAGAAACAGAGTATGAAAATGAAGAAATTAGGGTAATAATTAAGATGGTTTTGTTGTGATTTATTCATGTTGGTGATGGGTATTGGTGGTATGAATGATTACAGGGTCTGATTGTTACTATCTGTGAAGCTGCAGTAAATGATGAAGGGTGCTGAGAGCTAGTTTTGTTGGTGATTCAATGTGTTGGTTATGAAGCTATAGAATTGCAGCAAAAGAGTGGACTGGAATGAGTTTAGATGTTGGTTATGGTGGTTGTTATTGAAGCTGCAGAGTGGAGTCAGTGATGAGACATGAAAGGAGCTGAGCTATTTTGTGTCTTGTGGTGCTGTATAAGATGGTGATTGATGTTGTTGTAGTAAGAGGTGGTGTTGCTTTACAAGATCTGATGAGACTGAAACCAATCTTGAAATGAAATTGGTGATGTAATGGCCAGGTCAAGAAGTGGTTTGTAAGATGCAGATGGTGTTTGAAGCAGGGAATGAGTGAATGAGCTGGAATTGTAGTGACTGGTACTGGTAAAGATGCAAGTGCAAGAATTGCAGTTTTAGTGATGCTGCAAACGAAAAATTTCAGTTGTTGTTGGAGTTGAGATATAAGTTTGTGGAATAAGGTTGCAGTTAGTGAAGAAGTGGACAAATGGGAGTTGAAGTGAAGTGCAGAACATTTTGATGTTGCCGCTGAAGCTTAGCCAATGGAGCTGGGTTTGCATACGGTTGTTAAGTTGAGCTTACTGATGGATGCTCAGTTGGTATATGTGAGTTTGTTTTTTCCAAACCAGGTAGCTTTTTATATACATGTTACCTTGTGTTATGCATGAATATGTGGTGCAATGGTAGCACAACTGACTATATGTCAGAAGATGTATGTTCGACTCACACTAGGTTCACTCATTTGTGTATATTTTTTCTTTTTGGAGACAACTATATGCTAGTTGCCTCCATATCTGAAAACAACTTGGGCTAGTTGCTTCCACTTTTGAAGACAACTTTGTGCTAGTTGCCTTCACTTTTGAAGACAACTTGAGATAGTTGCCTCCGATATGGACACAACTTCAGCAAGTTGACTCCACATGGTGGTGGTGGAAGCGGTGGTTGCTGGTGGTGATTAGCGGCGGTGTTGGTTGGCAGCGGCGGCGGCGGTTGACGGTGGCGGCGGGTGGTGGTGGTTGGCGGCATCAATGTTGATTGGTGGCGGTGGTGGTGTTGGTTAGCGGCGGCGGTGGTTGGAGGTGGTGGAAAGTGGTGGTGGTTGGTGGTGGACCGGTGGTGGTCGTTTTTGTTGGTGGTTGGCGGTCGTTGGTGGTGGTGGTCGTCGGTGGTGGTTGGTAGTGGTGAGCATATTTTAGAGGGATTCAATCCAAAGGCTGCTGACATTTTTGAAAGTGTGTTTGATTTTTTTTTTTGTTAAACTTATTTTTGGTGCATTCTATCCACTTTCTAAGGAGGAGCAGCAAGCCGGTATTTGGAGGCACTGTACTTATTTCTCGATCTGCATGCTCTTGATGCGTGTCGTAACCACAACAAATTAATCAAGATATTTCCACCTAATTAACAAGTAATATAGTGTAGTCAAGTTCGTTCCCACGAGGAGCAAGAGATTCTAGTTGTAAAATTTTCACGAAAGGGGGGGAATGTATAAAGCAAAAGAAAGTAAATAAAGCAATTAAAAGTTAAAGTTGAAATCAATAAGAGAGACAAGATCAAGGAATCCTTCTTCGTTGCAAAACAATGATTAAAGTTATGTTCTTTTCTACTTGTTATAAGTCACAGATTATCACCAACCGTAGGATAGCAGGTCCGCTTAGCTAGCCCCAAAATCCCTTATTTCACTGAGTAACAAGTCCGCTTAGTTATCAGATTCTATTCAAAAGAACCACCTTGAGGTTCTTTTACAAGATGTAATTCCCTGAATGCATTAAGATTTATGAATTTAGGTTTAGTACTAGTAGTTAAACTCGGTTCGCTTGGTTCACTTTCTAGCGTTGTTTCTACGCACAATTGCTCCACTAATCCCTCCGCAAGGTCTCGTGTTTTCTACTTATGTAAAGTGTCGAGAACGATTACGTATTCCCTAACTTATACTAGATATAGATCAATTAACAAATTAATTTAGCGTGCACTTCAAACAATCTATCAATCAATCATGAATGAATAAACATTCCTATTAGTAAAAACAATCGATAATCATGTGAAAAATCTCAAGATAGAATTGAAACAAAACTCTAATCATGTATTAAGAACTAGGAATTCATCCTCAATCAATAAGAAAATTAGCTACTCATGCTTTTGAAATTCACACAAATAATTAAGAAGAAGAATCTTAGAAAAACAAGCAAAAACACAAGTGTTGTGTGTGTAGAGAGTGTGTAAAAGATGTAGAAAACTTCTCTATTTATAGGCTTCAATATTCTCCAACTCTTCCAAGGATTAGAATCCTTTTCCTTTAGCAATTCAACTTCCAAATTCAAGTCTTTCTCAACTCTTCATCTTCTCTTTCCAAATTTGAGCCAAATTCTCCATCCAATTCCTAGTCCAAGTCTTCACACCCATGAGAGAAGTCCATAGAAAATTCGAATTTTGCTCGTGGGAAAAGCGGGATTGTGGTCGGAATCCGGACGGAATAGTCGCCGCCAAGCCACGAAAATTCTCTCACAGTAAAGGTATATTCCGTCGACCCACCGTTAGGACTAACGGTCAAACAAGTCAACCGTCAATCAAACATAGTCACGGGTCAAGGGGAGAGTCGGCTAACCTAAGTCGGCTTTCTTAGTCGGCCGAGTGGTCTTAATCAGCCGAGTCACCGAGCCGGATCGGGTTGAATCGCCAATTTCGAGTTGACTCGCGAATAAAAACCTAAGCAGAGTTCTATTTGTATTTCCGACATCTCCCGGCCAAATTCAGCTTCTTTTCTTCACCCGTGTAACAAGCCTAGACATACATCTAATACCGCACTTCATTCCATCCTTCCCTGTAATAACAGCATCACAATTCTCCATTCAATCACCACCAGATTTCTAAACTCAATAATTCGAATCGAACCCTAGCTCAGTTAACAATTTCGATCCCCTGAGACCCAATAATTCCTTCATATCTGTGCATCACCAGAACGATCAAACTCCACATCAAGCAGCGAACACCAAAATCATTATCTCCTCCATTAACAGCAGCAACCATTAACTTTTGTGTTCTATAATTCGGCCACCATTCTTATCGATCTCAAAATCTTGCTCATACCCAGTCTGTAATTCAATTTCTTCACTCGATCTCTTCTTTCATTTCTCATCTTCAGTGCCGTTTGTACCTCCATTCTTCAACACAGCTCCCCGTTTCTTGATTCGATTGAAACCCTAATCTTCACAACCAGCATCTTCCAATCGAAACCCATTATCCACAAAAAACTATTTCAATCACTTCATCTGCAATTTCTTCTCAAACCACTAATTCACGGCTTCAAATCCACAAATTCATACCACTCTTCACAGCGATTCCCAGATCCATCTCTTCTTCTGGATTCAACAGCATCATCGATCTCTTCTTAATCACACCAAAATCTTCATCTCTTAGCTCTCGATTTGGTCTCTCGGTATGTTCTCCTGGATCACAACAGCGGCAGCTTTCATCTCCCAGCAACGATAGCTCTAATAACTCGATCGATCCGGTCTCGGACTTTAATGGCGAGCTTTGTTTTTCTCACTTCCAAAGCGAAAGAAGAAATAAATGAGAGAAAAACATCTCGATTAGTAGGGTTAAAAGTTAGAAATGGATGGGTACACCCCCAAGATAAGATCCACCCCAGCATCAAGTGCCCCGAGTACTTGTCATTGGTGCCTTTAACATTTCCTCTTTTAAAACAAAAAGCTGCTACCCCCTTAACATGTGTCTTCTGGGGCTCCTATTAGTGTCCGCCCATGAAATGACAATTTAGTCCTTTTGGTTCAAATTGAGTGATTTCTTCTTCTTTTCTCCCGTGCGACTCCAAAGTAGCTTCAAAACTCAAAACAAGCGTAAAATACATAATTTACAAGAAAAATAGCGAAGAAAGCATAAACAATAGATAGTAAATAGGATGTATTCTACACCCTATCAAATTCCCCCACACTTAGACTTTGCTAGTCCTCGAGCAAATCAAACCAAAAACTCACAACTTCAAAGCGTTCTAGCGTCACAAGCATCCAAAGAGTTATGAGGACATAGAGTTTCGCATGCTAGTAATAAGAAGTTAGAAATACTAAAGAACATATTCTCATTCTTAAATGTTGAGTGAGAAATAACCACACCATAATGAGAGAATGCGTGTTTGAGAAACGATCAATAAGCATTTCGCCTCGACTTCGCCTCACCAAATAGGATTTTATGATAATTGCACTCAAAAGACGGCTTTTTTTATGGTTCTCACATGTGTGCAGGTAGGAATGAAGAAAGAAATCCTGCGACACGTTGAATGGTGGGAAGGACAACTTCCGAAATATTTTTAAAAACCCACATCTTTTAATATTTTGAAAAACCATTTTTTTTTCTGACGATCTCTAAGAAAGGAAATCAACCATATTACCGAGGATGAGATTACTTACTCACCTTCACATCCGATCGCCAATTATGATAACACCACTCTCACGGCATCCCATAGAAACGTCTTCCGCTCCTCGTCTTGATCTTCTTGGTCTTCGTCTTCGGTTTCAACTATTGATGATAAACCCTCGAATTTCATAAATCCTTGACAATTTGTAACTCTTTTACCTTAAAACCTTGTCGCTTGAAACTTCCTTATAGATTTTTCTTTTCCACACGGCTTATAAAAACAAAACAAATATTTCTCCTGTTTTTTTTTTATTTTTTTATTATTTTTTTTTTTTTATTTTTTTATTATTTTTTTTTTATTTTTTTTTTAAGAACTAGAGAAATAAAATACAAAAAAATAAACCATGGCCGTGGGAGAAGTATTTTACCGCTTGATTCTTCACAACTTGTATCGTCTTGAAATCATAAACTTCAAAAATTCTCACCTTTTAATTTTCTTCGCTTTCATGAATAAGTCTTCATACTTGAATATAAAATTACCTCATTGTATTGTAAGTCTTCAACATATATGTGAAATCTGCCCTTTGTATGTTGCTTTACTTGTATTTGAAATTTGCTCTTTTTCTCGTTCCGTTGCTTGTAAACCTTGAACTTTTTCCAACTTTCCTTGTAGATTTTGATGTCGTTCCTTGTTGATGATGAATGTGTTTCTATGGATCCGTTGTTGTCGAGAGAGAGAATGGTGCTAACTGCAAATCGAAATACAAGAAGGTGGCTTTCATCTATAGACGTCACCCTTATGATTGACAAAATTAGCACTCAAGAGATCAAAGAGTAGTGCTTCTATTGGTGGGAGGTTGGGTAGCTCACCATTCTACCCGGAATTGACGTATGGTGACACACACTCAAAAGAAGCTCTTTAGTAGATGGAAGAATTTCTGGTCGGTGCCTCTCATGATATGAATACGGGTAGTCTCCACTAATGATTGATCAAAGAACTCTAATAATGCCCTTCTCCCTGCACCAAATTCGCATCACCGGCATGATTAAATCCATTATTTAACACTCAAACAAGCAAGAAATCCGAATGTAGTTCTCTAACATTTCCAAGTTCAATTATGTCGGTCAAAATCTCTATGTAAACATACCTAGAAGTATGCTAGTGACTCTAAAATCTTTAAAAGTTGGAGTTTTTAAGTAAAACTTTTTTTTTTTTTTAAAACTTTTAATTTTTTTTTGTAATTTTTGTTTTAAAAACATGCTTAACCACTCCCCCACACTTAAACCTTACATTGTCCTCAATGTAATTGAATCCTCCTAGTAAAGTCAAGGTGGGAAATTTTAACATGATAAGGAACAAGAAAAAGAAATAACAAAAAGCAAAAGGATAAGAAATACAAAACCGATGGATTGCCTCCCATTAAGCGCTTGTTTTAAAGTCGACGGCCCGACTTAGCTCTTGCTGCACATTACTCCTCCAGAGGGAGTGAATCTCCAAATGAAAGTTCATCCAAATTCACATAAGCGATGTTCTCATAGTATGGCTTCAACCTATGGCCGTTGACTTTGGAAACCGAATTGTCTCTAAGACTAGTAATTTCAAGCGCACCATGAGGAAAAACATTAGTAACAACATATGGTCCAATCCATCGGGACCTTAACTTTCCAGAAATAATTTAAGGCGAGAATGATATAAAAGGACTTTTTGTCCCACAATAAAGCTTTTACGAGAAATCATCTTGTCATGAAAAAGCTTGGTCTTTTCCTTGTAAATACGGGCACTCTCGTAAGCATCATTACGTATCTCCTCTAACTCATGTAGTTGTAACTTCCTTTGTTTCCCCGCTTCATCATACTCCATGTTGAATTTCTTTATCGCCCAATAAGCCTTGTGTTCAAGTTCAACCGGAAGATGACAAGCCTTACCATAAACCAACCTATATGGAGACATACCAATCGGTGTCTTATACGCCCAAAGTGCATCATTGAGCTTAAAGCTCCAATCTTTCCTTGTGGTATTCACCGTTTTCTCATGAATGGACTTGATCTCACGATTTGAAATTTCCGCTTGTCCACTAGTTTGTGGATGATAAGGCGTACCAATTTTGTGTGTTATGTTGTACTTCTTGAGGAGAGCGTGGAAAGCCTTCTTGAAATGTGAGCCTCCATCGCTTATCACCACTCTTGGTGTACCATGCCTATTGAATATGTTTTCCCTTACAAAATCACAAACAACTTGAGAGTCATTAGTTTTGGTGGCTCTAGCCTCCACCCATTTCGAAACATAATCTACTAAAGAAGTATATAAAAGTTCCCATTCGAATTGACAAAAGGGCCCATAAAATCAATACCCCACACATCAAAAAATCTCAACTATGAGAATTGGTGTGAGTGGCATTTGATTTCGAGCACCTAGATTGCCCGTTCATTGACATCTATCACACGATTTACAAAAAAATATATGAATCTTCAAACAAGGTGGGCCAATAAAATCCACTCTCGAGAACTTTGAGAGCGGTGCGTTTCGAACCAAAGTGACCACCACATGCAAAAGTGTGGCAAAAGGAGAGGATGGATTGAAATTCGGAGTTAGGTACGCACCTTCGCATTATTTGATCAACGCCATATTTCCATAAGTATGGTTCATCCCACACATATTGCTTAGCTACCTTCTTAAGTTTCATCTTTTGGAAATTAGACATTGTACTAGGTACTTTCCTTGTCACCAAGTAATTCACTATATCCGCATACCAAGGTGTTGATTCTTCCATGGAGAAAAGTTGTTCATCCGGAAAGCGGTCATGTAATGGAAGTTCTTCTTGAGACATAACAAGTCTACTAAGATGATCCGCAACGGTATTCTCCACACCCTTCTTATCACGAATTTCTATGTCGAACTCTTGTAACAATAGGATCCACCGGATTAATCTTGGATTAGCTTCTTTCTTCTTTATTAAGTGTCTTAGTGCGGCATGATCGGAATACACAATAACCTTTGTACCCACCAAGTATGATCGAAATTTTTCCAATGCGAAAACTATAGCCAATAACTCCTTTTCCGTGGTAGAATAATTGATTTGTGCATCATTAAGGGTCCTAGATGCATAATAGATAACATGGGGCAACTTGTCCACTCTTTTACCCAAAACGGCTCCAACCGCATAATCACTAGCATCACACATTAATTCAAATGGAAGATTCCAATCCGGTGATTTGATAATTGGCGCACTTGTCAACATCTCCTTTAATTTGTCAAAAGCATCCTTGCATTCCTTGTTGAAGTCGAAAGGTACCTCCTTTTGTAATAACTTGCACATCGGCATGGAGATTTTGGAGAAATCCTTGATAAACCGCCTATAGAAACCTGCATGACCAAGAAAAGAACGGATCTCCCTCACCGAAGTGGGATATTGTAAGTTTCTTATTAAATCTATCTTTGACTTGTCCACTTCGAGCCCTCGAGAGGACACAATGTGACCAAGTACTATGCCGTGGTTTACCATAAAGTGACATTTCTCCCAATTAAGGACAAGGTTTGTGTCTATGCATCGTTTAAGAACTAGTTCAAGGTTGTTTAAACAACCATCAAAAGAATTGCCATAAACACTAAAGTCATCCATAAATACCTCGATGATGCGCTCCACATAATCCGAGAATATACTCACCATGCATCTTTGAAAAGTAGCCGGCGCATTGCAAAGGCCGAACGGCATCCGTCTATATGCAAACGTTCCAAACGGACAAGTGAAAGTGGTCTTCTCTTGGTCCTCCGGTGCAATAACAATTTGATTGTATCCCGAATAACCATCCAAGAAGCAATAATAAGAATGCCCCGCTAACCGCTCCAACATTTGATCAATGAAAGGTAAAGGAAAGTGATCCTTGCGGGTTGCGGAATTAAGCTTTCTATAGTCAATACACACTCTCCAACCGGTTTGAACTCTTGTAGGAACAAGTTCATCGTCTTGATTTCAACAACCGTGACTCCGGACTTCTTTGGTACCACTTGAACCGGACTAACCCACTTGCTATCGGAAATGGGTAGATTACCCCCACACTTAGCAATTTGAGTATCTCTTTCTTCACAACCTCCATCATGGGAGGATTAAGCCTACGTTGAGCATCACGTGCATCAAGCTTCACGTTTTCTTCCATTAGAATCCGATGCATGCACATGGATGGACTAATGCCCTTGATATCCGCAATTGTCCACCCAATAGCCGTTTTGTGCTCTCTCAAGACTCTAAGCAAACGGTCTTCTTGTACCGGTGTGAGGTTCTTAGAAATAATCACCGGAAGCTCATCTCCATCTCCCAAGAAAGCATACTTCAAATGGTCCTAAGCGGCTTCAATTCTAGTTTGGGCGCCTTCACAATAGATGGTACAAGTACTTCATCATTCACGGGTAAAGAAATATATGAAACATTACCCTTTTTAGCTTCTTGTGATGTTTCCAAGACACCACACATCTCCACCAATTCATTGGAGATTTCAACATCCAAGTTAGACAAGCCGTGGACGTCCAATTCAATGCTCTTTTGCAACACCACATCAAGTTCATCCTCTCGATTCAATTCCACCATTTGTTGCGCTAATGAATCAACCACATCAATGGAGTAAACGGAATGCACATCACTTGGGTAGCGCATGGCTTCAAATATATTAAAGTGTATTATCTCCTTGTCGAACTCCATAGTGAGTGTACCCATATCAACATCAATATTCGTCTTCGCGGTCTTCATGAATGGCCTCCCAAGAAGTAAAGAAGTAGATGCTCGGTTCTCATTGTTGTCCATATCCACCACAAAGAAGTCCACCGGAAAAATAAGCTCATTTACTTGCACTAGCACGTCTTCTACAAGTCCTTTTGGATATATGTTCGACTTGTTTGCTAATTGGATAATAACTCTCGTCTCTTTCAAAGGTCCAAGATTCAAGGAGTCATATATATCGGCCGACATCACACTAATGGAAGCACCCAAGTCAAGTAAAGCATGTTCAAACCTTTGCTTACCAATAGTAATTGGCACCGTGAAACCACCGGGATCCGTGCACTTTGTAGGCATCTTCTTCAATAGCATAGCCGACGCACTCTCACCAACTTTAGTAATTTCATTATCAAGCAACCTATCCTTCTTTGTGCATAATTCCTTCATGAACTTCGCATAACGTGGCATTGTCTTAATGGCCTCAATGAAGGGGATGTTGATTTCAACCTTCTTGAAAATATCCATGAGTGCCTTGTCTTGAGCTTCTTTCTTGGATTTAGCAAAACGACTAGGAAAAGGAGGTGGAGTAGTGAAAGTAGGAACCGGTTCCTTGGATGGGTCGGTTGGTGTTGAATTCTCCTTTGGTGCGACTACCTCTTCACTAGCTTTTTCATGATGACTTGGACCCTCCACTTGTCTTCCACTTCTTAAAGTAACCGCATTAACATTCTCTCTTGGATTAACAAATGGTTGCGAAGGAAGCGTTGTAGATGCTTGAGATTTCAATAAGTTCACATCGGTCGCCAATTGTCCCATTTGAGTTTGTAAATCCTTGATGGCCGAATCGGTCTTTTGTTGATTTTGTTGAAACAATGACGTAATACCTTGCATCATGACATTAAGCTTTTCATCTATCGAAGATCCTTGTTCCTTCACTTGAGGTTGGAATTGTTGTTGAGGTTGAAAGCGTGATTGTTGGAAACCACCTTGTTGCGCATATGAATTAGGAGCCGCCGCTTGCTTGTTTTCATAACTAAAGTTAGGATGATCCTTCCAACCGGGATTGTAAGTATTGGAATATGGATCGTACCTTGGCCTTTGATTTGGATATAAAGCATTAACTTGTTCGGTCTCACCATCCGGAATAATTACCGCGGCCATTCTTTGAATCATTGTCTCCATGTTACTCATCCTTTGATCAAGATGTGAAGATGAATCACTAACTTCATGCACTCGCCTAACCATTGGTTCATCTCTTGTGTAGAATTGTTGCGGTTTGCAGCCATACTTTCAATCAACTCTCTAGCTTGGTTCAAAGTCTTGTTCATTAGTGCACCACCACCCGCGGCATCAAGAAGAGATCTATCACTTGGGTTGAGAGCTTCGTAGAAGTATTGGAGTATCATAACGTCACTAAATTGATGATGTGGACAGCTTGCCACCAACCTCTTGTATCACTCCCAACATTCATACAATGTCTCTCCCACATGTTGCTTCATCCCACAAATCTCCTTGCGAATTTGAGTAGCTTTTGATGCGGGAAAATATCTCTCGAGGAAAAGTTTCTTCATACCATTCCATGTTGTGATACTTCCGGAAGGTAAATAATACAACCATTCCTTAGCATTGCCCGCCAAAGAAAACGGGAAAGCTTTCAACATTGCTCCATCCGTATTGGTCTCCGGTGGAAGCATGGCCATAACTATGGTATAAAAGTCCATAAGATGTTTGTTTAGGTCCTCATTCACCATGCCATGGAACTTTGGTAACTCTCTAATCAACCCCGGCTTGATCTCAAAAGTTGAGTTAGTTTGGATACACCATTGTTGTGTGTCAAGCTTGTGAGAAGCTAGGTCCTTGAGTGTACGATCAGCCATTGTTTCTTCCTCTTTGTCCGAATCTGTGAATTCACTTGATGAAGAAGGAGGAAGTGGAGTGTTAACCGCACGAATGAAATCCTTTAGTTGAGTGCCCGATCGAAGACGTATTGGACTTGGTCTGCCCTCTTTAAGCATTCACCAAAGGTATATCACCTGAAATAAGATTCTCGAAAACTAAGTTAGATACGGTAGAGAATCTAACAAAGCAAGAATAAAGCAAAAAGAAAAACAAAAACAACTAAAAATCGCCCGTTGCTCCCCGGCAACGGCGCCAAAATTTGATGCGTGTCGTAACCACAACAAATTAATCAAGATATTTCCACCTAATTAACAAGTAATATAGTGTAGTCAAGTTCGTTCCCACGAGGAGCAAGAGATTCTAGTTGTAAAATTGTCACGAAAGGGGGGAATGTATAAAGCAAAAGAAAGTAAATAAAGCAATTAAAAGTTAAAGTTGAAATCAATAAGAGAGACAAGATCAAGGAATCCTTCTTCGTTGCAAAACAATGATTAAAGTTATGTTCTTTTCTACTTGTTATAAGTCACATATTATCACCAACCGTAGGATAGCAGGTCCGCTTAGCTAGCCCCAAAATCCCTTATTTCACTGAGTAACAAGTCCGCTTAGTTATCAGATTCTATACAAAAGAACCACCTTGAGGTTCTTTTACAAGATGTAATTCCCTGAATGCATTAAGATTTATGAATTTAGGTTTAGTACTAGTAGTTAAACTCGGTTCGCTTGGTTCACTTTCTAGCGTTGTTTCTACACACAATTGCTCCACGGAATCCCTCCGCAAGGTCTCGTGTTTTCTACTTATGTAAAGTGTCGAGAACGATTACGTATTCCCTAACTTATACTAGATATAGATCAATTAACAAATTAATTTAGCGTGCACTCCAAACAATCTATCAATCAATCATGAATGAATAAACATTCCTATTAGTAAAAACAATCGATAATCATGTGAAAAATCTCAAGATAGAATTGAAACAAAACTCAAATCATGTATTAAGAACTAGGAATTCATCCTCAATCAATAAGAAAATTAGCTACTCATGCTTTTGAAATTCACACAAATAATTAAGAAGAAGAATCTTAGAAAAGCAAGCAAAAACACAAGTGTTATGTGTGTAGAGAGGTGTGTAAAAGATGTAGAAAACTTCTCTATTTATAGGCTTCAATATTCTCCAACTCTTCCAAGGATTAGAATCCTTTTCCTTTAGCAATTCAACTTCCAAATTCAAGTCTTTCTCAACTCTTCATCTTCTCTTTCCAAATTTGAGCCAAATTCTCCATCCAATTCCTAGTCCAAGTCTTCACACCCATGAGAGAAGTCCATAGAAAATTCTGGAATTTTGCTCGCTGGAAAACGGGATTGTGGCCGAATCCGGCCGAATAATCATGCGCCGCCACTGAAAATTCTCTGCCGGTAAAGGTATATTCCGTCAGTCCACCGTTAGGACTAACGGTCAAACAAGTCAACCTTCAATCAAACTGTTAGTCAGTGGGTCAAGGGGGAGAGTCAGCTAACCCAAGTCGACTTCTTAGTCGAGCCGAGTGGTCTTAATCAGTGAGTCACCGAGTGGGATCGGGTTGAATCGCCAATTCTGAGTTGACTCGCCAGAATAAAAAACCGGCAGAGTTCTATTTGTATTTCCGACATCTCCCAGCCAAATTCAGGCTTCTTTTCTTCACCTGTAACAAGCCTAGACATACATCTAATACCGCACTTCATTCCATCCTTCCCTGTAATAACAGCATCACAATTCTCCATTCAATCACCACCAGATTTCTAAACTCAATAATTCGAATCGAACCCTAGCTCAGTTAACAATTTCGATCCCCTGAGACCCAACAATTCCTTCATATCTGTGCATCACCAGAACGATCAAACTCCACATCAAGCAGCGAACACCAAAATCATTATCTCCTCCATTAACAAAGAAGAACCATTAACTTTTGTGTTCTCGTAATTCGCCACCATTCTTATCGATCTCAAAATCTTGCTCATACCCAAATTGTAATTCAATTTCTTCACTCGATCTCTTCTTCCATTTCTCATCTTCAAAGGCCGTTTGTACCTCCATTCTTCAACACAGCTTCCCCGTTCCTTGATTCGATTGAAACCCTAATCTTCACAACCAAAGATCTTCCAATCGAAACCCATTATCCACAAAGACTATTTCAATCACTTCATCTGTAATTTCTTCAAACCACTAATTCACGGCTTCAACTCCACAAATTCATACCACTCTTCACAAACGATTCCCAGATCCATCTCTTCTTCCTCGGATTCAACAAAGATCATCGATCTCTTCTTAATCACACCAAAATCTTCATCTCTTAGCTCTCGATTTGGTCTCTCGACCTGTTCTCCTGGTTCACAACAATGGCAACTTTCATCTCCCAAAGAACGATAGCTCTAATAACTCGATCGATCTGGTCTCAGACTTTAATGGCAGAGCTGCTGTTTTTCTCACTTCCAGGCGAAAGAAGAAATAAATGAGAGAAAAACATCTCGATTAGTATGGTTAAAAGTTAGGGCTGGATGGGTACACCCCAGGGATAAGATCCACCCCGATCGGGTGCCCGAAAACTCGTTGTTGGTGCCTTTAACATTTCCTCTTTTAAAACAAACAAGGCTACCCTTAACATGTGTCTCGGGCTCCTATTAGTGTCCGCCCATGAAATGACAATTTAGTCCTTTTGGTTCAAATTGAGTGATTTCTTCTTCTTTTCTCCCGTGCGACTCCAAAGTAGCTACAAAACTCAAAACAAGCGTAAAATACATAATTTACAAGAAAAATAGCGAAGAAAGCATAAACAATAGATAGTAAATAGGATGTATTCTACACCCTATCAGCTCTGCGTGTATATATCATGGTCACTATTTATTAATTCTGGTGTTATGATAGGGAACTAAAAAGGATTCAAATAAACGGAGATGACCTTTACCTACCTATTGCTCATAGTAAACTAGTGCGGGGTATTCATGTGGATAGTGGGATCCCACTATAGTCAGTAACAAAAGTTCTTATAATAATCACATTAGACGTGAAAGATAGATATGGGGATTCGAGGAATGTAAAAATGAGAACAAGTGGTCAAATGAAGATGAAGGTTTGTTACTGTCATGCCTAGCTTCTTTTTTTGAACATTTTGTTTTTGAATTACTAATGAGGTTATGGTGGGGACATCATCACCACTTGAAGTGCTGCAAGAATCTTCAGAAATACCCATATTAGAAGTTGACAGCAATTGAATTTATCAGTGCCTATTATATAGCATGTTGATTCTTAATGTGTACATAATTATACACATGTTTATTGTTAATGTGTACATAGTTGTACACTTGTTCATTGTTAATGTGTACATAGTTGTTATAATGTCATCGCTAGTATTTATTATTAACAACAAATGATGCTTAACAGGGGTTCTCATGCTTTTGGTTTTGAAAAAGTTGATGATGGAATATGGTTACAATTTTATTTAGTTTCTTTAGTGTATGTTCGTATCTTTGCTTATATTTCAGTGCTGAAACTTTTCATCTAACAAACTAATACTCATAATGGTGTTGATTGCTTTCAGGTGAAGGCGAAAATTGGATCACGACTATTGCTGCTCACCGTTTGCATGTCACCATTGCTGATCATCATGTCCAGATACGTGTCCATTGGAAGAAGGCCATGCATATATCGGTAATCTTGATCAAAGAATAACCGAGTATGTATCACTCCCTCCATCCCTTATACTAGTACTAATATTCGCTGAATTTGTATTCCTAACTATAGGTCGGTCTTGATCAAGATGTTTTCTCCTTATGGAAGGATCGAGTCAGAGAATTTTTTATGGCACACTCGTGGTCCAAAGCGAGGAGAGCCACGAGGTTTCACTTTCATTCAGTTCAGTACCAAAGAGGTATATCATCCATTACTTTCAACTACTATAGATTGTTATAGTGTGCACATTCTTTCTAGGAAGATTGGAATGCTTGAATAACAATGTAGCATAGAGCGAGTAGGTTCACATAAACTATCACCAGGGTGTACAATCTGGTGCACATGTGAAAAAATGACTTCATAAGCTTATTCTTGCATAAGTAACTTGAATGTACAAATTTTGGGATAAAGATTGACTTGATAAGCTTATGATGCATAGATGCCTACTGATGCACTGTAGAAAGGCTTATGCTGCACAGATTGACTAGATAAGCTTATGTTGCAATTGCATAGATTTTTATCTTTAAGTGTAGTATCCATTTTCTGGAATTTTATAGATGTGTACATAGTTGTACACCATTGTTCATTCTCATGGATGTATGTCATGTTTAGTTGTATGGACGTTAGATTTGCTAGGATTTCTGTAGAGGTGTACATGTTTGTACAATAGTATATGTTTTTGCTTATATAGCATGTACACTTTAATGTACAACGTATATTATTTTTATTTATGTGTTTGTAATATGTAGGGTATCAACCATGCCGGAGAAGGTTGTGTATGCTATTCTGAACCATTGTGAGCGTTCAGTCATATTTTGGTAGATGTGTGCATATTTCTTCACTAAAATTCTCTGTGATGAATGCATGGATTGTTTTGTTTGAATAAATGCGCTACTTTGTTATTTTTTGTAGATTGTACATACTTGTACGTTGGTATTCTCTATGGGTGGCATGTTCTGTAGACCCAAATAGATTGTATCTCTTTAAGTCAGTAACTGACTAACTTTTTTACTTTGATTGTTTTCTTGCTTTGTTTCTTATATGGTTGTTGGTGAAAGGTTAATCCCTTTTTTTTCAACCCGTGATTTCTTATGTTTTATCGTTTAATCCTCGATACAGGTTGACTGCTGAACCAACCTCTGCAAATCCGGCTATTATCTAACTAGAGCTTGGCGTGGTTGATATTTTTGTCGGTCTGTAAAGACTAGAGTGGCAGTTTGGCTATCATTGATATTGGATTTTTTGGATTTTTGCAGTGTGTACATAAATTACACTAATATAATTAAAAAAAATTAAAAATGAAATTTATATAGTCATATGTGTACTTTTTTTGTAGCTCTCGGAAAGAGCTTTCCGTCAGAAAGAGCTTTCCGAATATATAAAGTTTGTGAATTTTGGATAAACGATTCGAAAGATAAATTGTTTTTAAATTGTTTTTATATTATTTAAAACTCCTGACATCATCATGAGGCACTTTGGACTAAATTTTAAATCAGGAAGGTTATTTGTATATTTTCCATAACAAATGACTAATTTATACCTAGTTGAATGGGCTAGGACTAACTAGTATATTTGGATAGGATTTTGGACTAAACCGTATTTTATGTTGTGTCCGATGGCAATATCAGTTGGTGGTGATCCGTCTTTAGAATTTCAGCTTGTATACCACATATTTTGTTTGGAGATGTGGCAGCTTGTACTTCTATTGGCCTGCACATTCACACCTATATACGTCGTCGATCATTCACATGGTAGAAATTAATAAAACTAGTAGAAATGAATCCCATTGTCTTAAATAGAAAATGAGTCCAAACATAATGGTTCACTGAATCATTTTTTCGAACAAGTCAAAGGCAAAGTAGAAGTTCAAATCAAAACTTATTTTTTATCTAATATGATGAATAATCAAAAATGTGCAGCTGCAAAACATTTATTTAATTAGTTGACATATTCAATATCATATGCAGCTAAATTTGGCTGAACTACAAGCACTGAAGTTCATTGATTTAAAATCCTTCCAACCATGGTTTCTTCTTTTTAGAGAATAAGAAAAATTTAACTAGAGAATTAGGACAAATCTATGGTAGTCAATACCGATAGAAACATGAGAAAAGTTGAGAATAAGCTAGTTCGAAAGATAATAGATTTGGATCACATAATTGAAAACCAAGACCCGAAAGTTTAGAAAAAGCTTAAAAATAATCAGTTTTTTGGTTCAATAGCCCTTGGATTTGAAATCCTGGGCGTAAAAGACAAACAAAATATGAGCACTGTTGAGATAATCTGAATCTGAAAAATACTGTTTAAATATCCTAAATTGGATATTTAACCCAAATTTATATATTTTTAAAACTATAACGGACTAAAGTACCCTCTCCTCTCTGTTTGTTTTTTTCTTCTCTCTATCGCGTATTCAGATCCGCTTGAATAGCAACAACTAAAACAAATAAATACGATGGTGATACAATGAAATGGAAAAGAAACGATTCTGAACTAATCAAAAAAATTCCTCATTGGAGCCAAAGTTGATTGATTGATTGATTTTCTAGGGCACACAATTTAAATTTGTCTCTGTTTTTTTATTTGATTTGTAATATTTGGTTTTTTTTTTTTTTTTTGTAGGTTAGAAGTGAAGAGGAGGGATTCATGGTTCATGGAATTTGTGGGAAAGTAATTGCATGTGGTAATCTATTAATGAAATTGGATATGATAAATTTATTCGTAGATGGAAATCTTAACGACACAGTTAGTGTTTCTTCGATACTTTGATGGATTGAATTGGTTTATATACAAATGATGGTAGTAGAAGAAACAGATCGATGGGTTGATGCTACAGAAGTCATTAATATTGCAGCAGTTAATTGCAAAGGGCTTGGGTGGAACAACATCAACAAATTTAAGGGATGATTTATGTCGGCATGGGAGCTTTTTAGGTACAAACTGTTGACTTGGGTGAGTGGTGATTTTGTGTTGTGAACTCTTGAATTAGTGATTAAGAAATGAAATTGGGGAGATGAAATCGAAGCATGTCCAATTGTTAGGATAAATTTAATTTGGGGAGTTTTTTTTTTTTGATGTGATCTCAAATTGGGTGTAGCCTCGTATTCGATCCATGAGTTTTTTGATGTGATTTGAAATTGGGTGCAGCCGGTAGTCCATTTGAAGGATAGTTAATTTTTATACCTGCTGGTACCGATGATGGTGGAGTTGATGTTAAACTTACTCTTTTAGCCGATTAATTTTTATACCGCGATATACGAGACTAGATTTCTCAATTAAGAAACACAACAACATGGAGAAGAAAATTGGTTCCATGGTAATAGTGGTGGATTTTATTGTTTGAGATATTGGATTAGTGATTTTAGTTGTGTATAATTAATTGCCGTTGACTCGGTTAAACTTAGATATACACACGATGCATCTGAGTGCATAATATATATTCTGATAGAAAAATAGGTTTTAGTCTGGATGCACCCGAGTGCATAATATATATATTTTATTAAATTTTTTGTTCTTCTCCTAATTTAATTTTCTTCTGTAATACTTGTTTTTGGTTGATGTTTTAATAGTGAATGTGATGATTTGGTGGATTTATTGCTCGAGATCATAAACTAGTCATTTTGTTTATCCACGACGTACATAAGATGCACCTGAGTGCATAATATATATTCTGACAGAAAAATAGGTTTCGGCCTAGATGCACCCGAGTGCATAATGTAGATTTTTTTGATTTCTTGATTCTTATATGAAATATAGGTTTGATCAGGTTTGCACCTGGGTGCATAATGCATATTCTTATACAAAATATAGGTTTTGTCCAGGTTGCACCTGGGTGCATAACACATATTCTTATACAAAATAAATTTTGGCCAAGTTGTACTTGGGTGCATAATACGTATCTTTTAAGAAATAAATTTTGGCCGAGTTGCACCTGGGTGCATAATGTATACTCGGCCTGGTTTAAAAATTAATTATTTTTTTTTTCGAATTTCATATCAACAATGGATCTTGTTTTGTAGAGAATTTCGAGCCCTTTCCGAAAATATAAATTTCATTAAAATCCGACTTATATTCCGGAAGTTATGACTTTTTTCGCGATTAGTTTTAAATTGGAAAGGAGAAATAAATAGGAGAGAGAAAGGATATAATAAAGAATTAAGTTTAAAGTAAGGGTATAGATGACAAAATTTTCTTATGTCTTTTTCACCCAGACTCATATTTTAGCAGTCCAAAGCTACCAACCTTTAGGGGCCTATGGTCATATGACCATTTTCCGTAAAAATAATACTCCCTCCGTTCCTAAATAATAGGTTGGTTTCTATAAATGGATGTTTCGAAAAAAAAGGCTGGTTTCCTAATTGGGAAAGTCAAATGTTACTTTAATTTTCTGGACCACTTTTCTTTTATCTTCTTTTGATGACAAGTGTCAGGTGGACCATTTCACTTTACTTCTTTTGCTGACAAGTGTCATGTGACCATTTCACTTCACTTCTTTTATTGACAAGTGTCATGAGGACCACTTTCAATGATTAATTTTCTTAATTTTCATAATTTTCTCTAAAAACAAAACCAACCTATTAATTAGGAACGGAAGGAGTACATGTTTTCCGATTGTGTTCATTAGTTGGGTGATACCCCATCAAACTTTTTAACAGATTAAAAGAAACCTGTAGGATAGAGCCATGAAAAAATATGGATTTTTAAAAGAAAAAAAATCAATGGTGTTGGGTTATCAACCAACAGAACTGACAGAAAGCCATATCTTAAACAGAAATCAAGTTCCAACCATTTCATTGAATCATTTTCACTAACACGTAGCAAGCACTTTCAGATTTTGTTTTTTTACATAGTATTAGATAGATTTTGGGTGGTACCCAAGCAAACTTTCCATGTGATAACAACATATTGAAAGAAATATAAAAATTTAATAACAAATTTTAGAAGATAAAAAAAAAAAAAGAAAAAAAAAACTTAGAATAAAATAGATCTGGAACAGGTAGAATAAATTCTTTACCCATAACCTGATTCTAGCGGTAAATTGTGAATACTATTTATCTAGTATCACAACCAATTGATTAAAATGATAGAGCAATAACCAAAATAAGATGTAATTAGAAAATCATAAGCAAAATGTAAAGTGCGGAGAAATTAAACGAAAGATTGACACAAGCATATACGTGGTTCGATAACGAAGTATCTACATCCACATGTAAAAGACGATTGAGGTGTTTATTCATGTTTATCTGGTTACATTCATAGAACTCCATTAAAGAAGCTCTGTGAGTTTTTGCTAGTTAGAAGAGAGAAGAAAAGAAGACCCTTTTCCAACCTAATCGCTACGGTTTTTATGGGAAAGATGTCTCTGGTTGATTACGAAAGTGACCTTAGCTTCACATTAACGCACTCTTAGAGTTGATATGATGCTTCTCGCTTCTTTGCAATACGTTATGTCATGTCCCATATCCTTGTGGCGCCCTTTTTACTTGAGTGTAGTTAGTAATATAGTATGCATCTGGCACGTGTGCCATACCGATGCCCTAACTTATGTATTAAGACTTTGTTTCTGAATCCTTATCGAAAAATAGAATTTGTTTTGTGTTATCTTCTCTGTCTCTTTGAGTTAGGTTTTTCTCAATCTTACAGTGTAGAGCCTGTAAGTGGGTGTTTGATCCTTCTTTGTAGTGTAGAGCACTACAAGTGGTATCAGATTAAGTCGATCCTTGGCGTGATTATGGCGGATGACACCAGATTGAAACAATTAGATGAATTAACAAAGAAATTGAGTCTAGAATTGAGAGATTTAGGTGATGAAGTTAAATCATTGAAGTCCGTTAAGGGTGATATGAAATCGGTGAAAGAGGATATCGATAGTCAATTGCAACTTCTTCGTACTGATCAATCTTCGATCGACAAGAAATTACAATTGCTTCTCGATAGATTTGTTGTGTTCCCAGATAACCACCACGAAGGAGAGGTGTATGCTGAAGGATCTAATTCTTTTGCAGGCAACAAATCACATGGGCACAAATCTTTTCATTGTCATCAAGTTATTCCAAATCATCAGCTAGGTGAAGGTAACTTCTCCAATTACAGACCTAAGGTTGATTTTCCTCGTTTTTATGGAACTAACCCTAGAGCTTGGGTTAGGAAATGCAAGAAATATTTCTCCCTCCATCAGATGAATGATGAACATAAGGTACATATGGCTACTCTCTACTTGGATGGAAAATCAGATGTCTGGTTTCAAGACTATCAGGCAGGTAAAGGCACTCTTTATTGGGAAGATTTCATTATAGATATATGTACCAGATTTCAAGAATTGGGTCATGATAATGTTGTAGGGGAATTTAACAAACTAAATCAAACTAATACAGTTTTAGAATATCAAGAACATTTTTAAGAATTAAAAGCCTTGATGTTAGCTAAGAATCCATCTCTGACTGAAGATTATTTCATTCATAGTTTTATTAGTGGCCTAAAAAAAGATATACGGATGGTAGTTCAGATATTTACTCCTACTACATTATAACAAGCTATTTTTCTAGCTAGGAGACAAGAATGTATCATGGATAGGGCTGTTAAGAATCAACCAAGGTTTACCAATAAGTTTGTTTATCAGGGTAAAACTCAGTCTACTTCCACCAGGGCATCTACTCTAACTCCATTGGTCACTACACCAACTATTACTAGCCCCACTACCAGTCCTAAGCTACCACGTGTATAGAAACTTATATATGCTGAGATGAGAGCAAAACGGGAGAAAGGACTCTACTACAACTGCGATGAATTCTACACCAAAGGGCATAAATATAATAAGCAACAATTATACATGATTGTGGATGATGAGGAGGAAGGACTACAATGTGGTGATATAGCAGATGGCTCTAGTCCAACTATTGTGGAATTGGAGGAAGATATGGAAATATCAGTCCATGCATTAGCTGGTAACATTTCTCACACTACTATCAAGCTTCGAGGACAAGTTAAAACACAAGGGATGACTATTCTGGTGGACAGTGGTAGCACCCACAGTTTTCTCAACCCCTCAGCTGCAACAAGGTGTGGTTACACTATCATGCCAACTCAGACTTTACAGATCACTGTAGCAGATGGCAATAAATTGTTGAGTCAAGCCAAATGCTCAGGGTTTACATGGGTTATGCAAGGTCACACATTCTATCATGACCTGCACCTTCTTGACTTAGGCGGCTGTGATATGGTTCTCGGGGTAGATTGGATGCGAGAATTGAGCCCAATGTTGTTTGATTTCAAGCACCTGACAATTAAATTTCAGCACAACGGCAAGGATATAACATTGGCAGGTCATAGGGAGGAGGAGGCTCATGTTTCTATGATGTCAGCCAGAGCATTTAAGAAACTGCTTCGCAGTGGAGAACCAGTTTTTTTTTGTCAGTTGTCTTCCATGGAAGCTACAACTACTTCAACCGATATTGCCGCTCCTATTACTGAAGTCTTGGACCAGTTATCTTCGATCTTTCAAATGCCCAAGTCAATTCCACCAGAGAGGGCTCATGATCATCATATTCCCTTGGTGCCAAACTCGGCTCCACCAAACCAATGGCCTTAACGAGTCCCACATGTGCAGAAAGCTGTCATTGAGAAACTAGTGCAAGAAATGCTCACAACTGGGGTAATTCAGCCTAGACATAGCCCATTCTCTTCCCCGGTGCTGTTAGTCAAGAAGAAAGATGGAGATTGGCGTTTCTGCGTGGATTACCGCAAGCTCAACTCTATAAATGTAAAAGATAAGTACCCGATTCCAATAATTGACGAGTTGCTTGCTGAGCTTTATGGTTCTACGTATTTTTCTAAGTTAGATCTTCGATCTGGGTATCACCAGATTTGAGTACACCCTGCAGATGTGCAGAAAACAACTTTCCGCACACACCATGGTCATTTTTAATTTCGAGTCATGCCGTTTGGGATGACTAATGCCCCGGCAACCTTTCAGTCCCTCATGAACGACATTTTCAAACCTTATCTGAGAAAATTAATTCTTGTTTTCTTCGATGACATACTAGTTTATAGCCCTGACTTAGCATCTCACTGCACACATCTTCGTATTACCTTGAATATTCTACAACAACATTCACTTCTAGCTAAGCGCATCAAGTGTAGTTTTGGTAAGCAACAACTAGAATATCTAGGTCATCTTATTAGTGGTGAAGGAGTGGCAGCCGACCCTGCCAAGATTGAATGTATGTTAACATGGCCGAGACCTATAACTCTCAAAGGATTACGGGGGTTCTTAGGTTTAACAGGTTATTATCACAAATTCGTAAAGGATTATGGCCTGATTTGTCAACCCTTGACTGCTTTATTAAAGAAGAATAGTTTCTCTTGGTGTCCTGCTGCTGAGCTAGCTTTTGAACATTTGAAGAAGGTGATGACTTCCACTCCAGTCCTAATTTTACCTGACTTCACCAAGGAGTTTGAAGTGGAGACGGATGCTAGTGATAGTGGAGTGGGTGCACTTCTCATACAACTCAAAAGACCTGTTGTTTTTTTCAGCAAGGCTATGGGTCTAAGGTACAAAGCTTTATCTACTTACGAAAATGAGCTATTAGGTATTGTTTTGGCAGTGAATCACTGGCGTTCCTTCTTACTAGGCACTCATTTTCGATTATTTACAGACCATCAAAGTATAAAATACTTTATGGACCAAAGGCTACACACCTTGTTCCAGCAGAAGTGGCTCACTAAGCTACTCGAGTTTGAATATACACTGCACTACAAAAAGGGGACATACAATAGAGTAGCCGATGCATTATCCAGGGCATATTGCTTTTCACTCACTACAACTCAACCAAGATGGCTGGAAGAAGTTCAGGCTAGTTATACAAATGACAAATGGGCCCAAGAGTTGATTTCCAAATTACTGCTATCTCCAGTACATCCTGATGGCTACACTTACTCGCAAGGCATAATCAGATTGAAGGGGAGAATTTACATTGGCTGCAGTGGTGATGTTCGTCATCGAGTCTTAGCAGCAGTGCATTCCTCGACTATAAGAGGTCATTCTGGGATGCAAGCTTCTTATCAAAAGGCCAAATTTTATTTTCTGTGGAGTGGTATGAAGAAAGACTTAATCAAATTTATCTAGGAATGCGATGTCTGCCAGCAGAACAAGGTAGTTAACACTCCACCAGCAGGTACTCTCCAGCCCTTGCCTGTCCCAGATCAAGCATGGAAACATTTGAGTATGGACTTTATAACAGGTTTGCCGAAATCATAGGGCTGGGAGGTAATTCTGGTTGTTGTTGATCGCTTTACTAAATACAGTCATTTTATAGCACTAAGCCATCCCTATACTGCTCAGTCCGTAGCTAGAGTATTTATCGACTTTGTTCTCAAGCTTCATGGGGTCCCATCTACTATCGTTTCTTACAGAGATGCAGTGTTTATCAGTGTTTTTTGACGTGAGATATTCAAAGTTGTTGGCACTTCTTTACACCTGAGTACGTCTTACCACCCGCAGACTGACGGTCAGACTGAACGCATCAATGCTTGCTTAGAATCATATTTGAGATGTATGTGCAGTTACATGCCTGTTAAGTGGGCGTCTTGGATGTCGTTGGCAGAATGGTGGTTCAATACCACATACCATACTAGCCTCAAACTGACACCATTCCAGGCGTTATACAGATATGATCCACCTCAGTTTGTCCTGCACTCGTGTTCTACCATTTATAACTGCACAGTCGATGACTACTTACATCAGTGCAAGGTATTGTCAGAGATGTTACAACAGAGTCTAATCGAATCTCAGCATCGTCTCAAGCAGCAGGCTGACAAGAAGCGGGTTGAACAATCATTCAGTGTGGGAGATTGGGTTTACTTACTCCTTCAGTCGTATCGCCAAAGCTCAGTTCAACTGCGAAGGAGTCTTAAACTTTCTGCAAGGTTTTTTGGCCCTTATCATGTGATGGAACGTATTGGTCAGGTAGCTTATAAACTCCAACTGCCTCCTAATTCTCGCATTCATCCCATTTTTCATGTATCACAATTAAAGAAGAAGGTAGGTCAGGGCATTCTCCCACAAACACATTTACCTTCTTTAGACAAAGATGGATTGATGAAAGTTCAACCAGTGGCAGTAGTGGATTTCCATGTGGTTATCAAAGGTTGTCAACGTGTTCCAGAGGTTCTTGTGCAATGGTCTCATGCTACTCAGGGCGATCTCTGCTGGGAGGATACAACTTTCGTCACAACAAAGTTTCCAAAGTTTATACTTTAGGACAAGCATAAGATGTAGGAGAGGGCATTTGTCATGTCCCATATCCTTCGGGCACCCTTTTTACTTGAGTGTAGTTAATAATATAGCATGCATCTGGCACGTGTGCCATACTGATGCCCTAACTTATGTATTGAGACTCTCTTTCTGAATCCTTATCGAAAAATATAATTTGTTTTGTGTTATCTTCTCTGCCTCTTTGAGGTTAGGTTTTTCTCAATCTTACAGTGTAGAGCCTGTAAGTGGGTGTTTGATCCTTCTTTGTAGTGTAGAGCACTACATGTTACTCCAGCTATCATTGATTGCCACGTGTACGATGGAAATTATGGTGTCTACAATTGGTATTCAATATCTTTTTCTTTTGATGCCCTAGATTAGTTCTCACTAGAATACATCTAAACTCCCTAAATTGGAGTGGATTTCAGCAATCACAGGGTTCGAACCACTTGGGGTTCGGCATCCAATTTCACTTTTTAATCTACTTTTATTCACGATATTTTTCTTTTAACTCTTTTTATCTACTAAAATTTCCCTTTTCTCTATCATATCTCCCTTTTTGCTCTTAAATATCTATTAACCCATAAGAGATATTTATCCAAATCAACCGGATAAAAAAACTTTAAAATAAAATTGGACGAATGCTCACTTTCCATGCAGTTTCCGTCTCTATAGGATAAGCGATAAGTCTCTCATAGTAAGGTGTAATTTTACCCTCATTTCACTTGGCTACACTTAAGCTAAAGCCAAGCGAAACACCTAAATAATAGTTCTTAAGAAAGGCTAATTATCTACCTCAATGATTGGTAGTAACTAAACTGGAGGAGCATACCAACACAAGAAGAGGAAATTTGGACCATCGAGCCAAAGTATGAGTTACATCATTACAACATTTTACAAATACGCGGTTGATTTTAAATTTACAAGACACTAGTTTTGAACTATAAAAAGAAATGTCGTTAAAAAAGTATTTGTTCTTTGATCACCATCAATCTTCCTTGCTGAAAATTGGTCGATCGATTCATTCGCATCACTCTCAATGATTATGTGTGTAAGCTTTAGTTCTTTTGATTTCTTCAAGGAAATCCTGATAGATCGGGTCCCAGCTTTTATTTGTATGATATTTCATCACATATCATGCACCATTAGCCAAGGGTGATCATCATAGGCACCACCAATATTGTATTTTGTCTTGCTAACAACCTTAACATTAGGAGAAATGTATATGGTAATTTTCCCAGGTACTATCATAGCTTTGGCTCTACTTATGATGGTTGTAAGGTTTTCTTCCTCAGCATTAAAAATAAGGTTATTCCTACTACTCCATATAGACCATAAGATGGCAGCAAATAGACACTTGGAATCCTCGAAAAGACAAAAAAAAAAATTGATGATCCTGAAGGAAAATCCAATCTAGAAAGGATTCATCATTAAAGTGAGAAGTATGTATATGAAAAGACGAGGGTACCCAAATACACCACAATCTTTTTGTTTTCAACCCATAAGTCCTCTTATCGAAAGTGATCGTTTATGGACAAATTCGAGACAATACAACAAATCGGAATTCACACTTTGTGTGATTGTCTATGGATAAGAGATCGAGACAATACAACTACCAAAGTGTGATAATTGATAATAGGTTCGGACTTAACCAAACTCTATAGGATCACTATCAAGTATATCGGAGTTAACATTTGTGTATTTTACTTTTAATTATAATAAACAATTATAATTGCGGAAATAGAAAAGTAAAAGACACAACAAGATTTTATTAACGAGGAAAACTGCAAATGTAGAAAAACCATGGGATCTAGTCCAGAATTGAATACTCTCATAATTAAGCCGCTATACAAAATCTAAACCAACTTAGTATAGTTGAGTCCAAGCAACTACCCCTAGTTCACTTAGTTTCCTCAGTATCCCTATGCTTCCGACTTCAATGAGTGCACACACTAGAACAATTCCTTTGGATCGTATTCCAAACATTAAAGGAACAATAAATCTGTTTGGTAACAAATCTTTCGATTTTTTTCAAGATAAAGATATCTCAAGTCATACACAAAGGCTCTCCCGTTTAATCTAATAAACTCCTTTGCCTGGTTAGATCAATCTATCCAATAACTACCAAAGCAGTTAAGTTTAGATTTGCACTCAATCAAAATAAATCTCAAAGATATACATTGAGAATGTCGATCTCACACAACTAATCAATCGAATAAATCTGATTCTAGTTGGATCCCATCCAATCAAGGTTTGTGCACACACAAAGATATGAGAGCTAAATAAGAAATCTTCTCCATCTTATTCGTCTTCTTTAATCTTCAATAAAAACCTGCACAACACCACTTGAATCTCTTGTGATCAATCACACACAGAATGGAGTATGTTAACAATGGATTATCATAAGATTTCTTTAGATCTACAAACTGTTCTAAAGATCCCGTCGATACTTCGATCTAGTTTGAGTGAATCTTATTTCAGAAGAGAAGATTCTCAAGAATAAACAAACTAGGTGCAATTAAAGTTTGAACAACCGTTAGTCAATTAAATCAATCGAAAACTAATAACACTGCAATTATCTAGTTTCCCACCAACGGTACTCATAGAGCTTCTTGATCCCACAGAAGTCTTTAAACGAGACGTCGTAAGAGATTTCGCCTAATTAGGGTACTTTCCTCTCTGATTAGATGACTCCGGCAGAAACAACAAAAAGATTAAGTTTGCCTGGATCTTAGGATATTTTGCTAGAAATGCAAACTTAAGTATTTATAGACCAAGGATGTTTGGACACCAAGGAATTTCCAAAACCTAAAATATTCTCAAGATATGCAATTGTTGATGGTGGTTTTTAAACAAGGGGTAAAATCGTAAAACCCCATGACCTAGTGTTACCCGCAACACATTAACTAAGAGCATTTAACTCAGGTGTAAATAATTAATGGGGGTATTTTTTTAAAATACCCAGTTAGGTTTTCGACACGAACCCTAATTCCAAAACCAAGCCGCACACTGCACCATGGCAACAATGCCAAGCCAAGTCGCACATCTGCGCACCATGGCAACAATGCCAAACCAAGCCGCACACTCACGCACCACGGCAACCATGCCAAACCAAGCCGCTGCTCATGACCATGGCAACAATGCCAAACCAAGCCGCACACTGCGCACCATGGCAACAATGCCAAACCAAGTCGCACACTGCACACCATGGCAACAATGCCAAACCAAGTCGCACATTGCGCACCATGGAAACAATGCCAAACCAAGCCGCCCATCGCGCACCATGGCAACAATGCCAAACCAAAGCCGCACACTGCGCACCATGGCAACAATGCCAAACCAAGCCGCACATCACGCACCATGGCAACAATGCCAAACCAAGCCGCACACTGCGCACCATGGCAACAACGCTAAAACCAAGCCGCACACGCGCACCATGGCAACAACGCCAAAACCAAGCCGCACACTTTGCGCACCATGGCAATAATGCCAAAACCAAGCCGCACACATCGCGCCATGGCAACAATGCCAAACCAAGCCGCACCCTGCGCGCCACCGCAACAACGCCAAAACCAAGCCGCACACTTTGCGCACCATGGCGAAGAACGCCAAAACCAAACTACATATCACACTCATTGGCAACCATGCCAAACTAAGCCGCTATGCCATTGGCACATGCCAAAGATAGCGCCCTAGGCTTGCAAAACGTGCAACTAGGTCAACATGGCCGTACGTGCCATTGGCACATGCTAACGCGTACCACAAGCCATATTTCCAAGCCGCTATGCCATTGGCGCATGCCAAATATAGCGCCCTAGGCTTGCAAAACGTACAACTAGGTCGACATTGCCGTACGTGCCATTGGCACATGCCAACGCGTACCACAAGCCATATTTCCAAGCCGCTATGCCATTGGCGCATGCCAAATATAGCGCCCTAGGCTTGCAAAACGTGCAACTAGGTCAACATGGCCGTACATGCCATTGGCACATGCCAACGCGTACCACAAGCCATATTTCCAAGCCGCTATGCCATTGGCACATGCCAAATATAGCGCCCTAGGCTTGCAAAATATGCAACTAGGTCAACATGGCCGTACGTGCCATTGGCACATGCCAACGCGTACCACAAGCCATATTTCCAAGCCGCTATGCCATTGGCACATGCCAAATATAGCGCCCTAGGCTTGCAAAACGTGCAACTAGGTCGACATGGCCGTACGTGCCATTGGCACATGCCAACGCGTACCACAAGCCATATTTCCAAGTCGCTATGCCATTGGCGCATGCCAAATATAGCGCCCTAGGCTTGCAAAACGTGCATTTAGGTCAACATGGCCGTACGTGCCATTGGCACATGCCAACGCGTACCACAAGCCATATTTCCAAGCCGCTATGCCATTGGCACATGCCAAATATAGCGCCCTAGGCTTGCAAAACGTGCAACTAGGTCAACATGGCCGTACGTGCCATTGGCACATGCCAACGCGTACCACAAGCCATATTTCCAAGCCGCTATGCCATTGGCACATGACAAATATAGCACCCTAGGCTTGCAAAACGTGCAACTAGGTCAACATGGCCGTACGTGCCATTGGCACATGCCAACGCGTACCACAAGCCATATTTCCAAGCCGCTATGCCATTGGCACATGCCAAATATAGCGCCCTAGGCTTGCAAAATGTGCAACTAGGTCAACATGGCCGTACGTGCCATTGGCACATGCCAACGCGTACCACAAGCCATATTTCCAAGACGCTATGCCATTGGCGCATGCCAAATATAGCGCCCTAGGCTTGCAAAACGTGCAACTAGGTCAACATGGCCGTACGTGCCATTGGCACATGCCAACGCGTGCCACAAGCCATATTTCCAAGCCGCTATGCCATTGGCGCATGCCAAATATAGCGCCCTAGGCTTGCAAAACGTGCAACTAGGTCAACATGGCCGTACGTGCCATTGGCACATGCCAACACGTACCACAAGCCATATTTCCAAGCCGCTATGCCATTGGCACATGCCAAATATAGCGCCCTAGGCTTGCAAAACGTGCAACTAGGTCAACATGGCATGTGCGTGCCATTGGCACATGCCAACACGTACCACAAGCCATATTTCCAAGCCGCTATGCCATTGGCACATGCCAAATATAGCGCCCTAGGCTTGCAAAACGTGCAACTAGGTCAACATGGCCGTACGTGCCATTGGCACATGCCAACACGCACCACAAGCCATATTTCCAAGCCGCTATGCCATTGGCACATGCCAAATATAGCGCCCTAGACTTGCAAACCATGCAACCTAGGCCAAGTCGGCCACGCATGCCATTGGCACATGCCAACATGCTCGCTGGTAGCTTTTCCTACCAAGGCCACGGCCCTAATGGCCACGCATGCCATTGGCACATGCCAAACACACATGATGGTAGCCTAACTTGCAAACCGTGCAACCTACCACCAAGGCATTCCGCACATTCCATTGGCACATGCCAAACACACACGCCGGTAGCCTAACTTGCAAACCGTGCAACCTACCACCAAGGCATTCCGCACATGCCAAACACACATCTTTGGTAGCCTAACTTGCAAACCGTGCAACCTACCACCAAGGCATTCGCACATGCCATTGGCACATGCCACACACGCCACTAGCAGCTCTGGCATTGCCACTTACACTCAACGTACAACCTACCACCAAGGCATTCCGCACATGCCATTGGCACATGCCACGCATGCCACTAGCAGCTCTGGCATTGCCACTTGCACTCAAGGTGCAACCAACACTCGAGATATCAACACAAACTGGGGGTGCTTTCCGGGGTTTTGGTTTGGCGGTCACGGACTTGCGGCGTACACTACGCTCACATTAAGAAAGCGTGAAAAGGAATAAAGTGGTCAAATAAATGAGGAAATAATGGTGAAAACGTTTTCACCCATAAACACCTTGCGGTTACCACCTCTTCCCATTCACCCTTTACTCTCTTCCTTCATGAGGCCAGGTGCGTTTCAATCTCGACTTGTATAAATAGGTCTTACCTATTTCCACCCCGAGACAACAAGTCTCGGTCGGAGAAAAATACTACACTCTCGAAAAGGCAACTTTGCAAGCTCTCCAAAAAGCTTTCATCTCTTGCAAGCTTCCCAAGCTTTCACTTTCGATACAAGTCGAGGCACTACTCTCCCGAACTATTCGGTCTCAACACCTTTCTTTGCTTCCCTCCCCAAATCAACCCTTCTCCTTCACTTTGTGACCGAAAGCAAGTTTGGAACGGCCATTTCTTGGTTTAGGCCGGACTTGTGCAGATTGATCTCTCGAATCTATAAAGTGCTCACGTGCAGCACATTTAATTAGGGTTTAAACCAGTTTCTCACTCACCCACCGAATTTACCGAAATCAGCAGAAACGATTTTCACCCATAAACAATTGGCGACCACAGTGGGAGGATTGATATATCGGTTACAATACCAACTCCGACTCCTGATTTCGTTTCTCGAACTTCAAATCCCAACATGGTGGAACTCGGAGTCGGAGCGGCTGCCGAGAACACCCGCCACAGGACAGAACGCACCCCCGATGTTAGCATCTCTCCCAATAACGTTATTACGTCGCCGGTGACAACGACAACATCAAATGCACTCCCTCAAGTGTAACACCGCCAATCACGGGGCCGAGCCGCTGCCTCCTCTAGCGTCTCTGCACAACCCTCTAATCACGGCAACGAAAATATCTTTTCGGGTGTCGCGCCACCAGTCACCAGGGCTAGAGCCGCCGCCACGACCCCAAATGCTTCGTCTAGCATGGCGTCTCCGTTCACGACCAAGATCCCAACTACCCCGCCAACGGGACGAGAAACCGGAGGGACAAGAGGAAGTCAACCTTACGTCACCATCGCTGATCTGATGGAACGACAAGAGATGCTCGCCAGCCCAGGACGATATGGTTTCAAAACGAAGGAGGTACTCATCTTTCTCAAGACCACGACGAACGACTACCACGTGAGTCGCGCCCTCCGAGTCATTTAGGAACGTCTCCAACAACCCCGACGCCAGCACCTCGACGGAGCACGCCTCCACGGATGAGGAAACTCGCACTAGAATCCCATTGGAAAGAAATCAGCCACCCAACTTTGTCACGAGAGAAGATTTGGAACAACTCCTCTGCAACCGAATCAAGAATGATGAGTTGGACGTGCATCATCACCAACCCCCTATCCATCCGAAATACGAGAGAATCCCTCTCCCAAGGGGGTACTCTTCTCCTCAATTTACCCCGTACGATGGTACCGGGAATGCACGTGAGCATGTTTCTCGTTTCTGGAATCCCTAGGTGAACATGAATATAATCACGTTCTTCGTTTAAGGAAATTCTCAAAATCACTTACTGGAAGGGCGTATACATGGTACAACAGCATCCCACCGAGCAGCATTCCCAACTGGAGTAGCATGGTCACTGCGTTTTACAAGAAATACTTCTTCGTGTCTGAACAAGTTACCTTTTCGGACCTCGGAAGAATGTACCAGTGGGATAACGAACATCCGAATGATTTCGTCAAAGGTTCGAGGTTCAAGCACTTTCGATCACGACCCAAACGTGACCAGAGCAACAATTAGTGAACGCATGCATCAATGGTATGGTTCCAATCTACCGCGCCCTGCTAGAAAACTTGCGTTTCCAAACGTTCTCCGAACTCCATGAAGCCGCCAGACGATCTGCAACAACAGCACCATCAACAAACAATTTAATGCCGGCTCATCCTCCAACTAGGCCAACTCGAACCGAAGACGCGCGCGAAACCCGCGGGAGTAGACGCCTCATCAACAAATAATTTAATGCCGGCTCATCCTCCGTGAACATAGTAAACGAAAGGGGAAAAAGGAAAGCCGCAACTACGAGCCACCAGCCGAAACGTGAAGTGCCGGCACAATGGGAACCCTCGCAACGGAAGATCGTCATTAAAACTCCTGTGCAGCATCGTGAGACCGAAGGAAATACCCTTGATTTCCCATTCCCCATCGAGGAGGTGATTGACCTCCTAGAAGCCTGGGTTCAAGATGATGTCATCGGTTGCCACCACTCGAGACGGCCACCAATCGGGCCGATATGGCGAACCCCAAATACTGCCATTACCACAGGTTCGTTCACCACCCGACTAGCGATTGCAACAGACTGAAGCATATTTTCAAAGAAAGGATAGAAGCAGGAGAACTCCAACTAGGAGACGAAAGAGTGCATCGAGACCCACTACCAATAAGAAACTGCGGTTCCTCTGGGGACTCCGTACACGAGACCGTACAATCCATGATGCGACATGTATGCGAAATTCTTTATCTTTCCAAGGTTCAGCGCCAAGATATTTTCGCAGCTCTCAATCGTGTTGTATCCGACAAACGGCTTTTTCTCTCCTCGGAATCCATGCCAAGGGCCCAAGCTTCCCAAACAGGCGAAGCAGAGAACTGGGGACTGCTGACCACGTCCCGTTTAAGAGGTAACGAATTTGACGACACGTTCATCGACATGGCCTCCTACCACAACGTCATTACTTTCAAGACACTGAAGGCAGCAGGATTTACAAAACAAGACGCTACCTATTCCCCGTCCGTGATTAAGGACTTGAGAGGAGAAGCTTTGAACGTGCATGGCTACATTAACTTAGAGATCGAGATGGGAGACGCTATAAAACATAGCAAATTCCATATTGTCAAAGAACTAGATCACGACATGATATTGGGACGTTTATGGGTGCTTGACAACAAAGCGAAATTGGATGTGCGCCCTCCGCTAACGTCCACGCCCGAAGGAAATTCCAACAAATCATCCCACTTGGTTATCGCATCAACAAACTATCAAGAAACCCGGACATCCGGATAAGACTCGTTGGCGCTAGCTCATGGTTTTCAAATGCAAGTAAGTCTGACCAAGCAACCTTTTCTGCAACCAGTCTTTCCTTCCCCCTTTCCGTCATGGGGACTCGACGCGATTACTGGCACGAACGCTGTCAAGAAATGCGAATGGGAGGCTGGACCATTTGAACACTTTGCAAGAAGCTTTGAAACTTCTATTGAAGCCAACGAAGCCAAGACTCAAACGGTCGCACGACGTCTGGAACCCGTTTTCAATTGGAGATGCATGTAGTGGTCAAAGGAAGCACGTTTCAAGTTGGGAAGATGACAGTAAAAATGGATTTGCCCAGTGAAGGAGAAGACAAGCCGTATCTGGTTGCGGATACCCTTTTGGGAGGCTATTGCAAGCTCATCAATGCAGTCACACCTGAAGGCGTGATAATTCACTCGCGATGGCTCAAGGAATCCAATCCATAAAAAAAAAAGGGGGGCTGTACTTCCTATTTACTCCTTTTCTTTTCGGTATTCCCTTTAACAATTCCTCTTAGTAGTTGTACTTCCCCAAGATGAATACACCGTTTGTATTTCTCCCACGGGGATTCCCTTCCGTCAAAAAAAAAAAAAAAAATATATACATCTCTTTCCAAGCAAATTCTCCGGATATCGAGAAATACATCGAGATAAACCCGAAAAAACCACTTTGAGCCATCTCTTCCAAAAAATATATATGAAGCAAAATGTTTACTAATTAAGAAGAAGGAAAAGATGAGTTTACCAAAAAAAAAAAAAAAAAAGAGGCATCAAGGGAACTAAGCAGCTAACAGAAATAACAAAAGGGAGGAACTAGCCCTCGAAGGATGGAGCACAAGTCCCCTCGGGCAAAGCTATCTTCAAACACTTCCCCCCAGCAATCCTTCGGGCAACAAAGGTTCCATTCAAAGGTTTTAGCAGCAACAACCTCAACATCCCATCCCGAAGCAGCCACAGCAGCAGCAGCAGTGTCCTCCCCGACGACTATTCCAGCATACGCCACCATAACCCCTCCGGTATCACCAACAACACCTTTGGCATCAACTTCAAAGGCTATTTCGCTGCCATCATATGATCCTTCAAAGGTTTTCTCAGCGACACTTCGGAGAAAGTTTTTTGATTCATCCACATCAGGGTCAAGAGTCATGGCGCACTCCTCCATGCTCACTGAGCCCAAGAAAGTCGAATATGCACTGTTCTTCGTGGGGATAGATGGAAGGAGGTCCTTAATGATTTCACTAGCTTCGTGGAATGGAGATTCAGTCCCAACCAATGCCTCCTCAAGAGAAGAAGACCGATCTTCACCAAGTCTGAAATCCTTCTCCGAAGAGTTAAAGGCGCAGACCATCCACAGAGGGTCCCATCACACACTTTTGCAAAAGATAAAAATGATGACCCCGTTCTACCATATCTATGCACATGTAAAAGAGGATAACGCGAGCGAGAGAAGAATACGAAAACATACCCAGTATGATCCTCTTAGCCCGAATGACCCTGGTTGGGGTGCTTTTGCAAGAATTAGACCTCGCGCCTTCACTTGGAGAACTTAGCTGGTTAGGAGATGATTCATCTCTGTACGACATGAGAAAGAAAGAAACTCGAAAAGAAGAACCCTTTTCTCAAACGAGGAGACGATGCAATTACTTTGGGTATAAATACGAAATCTTAAAAAAGGGAAAGGAAGCAATGAGGGACATACCGCTTCCGATTTTAGCATGAATAATGCCCTAATTGAAGCCGCACGTGAAGGAAAGCAAGATAAGGAAACTTTGCTATCGGAAGAAACTCCCTCCTTGTTTACATCGGTCACGCCCGCAAGCACGCACAGCTTCCACACTTTGCGCCGGCCCCACCAGCCAGCACACGAAATTTCCCAAGTCACGCCTGCAAGCACGCACAGCTTCCACATTGCGCCAGGCCCCACCAACCCGGCACACGCAATTTCCCAAGTCACGCCGCAAGCACGCACGGCTTCCACATTGCGCCGGTCTCACCGCTAGCACACTCGGTTTCCCAACTCACGCCAACTTCCCAACGTCGCCCAAGCCGCACTGGCCCCACCAATTGTGCCAGCCTCCCGATTTGTGCAAAACTCCTAGAGGCAAGGATTCCAAATCCTATTTATAAAAGGTCAGACAAGCCCCTTAATTCTCTTTAAGGTTTGCTGTTGATAGTCTGTCACCATCTTATGCTTACCTCGCAACAAAGCCCTGTTAGAGCTAGCGGGGGACTTAATGTTGATGGTGGTTTTTAAACAAGGGGTAAAATCGTAAAACCCCATGACCTAGTGTTACCCGCAACACATTAACCAAGAGCATTTAACTCAGGTGTAAATAATTAATGGGGGTAATTTTTCAAAATACCAGATTAGGGTTTTCGACACAGAACCCTAATTCCAAAACCAAGCCGCACACTGCGCACCATGGCAACAATGCCAAGCCAAGCCGCACACTGCGCACCATGGCAACAATGCCAAACCAAGCCGCACACTGCGCACCACGGCAACCATGCCAAACCAAGCCGCACACTGCGCACCATGGCAACAATGCCAAACCAAGCCGCACATTGTGCACCATGGCAACAATGCCAAACCAAGTCGCACACTGCGCACCATGGAAACAATGCCAAACCAAGCCGCACACTGCGCGCACCATGGCAACAATGCCAAACCAAGCCGCACATCTGCGCACCATGGCAACAATGCCAAACCAAGCCGCACATCTGCGCGCCATGGCAACAATGCCAAACCAAGCCGCACCCTCGCGCGCCACTGGCAACAACGCTAAAACCAAGCCGCACACATCGCGCACCATGGCAGCAACGCCAAAACCAAACTACATATCACACTCATGGGCAACCATGCCAAACTAAGACGCTATGCCATTGGCACATGCCAAAGATAGCGCCCTAGGCTTGCAAAACGTGCAACTAGGTCAACATGGCCGATACGTGCCATTGGCACATGCCAACGCGTACCACAAGCCTTATTTCCAAGCCGCTATGCCATTGGCGCATGCCAAATATAGCGCCCTAGGCTTGCAAAACGTGCAACTAGGTCGACATTGCCGTACGTGCCATTGGCACATGCCAACGCGTACCACAAGCCATATTTCCAAGCCGCTATGCCATTGGCGCATGCCAAATATAGCGCCCTAGGCTTGCAAAACGTGCAACTAGGTCAACATGGCCGTGCGTGCCATTGGCACATGCCAACGCGTACCACAAGCCATATTTCCAAGCCGCTATGCCATTGGCACATGCCAAATATAGCGCCCTAGGCTTGCAAAACGTGCAACTAGGTCAACATGGCCGTACGTGCCATTGGCACATGCCAACGCGTACCACAAGCCATATTTCCAAGCCGCTATGCCATTGGCACATGCCAAATATAACGCCGTAGGCTTGCAAAACGTGCAACTAGGTCGACATGGCCGTACGTGCCATTGGCACATGCCAACGCGTACCACAAGCCATATTTCCAAGCCGCTATGCCATTGGCGCATGCCAAATATAGCGCCCTAAGCTTGCAAAACGTGCAACTAGGTCAACATGGCCGTACGTGCCATTGACACATGCCAACGCGTACCACAAGCCATATTTCCAAGCCGTTATGCCATTGGCACATGCCAAATATAGCGCCCTAGGCTTGCAAAACGTGCAACTAGGTCAACATGGCCTACGTGCCATTGGCACATGCCAACGCGTACCACAAGCCATATTTCCAAGCCGCTATGCCATTGGCACATGCCAAATATAGCGCCCTAGGCTTGCAAAACGTGCAACTAGGTCAACATGGCCGTACGTGCCATTGGCACATGCCAACGCGTACCACAAGCCATATTTCCAAGCCGCTATGCCATTGGCACATGCCAAATATAGCGCCCTAGGCTTGCAAAACGTGCAACTAGGTCAACATGGCGTACGTGCCATTGGCACATGCCAACGCGTACCACAAGCCATATTTCCAAGACGCTATGCCATTGGCGCATGCCAAATATAGCGCCTAGGCTTGCAAAAAAGTGCAACTATGTCAACATGGCCGTACGTGCCATTGGCACATGCCAACGCGTGCCACAAGCCATATTTCCAAGCCGCTATGCCATTGGCGCATGCCAAATATAGCGCCCTAGGCTTGCAAAACGTGCAACTAGGTCAACATGGCCGTACGTGCCATTGGCACATGCCAACACGTACCACAAGCCATATTTCCAAGCCGCTATGCCATTGGCACATGCCAAATATAGCGCCCTAGGCTTGCAAAACGTGCAACTAGGTCAACATGGCCGTACGTGCCATTGGCACATGCCAACACGTACCACAAGCCATATTTCCAAGCCGCTATGCCATTGGCACATGCCAAATATAGCGCCCTAGGGCTTGCAAAACGTGCAACTAGGTCAACATGGCCGTACGTGCCATTGGCACATGCCAACACGCACCACAAGCCATATTTCCAAGCCGCTATGCCATTGGCACATGCCAAATATAGCGCCCTAGACTTGCAAACCATGCAACCTAGGCCAAGTCGGCCACGCATGCCATTGGCACATGCCAACATGCTCGCTGGTAGCTTTTCCTACCAAGGCCACGGCCCTAATGGCCACGCATGCCATTGGCACATGCCAAACACACATCTTTGGTAGCCTAACTTGCAAACCGTGCAACCTACCACCAAGGCATTCCGCACATGCCACGCACGCCACTAGCAGCTACGGCATTGCCACTTACACTCAACGTACAACCTACCACCAAGGCATTCCGCACATGCCATTGGCACATGCCACGCACGCCACTAGCAGCTGCGGCATTGCCACTTGCACTCAAGGTGCAACCAACACTCGAGATATCAACACAAAGCGGGGATGCTTTCCAGGGTTTTGGTTTGGCGGTCACAACTTGCAACGTACACTACGCTCACATTAAGAAAGCGTGAAAAGGAATAAAGCGGTCAAATAAATGAGGAAATAATGGTGAAAACGTTTTCACCCATAAACACCTTGCGGTTACCACCTCCTCCCATTATTTCACCCTTTACTCTTCCTTCATGAGGCCAGGGTACGTTTCAATCTCGACTTGTATAAATAGGTCTTACCTATTTCCACCCGGACAACAAGTCTCGGTCGGGAGAAAAATACTACACTCTCGGAAAAGGCAACTTTGCAAGCTCTCCAAAAGCTTTCATCTCTTGCAAGCTTCCCAAGCTTTCACTTTCTCGATACAAGTCGAGACACTACTCTCCCGTAACTATTCCTGGTCTCAACACTTTTCTTTGCTTCCGTCCCCAAATCAACCCTTCTCCTTCACTTTGTGACCGAAGCAAGTCTGGAACGGCCATTTCTTGGTTTAGGCCGGACTTGTACAGATTGATCTCTCGAATCTATAAAGTGCTCACGTGCAAAGACATTTGTTTAGGGTTTAAACCAGTTTCTCACTCACCCACCGAATTTACCGAAATCGGCAGAAACGATTTTCACCCATAAACATCAATGAATGACAATATTCGGTTTTCCTAATTCCAATATAAATGTTTGTCCAAAATTTCCAAAATCTCTCAATAGAAAATCTCCAATTAGTAAATGCACATTATTAATTTTTATTCTCTAGAATTATGCATTTATTTGATGGTAATTAAAGCATATAAAACCAAAAACCTTAATTAAAAGATTCTCAATTTATTTCGGCACAGGATCTCCTTGAGTACTAAGGAATATCTTTCAACAATATATGATAAGAGTTACTGTACGTGTTCAAAGTATGTTGACATCTCTTCACTGTAAATCCTTATTCATATTTACATGGATTTACATTCTTGGAATCGGTTATACCACACTTCCAAAGAAGTTTAGAATTGGTTCACCTGTATTCCAAGATACTTATGTGATTGATCAAATATCAAATCACATACATGGGTTCAATCGGTTCTACCAATCACTAGGATCGGTTATACCTCAATATGGAAATACTTGTGATCGGTCACACAAGTTACCCGGATCGGTTACACCAATTACTAGGATCGGTTACACCAATTACCAGGACCGGTTACCAATTACAAGGATCGATTACACAATACATTGTGATTGGTCACACCAATTACTAGGATCGGTCAAACCAATTACAACTATCGATCATACCATCTCATGGTGATTACTTAAGATCGGTTACACCAATTACTAAAAAATAGTCATACCAAATCATAAGTCGGGAATTGTGATTAGTTATACCAAGATACATTCGGTTCTACCATCTCACACATATTGGTAATCCAAAGATTTTTAATGAATAGCCGTACCTGAAAAAGCGGGGGTCTAACAACCATACCCAACATTTCTCTTAGCAATCTGTATGGACTAACTCCAATATACTTTCAAGAGAATCAACTAGATAGTCAGATTCAATCTTAAGAAAAGTATATCAAAGAGTTTATATCTCAATCTCTCAATTCAATATGCAATCAAACAAATAATAATTTGCGAGCCCGATTGAATATAAGAGATATAACTTGAACGGTACCAAAGACCAATGTTCAAGGATTAATCAATTTCAATCAACAACCAAAGGTTGGATTTACCAATTGATCGATTCAATGCACAACCTGTGATATTTCAATTATATAACAAAATACAATGCGGAAAACAAATAACACATACACCAGAAGTTTTGTTAATGAGGAAACCGCAAATGCAGAAAAACCCCGGGACCTAGTCCAGATTGAACACCACATTGTATTAAGCCGCTACAGACACTAGCCTACTACAAACTTACTTCGGTCTGGACTATAGTTGAACCCTAATCAATCTCATACTGATTCAAGGTACAGTTGCGTTCCTTACGTCTATGATCCCAACAGGATACTCACTACACCGTTTTAAGGGGTTAGCAACCCATATTAGCAACGACATTAGTACGTTGCGAATTTTCTGTTGCTAATCCCCGTTGCTAATTTTTGCAACGGCTAATATCTGTTGTGAAGTTTGCAACCGCACATATAACGTTGCGAATAGCAACCGCGCTGGGTTCAGGCATGCGAAGTGCAAGTGTGGTCGGGAACACTAGGACTACTATTTACGCCCAAGTCAACATCCGGTCAAGTCTTCATTTTATATTTCCACCCTTCACCCATATCTACCCTATATCCTTGATTATCGATTTTATCTTCTCCTTTTTTTCTCCGCCACAGAACGCCAACTTCATCTCTCTTTCAGCTCCTCTCCACAGAAGCTCTAAAGAACTTCATCTCTCTTTCAGCTCCTCTCCACAGAAGCTCTAAAGAACTTCATCTCTCTTTCATCTCCTCTCCGCAGAAGCTCTGAAGAACCACTGAAATCAACCAGGTTTTAAGTCTCTTTCATAATATTTTCATTTCAGTTTATAGGGTTTAAATATTTTACGATTTTAGAGATTTTTATTTCAGTTTACAGGGTTTGATTTCTAGGGTTTCAGCTGTGAATCTTATACGATTTTATCTTTTTGTTTCGTTTAATCTCATTTATTTCTTCTTACTCTTGTTAGGTTTTGATTTTTTTTTCTGATTCATCTTGTTTGTTTGAAGTGCCGAAGAAAACCTAAACCCAGAATACCGTCTCCTCTTCAAACATCATCATCAATGGATGACGATGATCAAGATGATCGGTGTGATATTGGGTAAATTTCTATTTTTTATTCTTTTTTATCGATTTTCACCAAAATTTTCAATTAGGGTTTCCAATTTTCTGTAGTTTTGAGATTTATGAATTCTTGAACTCACAAATACAAGGCCGGATGAACCAGTTGAGGACGTTATGGTAAATAGATCAATCAATTTTATTTTATTTTTGGTATAATTTTTTGATTTTATTGATTGTGATTGCAATTGTATTTGTGATATTTGTAGGAAGGTGATGAAACCCAATCAATCTCACATTGATTCAAGGTACAGTTGCACTCCTTACGTCTCTGATCCCAGGAGGATACTACACACTTGATTCCTTTAGCTAATCTCACCCACAACTAAGAGTTGCTACGACCCAAAGTCGAAGACTTTAATAAACAAATCTGTCTCACACAGAAAAGTCTATAAGAATAGATATATCTGTCTCCCACAAAAATACCTACGAGTTTTGTTCCGTATTTTGATAAATCAAGGTGAACATGAACCAATTGATATACCATACTTATATTCCCGAAGAACAACCTAGAAATATCAATCACCTCACAATAATCTTAATCGTATGGTAGCGAAACAAGATATTGTGGAATCACAAACGGAGAGACGAAGATGTTTGTGACTACTTTTTTTCTTTCCTGTCGGAGAATAAATCTCGAGCCAATCTTAAAGAAGATCGTACACAAACACGATAGAAGATGCAAGATCAGATCACGCAACTACATAGAAAATAGTTGGTTCTGGCTTCACAATCCCAATAAAGTCTTCAAGTCGTTAACCTACATGGTTTCGTGAAAAACCTAAGGTTAAAGGTGAATCAACTCTATCTTATACAACTAGTATCACACAGGAGGTGTGGGGATTAGGTTTCCCAGTTGCTAGAGTTCTCCTTTATATAGTCTCCAAATCAGGGTTTGCAATCTAAGTTACCTTGGTAACAAAGCATTCAATATTCACCGTTAGATGAAAACCTGATTAGATTCAAGCTAATATCTTTCAACCGTTAATTCGAACTTAGCTTGTTATACACAAATGAAATGTAACTTCATTTAGGTTTTAAGTAACCGTACCTAAACGTGTACACTTAGTTGGTTCAACAATAGTTAACCAATGGTTATCCATATGAGCACTTTCATATCAACCTTATTCATCTTCACCATAACTAGTTCAAATGACTCAAATGAACTAGTTAGAGAGTTGTTCAATTGCTTAGATCTCATAGAAGTATACAAGACACAATCGAAGCAAAATCGGTTTTGATTCACTCGAACTGATTCATGAACATTATAGCCACGGTTTACAAAGATTGCATTCCTTAATATATAAATATTTTAGTTCATGAACAAACCGATTTTAGAAAGTAACCTACCTAAGTATGTGAATAGGTACGCGTACTTAAGTAACCTGATTGAGTTTGTTTTTCACTTCCAAACTCCAACAGAAATTCACAGACGTGAACTTTCCGCCAGTATGCGTACATATCCGCATACTCTCCCGGATTTCCAACAACCGCCAATACGCGTACGAGTACGCATACTTTGGGTTCCCGATTATGGACTTTTACACAAATGTGAGAACACACTATGTTTATATCCAAAGATGGTTACATGTTCTAAACTCTCATTTCTATCATTGAAACTTTCTTAGAGGATGTTATATAGTTGTTATTCACAAACTATTTTTCATCAAAGCGATTTTCAAGTTATTGAAATAATCAACATGACTTTCGTCACGAGTAAAAATGAACTTGTCCAAAGCGAAAGCTTACCAACACATATTTAGAGAAATAGATAAGCGAGATAAACTCGGTTCGAAATAGAAAATGTGTATAATCGAAGTCTATATAGCAATACGACTTTTGTCTCAAGATAGGAGATAGGATAGATAGACTTTTGAGTGATAGATAAGTTCAAGTCTCCACATAACTGTTTTTCGATGAAGTTCCACCAGTTCCTTGAGTAGTTCTTCGTCTTTGCATGATGAACGCCGTGGAGTCTAGAGCTCAACTACACTTACTATCCTAGTCCGACACTTAGCTATAAGTAGACTAGAAATCAAGACTTATAGTTTTGGCAACTAAACTTGACAAACATGCTTGAGATAGCAACGCTTGCGAGTTCGACCGAGCAGTGCTCTAACAGTACCAATAAGGAATATTGGCGTTTTCATCTGATTTGTGCTCACACTTCTAAGATCAAGGGATATGGGTAGTGTCACTCTTTCAAATGAAAGAGTGCACTACCAATTTGAGCACATTAGGGTCTCCAATGGTTAGGTTTCAACCCACTTTTCTCCAAAACTCGTTGGCACACTCGTTCATCCGAGGATGAACGAGTGGTTGGTAGTGAACACTAGACTTTCTATCAATAATCTTCGCCCCGGCTACGATGTGGTCGGGCCACATACATTTTGTATGTGGCCCCTCTTTATTTTCTGACACCTATTTAACTAATAAACCTGCCCCTCCAAATTCCCTTAACCATTATACTTTTTGAAAAATAGTTGGAAGTTAAATAAAGAAAAAAGAAAAAAAGTTAGGTAGTAAAACTGTTTTCCAAGTCTTTTACTACTTTATTATAAGAGTGTCAGGATTTAAAAAGGGGCGACATCGTAGCCGCACCGAATAATCACTGTTTGTTTTTTCCCTCAGCTTCACTTTTGGCCGAAGAGTGGAAAATATTGACGAACTAACATGGTCCCACTAGACTAGAGTGGAAAATGTAGACGAACTAACATGGTCCCACTACAACTCTCAACCATTAGATGTTCAAATCCAACGTTGCAGGCAAAAGATTAGACGTCATACAAGTGTATCTTGAAACCTCGTATCTCACTCTTCTATTTTAAATTATTAACATATACACGTGTCAGAAGATGAAACAGAGAAGAGTAAATACATCCATTTTTGTTGGATGTTTAATCGAGTTTCAGTACCAGATGGGAGACAATCTCCCGTCTGGATTTCTTTTCTTTTTTAATCTACAGGGGGACAGTCCCCCATCTGGTTTCAAAACTTTTTTTTTCAAACGACCCGTTTAGTGTTTCTTTTCCTTTTGCCCATAGTTGGTTTACTCATTCAATGGAGCGAGTCCTCCTTTATTTGAAAGATTTAGTCTCTAAATGAAGACTACTCATAAGCCATAGCCCTTGCTCCAAGGAACATGGCGCTTTCATCTGATTAGTTAAATTGTAGGAATATGGCGTTTTCATCTGATTAGTTAAATTGTTAATGGCTGGGCCCCTATCAACGCGTGCTATGAATGGATGACAGAAATGCCACGTGAGTACTCATCAGAAAACGTGCACGAGATCGGACTTGGTAGAGATAGAATTAGTCCCCATTTTCAATTACTTTCTTCAAGAAACCAACAAACTGGTTGGTAGTTCGTAAATGTTTAAAACCAACATACTGTTTGGCATATGCGTATATTATAATTAAATACTTTTAGATTTGGAATCCTTCTAAAATCCCCATCAACATTATAAATGTCAAGCTTGGTAAAGGGCGGCAAGAAATGATAGAGGGGCGGCAACCTAATAAGATAAAAAAAGTCATTACAAAGAAATTCAAGTGCCCTTTATAAATGAAAAATCTGGAAATGACTAATTAGTCCTTATTGTTAATAATCAAGATTAGTGTTGATAATTAATTTTCACTTATTATAACTCTAAAATCAGATTTTTAGAGTTATAAAAAAAAAATTAGAGGAGAAGAAAAAGAAAACTTATGTGATATTTGTGAAACCCTAGATTTTGATTCACTCAACCAAAATGAGTGATTCCAGTGACCCGATATACTTCTAAATTAGTTCCAATTAGCTTTTTCTCTCTCAAAATTATCTAAATTACATAACAAAATCAAAACTTTTGAATTTTCAGAAGAACTTACGGTTGCAATTTTGCTCGTGACCAACCGTAACTCTTATTTACGGTTCGTAAGTTATCGAATACCAACCGTAACTGGTTAAATTTGGGGAAGATCCAATCGTAAAACCAGTTACGGATGGTAACTAAATGCTCAATACCAACCGTAACTACCCTACGGCTGGTGTGTCAACTTAACTTTTGAACCGTAAATCATTATTTGATAAATTCTTAAGACACAGGAATATTTACGGTTGGTATGGTTGTTAACTTACGGTTGGTATTTGAGTTTAAACCAACCGTAACGTCAACCCAATCTAAAGTTACGGTTCGTATTTGAGTTATTACCAACCGTAACTAGCATAACCCAGAAATTTCAATTTCAATTTTCATACAAAACCCTAATTTTTGATACAAAATTAACTTAAATCCAACACGATAAACTAAACCCTAACTGGATTTTTCCAAATATTGTTCAAATCGCCGATTAATCGAAGACGATGAAATTTTCGGTTTTAATGGAGGTTAGGGTTGATGGAGGAGAAGAGAAGATGAAGAAGAAGATGAAAAACAAAACTGATTTGATGTTTTCTGATTCATTAGGTTTAAAAAATATTGATTTGATTTTGGTTAATTTAAGGTGAAAAGGGTAATCTAGTCAATCTACACCCCTATAGGACACCCCCTAACCAATAAGAGGGACATTGCTATCACACTTGCCGCCCCTCTACCATTTCTTGCCGCCCCTTTACCAAGCTTGATAAATATACCCCTCATCTTATATATAAACTTTATCCATTTAGAAATAAATTATTTTAATAATCTATTCCACGTGATATTTTTATCGCCGATTAATCGAAGACGATGAAATTTTCGGTTTTAATGGAGGTTAGGGTTGATGGAGGAGAAGAGAAGATGAAGAAGAAGATGAAAAAAAAACTGATTTGATGTTTTCTGATTCATTAGGTTTAAAAAAAATTGATTTGATTTTGGTTAATTTAAGGTGAAAAGGGTAATCTAGTCAATCTACACCCCCTATAGGACACCCCCTAACCAATAAGAGGGACATTGCTATCACACTTGCCGCCCCTCTACCATTTCTTGCCGCCCCTTTACCAAGCTTGATAAATATACCCCTCCTCTTATATATAAACTTTATCCATTTAGAAATAAATTATTTTAATAATCTATTCCACGTGATATTTTTTTTTTATTTCATAAAACAATAATTTTCTATTTCGATCACTCCATCACCGCCTCAAACTCCACCGACGACAATTCACCACCACCACCACTCCACGACCATCACCGCCACCACCACTTCACAACCATCACCAACATTCCACCATCACAACTCCACCACTCATCGTCACCACCGCCACCGCGACCACCATCGCCTCCAAATCCATCGCCGTTGCCGCCAAGTTGATAACAAAATTGAAAATTTTAGAAATAAGTTAGGTTCAGATTTTTGTATCAACAACCGAAGTTGACACCAAATTTTGATGTCAACAACCAAAGTTGATATCATATCTATTGTCAACATCCCAAGTTGTTACCAAAATTGAAAACTCGGAAATTTGTTAGGTAAAGATTACGTGTCAACAACCCAAGTTAACACCAAAATCTGGTGTCAACTACAAAAGTTGATCCCAAAATCTGGTGGCACCACCACCTCCACCGCCGGCATCACCACCACCACCACAAGCATGCGAGATAATAAATAAAATGATTTTCATCTAAATTTTTATTAATATTGAAAAAGTATTTATATGATTCAAAATTAAATGAATTACTACATTTTAGAAGATGAGGGGTATAATTATTGATGGATAAGGGTAATGGTGAAATCCATAAAAATGAGGGGTATTAATATAATTTCCACTTGGTTCGCATATAGCAATTAGCAACCACTTCAATTACTTTCTTAGCTAATTGATGCATAATAGGCCAGAACATTTAGTATTCAAGAATTTGCATACGACTCAAAAGTTAGTTCTCTGAACAATCAAATGCCGTACGCGTCATAAGTGGGTGAAACTATAATAACTGTTTCATCCATATTTTTGATGATAGCAGATCGCTGTGGATTTAATATAATTCAAATCTACGAGTCTTAATATTATTATTATCCATCGTCTCAGAAGAAACCACTCAAGTCGGCATAAAAAGTCATATCGTACTTCTGTATATGCATTGATCATGTTCATAATATATGAAACAGTTCATTTACTTTCTTAACTATAATACTAGTGTGGAGGAGTAATGAGGGTTGTCAAGAGTGTCATCTGCCTCTTCTTTCTTTCCCTTTAAGAGTATGTCTTTGAATAGCACAGGAGAGAAAAGATATAAGAACTAGCCAGATTAAAAACTAATTGTAAGAGCAACAATGGGTAGCCACTACAACAATGAAGCAAATAGAGACGAAGAAACAAGTCCTCCAGTGAGTCCATTATCACAGAGCTTCAACAGTTCTATCGTATCGTTCATCGTTTACGTCGTTTTCGAACTAGAAACACCCATTACAGAGTTCGAGACACTAGAATTTTTGCGCACCCATTTGCTACCAGTAAACACTCGTTTTTCTTCGATTATGGAGAGAAACAAGAATGGTGTTTTGAGATGGAAAAGAGTTGGTACACGAGTGGAAGATCATTTAATCGTCCCAACATTCCCTAATGGTTTAACTAGAGAATGCTATGATGAAAAGTTGAGAGAATACTTATCAACGATAGGTTGTAAGAATTTTTCACAAGAAAAACCATTATGGGAAGTTCATTTAGTCAAGTACCCAAGTATGAATGGTGCTTGTACTATGATCTTTAAGTTTAGCCATACACTTGGTGATGGGTATTCATTTATGAGAGTGTTTTTTAAGTGTTGTGGAAGAGCTGATAACCCTTCACTTCCTCTTACTTTTCCACAGTTGTCATTGATAAAAACACAACAGCAAGATCATGGTAATCGAGTAATAGGATTAGGGAAGAAGTTGTTTGGGTTGATGGGCAAGTGCATCAACACATCTTATGATCTAATAGAGACTATGCTAAGGACATCGTTTTTAGAAGACCGTCCGTCTGCGATCCGATATTCCGACACATCGATAGAGTTATTCAAACCTTTTAGTGTCTACTCAGTTACTATTTCACTTGAAAGAGTCAAGCAAGTTAGGACCAAGCTTGGAGCGGTAAGTTCTTCCATGCACTAATCAACCTTAGTTATAATGAGCGTGTTAATTAATTTATTTATGTTGATTATAAATTGATTAATAACGTAAAAATGCATTTTTGAGCAACTGGGATGCGCAGACAGTAAATGATGTAATCATCGGATTAATATCGTACGTGATTCACTTGTACATGGAGAGGAAGAAGAAGCTGATGGAGCAGTACGGTGAAGCAGCTGATGGCCTGATGATGGACTCTATTACTAATGGCGCAACAAATATGACCTTATGCGTCATGCTCAACACGAGAATATTTAAAGGTTCAAAGAACTTGGAAGATATGATAAAGGCCGAGGCATGGGGCAACCGTTCTTGTCTTGTTTTCGCGAAACTACCGACTTTTCCAAATGATGAGCAAGTTGATCCCCTTGATTTTATAACTAAAGCAAAAAACATTATGGACAGAAAGAAGAATTCCATGATATTTTATCTTATAGATTCTATTCTAGGTAGCGCAACACGGATGAAGGGGCAAAAGGTTTGTATATGGCAGATTAATTGCTGTTAATTGGTTGTTTTTGAAGTTAAAATGGCAGATTTATAAGTCATCCTAACATATCTACTCACAAGCACTGTGTATGTAAACACAGGGAATGGATGAAATGTTGTATAAAAGCTTTGCAAACGCAAGCACATCGATATCGAATCTGGTAGGCCCAAAGGAGCAAATGGCATTCATGAATCATCCTGTTGGCAGTTGTTACTACTTTACCGCCGGTATACCTCAGGTTAGTATCATTTCATTAAGCAATAGTTATTTACTTGTTTGATATACTCATTTATTTGCTAATTTGATATTTATTTCATATGCAGAGTACTGTATTTACATCAGTGACAAACATGGATAAATTGATGGTGGTGGTAACATTAGAGAAGGGATTTATTGATACAAAACTTTTCACTTCTTGTATGGATGAAGCCTTTGAAAACATTTTCCGAGCAGCTTTCGGAGATAATCAAGACAAGGACGACAGTGGAATCACGAAGAAATCCGACTAGATGAAATCCTTTCGTGTCATCTGCATTAGAAGTTTATGTGTTGGTAGTTTGCTGAAGTACGTTCAGTATTATCCGGATTCCGGGAACATATCTGGGCATTTTCCTAGTATAACTTTACTTTTATAAACATAAATAATGCTTGTTGTTGCTGAAAACCTTCCTATGAATCTGTAATGGCGTCACAGACTCACAGTGTTATGTGACTCCAAACTTTTGAAGTGTACTTAGACAACTCCAATTTTATTTTAGATCATTGAGTTTTTGAAAGATGTGTGCAAGGCCGGTTCCTATGGGAGAAGGTATAAAAGTCATGGCATGGCAAATTAGTTTCCCCACTATGGTAAACTTGACAAATTCTAATAAACTATTATATTTTATTATGTTTTGTGGTACTCTTATCAATAAAAAATCTGCTTGTTTGGGTTTGACGGGTCATTATTAAATTTTAGGGATTATATAATATTTTATGGGACCATTTTATAATAAAATCTGTTATAATAACTAAAAAGTAGGAGAAAAGAAGTAAAATAAAAATCAAAAAATTACCTAGCGATCTAGTGTTGACCGTTAGAGGTGGAGACAAAACCGGGAGATCTAAACTCCACCGAACGGTCGAGACTCGACCGCTCGGCAACTATTCGACCTGGCCTGGCTAAGTCCAGTTTGCTTGTTTGCCAGCTCCATAGTGGGTGCAAAACTGGCAAATCTATTGATTTGCCACATCCAATATGCCCATTCCCAACCAAAGAGACGAAGAGCAAAAGAGTAACCTTAACCTTGAACAAAACAAATTCGGACTAAGTTGTGACCTTTGCTCCGAAGTTTAAAAGTCAAAAATCAAGTTGAGAACCAAATTTTAAAATGACTTCTAGAAGTAAAGATATATCCTTTTTGCAAATCAAATTTTTTTGCTTCTAGTTACCGAATAATATACTTCACTTCTGCTTCCCCTTCTAATTGCCAAACAGGCTCGCAATACTTTTTCTACTTTAGATTTTTTTTTTTACATACTACTTTTATTTCTAGTTCACAAACAGATTATTAGGCCGGTTCCTATGGTGAGAGGTATAAAGTTGTTCTGCCATGCCATGCCATGTGGCATGGCAAACTAGTTTCCTCACTATGGTAAAACTGACAAATTCTATTAAGGTAGTATATTTTATTGTGTTTTGTGGGATCCTTATCAATAAAAAATTTAATTTTTTTTTGTTTGGTGGGGTATTTATTAAATTTTAAGGATTATATCATATTTTGTGGGACCATTGTATAATAAAAATCTGTTATCATAACTAAAAAGTAGGAGAGAAGAAATAAAACAAAAATCAAAAAATTACCTAGCGGTGGAGACTACACTACACCGAACGGTCGAGACTCGACCGCTCGGTGGAAACTTGGCCTGTTTGCTTGTTTGCCAGCTCCATAGTGGGTGCAAAACTGGCAAACTGGCCAGTTTGCTATGCCCATAGGAATGGTAAAGTCACTCTAGAAAAACAAGTAACCACATATGTCACTGTAATACAATGGTAAAGTCACTGTGTGATAAAACCAATGACTTGAGTTCGTCAGTACCAAATTCTTTACCGATTAAAAAAAAAACCTCTTTTTGTGAAGCAAGTTGTTTTTGCTTATGATTTTCGTAAAACTCTTTTGGAATTTTTTTTTGCTCTATCTAGCAGCCCCATATTGGGCCATGTGGCAGTTTGTGATGTCAACAAACCCAGCTTTTAACCCCAGTTACATCCTAACTGAATTTTTAGTTGATAAAAGTTTTCAAACGTATTTTATGGGTCTTCTCTCCCAAAGTCCGTGTTTCGTATCTCTTATAAGAAGAAGAATTTTCCTGTCATCGCAACTGCATTATAAGAAGAAGAATTTTCATCAGAAGAACGATTCAAAGTTAATTGTTCAAAATATTGGACTCACTAGTTTAGGACTTTCAAAATATTAGACACAGTAGGTTTCTTAAGAAATTGCAACCATTTAGGACTTTCGAAAAATCACACTCAACGAAACCTTTCTTTCTGATACTTGCAATTTCGTGCTAGAATTGGTTGAAAATTTGAAATGACTTGATGCTTCGAGAAAATAGGAATAATGGTGTCTGCCATATTATGTGCCAACTGTGAAGCAAATCCTCTTCGAGAAAATAGGAATAATGATCTCCATTCAAAATTTTAGTATTTTTAGTGTTCAAGTAATTTAATTTACGGTAAGTTACCGATTTTTTTTCTTCTAGAAGAGAACATACATGGACATCCTTCAATTAATTTAGCTGATTCACCGCATATGCTTAGGCATACGCTAATTCAGATTTCTATTTCCATTAATTAATATGATAGAAAACAGACTCTCTCGCTTCATTTGAGAAAACCCGTTGGGATTCCATCTGTGAGTAGATCCGTGAACTCTTCCTTGATCTTCATGATTGTAATCTTTTTTTTCCGAAAAATAACTCCATCTGAGTTTGAAAATAATCCGCACTTATCAATTGAAGAGCAAGATTATTATTAGATTTTTCACTCAATGAATTATTCTTTGATTGTTGTTCATCAAAATTTCCAGTCGAATCCTTACAAGTTGGTGCACCAGATCCTTCCATTATGAATCAGGAAGAACATGCTCTGATGCCAATGGTAGTAGGTAAACTTTGCATAATTCACAACCAAAATTGAGAAGTTAAGAGAAGGTCTAAAACTACATCTACACTAATACTGATATTCTTGATATATTGGTTAAAAAACACTCTCTTCTCTTACACATTTATATTGTAACCCTAATAGAATATTATGCTACTCTCCACGCGACAGCTGTAACAAATCTGTCCGTTCACAGTTACCAAAATAATTGTCTTTCAAAATAATAGTTAACACAGGAAACATAAGTTGGATATGGGTAGCTATTCTATGGCACCTGATAGAGCATTGCTCGGTCAAACTCGCAAGCGTTGCTATCTCAAGCTTGTTTGTCAAGTTTAGTTTCCAAAACTATAAGTCTTGATTTCTAGTCTACTTATAGCTAAGTCTCGGATTAGGATAGTAAACGTAGTTGAGTTCTAAGACTCCACGGTGTTCATCAAATGAAGACGAAGAACTACTCGAGGGAACTTGTGGAACTTCATCGACAAAAGGTATGTGGAAACTTGAACTTATCTATCACTCAAAAGGCTATCTACTCTATCTCCTATTTGAGACAAAAGTCGTATTGCTATATAGACTTCGATTATACACATTTGCTATTTCGAGCCGAGTTTATCTCGCTTATCTATTTCTCAAAATATGTGTTGGTAAGCTTTCGATTTGGCCAAGTTCATCTCTACTCGTGACAAAAGTCATGTTGATTATTTCAATAACTTGAAATGGCTTTGATGAAAAATATTTTGTGAATAACTGGTAGGCTAGGAAAGATTCCTACGACTATTTCTACTGCAAGTGCACAGGCGTATTGGAGGCAAGGGCAAGCACAGTTCGATCCCACAGAGAAATGGTGTGTGTGTGAGTTGATCTCAAAGGCTCTCTTAACTGATTTCTAAGGAATTTATCACAATTGTAAGATGGTTTTGTGTCGATGCGACTGAGTTGGAGTTGTGTGAATCTAAACTAAGGCAACAACAGGTTGTAACAAGATTGAAGAGAACTAGGGTGATTGAATTCACCCTCTAATCTTATGCTAAGGCAATTTACCTCTGGTTATGCTCTTGAGCCTTCACTTGAAGGGCTCAGGTGGGTATTCATTAACTAATTCACTATTTCCCTCCTAGTATAGAGTGTCTTCTTACAGTACACTCTATCACAAGTTCAAAAGCTCATAATTAACTCCTAATCTTGATCATATTATCGCACAACATAAATACAACCAAAGATTAACTACTTGACATGAGATTAGGGGTTTCAACAACACCCTAGTTAATTAAATTAGAACATAATTAAAACAACAAAATGCAAATTACACTAAATTGGTGCTCAGCTAGCCTGTGCATAACCCTTTAACATCCACAGACTCTTCCTATTTATACATGCAACTCCAAACCCTAATTCTCTTCAAAACAGAAAATAAATGCAAACCCATTCGCCCATACCCTCTGAATCATACTCTCATCTGTTAATTCGTCTCGAGCTCCATGCGTGGTTGTTGGAGAAACCTAGTTCTAACTTATCTCTAACCTAGCTTCTAAGGTATGGAGAAGCTATGAAAGAGATAAGTCGAAGTAGGGAGATGGCGGAGCAGGTGATGATGGCGCTGGTGCGGCTGTGGCTACTGGTCTCAGGGGAAGGAGATGACTCTGCAACTCTGGTAGGGTGAGGGAAGAGGGATGGAGCTCTCTGAGTTTGGTCGGGTGAGGAAGAAGAAAGAGAAAGTGAAAATGAGAATAGGGTTTTCGTCGATGGGTAAGGGTGTTGGTGGTTTTGTTGTGGAGCGGAAACAGCGAGGATCGATGGGAAGGTTGGAGCGACCGTAGGATGTGGTGATAGCAATCTCAACGGCTCAGGGTGAACGGACTCGGATCCGGGCTATGGGCCGGGTCTTGGATAGCTCAAGCCCATGTCTTGTGAATGGGTTGCTCCTTGTTGAGTTGCAACTGATGTTTGCGCGGGCTTTGGCTTTCTGCTCTTTTGGCTCCTCAGATTCTCCGAACTTTATTTATTACCTAAAAACACAAAATTAATTAATACAAATATTTATTCTTGAAAACAAAGAAAATACAGAATCTGGGATAATATCTGATTTCTGTACACAAAAGATGAGTTAAATGCCAATAAAAAGGTGTATAAATATGCAATATTTGGCACTCATCAAATACCCCCAAACCTGAATTTTACTTGTCCTCAAGTGAAACAGAAATTAAGAAATCCTAACTATACCACTGTCGCAGGTCTCTCGAATGCATTTAGCGTATGCACTAAGCCTTTAAACCCCTAGGTGTCCCTAGTGGACGAGTTGTAGTCTCGTGAGGGTTTACCAGAGGTGTGCCCACAAAACCTTCTCCAACTTCAGAGTGTAAAAGAGTCTCAAGCATCCAAGGAGCTATGAGGACATAGAGTTTCTGCATGCTAGTAACAAGAAGTTAGAACTACCAAAGAACGCATTCTCATCCTTAAGTGTTGAGCGAGAAATAACCATACCATATGAAAGAATTCGGATTCGATTGTGATCATAAGCCTCGACTTCTGCCTCACCATTAGGGTTTTATGATAATTGCACTCAAAAAGACCGCTTTTTTAGTCTCTCATGTGTGCGGCGGGAATAAAGAGAGAAATCCTGCACACGTTGTAGGTAAGAATGATAACCTTCCGAAATAATTTCTGGAGACTCCACAGAAGTGTGGACAAAAAGAATCTTTTTATGATGATCTCTAAGAAAGGAAATCAACCATTAGCAAGGATGGGAGTACTCACTTACCTTCTCACCCGATCGGCAATTAGTATTACTCTCTCTCAGCATTCATAGAAACGTCTTCAATCTTCGGTCTTCAATAGCTGATGATGAACTTCTGAACTTCACAAAAACTTGACAAACATTTTTTTTTTTTTTTTTTTTTTTAAGACATACATGAAATGGAAATAACAATAAAACTTGTATTGTCTTGATTTCATAAACTTCACTAATTCTCATCTTATTTTCTTTTCTTTGTTGCTTGTAAACCTTGGACTATTTCAACTTTTCCTTCAAATATTCTGATGTTGCTCCGCTTGCAGACGATGATGTGTTTCTATGGGTCCGCTGATTGAGAGAGAGAGTGATGCTAACTGCAAATCGATATTTAGAAGGAGTTTTCATCTTTAAACGTCACCCTCATGATTGAAAAAATTAGCACTCAAGAGATCAAAAATAGTGCTGAAAGTGGTGCGAAGTTGGGTAGCTCACCATTCCTACCCGGAATTGACGTACAATGACACACACTCTAACAGCTTTTCTAGAAAGTTGCAAAAAATTGAAGGTTGGTGCCTCACTTGATGTAAAATGGGTAGTCTCCACTATGGGTGATCACAATTCTACTACCGAATATCTAAACAACACCTAATTCGCCCTCAGGTATGGTTAAATCCAACTTTAACGCTCTAATCAACTAAGAAACCCGATTGTGTTCTCCAAGTACTTCCAAGTTACATTTATTTCGGTCAGACTCTCTATGTAAACATAGCTAGAAGCATGCTAGTGACTCTAAAATCTCTAAAAGTTGGAGGTTTTTGTTTACAAAGAGTTTTGAATTTTTTTTTTTTTTTTTTTTTTTTTTTTTTTTTTTAAAGAAAGACTAAAAACAAAGACTAAAAACTCTATATGCAAATGCATGTACCCCCAAACCTAAATCAAACATTGTCCTCAATGTTTCAACAGATAATAAACAATCACATACCATGAGAACTATGCTGATAAGAGAAAAGGGAAGAGATTACCGGATGTCGGCGGGAGCAAGGTTAGAGCTTCATTAGTCAAGGCTAGAATCCAACATTCTCAGCGGAGATCATATCGGATTATCATAATATATGCGCAAGAAGACTCAACCGATTCAAGAAAAAAAAATTTAACAAGTCCTACTGGATTATATACAATGAAAATTCACCATATACCAACAATCTAAAGAGTTGAGGATCAACCCAAAAGACGATATGTACAAACATCAACAGCCTTACACAAATATAACATGAGAGTGCAGGTAAGATTGCATATGTGAACAAGTTACCCCCAAACCTAAACTTGTCAACAGATGTGTTCTTGAGCACAAAATCTTGCAATTTTAAAGATACATCATGCAAAAGGTCTAACTCAAAATGAGTTTTGCTAAGAACAAGCAGATATACACATTCCAACTGTGGCTCCTTAAAAGTGTTATACTTTGATGCAAAATAGTCCAAAAGGACTTGGAAGCACAAAGCTCTAGGCCTAAATTAGGCATTTTCAGAAAAGTTGGTTTTGCAATTTTGTTACAAACTACACCTAGGTTTGGTGGAGGAATTTCAATATGTGCCTTAGGAGAGAGATTAGGTACATCTAAGTTGTTTTCATGTATAAGATCATTTGCACCATCACACACTTTCCTAAGGTCAGAACAAGGTAAATCATGTTCACCTGCATAGAACAATTCATCAATCTCCATGTCATAATCATCATTACCCAGAATTTCACTCTCAAGCATAAGACAACCAGGAGAAATATCATGCTGTAACCTAGGCATGGAATCAAACACATGCATTGAATCATCTGTGTCAACAGACAATTCAGCTATTCCTAGGTCACGATCAGGTGGTATAGCATGCTCATTTTCAGTGAACAATTGCACAGACTCCAATTCAACATCACATGTATGAATATTAGAAGAAGCGTCATTCATAGGGTTCACATGAGAGAAACTTAATGTCTTTGAACCCAAAGATTTCAGTACATTTTCAGCATAAACAAGTTCTTCTAACATGTCATATTCATCCTATGAGTAATATACATACTCATCTCTATTAACATCATTGAAGTTTTCAGTCAACTCATTCTCCTCCAGGTGAGGTTCATATTCAACATTAGTGGGTTGACTATGGGCATACTCCCTTTCTACATTTTGTAAATGACTGAGATTCATTCTCAAGAACAAGTAAAGTTGTTCAGCTGAAGGAGAGTCTTCACTAGTGGGTATGCATGTTTCATATGAAGGATCATTACATGGTTGTGCACATGGTTCACTAGAGAAGGGATGATCATGCATTTTCCATCCAAGTATATCATTGTTTTGCTCTATGAGCTTATCCATTAGTGACTGCATACAAGGAGTTGGGGGAGTATAGAATTGTTCATCTCCCCATTGTGGTTGATGATAAATGTGCTCATAATGATTAGGGTATGAATATTCAAGGTCAGGGCCATGAGAAGGTTCATAATATTCCCGAAAATTACTATGGACTGTGGGGAGTTCATACTGTGAGGCATGCCCGTAAGCAAGCTCTCTGATGGATTTGTTTCCATCCCCAGTTGCAGACCAAAATCCTGACATGATCTAGCAACTCAATTTGAACTCAAAAAGAAGCATAGCTTAGCACACATCAAACATGTTTAACCAATGATGTCTCAACACAGGAAAGCTAAGCCCACAGGGGTGCAAAATGTTGTTGCAAATGTGCAGCCCAAGTTATGCAAATGCACAGCCTAGTTGTTATGCAAAGCCCAGCTGTTGTGGGCTCGGTTTTGGTTTAAGTGGGCTTCAGTTTTTGAGTTTTTGATTTTAGTGGGTTTTTGTTTGGTTTGTGTGGGCTGGTTTACGTGCAGAGCCCAGGTCGTGCAAATGCACAGCCCAGTGGTTGTGGGCTTCAGTTTGTGCAAAGAACAAGTTTATGAGTATCCCAGCAGCTCAGCTTATGCACAGGACATCACTTGTTAAGTGGATTTCAACACAGATTAAGCAAAACACAACAGATGACATACCAATGCAAGTACACAGCACTGGTCAGGTGGAGGTTGGCAACTCAAGTACAAAAACTTGGTAGGCTAGGAAAGATGCCTACGACTATGTCTACTGCAAGTGCACATGCCTATTGGAGGCAAGGGCAAGCACAGGTCGATCCCACAGAGAAATGGTGTGTGTGTGAGTTGATCTCAAAGGCTCTCTTAACTGATTTCTAAGGAATTTATCACAATTGTAAGATGGTTTTGTGTCGATGCGACTGAGTTGGAGTTGTGTGAATCTAAACTAAGGCAGCAACAGGTTGTAACAAGATTGAAGAGCACTAGGGTGATTGAATTCACCCTCTAATCTTATGCTAAGGCAATTTACCTCTGGTTATGCTCTTGAGCCTTCACTTGAAGGGCTCAGGTGGGTATTCATTAACTAATTCACTATTTCCCTCCTAGTATAGAGTGTCTTCTTACAGTACACTCTATCACAAGTTCAAAAGCTCATAATTAACTCCCAATCCTGATCATATTATCGCACAGCATAAATACAACCAAAGATTAACTACTTGACATGAGATTAGGGGTTTCAACAACACCCTAGTTAATTAAATTAGAACATAATTAAAACAACAAAATGTAAATTACACTAAATTGGTGCTCTGGCTAGCCCAGGCATAACCCTTTAACATCCACAGACTCTTCCTATTTATACATGCAACTCCAAACCCTAATTCTCTTCAAAACAGAAAATAAATGCAAACCCATTCGCCCATACCCTCTGAGTCATACTCTCATCTGTCAATTCGTCTCAGAGTTCCATGCGTGGTTGTTGGAGAAACCCTAGTTCTAACTTATCTCTAACCTAGCTTCTAAGGTATGGAGAAGCTATGAAAGAGATAAGTCGAAGTAGGGAGATGGCGGAGCAGGTGCTGATGGCGCTGGTGCGGCTGTGGCTACTGGTGTCAGGGGAAGGAGATGACTCTGCAACTCTGGTAGGGTGAGGGAAGAGGGATGGAGCTCTCTGAGTTTGGTCGGGTGAGGAAGAAGAAAGAGAAAGTGAAAATGAGAATAGGGTTTTCGTCGATGGGTAAGGGTGTTGGTGGTTTTGTTGTGGAGCGGAAACAGCGAGGATCGATGGGAAGGTTGGAGCGGCCGTAGGATGTGGTGATAGCAATCTCAACGGCTCAGGGTGAACGGACTCGGATCCGGGCTATGGGCCGGGTCTTGGATAGCTCAAGCCCATGTCTTGTGAATGGGTTGCTCCTTGTTGAGTTGCAACTGATGTGTGCGCGGGCTTTGGCTTTCTGCTCTTTTGGCTCCTCAGATTCTCCGAACTTTATTTATTACCTAAAAACACAAAATTAATTAATACAAATATTTATTCTTGAAAACAAAGAAAATACAGAATCTGGGATAATATCTCATTTCTGTACACAAAAGATGAGTTAAATGCCAATAAAAAGGTGCATAAATATGCATATTTGGCACTCATCAATAACAACTATATAACATCCTCTAAGAAAGTTTCAATGATTGAAATGAGAGTTTAGAATATATAATTACCATGTTTGGAGATAAACATTGTATGAGAACTCATACTTGTGTAAGTCAAAAATCCTTGAACCAAAGTATGCGTACTTTACTGGTTTAGGATGTTCGGAGCTAAGTCCGTACTGACGGAAGTTCACATCCCGTGAATTTCAGCTGGAGTTTGTGAACCAAAAAAAAACTCAATCCGGGTACTTAAGTGGGTTATTTTCTAAAAACAGTTTACTCATGAACTAATACATTTATAAATTAAGGAATGCAATCTTTTGCAAACCGTGACTATAATGTTCATGAATCAAAATCGTTTTTGCTTCAATTGTGTCTTGTATACTTCTATAAGATCTAAGCAATTGAACAACTCTCTAACTAGTTCATTTGAGTCATTTGAACTAGTTATGGTGAAGATGAATAAGGTTGATATAAAAGTGCTCATATGGCTAACCATTGGTTAACTATTGTTGAACCAAATAAGTGGACACGTTTAGGTATGGTTACTCAAACCTAAATGAAGGTGCATTTTATTTGTGTATAACAAGCTAAGTTTGATCTAACGGTTGAAAGATATCATCTTGAATCTAATCACGTTTTCATCTAACGGTTAATATTGAATGCTTTGTTACCAAGGTAACTTAGATTGCAAACCCTGATTTGAAATCTATATAAAGGAGAACTCTAGCAACTGGGAAACCTAATCCCCACACCTCTTGTGTGATACTAGTTGTATAAGCTAGAGTCAATTCTCCTTTAACCTTAGGTTTTTCATGAAACCCTGTAGGTTAACAACTTGAAGACTTCATTGGGATTGTGAAGCCAGACCCAACTATTTTCTCTGTAGTTGCGTGTTCTGATCTTGCCCTGTTCTATCGTATTGAGTACTATCTTCTCTAAGATTTGCTTGAGATTGATCTCCGATAGGCAAGATTAAAAGTAGTCACAAACATCTTCGTCTCATCGTTTGTGATTCCACAATATCTTGTTTCGCTAGTCGATTAAGATTATTGTGAGGTGATTGATATTTCTAGGATGTTCTTCGGGAATATAAGTCCGGTATATCAATTGGTTCCTGTTCACCTTGATTTATCAAAAGACGGAACAAAACTCATAGGTATTTCTATGGGAGACAGATTTATCTATTCATATAGACTTTTCTGTGTGAGACGGATTTGTTTATTAAAGTCTTCGACTTTGGGTCGTAGCAACTCTTAGTTGTGGGTGAGATCAGCTAAGGGAATCAAGTGCGTAGTCACTACACCATTTTTAAGGATTAGCAACGGACTCTGGCTGTTGCTGACTGGGGTTGCAAAAGCACTTCTCTGTTGCAAAACACCATGTTGCAATTTTTCGCAATGGCACAAGCTCCGTTGCGAACCTCGGTCAGCAACGGGGATTTGCAACGGAGGCTGCCGTTGCTAAATTGTTTATTCACACGACTCCATTCCAAGCCGTAGCTTAGATTCAAAGCCACGGCTCAGGGTATCAAGTTTCCAACATGACATATAAACCATTTTTGAAATCAGATAACCGAGAATCCATTAACAGTTTGAACACAAAAATTAAGACTATATAAAAGCAGTTGAAGGGGTTAATAATTCAGAAACAGTGACATAATGCAGATGTTCGAATAGAATTCTGAATATTAATGAATTTTTAGAAAGAAGAAATAAGAATCAGGGATACAACAGACACATACTTCCACGAACACCACTGGGGTTTGGCCTCCGCTTCTCGGTGTGTACTTGCCCTCCAGGAAGTTGTATTGGAGATGACCTATCAGAATCTTAGAAGTATAAGCCCATTGTGCAAGCACAACACACCACATAAACATGCAACAAAGACTGTTGAAATTATAGCTAAGGATGCCAGGAAAAAAAAGGGAAACCGACATACAAATAAGTGGAAACAGCTCAAAGGTTTTTGTATTAAATTTGGCTAGTAATGAATGGGAATCCAACCTGAATAGCAATTTTAGCACCAGTAGCATCTTCATATTCAACACCTGCATAGCAAATACCAATATCCTACACACCAGAAATCAGTCAATTTCTACAGAGACCAAAATCACATACGGTTCTGTTTGAACCAGACAATATGTTCAGTTGCTTGCATTGACCACACCTGCGAAGGTGTTTATGGGTGAAAACTACTCCTGCAGAATTTGGTAATTTGTGGTGTGGATGAAGAATGAATTTAAACCTTAAACAAATGCACTGCGCGGTGAGTGCTTGTAGATTCGAGAGATCAATCTGTGCAAGTCCGGCCTAAACCAAGAAATGGCCGTTCCAGACTTGTTTCGGTCACAAAGTGAAGGAGATGGGGTTGATCTTAGGGAGGGAAGCGAAGAAGGTGTTGAGATTGTGAAGGTGTAGACTTGCTTATGACTTGTAAAAGGAAAGTGAACAAGCTTACGATTGGTGTAAGCAGGCTCTGGGTGTTTTCTTGTTGTTTTTCTCTGTTCTTTGGAAATAGAGCGGAGAACCTATTTATACAATTCATTGAGTCTATTCACGTCTCTCGTGGGAAGTGGAGGAAGTGGAGTGATGGAGTAGTGGAGTTGTGCGTTGGTGATACACGACCAGCCTTGCCCACTTCTCCTGTTCATCTCTAACCGTCCATAACTTCCTAACACGTTCTTGTGATGGCGCGTTGCACGCTGCACGCTGTAAACCGCCAGACCAATACCCCAGTTTGTGACATGATTGATGTATGGAATGTGTGGATCGTGGATCCACGAAAGATAGCATGTAATCTTTGAATTGAATAACTGCGTTATTCGGGAAGTCGATACTTGTGAAGTATCGTGTGTATTTTATGCGATGCTTGCATCATGGTGTGGTAAAGTGATGGGTAATGACACCTCACTAACCAATTAACTCCCGACCGTGTCTGTATAACCAAGTCTGGTGAAGTTGGACGGATGAGATGATCTTTGAGACACTCATCTGCGGCCAGTTGATGAAGTTAGGGTTTTGAAGAGGTGCGCAGGCATCACTCTTCAGCTTGGTCGAAACCAAGCATGGGATACAACTTTGGCCTAACCGACCATACATGCGTGTAGATGGCATGATGGTGTAGGCGCCTATACCCCATTACCTCATGAAAGTATGATCTGGGTCACTCAATTCATCCGGTGAAATCGAGTGGTCGATATCGATTTGCGACAAAAAACTAGTGCCGCAAGGGCCGCATGTCACGCCCTCTTCAGGCGCACGTTCCAAGACGACCAATCTTGGTCGGTCTTGGCCGATTGGCCTGGTGTGAAGGTGATAGGCTGGTGTTTACGCCTATACCTGAATATCCCATGAAAACGTGATCTGAGCCATCCAAATCGTCCGGCGAAGTTGAGTGGTCGAGATCAGTTTGCGGTTTGGGAGGTGTGACCACGCTAGTTTGAGCGTGCGTTTTGGATTAGCCGGGCATGATATGCCTTGGACGATCGGGTTAGGGAATAGATGGGTCCACGGTGGTCATCTTTGGTATGGCCGGACTGCTTAATCTAATCTTGGACCCTCCATCCATGCCGGAGAAGATGGACGCTCGTGATGCTCAAAACCCTAATTTTGGGTTTCAAAGCCGTGCGTCATCTCTTGTTTGGGCGACGATTTTGTCACGACCAAACATGGTTGGTCTTGACCGATTGGTCAAGTGTGTAGGCGGGCCCGCGGTGATCGTGTTGACATGCTCTGGGCCCTTTGAATCTACATATACACCCTCCATCTATACCTGCGAAGATGGATGGTTGAGACTGTTTTGCGACACATGCAATATGCCGCAAACCCTAATTTAGGGTTTTCCGTCCATAATGCTTGGTATGAACGTTTTTTGGCAAGCTAGGCCAATGGCCGACCGTGCGGGTTCCGCATTGGTTCGGCGGTGGATATTCTATACCGCTTGGGGGTGATGGAATTGATCTGGGTCATCCAATCATGCTTATGGAGTTGGATGATCTGCGATCATATCCGGACGATACGGTCAATCCGGATGCTCAATCGGGCTAGTATAACACACCGAGAGGGGCTCAATCGGGCTAGTATAACACACCGAGAGTCGGCACTGCAATTATTTCGTACATGGTTTCATTATAGTGCTTGGAGGTTCGTGTTACTGCAGTAAGAGTAACACTCGATCGTCATGCCACACCGATAATGAGTGCGAAAATACAAGGCTGATTAGAAATTCACAGATGGGATTGTTGCCACATGCTCCAACCTGGAGGAATTTCATGTATTCACATAATGGGATTGTTGCCACATGCTCCATTCTTGGTGAATTAAGTGAGGGAGTATCCAACACTTATTAATGGCTTTATCTTTTACAAGATGTCAGCGCATAATTTTTTCTGGTTTTTACAATTTTAACCTCAAATGAAAACCAACCATCAACATTAAGTCCCCTGCCTAGCACATAATGGTTACACTATTGTGGGGTAGGCATGAGATGGTGACATATACAAACGTAAGTAGACAAAATAAAAGAAGTCTACCTGGAGGGATTCTGGCCGTGGGCAATCCTCCATACGTGCGTGACCACAGGCCTTTGATGAGCCGGATTTCTCCCTTAGGTGTTTGAGTCAGGAATATGATTCTTCTTTTACTGGGCTCCTGGGCGTGGGTGCTTGCACACCGCTGGTTGAATCACTCGTATCCAAATGCTCTTCTGGTTCTTGATTAGGGTTCAAAAGAAAGCGACTTGGTCGGTGTTGAATCCTCGCATATCGGGCGCCGTAATCTTTTTAGGGTTTTCTCAGCATATATGCAGGTGTAGAGGTTTTGAACCATTTTTACGATTTTTCAATAGGGCTTTCCCGCAGAAACTCCGTTTCCTCATCATGTCGAACAACAGTGGATCGTCTTCTTCATACCATCCAGGATCTTCCGTTAAACGTGCACGACCTGCGTCTGAGCTTCATGATCAATCCCCTGCTCGTGTTCTCCGAGTCAAGAAGATCATACCGGTTTGTCTCTTCTTCCTTTTACGAACCATTGCTTGTTCGTCATAATGATCAAGTAAATAATCCCTTCATTCTTGCAGAGATACCCTACCGGAACATGTGTGACGGTTATTGATGATGATGACTTAACCAGTCCTCTTCCTTCAAATTCAAACACATTCACCCCTGTGAACCTCGAAGATGCTGACTTGGGTATCTCATCTTATGAATACCCAAATGCAGGTCTTTCATTCGATGTTCGCATGAAATGTTTATCCTCCAGCTACCGAGATGTCGGTGGATTCCTAGTGCGGAAGGAGTTTGTGCCTTTGTACACAAAGTTATGGAGGAAGTACGGCCATATCGCAACCAGAAACGTGGTCCGACACTGTTCCTCTGCTTTGGTCATCGCGGTAAACTGCCTTCTTCCCATGATTGTTGAGATGGAGAGTATTTCTATCCGCAACGTTGCTGAATCAAGCCTCGAAAAGTGGGAGAATATGGTATCTACCTGTGAATCCATGGAGTTCAACGTGGGCTGGTTGCGGCAGCGTCTTGATACCATCAAGGTTGATCGAGCTGGTATCCTTGTAAATGTTGTTCTCTGCTGCGAAAGCTATCTTGGAAGAGGAGAAGGCTCGGCTGCGAGAATCGAGAGAAGGTAGAGCAGTCATGCGGGACTTGAAGAAAAGAACAGAAAGATATCACGCTAGACTGGAGATGATGCTCTCAAGGAACTATAATCTTCTAGACGGCCTCCTCTAAACGCATTCCCTTATTGTTAATGATGTTTATGTCAAAAGTTTTTTTGAACGTCTTTGCGAAATAAAGCTGCATTGGTTTTTGATTGGTGAAACGGGTTTTTTTCATTGACACATCTCTGAATATAATTGATGATTCAAACACGTAATGAAAATAAATGCATGTATTGTTGACACGACGAGATAGTGGTCGGGCATGATATGCCTTGAGCCACTTTCTATTGATGATCTGCTTCCGGCCGCCTCCGTCCCGCCTCCGTCCACTTTAATGATCTTATAGTAACTTGTATTGTAGGCCTTGGTGACCGTGTAGGGACCTTCCCATTTTGGTGAGAATTTCGGTGCGAGACATGTCTTCTTTGGATATGCTTGGCCGTTTTAGGACCAAATCTCCCACTTTGAAAATACGTGGTCTCACGGTCTTGTTATATGCCCCGAAATTCTGTTCTCGTATACCCGAGTACGTTCTTCCGCTTTGTTTCTCCTGGAATCCGTGTCTAACTCGCTATCCGAGAGTTAGAGGCTTCATCCTCGTCCCAATGGATCCGGCCATCGCTGTAATCTGGGCGATGGGATTTTGATTTCTGGCGGGAGAATTGCGTGCGCTCCGTAAACAAGTGAATATGGGGAGACCCCAATGGAGCTTCTAGGTGACGTACGGTATGCCCACAGTGCCATTGGTAACTGGTCATGCCATTCTCTAGGATTGTCATGTATAGTTCGACTGATGATCCGGATCAGCGTCTTGTTGGTACTTTCAGCCTGTCCATTCCCCTGAGGATAGTAGATGGTGGAGAAAACCTGTTTGATGCCATACCCCTCAAGTAACTCTCGTACCTGTTTATTGGCGAAGGGAGTGCCGTTATCGGTGATAATATGCTTAGGTATACCGAAACGACAAATGATGTGTTCTTTAATGAAGGCCGCAATGGTTGTTCTGTAGTTCCTCGCAGTGGGATGGCTTCTACCCATTTGGTGAAGTATTTCGTTGCAGTTATGATGTACTCGTGCTGCTTCGATGAGGGCGGGTTGATTTTCCCGATGATGTCTAGTCCCAGTGTAGAATGGCCACGGACTGCTTATCGAGTGCAAGGGGGTGGAAGGTGCGTGAACAAGGTCTCCATGAATTTGACAATTGTGACAGCTTTGAACAAAAGCGGCCGCGTCATCCTCCATGGTCGGCCAGTAATATTTCTCGTGTATCTGGAGGAACAGTTTCCTCTTCCCTTGATGTTCCCCTTCGTGTGTTTCCTTCAAAATGATTGGAATTTCTAACCCGACCCGGGCATCTTAATAGATTACCTCCAAAACTCTTGCGGTACAGGATCCCTTCGTGGTATACGAACCGCTTGGCTTTTTGCTTTATCTTGATGGCATCCTTTTGATCGGCGGAAGTTGCTCCATCACGAAGATAGTTGATGTATGGCTCCCTCCAGTCCCCAGTGTGGTTCACACTAAAAACTTCCGATTGGTGTGGCGGTGCTTGGCAATTTGAGCGGGACTTACAAGTAGCTGGACCGAGTCTCCATCTCCGGCCGATAATAGCCCGAGATTACCGGAGTCGGCTGGTAAAGCGTTACCACCAATGATTGTCCACAAATTTCATCGTGAACACGGTTTAGCTGCAGTTGTGATTCATCATCTCCAAGACATCTTGACAGAGAACCATCCGGGTTTCGATAGTATAACATACCATGAAGCATGAAGAAGTTCTGCGGGGTTTTGAGACCGACCTTTCCTTGAGAGAGTGGGTTGTTGAGCTCTGAATGATCGGAGTTCGCCAATCATCGATCCCGGTGTCTTTGTATTGTGACAGCCATGTCGACTCTATGGTTCTCTTCTTCACTGTCAGGGTTTCTTCCGCTCCTTCGAATTTCAGTTTGGAAGCCAATGTTGCCAGACAATCGGCATGTTTATTGTTGCTGCGACCAACATGGATTATGGTTGCGTCGGAGAAATAGTTTAATAACTTTTGTGCTTCTGACCGGTATGGGGCTAGTGTCGCTTCCTTCAATGCGTACACTCCGTTTATTTGATTTACCAGTAGTTTGGAGTCACCTCTTATCTCCAGACGCGTGACTCCTGCTTGTTTAGCTATTGAAAGCCCTATAAGGAAAGCTTCGTATTCTGCTGAGTTGTTGGTGCATTCGAAGTCTAACTTGAAGGAATGTGAAAATACTTCTCCGGTTGGAGATACTAATACCACGCACGCTCCTCCAGTATTGCTGCTAGGGGTAGCAGAGCCATCAAAATACATGAGCCACACTTCTTCCTCCAAAACAGAGACGTCTGGAAATTCTCCGGGGAGGTCTTCATGTAGTTCTGTAGTGCCTTCTCCAGGAAATGCTTCCAGTAAGTCTACAACTGCTTGACCCTTGATAGTTGTAGGTGACGCACACGTTATGTCCAGCTCTGACATTTGGAGAAGCCATTTGCCTGTCCTTCCAGTCAGGACCAGGCTTTGAAAGTAAAAACTTTGCAGGATTGGATTTAGACACGAGTATCACCCTATTAGATAGTAGGTAATGCCTAAACTTCTGAATGGAATGGATCAAGGCTAAACATGCCTTTTCCGCTCTGGGGTATCTGAGTTCAGCGCCCCTCAATATTCGGCTGAAATAGTATATGGGACGTTCGATTCCCTCGTCGTCCTCCTGAGCGAGTAGAGCCCCCACTGTAGTGTCACTGAAGGCAGTGTAGAGACACAGTGGCTTCCCTTGTACAGGAGACTTCATGATAGCTGGAGATGATAGTATTCGTTGGATCTTTCGAAAATCTTCTTGTTTGGGTTGCGGTCCAAACAAAGCTGGCTCCTTTCTTCAATAAGGGGGTGAACGAGGCGGTAAGTTGGGCTAAACCAGGTATAAAACGTCGAATGTAGTTCACCTTGCCCATGAAACTCTGGAGCTTTTTAACAGTTCGAGGAGGCGGCATTGTTAGGATAGCCTGGGTCTTGGAAGGTTCTACCTTTATTCCTTATGCAGTCACTTGGAACCCTAGAAATTTACCTGAGGAGACACCGAAAGCGCATTTCAAAGGGTTCATCTTTAACTTGTATTCCCGACACCTCTCAAATACTTGCCGTAATACGTTAGTATGATCTGCTCGAGCCTTTGACTTGACCACGATATCATCTACATAGTCTTCTACTTGTTTATGCATCATGTCGTGGAAGATTGCCGTCATAGCACGTTGGTAAGTTGCGCCGGCATTCTTTAAACCGAATGGCATAAAAGTATAATAAAAGTTGCCGAGAGGGGTTCGGAAAGCTGTCTTACTCGCATCGTGCTCATACATCCTTATCTGATTGTATCCACTGTATCCATCCATAAAGGAGAACATGCCGTGTCCGCTGGTGGCGTCTACTAACATGTCGATGTTAGGTAGAGGAAAGTCGTCTTTGGGGCAATCACTTGTTCAAGTCTCGAAATCCACGCAAAGATCGGATCTGTCCGTTTTTCTTCTTTACTTGGGACCACATTAGCCAACCAGGTCGGGTGATGAATAGGTCCGATGAAGCCGGCCAGCCGATAACTTCGAATTTCATTCTTGATTTGTTCTTCTACTTTATGTCTGAATTGCCTCGGAGATTGCTTGATTGGCTTGGATCCAGGTATGACATGTAAGTGATGGGTGACCAATTTTTCATCCAGACCAGGCATTTCCTCGTATGTCCAGGCGAATACATCTTGGTACTCCTTGAGTAGTTGAACAAGACTCGTACGTTCGTCTGTGGACAAAGTCGAATTGATAGAGACCGGCCTGGGAGATTCTTCATTCCCGATGTTAACAGTCTCGAGCTCGTCAGTTGTGGAATTGGTTCCATCTTGTAGTTGTTGCGGGGCGTCTGGTACCTCCTTTTGTATTCCGTCGTTCTTGCAGCATTCAATTGGGCGGAGAGACTGGGTGCCTGTCTCTCCTGTTAATTGCTAACAGCGGCGCCGGTATATTATCTTCCCCTTCTGGTCACGTTCTGCTTCAAAAGTGCGTTCCCTTTTGGTGTGAACGTGGGTTGAAGCTTCACTGGATAAAGATGGACGCCTCGTCAGAGAAGTGTCGTGATGCTTGGCCCTCAGTGATGCAAGTCGGTCTCCTTCCTTGATTGAAGCCCATGTGGGTAGTGGGGTGCACAGGACTTTGTCTGATCCTCCCTGTGAGGTACCTTTTGGCTTGAACAGCTCCACTCCGCATATTGGTGCATACGGAGACAATGATGCAGGAATGCGGATGATTTTCTCGTTTAGCATGGTCTTCAGGCACTGGTGATACGTTGAGGGAATGACCTTGTTGTCGTGAAGCCATGGTCTCCCCGGTATCATATGGTAGTCCGGCTCTTTTTCTATGACCTCAAACTTTGCTCTTGATTGAACGGGTCCTACTGATAAGTTCAGATTGACATACCCGTATGTGCAGGTTTGATTTCCTTCGAAGTCCGTCATCGTGGTGGGCTGTCGTACAATCTCGCATAGGCTAACCTTGGCTGTCTTGAGAGTCTTGAGAGTAATTACATTCGAAGATGCTCCTGTGTCGACGAGGGCCCTTCTGAACTCCGAACCCTTGATGTGTGCGGTAACCGTTTACCTCTTCTTTGATTAGCTCCATGTTCTTCGTGTGAATCTCCTGTACCCGTGCTAGTTCGCTTAATGTTGGAAGTCTTCTGATCATGCCGTTGGATACACCGTTAGGAGGGGGGTATCTCCGTTGGAGGAGCCATCAGGATTTGAGACTGTCGAAGCGGTCCTAAGACCAACCATCTCGGAATTGATTGAATGGTATTGAAGAGATTGACTTTACAACCGAGAGATTAACCTCCCACTGTGGTCGCCAATTGTTTATGGGTGAAAACTACTCCTGCAGAATTTGGTAATTTGTGGTGTGGATGAGGAATGAATTTAAACCTTAAACAAATGCACTGCGTGGTGAGTGCTTGTAGATTCGAGATATCAATCATGCAAGTCCGGCCTAAACCAAGAAATGGCCGTTCCAGGACTTGTTTCGGTCACAAAGTGAAGGAGATGGGGTTGATCTTAGGGAGGGAAGCGAAGAAGGTGTTGAGATTGTGAAGGTGTAGACTTGCTTATGACTTGTAACGGGAAAGTGAACAAGCTTACGATTGGTGTAAAGCGTGCTCGGGTGTTTTCTTGTTGTTTTTCTCTATTCTTTGGAAATAGGGCGGAGAACCTATTTATACAAGTCATTTAGTCTTATTCACGTCTCTCGTGGGAAGTGGAGGAAGTGGAGTGATGGAGTAGTGGAGTTGTGCGTTGGTGATACACGACCAGCCTTGCCCACTTCTCATGCTCATCTCTAACCGTCCATAACTTCCTAACACATTCTTGTGATGGCGCGTTGCCGCCGCACGCCGTAAACCGCCGACCAATACCCCAATATGTATCCCCCGGTTTGTGACATGATTGATGTCTGAATGTGTGGATCGTGGATCCACGAAAGATAGCATGTAATCTTGAATTGAATAACTGCGTTATTCGGAAGTCGATACTTGTGAAGTATCGTGTGTATTTTATGCAAAGTCTTGCATCATGGTGTGGTAAAGTGATGGGTAATGACACCTCACTAACCAATTAACTCATGACCGTGGCTGTATAACCAAGTCGGTGAAGTTGGACGGATGAGATGATCTTTGAGACACTCATCCTGCGGCCGTTGATGAAGTTAGGGTTTTGAAGAGGTGCGCAGGCATCACTCTTTATCTTGGTCGAAACCAAGCATGGGATACAACTTTGGCCTAACCGACCATACATGCGTGTAGATGGCATGATGGTGTAGGCGCCTATACCCCATTACCTCATGAAAGTATGATCTGGGTCACTCAATTCATCCGGTGAAATCGAGTGGTCGAGATCGATTTGCGACAAAAAACTAGTGCCGCAAGGGCCGCATGTCACGCCCTCTTCAGGCGCACGTTCCAAGACGACCAATCTTGGTCGGTCTTGGCTGATTGGCCTGGTGTGAAGGTGATAGGCTGGTGTTTACGCCTATACATGAATATCCCATGAAAACGTGATCTGAGCCATCCAAATCGTCCGGCGAAGTTGAGTGGTCGAGATCAGTTTGCGGTTTGGGAGGTGTGACCACGCTAGTTTGAGCGTGCGTTTTGGATTAGCCAGGCATGATATGCCTTGGTCGATCGGGTTAGGGAATAGATGGGTCCACGGTGGTCATCTTTGGTATGACCGGACTGCTTAATCTAATCTTGGACCCTCCATCCATGCCGGAGAAGATGGACGCTCGTGATGCTCAAAACCCTAATTTTGGGTTTCAAAGCCGTGCGTCATCTCTTGTTTGGGCGACGATTTTGTCACGACCAAACATGGTTGGTCTTGACCGATTGGTCAAGTGTGTAGGCGGGCCCGCGATGATCGTGTTGACATGCTCGGGCCCTTTGAATCTACATCTACACCCTCCATCTATACCTGCGAAGATGGATGGTTGAGACTTTTTGCGACACATGGAATATGCCGCAAACCCTAATTTAGGGTTTTCCGTCCATAATGCTTGGTATGAACGTTTTTGGCAAGCTAGGCCAATGGCCGACCGTGCGGGTTCCGCATTGGTTCGGCAAAGTGGATATTCCATACCGCTTGGGGGTGATGGAATTGATCCGGGTCATCCAATCATGCTTATGGAGTTGGATGATCACGATCATATCCGGACCGATACGGTCAATCCGGATGCTCAATCGGGCTAGTATAACACACCGAGAGGGCTCAATCGGGCTAGTATAACACACCGAGAGTCGGCTGTACGGGTATTTCGTACATGGTTTCATTATAGTGCTTGGAGGTTCATGTTACTCAGTAAGAGTAACACTCGATCGTCATGCCACACCGATAATGAGTCTTTGGAAATACAAGGCCGATTAGAAATTCACGGGATGGGATTGTTGCCACATGCTCCAACCTGGAGGAATTTCATGTATTCACAAAATGGGATTGTTGCCACATGCTCCATTCTTGGTGAATTAAGTGAGGGAGTATCCAACACTTATTAATGGCTTTATCTTTTACAAGATGTCAGCGCATAATTTTTTCCGGTTTTTACAATTTTAACCTCAAATGAAAACCCACCATCAACAGAAGGAAAAAAACATGCATAAGGTTTTATGGAATAATCTGACAATTGTTAAAATTCGATGAGAAGGAAGCAGTAAGGTCACATTTTTATTTGAGTTACACGGATATCATAGCAGGTAAGTAACAATGAGAAGCCAATACCATCAAATATTCATTTTTGATTTTTCTCATAATTCTGGAAGTGTAAAAGCTGTCATGTCTTAGTGCCAGATGTAATTTGCAATCATACAGATATGAAATAGTGAATTGTGTTAACGTTTTAACAATTAGGGAGTTGAATGAGATTTTGTCAACTTACTTCTGCATGACCTCATAAAGATGCAATCAAATCTTTTAACGAGTCATCATTAGTGTCAACTCCTGAAAGCTGCAAGAGAAATGATGTATCAACATATGCACAAAAGGCATACTCCAAAAGTCCAAACAAAAAGTATAATGCACTATTCAACAGAAAAAACTATATATATATACCGTAGAAAGGATTGATGAGACATATGCCTGATTCCCCAGCACCTGGTTTATTTTACTCTGGTTTGAAACACCAGCTGATTCCTCGGGATATGAAACATTAGCCGCCCGGACAATGTAAACCTAGAAAGGAACGGCAATTAAAACAGATGGTAACAACATTTTGAAGAATTTGAAATATAACTTAATGAACGGTAATTAGCTGCACGGTGTCGGAAACTCCATTATTTGGTTTTGATTCATATATTCCAATCTCCCCTGTAGCTAGTTTTTCATTATTTGGTTTTGATGCATATATTCCAATCTCCCCTGTAGCTAGATAGTGAAAAACATCCTTTCTTGAGTGGAAAATGTATCCGGTTACAGGATCTATGTAATAATGTGGAAATTAGATACCAGTTACAACATGTATTGCCGATGAAATTAACTTGCACATTTGGTCACTACAGCCACTTGTGATAAGTATGAGCATATTAATAACGAAATTTCCATATTAAATAAAGTTTAATTTTCCATTCTTCATGACTAGAAAAGACACTGGATTATGGCAACTGTTGTTGTTGTTATAGATTCCATGATTTCATAAAGTGAACATGAAAATATTTTCACTCATCAAGAGGGTACTGGTACTATATTTACTACATCATAATTTATTACGAAATGGTAAGTATGGTTTATGTTAAACTGCAAAACGGGTGTCTGCAGCTAGTATCAATGAAGGAACGAAACATAACCGATAAAATTCATAGAAACTACTGAATATTGATCATAGAATCTAACAGACACAAAAGGATGTTATCAATAAAGAAAGTAACATTCAAAGCTTTCCATACCGAGTCTTTTCTGGATTTTTCCGTAAATTTTCATATGCCACATACGACATATTTCGCATCCTTCACGTCTGCCATCACCACCATAAGTAAATAAACTAACTAGTGAAACTGAGCATATAGTTACTTGATTGAGAGAGCAGGCCAAACCATCCAACAGAAACTGCAACACCAATTCTTCTACCAGAAACTGCTAACTCGCAAGCTTATGCAAAATTTGGGATAACATTATGACGAAACCATTGAGAATGCATGATAAAGAATCATACCTTGGTAATTCGAATCCGAATCCGCAGATTATCTTCCTCCGAGGAGAGCAAGTAAGCAAGTTGAATCAAGTCAGGCAAACAATCAAGGTGAATCCAATTGATAAGACTAACATAATTAATCAAGAGATCAAAGATGAAATTTATACCCTTTTTTCGACACCTTCTACAGCCATACCATCAGAAGCATCATCTTAATTGTTATTTTCAACATCCACTTCATCACCTTACTACAAATATCACAAATACAATTGCAATCACAATCAATAAAATCAAAAAATTATACCAAAAAAATAAAATAAAATTGATTGATCTACTTACCATAATGTCCTCAACTGGTTCATCCGGCCGTGTATTTGTAAGTTCAAGAAATGAATTCAAAAATCTCAAAACTACAGAAAATTGGAAACCCTAACTGAAAATTTTGGTGAAAATCGATAAAAAAGAATAAAAAATAGAGATTTACCCAATATCACCCCGATCATCTTGATCATCGTCATCCATTGATGATGATGTTTGAAGAGTAGACGGTGTTCTGGGTTTAGGTTTTCTTCGGCACTTCAAACAAACAAGATGAATCAGAAGAAAAAAAAATCAAAACCTAACAAGAGTAAGAAGAAATAAATGGGATTAAACGAAACAAAAAGATATAATCGTATAAGATTCACAGCTGAAACCCTAGAAATCAAACCTTGTAAACTGAAATGAAAATCTATAAAATCGTAAAATCTTTAAACCCTATAAACTGAAATGAAAATATTATGAAAGAGACTTAAAACCTGGTTGATTTCAGTGGTTCTTCAGAGCTTCTGTGGAGAGGAGATGAAAGAGAGATGAAGTTCTTTAGAGCTTCTGTAGAGAGGAGCTGAAAGAGAGATGAAGTTGGTGTTCTGTGGCGGAGAAAAAAAGGAGAAGATAAACTCGATAATCAAGGATATAGGGTAGATATGGGTGAAGGGTGGAAATATAAAAATGAAGGCTTGACCGGATGTTGACTTGGGCGTAAATAGTAGTCCTAGTGTTCCCGACCACACTCGCACTTCGCATGCCTGAACCCAGCGCGGTTGCTATTCACAACGTTATATGTGCGGTTGCAAACTTCGCAACAGATATTAGCCGTTGCGAAAATTAGCAACGGGATTAGCAACAGAAAATTCGCAACGTACTAATGTCGTTGCTAATCTGGGTTGTTAACCCCTTAAAACGGTATAATGAGTATCCTGTTGGGATCAGAGACGTAAGGAATGCAACTGTACCTTGAATCAGCGTGAGATTGATTAGGGTTCAACTATAGTCCAGACCGAAGTTAGTTTGTAGTAGGCTAGTGTTTGTAGCGGCTTAATACAGTGTGGTGTTCAATCTGGACTAGGTCCTGTGGTTTTTCTGCATTTGCGGTTTCCTCGTTAACAAAACTTCTGGTGTTTGTGTTATTTCTTTTCCGCATTATATTTTGTTATATAATTGAAATATCACAGGTTGTGCGTTGAATCGATCAATTGGTAAATCCAACCTTTGGTTGTTGATTGAAATTGATTGATCCTTGAACATTGGTCTTTGGTACTGTTCAAATTATTCCTCTCATATTCAATGAGGCTCGCAAATTGTATTTGTTTGATTGTGGATTGAATTGAGAGATTGAGATATAACTCTTTGATATACTTTTCTTAAGATTGAGTCTAACTGTCTAGTTGATTCTCTTGTAAGTATATTGGAGTTAGTCCATACAGATTGCTAAGCGAAATATTGGGTGTGGTTGTTGTACCCCCACTTTTTCAGCACCCTCTGAACTCTGATACTAATATGTTGAGGTACATGACAGTATTACATTAATAAAGATAAATCTATCGAGAAAAATCCACCAAAATATCTCCCGTTCTGTAGGACCTAAACCCACCTCCTTATTTTCCCCAGGGATGGGTCTTCAGGCCAGGCTCTCCCAGGAGAAATCACAGCGTAGATTTCCCCGGTGTGCCTAGAATCATTCGTATTACATTACATTGGGATCAAATCTCCGCTCAAGAGTTTGGAGATCTCATCAAACCCTCCTCTCATGTAAACAAATTTAATTTCTTAACGCATCTTCTTTCCTATTAAACAAAAAAAAAAAAACATTACTTTGGGATATCCAGAGATTGAGGTGCCAAATGTTGGGATGAATGGACGAAGTAGTGTAACAAAATGCTAAGTAGCCCTATGGGATCAAGAAAGTCCCAACACAACCGTTAAAATACATAAATCCACATCCCAAAACTAAACTAGACAAAAGGTCGTTGTCTCTCGCTCTTGTCACATTTGAGTCTCTTTGAATAAACAACACAGTCATTTTCTTTCTTCTTCATCATCTTTGAAGGAAGAAAAAAAAAATCAAACTAAGAATGAGACTTTGACTTCACAGGCAAAAACCAATTTCCGCGGAACCCCTTCCCTCATTTTTATCTTCTTTGATCTGAAAACATCTCAAACCCAGAACAACGGGAAGGAACAGAAGATCCCTTATTCATTCCTGTATCATTAACATTCTAATCAAAGTAAGTTCATTTTTCTTTTCGTCCATCTTACTTAGTTTGTGAATCAATTAAAGATAACATCTTTATGAAACCCATCATTTTCTTATCGTATTATTATTATGATTATGAGATCCAATACTCTCTAATTGATATGATTCTGTTCTTGTAGAAGCATTGAAATCCCATGACTTAAATCGAACCATTAAAGCTTTATGCCCCTTCACTAGCCCATTTGAAGAGGTAATTTCAGTAGACACCCCCTCCTTTTCTTTTTTTGGTAAAAGGAGAGGAAACATTAAGTAAGCAACATTTATACATTGTTTGTGTTGCAAAATTTGTCAAACCAAAGCCTTCTCCATTTCTGATTCATACTTATAGATGCAATCCTAAGGTTATCGTTGTTCAAAAGACTTTTAGCTTAACCTGTCTGCTTGACTATTACATTTTCGATTGACATATGAAAAACTAGTGAAATTTTGCATAAGTTTTTGTTTCCGAGCAAAACAGACTTGCATTTCCAATTGATAGTATGGTGTTACGCAGTAAGAAAACCGACTATGTTCTTGATTTCATTGAGCAGTATCACTCTGCTAAGTCCTTGTCCTGTTGCCCATTTGACAACTTCTCTATCATCTGAGGTCGGGATCCTGCCTCCGAAAAAATCACAAATAAGCCCTTAATTGTTTATCCTGATTATTATTCCATAAGAAAACGCTGTATCCTTCTTACATTAAACACTAGGAAAGCACAATCAATCCTGAAGTTAATTTTTTCATCTAGGCATAAAAGGGTGGTAAAAACAACAACAACTAGTTTTCCTGAAGATTTGGGGTTGTTCCAGTGACAAATTAGATCTTTAGCCTTTGGACTAATTGTTTCAAACACCACTTTGCGCCTGTATATCCAAATATACCAGAGAGTATAGGCAATGTGATCCCTGTCTTTATCATCTTTTACCCAGTTAGCACACCAATCCTTAAAATTCTGGTTGGTGAGACAGATACAGACCTCTCCGGATAGCTTATGCAGAACACACCTTAAGAACGGTCAACATTTTCAACATTCATTGTATTACAGAGAGGAATGTTAATATTAATTGTCCTATCCTTTCTCTGACTGGGAAGTATTCGGTGATTGCCTTCCAAAGAAAGATCTTGGTCCTAGGCATCAAATTAACATACCAGATTTTTTACCGTTCGACTTTTATAACCGCAGCATTCTGTAATAAAGTACTGTATAAGCAGACTTGACAGAGACAGAGACAGAGCCATTTTTAGTACCTATTCACTTAATGGAGTGTAGTCCATTTTGGCTAGCAAATGGTTCAAGGATTCTAATTTTCAGCTCCATGTTTAGGCTTTGTGATAGAAACATGAGGCAACCATTTATCATTCCAAACACTAATACTCCGACCATTCCCTATCTCCCAACATTGATTATCTTTAACAGAAACATCCCTCTTCTGCTATTGAGTGATAGTGCATTTATTTTTTATATTATGCACTACTTTGGTTCAATTTTTTTTTCTTTTCAATAAATTAGTGAGTAGACGAGTTTGAACCTTAGGTTATGAGTATCAACACCCACCGGCTTCACAAACCTACTAGAGAGGCATCTCAGCTTCAATTTTGGTGTTTTTGAAATACATGATGAAATAGTACCATTAAGAAGATTGACGAACTTTTTTATGGTTTCAAGATACACCAATTCATCACAATCGGGGTTCCCTTGTTTTTGCTTCTTAATTTTGTTCACTGTCTCTGATAAGATTCTATTTTGGATCCTATTTAAGTAGTATAATGCTGAATGTACGATAACCTTCCATGGTATAAACAATTAACTTAAGGTTGGTACATATAGCTTCTAATTATGTAATCAACTATTATATGAATTCCTGCTGAAACTTTAATATTCCCTTGGTAGTGCAGATGGGAGGAGGAGGAGGAGAAGAAGGTGCAAGCTACACTGTAGATGATGCACTTACAAAAATGGGTTTTGGGACCTTCCAAGCTCTTGTACTTGCTTACGCTGGGATGGGTCAAGCTGCAGAAGCAATGGAGATGATGCTTTTGTCTTTTGTTGGACCAGCAGTTCAGGCTGAATGGGGCCTTTCTTCTCGTCAAGAAAGCATGATTACTAGTGTTGTCTTTGCTGGTATGCTAGTTGGAGCATACACTTGGGGCATAGTTTCAGACAACCACGGAAGGAGGCAGGTCCTTTCTATTTAGTTTTACTTTACTATCTTATGCTCCACATGATTGTTCCTTCAGTCTTAAACTACAAATTTTTGATTGCAAACCTCTTCTTCTGCTTTATCTTTTACCGAAGTGAAAAACACGTTGAATTGTATTTTCCAGTTTATGGGTTAAACTTGGATATCTATAGGTTTTGTGGATATCCAGTTCGTCAAGAATCTGAAAGCTTGTATCCACCAAGCGTTAACTTGCTGCTTAAACTACGGGTTTCATGATTCTTTTGTTTTTATTCAGCATTGAATTCGTCCAAAATATGCTGCTAATGCTGCTACCAGAGGTCCATAGCTATACGAGTACTGAGCGGCCTGTTCCAGTCCAACCATAGTGGGAATTTATTCTAATTTTGGATTAGATGCAACTGCTAGACAACACCGTACATGACTGAACTTGAATCAAAACAAAACTCTTCCTACCCCATATACGGATCGTAAAACTTCCTGATCGGCCTTTTGAAGTTGTGATTTATGAACCACTTAAACGTAGGTGATTGAGTTGAAGTGGCTGTGTGTTTGCTGTGCATTTTTTTATTTGTTTAATCAGAGTTGTGGTTTATACAAATAGAAAAAACTCATTACTTGATTATTTGATTCCTTTATTACATTTAACTGTTCCTTCTTATAATATATCTCCTCATTATTATACGTTCACTTCTTTCATTTTCCAGGAAGGGATTCCTCATAACTGCAATTTGCACTTTTTCCGCCGGGTTTTTAAGCGCTTTGGCCCCAAACTATATTTCATTGATTTTTCTCCGTTGTTTGGTCGGTGTTGGTTTGGGAGGTGGCCCAGTCCTCTCATCATGGTTTTTAGAGTTTATTCCTGCTGCTAACAGAGGTACTTGGATGGTAATCTTTTCTACTTTCTGGACTCTTGGAACAGTTTTAGAGGCTTCTCTTGCATGGGTACGTATGACTACTATAATCCTCTGCAATCACCAAGCTTTTTACACATCTTTTGTATTTCTTAATAAATCTCTATCCAAAAACGTATTCATAAAGTTGTTTGAGACTGTATTTTGGTTTATTTTGCATATTTATCAGGTGGCCTATTTTTACTGCAGTTAGTCATGCCGACACTGGGATGGAGGTGGCTACTAGGACTGTCTTCCTTTCCTACATTATTTTTACTCATATTTTACAAATTTACGCCAGAGTCACCAAGGTATTTTTGCACAAAAGGTAGAATAGATGAAGCACTTTCCATCTTAGAGAAAATATCGAGACTGAATGGAGCTGAACTTCCTTCAGGCAAGCTTGTTTCAGATCACATATATGAGCTTGAGCTGGATGAAAAAAATAATCCATCAGAAGATACTCTTTTACTATCACCCACAAAGAGAAACGATACCCCCATTGTGTCTCCTAAGAATAAAGTATCGTCAGAGACCCAAGGAGGTCTGTCTTCATTGCTTTTGCTACTTTCACCAGAATTAGTGAGATCAACACTTCTGTTATGGATTGTGTTCTTTGGTAATGCATTTTCATATTATGGTCTCGTATTGCTAACTTCGGAGTTGAGCATTCAGAATAGTCAATGCGACCCAACTTCCTTGCATTCAGGAAACTCGCCAACCACAGATAATAACAATCTATATATAGATGTTCTTATAACGAGTTTTGCAGGTAAACTAAGTTCCAATATTGTACTCATCCAAGAAGACTAAATCTAAACTTGTTCGGTGTTTTTGACTGCTTGACTTTAACTTGTTGTTCCAGAGTTTCCTGGGCTTCTGTTGGCGGCAGCTATTGTAGACAGGATAGGGCGCAAGCTCTCGATGTCAACAATGTTCTATATTTGTTGCATATTCCTTTTGCCTCTAATGTTCCATCAGCCTGAGAATATAACCACGGCTCTTCTTTTTGGAGCTCGCATTTGTATTACAGGAACTTTCACTGTTGTGTATATTTATGCCCCAGAGGTTAGTCAGTTGAGTTGTGTTAGACATCATGAATCTCCTCTTGAATGCTCAACCATTTTTCTTTCTAACCAAAGACAGCAACAATCCTATATATCTCCGTGATGCATGGTTTTAAAATTCGGCTTTGCTGGTGATTCTGCAGATATACCCGACGTCGATTAGGACAACTGGTGTAGGAGTGGCAAGTTCAGTGGGAAGAATAGGAGGCATTATATGCCCAATGGTGGCAGTAGGTTTGATACATGGATGTCACCAAACACTTGCCATTTTCTTATTTGAGGCTGTAGTATTTCTTGCTGGGACTGCTGTTGTATTCTTTCCCTTCGAAACCAAGGGACGTGAACTTACCAATAATTCTGTAATATCACCGTCATCATCTAAAAGCAACATATCACTGTAATTTGACTGATGAAATACATATACTTTAATGTCATCTTTGTCATAGTTGACTAAAATTCTCTAAACATGTATATGTTTCGCTCAGAGAAGGGAAAAAAAATTGCTCGACAGTGCGAGAGGTTTTTTGAGCTAGTAGATTCATGGTCGTTGGATCTAGGAGACATGACATCATGTAATTACAAGTTAACCCTAATCATCTTTTTAGAATGTGAAAACTATTGTAAACCCCATACTACATGGGTCATACATACACAAAGTGGATCCTTCATTTCCAACGCCATATATTAGGATTTTCAAGTTTTATATTTCATTAGAAATAATTACTAGAAGTGTGATGAACCGAGTCAACTCAGTGCATATTTTTCCTCTCCTTGATTTCATTTAGACAGTTATTTTTTTACTCAAATTCGAATGTTTAATCTGCTTTTCTTTGTGATTATCTACATTATTTAGACTGTTTGATGTATTTGGATTTATCTCATCATTTGTTTTAATCTTCCATTGTCTTTTGGTTTTTTTCCGACATCTACATTGTTGAAACTTTTACTTTCTTTCTTCTTATTGATCCATTGGTCTCTTTCCTCACCCGGTCTCGCACTAATCGTCTTAATGAATTGCTAATTTTGCAGGTCCCCTCTTGATTTTCTTGATGGATCCCTTCCAGTGTTGGATCTTTGTGTGTCATTTTGGAATAATCCTCCTGACATTTTTGTCAAACATGACTATATTGCCGGGTATTACACATCTTCAAACAACAATTTTGCTAAACAACAAGAAACAAGCATCCAGTATTCCTCATATGAGAAACAACATTACACCCCAGATCATATATTTGAATCCATGAGATTTCATCCCTTTCTACCGAGTCATAATCCGATCAAGACTTGGAGAATTCAAACCTCCAGGTTTCCACCTATAAGCATCCGTAATCATAGGAAAATTCATTATTTTTCGGTCTCCATGCAATCCTTCTATTACAGAATATATTCTTTACCTTCCTTGAATTATTCTCTACCAAACTTTTGGAAACGTTATAATCTCATTTACTATCTTTATCTCCAGCCATCATATAAAGGAAAAGAGAAATACTGGAAAACCTATAGCTACCCTAATCTAAATAACCCTAATCTCGAAGAGTTCAGTGGAAACTTAATGGAGTCTGCAAACAACAGTCTTAGCAATATCACCGAAAGCGAGATGAAGGGTGCTACGATAAGAAACAACAGAAGTGCTATTGGTTCATCCAAAAACCTGATCGTAGCTGCTACTGCATGGTCTAACAGTTTGATCGGCAAGCTTGTGACTGATGATAATGAGATAGAAACTGCAAGCATCAAGGAAGAGCTGAACATCCTATGGAAGAACTACCGCAAAAGGGAGATGAAAGTTGTCAGAAAATACCTGTTTGTTTTCAAATTCAATTCTCAAAAATACATGAAAGATATCCTGAAGAAAACTCATTGGAATGTCCAGAATAGTCTTCTAGCTTTAGAAGAATACACCACGGAAAAATCCTACAAAGATTAAGAGTTCAGGAAACAAGCATGGAATGTTCAATTTAAGGGTCTCCTATTGGAACATCATCATGTATCAGTGGTTGATGAAGCCATTTGTGATTTGGGAACCAAAATATCCACTGATCCAAAAAACTGCAGACCAAGAGCTAGTAATATGATCACGGCTCGTGTAGAGATAGAGCTTAAAAAAACCCTTAAAAGGGGAGAATGGTGGAACACAAATTCAGGTGATCCAATCTGGATAAGATACCATTTGGTTAACCAACCTCATAGTCTCTGTGACAAGTGCTATGTCATAGATCATGATGATGAAAAATGCAAAGAAGTAGCAGAAATCTTAAGAGAAAGAGCTATGACAGAAGAGGAATATGAAGCCTTTTGTATTGCTAAGGAAGAAGCTATTGTGAAGATAAATGAAGACAAAAAATATTCTGAAGATGATTTTGTCCATGTTGAGAAGGACATGGAGATAACGGATGAATCTGACGCAAGCAGAATCACCAAAAGAGCTAGGAACCAAGTCACTCAAAACAATGGCTCTAACCCATCAATCCAAGGCCCCATTTTAGCTGTCCATGGAGGGGTTGCTAATGTTGCTACCAACAATACTCCTCATGCTGAACTAATGGATGTTGTGGAAGATAATACTAGAGTTCCAAGAGATGAACACACAAGGATGGATACCATTCAAAATCAAGAGGAGCATAATACTGCGGTAACTATTTCTTTACACACTCTTTATTTAAATCATTGCATATTATTGTTCTTTTGCACTCATATTTGTGTCATAGATAACAACTGTATAGGCTTATCTAGTGACCCTCATAATATAACAAATATGCGATTCTTAGCTTGGAATTGCCAGGGATTCTCTAGTAAGACCACTAGGGATCATCTCAAGGACCTAATATATCGTCACAATCTTGATGTTATATTCACCTCAGAAGCAAAAATAGGTGTAGAAAAAATGAGAAAATTCATAAAACCCTTGAAATACCCTAATAGAAAACTTGTCTCTTCCATTGGTCTAGCTGGAGGATTAATACTCCTTTGGAAAGACGGATTTCACTTTAAAGTTGTGCATGCAGAGTCCTGGATTATTAACTGCTTGGTGCAGGACGACCCTTCGAAGCCAGAATATTTGCTAACCTGTATATACGGGTCTTCATATCCTAGAAACAAAGATTTACAATGGAACTATGTCAAGGATCTGAGCCAAAATATTCATAAGCCGTGGGTCATTATTGGGGACTTAAATTTGGTTTTTGAAAATGAAGACAGAACTCGGATTTCTGCAAATTTTTCTGGTAATTCAAGTACTTCTAGCTCAACTGCTTCTTCTTCAAGAGACGCAAAATATGTCAGTTTAATACAAGAAGCAGGCCTGGAAGATCTTGGTTATAGTGGGAGGTCGTTTACATGGTCAAGCAACGTGCATGGTACTGGAGTTAGAAGATCTCGGATTGATCGAGCTTTGGTAAATGGAGATTGGATTATTCACTTCCAAGATGCGAAACTTTTTCAGCTGGGACAACTTGGGTCAGACCATTGTCCCATTATGCTAGATACTTCTTCCTCCACTAGTCATAATAAAAGAACTTGAAATACTTCCAGTGTTATGAGAAAGATGATACCCTTAAGGTGAAGTCGCATTTGCATGGAGTCTGCATGTGGAGGGTTCTAAAGCTTATCAATTCTCAAGAAAACTTAGTAACACACGCAGATATGTTTCTAAGTGGAATAAAGATAAGTTTGGGAACATCCATAGTAATATATTTCTATTACACCAGCAGCTGGAGGCAGTTCAACAACAAACTCCAAACAACAGCGCCAACAAACAAGTGATGCAAGTGGAGAACCAAATAGAACACTGGCATCAAATCCATAGTGAATTTTGGGGGCAGAAAGCAAGAGATGAGTACTTCCTAGAGATGGATAGAAACACTAAATATCATCATGCGAATGCAAATAGAAGACGATCCAGAAACAATATAGCAGCACTAAAAGATGATAATGGGAACTGGTGTACTACAAGAGATGAACTTAAGAAACTTCTTACGGATCATTACAGCTCCTTGCACACTACCACTTCTCCGGAAAAAAATGAGGCTATTCTTCAGTGCATTCCTCAAATAATCACTCATCAAGACAACATGGAGCTAGTTCGTATTCTGGATGATGCTGAAATAATAAAGGCGCTGAAAGACATGAAATCTTGGAAAGCTCCAGGTCCTGGACGGGTTTCCACCTGGTTTTTTCAAAACCCATTGGGAGATAGGTGGGGTTTTACGGAAAAAAGGGGAACATACATCACTTCATGGAAAAAACTTAGTCTACACAAGAATTTAGGAGGCCAGGGTTTTAGAGATTTAAAATCTTAAACCAAGCTCTCCTTGTCAGATCAGACTGGAGGATATGTATCAACCCAGATGATCAATGGGTGAGAGCAATGCAAGATAAATACTTCTCTGGTACTACTATACTTCATACAAACTATAAAGCCAACTGTTCTTGGTCTTGGAGGGGTGTGCAGAAGCAAATCCCTTTTATTAAAGCTAACTGCAGATGGAGAGTGGGTATAGGCGACAAAGTGAAAATTTGGCTTGATGTTTGGGTGGTTGGTATGTCTGAGCCACCGATCCCAAAACAAGGAATACAAAACAGTGAAGATTACATATGGGTGAAAGAGTTAATAACTTCAGAAGGTAAGCAGTGGAACACTACTCTTGTACAAGAGTTCTTTGACATGGAAACTGCAAAATTAATACTGCAGATGCGGATACCAGAAGCAGCTGATGATAAGCTTATTTGGAACCTTACAAGGAACAAAATCTTCACATTGAAGTCAGCATATAACAAGCTCTACGAAATCAGCTTGGGAGATACATAAGTGTCTCTCAAAATACAAAACACTGAAGTCAGATGGAAAGACTTGTGGGATATTCAAATCTGGCCTCGAGTAAAACACTTTTGGTGGAAGTGCCTTGCTGATATCTTGCCAACAAACGTGAGACTCTCAAGATCATGTAGACATATTAACAGAACCTGCCCACTCTGCAACTAGCACGAAGAAGATACAATACATGTCCTCTTCAACTTCCATTTCTCTAGAGCCGTGTGGATGCTTATCCCTGGAGGGTCGTCAGTTTTATCAAGAGCTTACACAAATATTGCTGCAATGTTTGAAGCCTAGATGAATACAGCGAAACATAATAGTTTGAACACTAATTGGCTTAATCTAGCCATGATAGTGTCGTGGACTATCTGGAATGCACGATGTGACCTTCAGTTCCAACAAAAAAAGGAAAATCCTCAAACTGTAGCTGCAAAGGCTATCAGTTTTGCTTCTTACATAGAGCAGCTGAACACTAAATAAAAACCTAGAGTTTCAACTAGGTTTCATACTCCTAATAACCCGCATTGGAGTCCATCTGCATCTCCCTTCTTTACTATTAACTGTGATGCATCTTACGATTTAAATAACGGTCTAACATGAGTTGCTCTCATCCTACGGGATTTTGCAGGTAATTGGAGGGGAAGCTCTGCCAAATGCTATGCAGGAATGAAGGATTCAGAACAAGCAGAATGCATGGCGTTCCTTGATGCAGTCAAGTGGGGAAGGGAATTGCGGCACTCTCATGTAGTTATCGAAACTGATTTAAGAGGAATTGAAAGCTACATTAACAAACGAGCTCCAGTGATTGCATGGGAAAACGAAAGCATTCTGTTAGATGCCATTGAACATCTTAAAACTATCCCATTCTGGGAATGTCATTATGTTTCTAGAACATGTAATAAACCTGCTGATAGATTAGCTAAATACAACAGGAAATTTAGGGTTTCTAAATTCTGGTTCGATAAACCTCCTTGCATGATTGAAAACCTTCTGCTAGCAGACAATGTATCTCATTTAGCTTAATAAAATTCATTCTTTGGCATAAAAAAAAAAAGGATTTTCAATTTTGTTACTCCTAAGCCCAAAACTTTAGAATTTAAGGCTTATTAATCAAAAATTATTTTATAATACCAACACTGCCTACTAGTATCCTGGCGTCATTAGGGGCGACCCTGAAAGAGTTAGGGGCTACTGAATAAGACAAAATAGGTTGAAAATACTTATATGTCCCTTCATAATCGGTAGTTTAGTATTTTTTTTTATCTACCGATTGTGACTATGTTCTTCTCTTCTTTGAGAAAATTCAAAATTCCTTTGGTTTTGAAAAATTTGAATTTTGGGCCACTACCACAATCGGTAGATAAATAACATCACGATATATAATAAACATCACGAAACAACCGATTGTGCAAATAGAGAAAATCAAAATTCCATTGGTTTTTGAAGATTTCGAATTTGGGACTACTAAACAATAATCGGTAGATAATAAACATCATGAGTCTACCGAAGATTTCGTGCAAATAGAGAAAATCAAAATTCCATTGGTTTTAGAATTGAATTTTAATCTCATCTTTTATCAAAGATTTATCCCGCAAACAACCTAACGTGTAAAAGCACTTTTTAATTCCCTAGACTACTAATTCAATTTAACAAAGGTTACAAAACTATAATCATATTATGCTACTTGTATCCAAGGAATATCAAAGAATCATGATTATGTGAAATCCAACTATTCCATAACCAATAATAAACTTAGGTACTCATATTCAAGGAGTTCATCACAAGAAGAAAGAGAAAAGACTTCATGGCTCTAAACCCTAGAATAAAGTAGAAGAGATAATAATAATACGTTGTCCCCAGATAATGAACATCACGAGATTACCGATTGTATAATCGGTAGATAATAAACATCATGAGTCTACCGATTGTGAAAATAGAGAAATTCAAAATTCCATTGGTTTTTGAAGATTTCGAATTTGGTATTACTAACATAATCGGTAGATAATGAACATCACGAGACTACCAATTGTATAATCGGTAGATAATAAACATCACGAGTCTATCAATTTATTTCACATCATCCATAGATTGTGAATATCTTTATGAGAAACTCAAAATTCCATTGGTTTTGTCTCAAAATTTTCAAATTCCTCCTCTCTGAGCTCGATCTCTCCGAATTTGGGACTACTAGCATAATCGGTAGATAATGAACATCACGAGACTACCTATTGCATAATCGGTAGATAATAAACATCACGAGTCTACCGTTTGTGAAAATAGAGAAACTCAAAATTCCATTGGTTTTTGAAAATTTTGAATGTGGGATTACTAGCACAATCGGTAGATAATGAACATCACGATACTACCGATTGTATAATCGGTAGATAATAAACTTTTTTTTTTTTTTTGAGAAACAAAACTTTATTAAGAAATAAAATATTTAATCATACATCCCAAAAAATAACTTAAACAAAAGGAGACAAGAGCTAAAAATAGAACAGGAAAGAAGCAAAATCCTAGACAAATCTGTAATATGGTTGGCATGGGCATTCAAGCCTTAACTTGCTTGGTCTTTCATTGAAGCTCACTGTCTGCCCCTTCTGTAAATGTACTCCCCTTTTAGCAAAATGATCGGCAGAGAAGTTAATTTCTCTGTAGGCATGTCTGAAAGTTATTGAATGAATACTTGCCATCACACGTTGCCATCTATCCAGGAGGAACCAAGGAATTTTCTCTTCCTGTAGAGCAGCTACACACATCTTAGAGTCAGATTGCAGGATTAAGGTGAAAGAAAAATGCTCAACTGCCCATTCCAAAGCTGTAATACATGAGATGAATTCTGCTACTTAGTTAGTGGTGATTCCCAAACCTCCAGATTCTGCAAATATAAATTCTCCAACATGACTCCTCACTATAAAACCATAGCCAGCATTGCCTGGGTTCCCTCTAGATGCCCCATCACAGCACAACAACAACTCATTCTCATTTGGAAGATGAAAAAAGATCTCAATAATTCTTGTCCTTTTCATTTTCCTGACTTGGATATTAAAAAAACTGAAGGATTGTTTTCTCACTATCAGTTCCCCACATTGTTCCTTTTAATCTAACTTCACATTCATGGACTAGTCTTGTAATTCTTAACTTTAGTTTGGTTATCTCAGGTTTCTCATCATCATAATAGATAGCATTTTTTAAGATCCATGATTCAACCATAGAAGTATAAGAGCTTATAATCCACAAATCTTTAACCACATGACTAGAGTTTTTATGCACTTTCAAGACATCCTCAAAAAGAATTAGGTTTGGGTGACAAAAAGATACCTGAAAGCCATTTCCACAGATTAGTACTGAGTTCAAAATTCCATAGAACATGATTAATGTTGTCTTCACCATTATGACAATTGTAGCATCTTGAAGCAAACTGAAAGCCCTTTTTACTCAGGTTTTCCTCTGTTGCACACACATTTCTAGTGATCTTCCAGACATTTACAGATGTTGAGGGAAGAACTGCAGGATTCCAGATTTTTTTATACCAGTGCAATTTGGGCTGATGGATTATAACTTTATTTAAAGCATCAGAAACTGTGAAAACCCCAGAGTGACTGTTACTCCATATAAGTAAGTCTTCACCTTCTTTCAGAACAGGCAACTGATCAACATTAAAGAACTGAAGAAAGTCTTCATGTAAGCACCAGTTATTATCAACAATCATTTCTTTAACTTTCAAGTGATGATGCAAAGAAATATAAGGATGATTAGGGAACAATTTACTAATTGGTTCTTCAATAATCCATCTGTCATTCTATAAGGAAATTTTTAACCCATTGCCAACTATCCATCTAGTATTTTCAGTGAATTCAGGAATAACCCATTTAATGCCATTCCACACGGAGGATTTTTTGTAGTAAGAGATCCAATTTCCATTTTTATCCATATATTTAGAAAGAAAGAATTTGGCCCATTCATCCTGACAGTGAAGTATTTTACAAAGTAATTTCATTAAGAGAGCTTTATTCATATCTTCTAGCTTTCTGATACCAAGACCTCCTTCTTCTTTAGAAATACAAACATTGTCCCACTTTAATGTAACACATTTCTTTTCTTCAGCATTGCCAGTCCATAAGTAGTTCCTAATCACCTTTTCACAAGCTTCTAAGACCTTTCTAGGCCATTTATAGATGGATAGATTATAAATGGGAATACTACTGAGAATATGATTTACTAAGGTGTGTCTAGCTTGAAATTTTAAAAGCTTACCACTCCAAGAAGCAAGTATAAGATGCATATAATCAACTAAGTACCAAATATGTATAGACTTCATTTTACCTTGAGCAAGGAATACTCCCAAGTATTTGTCAGGAAAAGAAGAGATATCCATTTGAAAGTAGTCTGTAATCTGTCTCTTTCTTGTATCAGAAGTACCATCAACAAAACACTTGCTCTTAGTAGCATTGAACACTTGACCAGAAGCAACTTGGTATTCCATTAAGAGAGATTTCAGATTTTCAATGCTTTTCTTACCTCCATTGAAGAACAAGAAGATGTCGTCAGCAAACATTAGATGAGTAGAATGAATGCCATCTCTTATAACCATTGGTTGAACTTTATTCTCCATGACTAATTTATAAATTTTCCTACTGAGAACATCTTGAGCAAGAATAAACAGGATTGGAGATAGTGGGTCTCCCTGTTTGAGTCCTCTACCAACTCCAAAAAAGCCAATTGGGCCACCATTAAGCATAATAGACAATTTAGTAGAATGAAGAAGAACCATAATCCAGTTACAGAATTTAGCTGAAAAACCAAACTTCTTTAAGGATTTGTATAAGAATTCCCAGCTCATTGTATCATAAGCTTGTGATATATCTAGTTTGAGACCTACATTAGCCCCTCTTCTAGGTGTTGACATTTCATTTACTAACTCAGAAGCTAGCAGGATTTGCTCATGAATGTTCCTATTTTTAATAAAAGCATACTGCTGCTGAGATACAAGAATTGGCAAATATCTAGTCAATCTCTCAGTAATAATCTTGGTGATAATTTTAAAACAGATGTTGCTAAGACCAATTGGTCTAAAGCTTTTAGCAGTTTTTTCTCCTTTCATTTTAGGAATCAGTATAAGGAAATTGGAATTCATACCACTTGGAATTGTGTTATTTTTCCATCAAAATTGAACAACATCCAATAAATTTCTTTTGATGATATCCCAAGCTGCTTTATAGAAGACCCCAGTGAAGCCATCAGGACCAGGTGCACCATCAACATTCAGATTAAAAACAACTCTTTTAATTTCATCTTTTTCAGGACATTCTTCCAAAAAAAAATATATCAGCATCAGAAATAAGATGAGGAACAACATCAAAAATTGATTCATTTATCTGAACTGATTGGTACTCAAATTTCTGCTTGAAGTAATCAATAAGTAGCTCAGAAATACCTTGTTGAGTAGTTATAATGTCACCAGATTCATTCTCCGGCTCAGTAATAGTGTTTTGTGCGTGTCTCATTTTTATACTAGTATGGAAGAATTTTGAATTCACATCACCATATTTGATCCAATTCAATCTAGCTTTAGCTCTCAAGAAAGTATGATAATTATTAGCAGCTACTTCATATTCACCCCTAGCAGTAACCAAATTGTTTAATAAGGTTATATTGGCTGGATCAACATCTGTTTTACTAGTCTCTTCCATAACCTTATCTTCAGCTTTTTTAAGAGTTTCTTGAACATTCCCAAAAACTTCCCAGTTCCAAGTTTTGAGTACTTTTTTCAGTCTTTTTAGTTTTTTCATAAAAATAAAGATAGGGTTACCAGTAATTTCTTCATTCCAAGACTCAATGACCACTTGTAAGAAAGAAGGATGAGTCATCCACATTTGTTGAAACCTGAAAGGAGGGTTAAGAGATCTGCCAATAACAGTATCAGAACCAATAAGGGGACCATGATCAGAAATTCCTCTGGCAGCTACATGATAATCCCAACCACTAAAAGTATCTAGCCATTTCAAATTGAAAAGAGATATATCCAAGTTACATAGAATACTTTTTTTTCCCAACTCTACCATTACACCAAGAGAACTCTAGACCACTTTTAGGAGCCTGAATTAAACCACAAGAATCAACACAATCATTAAAGTCACTCATTGCAGAAGTAAGAGGGCTCCTACCACCTTTTTTCTCATCAGCATTTAACACAGTATTAAAGTCACCAATTATTAACCAAGGTTTATCAAGCAAACTTATCTCATATAGATCCTTCCACAATTATCTTCTATTCACTGTATAAGAATTAGCATGAATACCTGTCACCAAAATACCTCCTACCTCCACAATAATACATTGACTAGAAGATTTAACCACCTTAGGAACTTGAATAGAGCAATTCCAAAATAACCAAATGTTAACTTTATTATTTTCTTTAGAATTATGAATAATCTTATGATGCATACCAGGTAGCTTTATTCCACATTTTTGAACTTTAATTTTTGGTTCTACAACCCATACCAGAGATGGGTTATTTGTTTTAACTAAAGAATACAATTTATCCTTGGCCTTTTGTCTCTTAAGGCCTCTAATATTCCAATAAACAACTTTTATTTGAAAGGAGGTTGAGGTGGAGGAGTTGAACTCCCTTTATTAACCATATGCTTCATACTCTCTTTACTAGCTTTTCTTGTAACTACAGAAGATTTATTAGGAGGCTTTTTCTTTCCAGTTATTTTGCTATTATCAGTTGCTTCGGGTAATTGAGTTATAACATTCTCTTTTTGTAGAATAGTAACAGGTTGAGATATTGAACCAAATTCTAATAAGTTTGAAATACTGACCTCTTTAATTTCTCCATCCTCAGATTCAGAGTATTCACTATCATTATCTTGTAAAACTTCGTACTGATTATTATTAATTTGAATTGCAGGATTAGAGGTAGGAATTAAACCTGAATTAGAAGCCCCTCCTATTACATCAATAAAAGGAACTTCACCATTTGATGTAGAAGGATGGGAAGAAGACTTCCTTTTAGTGGTATCTGAAGTACTTTGATTTGAAGCTTGAGAGATCTCTACTGGTTTAGAAGTTAAGCTTGGATCAATTGGAGACTGAGCAACCAACTGTGGAATAAAAGTATCATTTTGAGGATTCTTTTTTGGTGTAGAATTAGGAACCCTCTGCTCTCCTGTGGTATTAGATTGCTTGTTTGTTCTGCATTCAGACAATTGATGCCCCACAATTTTGCATTTGTTACAGAATTTTGGTAAATTAGTTAATGTCACCCCTTGAGAAAAATCTCCATATCTTGTAACAATCCATAGATTATTTGGAATTGTTTTTGCTAAATCAATTTCAATTAAAACTTTAGCATAATATCCACTTTGATAATTCAATGTAGCTGCATCAACCTTGATTGGATTACCAATAGCTCTACTAATCTTGAAAAGAGTTTTTTCATCCCAGTATTCTAAACTTAAACCTGGAAACTGAACCCAAACCATAGCTTTAGAAGTACGTTGATTTTCGGATCTGAAATTTGGAATCCATTTCCTAACTTTTAATATTTGATCCATAACTTCCCAGTTACCAGAGTTGATGTAGTTTTTATCTTCTTCATTATCTATCTTGATCGTAAAAAAACCTTTACCCATTGGAATCAATTGACATTTTCCTGTTAATTTCCATTGATTTTTCAATATAGCCGTAGCTTCTGAAAATTTAATTCGAAGAAGACCCAGTCTCCCAATCAGAGAGAACTTCCATGATTCATATCTATCATTATCTTGATCATCAATTAGATTAATTTCAGGGTGAATTTCAGGAGTTTTCGATAAGTCAATAATCGATGGATGTATTTCAGATACATCGTTGTTAATCTCAAAATCCATATTTGAGATGAATAAATTCCAAAAAATACTTGAGAAAATAACTAGAATCGAAGAGTATAGTAAATTAAAACACCAATCATTAGATTTTTACAAGGAATCACCTGAAGTTAATGCAGATCGAAGAAAATTGAGATAGCGTTGAAAAAAGGAGAACTGAGTCAGTCGCCCGATCCTCAGAGCGCAACTCGTTTGTTTTTTGGTAAAGTTCAACTACATGAACTTCGGTAGGTAATAAACATCATGAGTCTACCGATTGTGAAAATAGAGAAACTCAAAATTCCATTGGTTTTTGAAAATTTTGAATTTGGGGCTATAACCACAATCGGTAGATAAAGCACATCACGAGACTACCATTTTAACTACCGATTATAATTTTCGTAACACAAACCAACATACATCAAACTAAACTACCGATTGTAGTGTTGTCTACCGATTATTCGGGCATTTTAGACATTTCGAAAAAATTTAGATAAGGGGTGGCTTTATTTTAGTTTTGGGTGACCCTATTTTGTCTTATTAGTCACCCCTAATTCTTTCAGGGTCGCCCCTAATGACGCCAGGTTTAGTATATATATATATATATATATATATATATATATATATATGTAAGAAGCTTTCTCTCTCATTTTCTTTTTCTCTCTCTCGGATAAAGAAATGGGCCGAGAAGACACAATTTCGAATTGAAATTTTCAGTGAAAGATGATTTCAAAACTTAGATCTAAGCTTTAGAAACAAAGATCCTGACTATCTAAACGTAAATTCAACATCAACATCACTTGTTCTTCGGAGATTCAATGAAAATCAATGGAATATGAGTGATAATCATCATCAGCAGCAAATGAATCTGAAGATTGCCCTACAAAATCAAATTGAACAGATAAGCATACTTATCTTTAAAATTTCAATTCAATCTGTTGATATAATTCGTACATCTCGATTTTTTATTTTTTGAAAAATTATTTGGGAAAGTTTAATAGTTTGATTTCCGTTCAAATCTGTTACCTGAAATCATAATCAGAATTAGATCTGTTATAATCTCACCTCAATTTTATTTTTGAGAGAAAAAATTTAAATAAATTTCAAAGAAAAATTTCTAGGGTTCTTGAATTTTTTTTGTCTTTTACTCTCTTATCTCGATCGATAATCGGTTTTCAGATTCGAAATCTGTGAATCATTATCCGTTTACCCATCTATTTAGTACAATTTCATTTACTTTGATTTCGAACTGATTTGAGTTCATCTTTAATTTTATTTGTTCTTCGCAGATTGTTTAAGTCCAATCTATATTTTTTCAACATGCAGTACCTTGTCTTGAAGATGAAACCTTAATCGATGAAGATACCTGGAAGCATACGGTTGAATTTAAGCAATTTCAACAATGATTTCGACAGAAACTCAGTGAAATTATATAAGTTTCTTTGAGCTTCATTACGATTCAAGAGATTGATGGATAAAACTTGTAGAACATGAAGAGAAAATATGTGTGAATTTTTTTTTAACGTAAATATGAGTTGAAATTAAATTATGATCTATTTTAATGTTTTATAGGTTCGTTTTTTTGAAGTGTGTGTATTATTGCAGTTCTGAAATAATTTCTCTAGGTAAATTTGAAACAAAAACAAGGAGGTATGATGTTGTTGATGGAATTCGCTAAAGAAAGGAGTGGAGATGTTGTAAATGCAGACTAGCATTGGTAAGATCTGTATTCCTCATTCTGTGGTTTGATCATGCTGACTATCAGGTTTTTGTTTGTTGAGACTTCTGGTGGTCGTTAAATGCTTTGCTTTTTTTTTTTTTTTTGTTACAACACTGTTGTCCTTTTATTTTATTTTTTACATGTTGTTCTTGTAACTGTTGGAGAATGGCTTGGTTGAACCCACCAAGTGTTGGTATGTCAAGTTTGGTTGTCATATTTTAGTGAATCAAAACTCATGTTAAGAGTCGCTTGATTATGTATTAGAGTTAAACTTCGTATAGGTTAGCTTGAAAGTATTAGGATATGAGACATTACAAGTATTGCGAAGACTTGAAGATGTGAAGAAGCAAGGAGCTACAACGACAACAATCATCCTTCCACTTGAGGTTAGTGATATTTGATTTGAACTGTTTCATTCCCTAACGTATATTTCAAGTCGTGCATATTGAAAACATAACTGCGAAGCATATTTGAACTCTAGATAGACATAGTATTAAGGAATACAATACGAGGTTTATTGCTTAACCATTAAACTTTGTGGATAAGACATCGCCATAATCATTTGAATGCTATTGTGATTATGTATGGGTATGAGGTGAGGATTTCATCCTAAGGAACAATGTTTACATGTGTTATAAGGAATTAAGTTCATAAACTTGTTTTTGAACCGAAAAGGAAATTGTCAAGTGTTATTGGTTTTGTTATTCATTACATATCTTATGAACAACCAATATGTGTGATAAAGTATTGTTGATGACGGATTTTCATTTAAGGTTAAAATTGTAAAAGCCAGAAAATTATGCGCTGACATCTTGTAAAAGATAAAGCCATTAATAAGTATTGGATACTACCTCACTTAATTCACCTAGAATGGAGCATGTGGCAACAATCCCATTCTGTGAATACATGAAATTCATCCAGGTTGGAGCATGTAGCAACAATCCTATATACCCTGTGAATTTCTAGCATTATTAATTAATGCGCAATCATCCTTGTATTTCCTGTACTCATTATCAGTGCGGCATGACGACTGAGTGTTGCTCATACAGAGCAACACGAACCTCCAAGCATTATAATGAAACCATGTACGAAATACCCGTACAGGCTGACTCTCGGTGTGTTATACTAGCCCGATTGAGCCCCTCTCTGTAGGATCCAAATATCGCAACAACAACACACTTGCGGAATCTTCATTAACAACGTCGCGAAATCGTCGCAAAGTGATTTCAGAAATAACATAACAAATGAAGATAACGTAAACTTGAAGAAAGTGCGAAGATCTTGCGAGAACTAGAGTTAACATTTATACTCTCGCGAGGATGTCGCAAGGTAAATCCGAAATTAAGGGAAATATTAGTTGTACATGAGCTGTCATCCACTATGTAAACACTATATAAAGAGGAGAGCAGGAGAGAGAAAAGGAGGAGAATTTTGGGAAGAGAGAGAAATATTTTGGAGAGAGATATTTTTAGAGAGGGATTTATTTTCTTTATCATCTTCTTCCCCAAATAATTAGATCTAGAGCTCTAGAAAATATCCATTAATGGAGATTGTAAATCTAATTCTTATGTAACCTCAAAAATCATAGTGAAGAACCATGGATGTAGATCACATTGATCGAACCATGTAAAAAATCTTGTGTGTCTATTTAAATTTCTAGCACTTATATTTTGAGATTTATATGATTAATATGTTTAGATCTACAAAATATAGTGAGGGGTGTAGTGTAGGAAATCCTGCAACTACATATGCGCTAGAAACAGGGACCTAATCTTGTTGGTTCAAGAAAGTTTAGAAAAATTGACTACTGTTGGTGATGAATTCAATTGGATCTATAAACTTTAAGGGGAAAAACAGAAGTTTCCAAGAGATAATTTAAATCTTCAAGCAACGGATGCTGTTAATGATTGGTCCAGATCCAGAAGAGCAAAGGAAGAAGATGATAGATAGACAAGCAAGTTAGTTCTGAAGAGAGAAAAATAGAAAAGAAAATGGGGCTCACTACCATTTCCATGGTAAAACTAAGCTGGCGAGAAGAAGACGTACAGAAAAAAAAAATAAAAAATAAAAAATAATAATAAGACAGAAATATAGCTTGCTTTCGCAAATAGAAACTGTCACAGATGGTCAGGGATTAGGAGTATGGGTTAGAGCTCGCGTGATCAATTCTCGCAAAGCACAATATTTTTCACACTTTTTTGGAACTGCTGAAAAGAAAGGAAGAATAATAGAGTGGCAATATGGTCTTCTATTGCAAAACAGTAGCCAGCACAGATGGTTGTGCGCGAAGTATACTAGGTGGATGTCGCGAGTTCAACCCTCACATCACTCATATTTTTCATATATATATATATTTTTTTTTTCCAGAACGGTAAAGGGTGGATGAACTCAAGCTTCAGCATGGTGTGTTTTATTTCACACAAGAGAAGTAGCAAAGTTGGTAGCTAGCGAAGAGAAGCAATTAGCGAAAGGGAATAACAGGGACGGTAAAATAGAAGGCGAAGCAAATGGAGTAGAGACAAGACAGCAGCTCTGCTTATAAACATTTCTGCGAAGGAGATTCAAGCAAAGACAAAGACAAACAAAGATACACAGGAAGTGAATAAATCAGATTATTCCTGCAAACAAATTGTGCAGCAGCGAAGAGACCAAATAACAAGCAAGAGAAGGAGGGAAGCAAAAAGAAGATATGTCGTCCACAACATTTAGCGAAGAAGATACTTCAAAAAAAAGAAGAATTCTCATCGTCACCAGATCACAGCAATTATTTATTAACAGCATCATGAAAATTCAACAGAACGAAAGAAACCATCATCAATCGCCAGCAATGATCTACCTCGTCAATTCCTACTACCCATCTTCTCAATTCACAGAATCGTCAGCTAGAAAAGTTTGATTAACTAGATGATAGAATGCAAGGATACTTTGTTGAGCAAAAGAAGTTGACGAAGCCAATATAATCACAGCTAGCTTCGCCGGAGCACATTCGAAAACAATACACTTATAACCAGAGAAGACATAGTCAGTACATTTCGGATCAACAAACATCAGTGAAATATTTGGAAGAATTTATCTCGCAAAGAGTTCATATCAGCACGTTCCCGTCAGAGAGATTTGAAATATTTGGAAGAAGTTATCTCGCAAAGAGTTCGTAGCATACGTTTTCTTTGCGAAGTTCAACACACCCCCAAGGATAACTCGCAAAGCCAGCGAAGGAAGGAGCAATTAATCACCAAAGTTCAACCATTTCGGAAACGACCAAGGAAGAATGATAACTCGCAAAGCCAGCGAAGGAAGGAGCAATTAATCACCGGTCAAAAATTTAGAAGAGGCAAGCAAAACAATCAATGAAGCTGCGAGCAACACAACCAAAGCGAGAAAGAGGATCAACCATACAATCACCTTGTCATCAGCAATGGTGAACCCATGATGATTCACAAAGAAACCATTGTCCAAGCAGGCATCGTCATCAATGAGTAACAGATTCTCAGTGAACCAAACAACAAGCAACTAAAATCCATTTTAAGTTCAATAAAAGATCAAAGGATCAAAAACCAACAAGTAATTTCTCCCATGCAGTTCATGCACGTGAAACTTGCAATTCAACTTTGCACGTGAAACCGACAAGTAATAACTCAGCAATGTTATCGATTGTCTGCGAAGGAGCAGGGATATGAACAATGAAGAATCAGTTAGCGAATAGAACTGAGGACTTATCGTGCTTGAAGTGTCACAGGTAAGGAACCATTAGAGAAGAAAGCAGCCACAAAAGATCATTTCGAGCAACCAGTATGATGGAGAAATATAGCAAATAGGTACAAAGAAAAAGAAGACAATGATATCAAATAATGGAAGGCAATGAGCTCTCGCAAAAATTATAAATGAAATAGTATGACAAGCAAAGAAATACCAACGTGAAGAAAATGCGCATGTGTAAAGATATCCATGAAGACTAATGGGAAGACATCAGTCACGCAAAGAGAATAATAATTGGAGCTTTGGTTCGATCACAGGATGCGATGTACAAACTAACTTTGCGCAAAGAAGAAAAGACATCAGGTCAACAATCTCATAGAAAGTCAGCAGCACCAATTCAGTTTGCAGAACAAGGATTCATCAGCACGAAGGGAACAATGGACAGAGCAAAGAAATTAACCATACTGGCTGCCTTAACCACTATCCCTAAAGAGAGCATCAAGAAGAGATTGCCTTAAGCAACCAGCGCAATGATATCACATCGGTGACCAAAATAAGAGCAAAAATGAATAGATGAAAGACAAGACTCAGAGATGATCAAATTGTATTAACCTAAAGAAACACAAAAAGAAAGAAGAAGCACTGAAGAGTGCGAAGATGATGATAAAACACGGAGAACTGCTAAAGGAGAAAGAATAAGACCGGTGATAGAAGAATCATGGACGTGATAGAATTCAGAGGACTATGAAGAAAGAGTATCTGCGAAGTTATCGCAACAGCAACTCAGCTAGTTCATCCCAATGAACTATCAAACTTCGAAGACGCACAGGCGAAGTGATTCAATGAAGAAGATTTAATTGAACTTCGTCAGTAGACCAAGCAATAAGACCCAGAGAACAAGGGAAGAACATAGAGAAGTAGCAACTATTCCATCATCAATTATCTAAACCGCGTGAAAGACGACGACATACTTTCCATGGAAAATAACGAAGAGCTATAACATGAGAATAAGGCGTGCGAATCTTAGCACAGCAACACAAGAAGGAATTTGCACAGATGGTTCCGAGTTGGAGAAAAGAAGCTATAGATTATGAGTTCGAGTCCGCATACGCACGAATTTTTCAAAATGTTTTTTATTCCTCAGACTGAGAAGAAGATAAGAATAAATTAGGAGCAATATTTTCTATTTCACAAAACAGGGGCTTCAACAAATGGTCACGAGCAAAGAGGGAAAAGATTGGTGTCGCAAGATCGAGTCTCCCCTGCAGCAATATTTTTTCACATTTTTTCTAAAGTTATCTAAAGAGAAGAAAGTAATAAGATGATGGTAGTATGGCTTTCTTTCGCAATCAGAAGCCAATATAGATGGTCAACAGTGGAGTGAAGGAGTTTGATGTCGCGAGATCAATTCTCTAATCAACCAAATTTTTACACGTTTTATTCAACTTCGCAAGAGAAGAAAAGAATAAGAAGGTAACTTTACTAATTTTATCAAAAACAGAAGTTGGCACATATGGTGAAGATTAGCAGAGTATGCGTTCGTATTCGCAGGATCGAATCCCAACTTCCGCAGACTTTTTGCATGTTTTTTTACTCGAAATACTAGAGACAAAGATCACATTAAAAGAACGATATGGTCAAATTCTTTCACAAACAAGAGCCAGGAAAGTTGGTTAGGGGCAAAGATAATGAATTTGAGGACGCAGGTTCAACTCCTATCTCCCACGAATTTTTTGCATCATTTTTGGACTATAATAGCTTCGCAAGAAAACCATATGCTTCGCAAGAGACAACAACAAAGAAGAGACTTGATGATTATCTCGCAAAGAATGAAGAAAAGAATGATTATTTCGCAAAGAATGGAGAAGTGACAGAAATGAAGGAATGAATGAAGACATGCGATCATTTCGCAGAGATAATGGAAATGCGATAATTTCGCAAAGAGAATGAGAATAGATGGTTGAAAATGAATGATTGAACGAATTGACAAAAATGAATGAGTGAGTGAATGGGACGAACCTTTATGGCGTACACCCTAGTTCGCGAATGATATTTCGTAAGAGGCAAATGTAAGACCTAAAGTGCGTCATATAAGGGGGTATCTCTTGACATGGCTCGGTGAAAAGGTTACACCGCTCCCGGAACTGAGTCATGGAGATTTGGGGCCCATGAAAGCCTATCCGGAGAGATACCTTGGATTTCCAACTATATATATAAGGTTATACCCTGGTTGGACGCCCGAGGGTCTCTTCCAAGGAGTCGATGTATGCTCAAGGCGCCGGGTACACGGTTGAGCCAAGAGTGCCCAGGGCATTTGAAGTGTCTCGGCCATTCTTGGCAAGTCTTGGTATATCTTTTCGGCCGAAGAAAACTCCACTTAGGGTGCGGTCTCGTAACCATAAACCCTATAGGTATAAGGGATAAGAGGCTGCGAAAACAACCGGTTGTTGTTAAGACCGGATGGGAGGAGCTAGTCTTGTATGGCCGATGTACGCCTCCTTGAAGGGGCAACCAGGGAGAAGATAAGGGCGGCACCCTCCATTAGGGAGCCGATAAGTGTCAAAAGACGCAAATGTCATGAGGCTTTATTTTCGCAAGGAAATTTAGGCTTGTCATATTTGTGCGATGATCCTGAGGAGGCAATAATACAAAAGACAAAGATAAGACGAGATCAATGGGTCTTTACATGAAAGTGTAAAGACGTCCTGCGATTTCGTCGCAAGACGGCAATGTCATGGGGCTTTATGTTCGCAAGAATATTTAGGCCTGTCATATTTTCGCAATAATGAGGGGTGGCAAAATAAGACCTTTAACTAGGAAGGCAAAATAAGACCACACAGAATAAATGATAAGGCAAGATCAATGGGTCATTACATGAAAATGTAAAGACGTCCTGCGATCTTGTCGCAATGACAAAATTCAACATAAACAATTTGGATGAAGGAAATACAGTTCTTTTATCGCAAAAAAGATTACATGATAAGCTTGCGAGCTTGAGAGAATGATTAAATGATAAGCAAAGTATGAGGCAGAGGCAAGATAAGAATGAAGAAACAACTCGCTCATTCAACATTTTCTTAAGGATTCTACCCTCATAGATAAAGAACAGAGGCAACTATGGATAACCAAGAAATATTTAATGTTCTTTATCTTCTCGGCAAGAATCACTTCCAAAGAAGGCGTTCACCAATGAACAACAAGAATCATCACCAAAAATGGAGTAATAATTTCGTATGAATAGAGGCAATACTTACTACTCTTATTCAAGGATAAATACTTCTTATGCTTCAAGGATTAATACTTCTTATATTTCATACTTCTAATTTCGCATGATTAATTCGCAATACTTCTTATTCGCAATCAAGGATGAATACTTCTTATATTTCTTCAAGGATACTTCATACTTCATATACCTCTTCAAAGATACTTTATACTTCGCATACTTCAAGAGATAATACTTCTTATTCTCGCAAAGCTTCGGAACTTCGCAAAAGAATAGAGGCAAGTACGTACTTTTCAAGTCCATTATTCTTTCGCTCGTTCCTTCATCAACAAAGATCAAAGACTACTACAACAACAGATTTTTTCTTAAAGATCGCTCTTCAAGCAATATTCAAGAAAAAAGAGGCAAGATGTAGGATCCAAATATCGCAACAACAACACACTTGCGGAATCTTCATTAACAACGTCGTGAAATCGTCGCAAAGTGATTTCAGAAATAACATAACAAATGAAGATAACGTACACTTGAAGAAAGTGCGAAGATCTTGCGAGAACTAGAGTTAACATTTATACTCTCGCGAGGATGTCGCAAGGTAAATCCGAAATTAAGGGAAATATTAGTTGTACATGAGCTGTCATCTACTATGTAAACACTATATAAAGAGGAGAGCAGGAGAGAGAAAAGGAGGAGAATTTTGGGAAGAGAGAGAAATATTTTGGAGAGAGATATTTTTAGAGAGGGATTTATTTTCTTTATCATCTTCTTCCCCAAATAATTAGATCTAGAGCTCTAGAAAATATCCATTAATGGAGATTGTAAATCTAATTCTTATGTAACCTCAAAAATCATAGTGAAGAACCATGGATGTATATCACATTGATCGAACCATGTAAAAAATCTTGTGTGTCTATTTAAATTTCTAGCACTTATATTTTGAGATTTATATGATTAATATGTTTAGATCTACAAAATATAGTGAGGGGTGTAGTGTAGGAAATCCTGCAACTACACTCTCGGTGTGTTATACTAGCCTGATTGAGCATCCGGACTAACCGTATCAGTCCGGATATGATCACAGTCATCCAACTCCACAAGCATGATTGGGTGACCCAGATCAATTCCATCACCCCCAAGCAGGTATGGAATATCCACTGCCGAACCAACGCGGACCCCGCATGGTCGGCCTCCCTCCGAAATTGGCCTAGCTTGCCAAAACGTCCAAACCATAGCAGTATGGGCGGAAAACCCTAAATTACGGTTTGCGGCATATTACATGTGTCGCAAAACAGTCTCAACCGTCCATCTTCGCAGGTATAGATGGAGGGTGTAGATGTAGATTCAAAGGGCCCAGAGCATGTCAACACAATCACCGTGGGCCCGCCTACATACCTGACCAATCGGTCAGGACCAACCATGGTTGGTTATCCCAATTCGTACGCCGAATAAAGCCTGGTCGCACGGCCTTGAAACCCAAAATTAGGGTTTTGAGTATCACGAGCGTCCATCTTCTCCGGTACGAATAGAGGGTCCAAGATTAGATTAAGCAGGTCCGGTCATACCATAATGACCACCGTGGACCCATCTATCCCCTCACCCGATCGGCCAAGGCATATCATGCCTGGTTGTTCCAAGACGCGCGCCCAAACTAGCGTGATCACACCTCCCAAGCCGCAAACTGATCTCAACCGCTCAACTTCTCCGGACGATTTGAGTGGCCCAGATCACGTTTTCATGGGATATTCAGGTATATGCGTGAACACCAGCCTACCACCTTCATACCAGACCGATCGGCTAAGACCGACCAAGATTGGTCACCTTGGAACGTGCGCCCGAAGTGGGGATGACGTGCGGCTATTGCGGCACTGGTTTTCTGTCACAAATTGATCTCGACCATTCAACTTCACCGGACGAATTGAGTGGCCCAGATCATACTTTCGTGAGGTAATGGGTATAGGCGCCTACACCGTCATGCCGTCTACACGCATGTACGGTCGGCTTAGCCAAAGTCATATCCCAAGATGGGATTCGACCGGTCAAGAGGGATGCTTGCGCATCTCTTCTAAAACCCTAATTCCACCAACGGTCGCAGATGAGTGTCTCAAAGATCATCTCGTCCGTCCAACTTCACCGGCTTGGTTATACAACCCTGGTCGGGAGTTAACCGGGTCGGTGAGGCATCATGGTAATCACCACCCATCACTCTACCACACCGGGATGCGGTACACGCATAAAATACACATGATACTTCACAAGTATCAACTTCCCGAATAACGCATTATTCAATTCAAAGATTACATGCTACCTTTCGTGGATCCACGATCCACACATTCCGAACATCAATCATGTCACAAACGGGGGGATACATACTGGGGTATTGGTCTGGCGGTTTACAGCGTGTAGCGTGCAACGCGCCATCACAAGAACGTGTTAGGAAGTTATGGACAGTTAGTGATGATAGGAGAAGTGGGCAAGACTGATCGTGTAGCACCGACACACAAATCCACTTCCTCCACTTCCCGCGAGAGACGTGAATAAGGCTCAATGACTTGTATAAATAGGTTCTCCTCCCTATTTCCACCAACAGAGCAAGTCCGGACAAAAAACAGAAACCAAGTGTTAATACAAAACACCGGAACTGATAGCTTGCATCTTGTAAGCCGGTTCGCCTTTACGTTACAAGTCATAAGCAAGCCAACACCTTCACAATCTCAACACCTTCTTCGCTTCCCTCCCTAAGATCAACCCCATCTCCTTCACTTTGTGACCGAAAACAAGTCCGGAACGGCCATTTCTTGGTTTAGGCCGGACTTGCACAGCATTGATTTCCGAATCTACAAGCACTCACCGCGCAGTGCATTTGTTTAGGGTTTAGATTCATTCCTCATCCACACACCCCAAATTACCAAATTCGGCGGGAATAGTTTTCACCCATAAATAATTGGCGACCACAGCGGGAGGTTGATCTCTCGGTTGCACAAAATTGAATTCTCAAATTTTCGGTTTCCATCTTGCAATGTATCCGGAAACCACAGGTGGTTCAGATATCATGGGAAGTGTAGCTAGAATGCTGGAGTATGTCTTGGCAAATCAAGCCGGTATCACCAGAAGGCAGAGCGAGATATTTCGCCTTTTGAATGATATAACAACACAATTACAAGAAGGGTCGGCAAGCATCTACTCAAGCAGTGCAAGAAATGCTGAATCCTTAGTCAGGAGTCACACCTTTACCGGTGGAGAGGCAAAAAGAGCGCGTAACCGCAGGAGACTCAGGAAAGATGAACAACATGGTCCGGCCGACAACAAAGACTCGAGGCAACTCCACAGAGGAAAAGACTTGTCCTGGGTACCACAACGTCTACCGGATAAAGAAATGGAGCCTGCAGCTTATGAATCCCTGCTAGAAGATTTATATCTCAAGACCCTTGTCGAAGCTCGGAAGACTGTTCAATCCGCATCGACCTTTCAACCAAGTGAAGAAATGCTTGAGGAAGGAGAGATCAATCAAGGAACACGTGAGTACAGAGGATGGGAACGTTCAATTCGATCACTCGGCGGTGATATTACAACACCTCCCATCACCGAGCCGAGGAGCGGCCGCAAGTAGTCACTGAGCAACAACTCCCACTCCTTCATCAGGACGAGGAGCCGGAGGGACGAGAGGAGGACCATCCCCCATTACCATTGCAGACTTGATGGAGAAGCAGGAAGTTCTCGCTAAGACTCAAACGGATATGGCCGCAACTCAGAAAGAGGTACTCACTTTTCTTAAGACATTAACTGATCGATTTCCACAAGACCCACAACAGCCCCTGGGCCAACAAGGAATGCATTCAACGCACCTAAAGGTACTTCAGCGGCGCGGACCTACATGGACCTGATCAAAGAAGCGACATCAGATATGAGCGGTCATGTCATGGAGACTCCTATCTTGGGACCGATCCTCACAACGATCCTCCTCAAGTCAATAGTTTCACTATGAACCAGAGGTCGGTGGATCGGGAAGCGTTTTCTCTAGTGGAAAGTTTATACGAACTTTCACACCTCTCGATGAATCAGCGCACGGAGACATTTTGCTGCAATCAACCAAAGGAAGGTTGATAGACACATTTTTGTGTCTGAATTGTCCTCATTGTCTCTATTGTTGGTCTCGATTTCTGTACTAATTTTGGTGTTTTTATGTGTGTGTAGGTGTTTTTGGAGAAATACACTTGTGCGGAAAAAGTTGCTCAAAAAGTGTTAGTTGGACCCCCGGGAGAAAAGTGATAAAGGCACCCTCAATTTGGATAAGGGCACCCCCAGGCACCCAAGCTGATAAAGGCGCCCATGTTTTGGATCGGGGCACTTCATCCTCTCCATTTCAAATTTGGTTTTGGCGGGAAAATATTCACATCATTTGGCGATTTTTGTTTGGATTTTTGGACGTGTTATAGGGAGATTCAATGGTTGAAATTGGTTGGGAAGCTTTGTTGGAGCATAACAGGGCTGGTATAGGCCTTTTGTTCGATTAGTTTTGGCTGGATAATCCTAGAGAAGAAATCGGGGCACACATGCGACGGAAAGGGATATTCACGGGATTACACGATTTACGCTCGTGTTTGGATAGAGCCCAGTCGTTGAAGGAGCGTGAAATAGCCGAATAAGGAAGGTCGTATTGATACGAGACGCGTCTTTGCTACAAAAAAAAAGAATATTTCACGAGAATAATATCTTTTCTGCCGAGTGATGGGAGGATATCTTGGATTAATGAGGAGTGATTCTTGGTCCAAAAAGGTATAAATAGGTTGCTGGGGTCGAAGGCAAGGGCGACGGAGAGTTTGGGAGGTTTTAGAACGCTAGAAGAGCCAAAAATCGAAGTTGCAGAGAATTGTTTTCTGCTGCTGCATGAGCTAAAGAACACGAAGAATGTACGACCCGAAATGTCGTTCTTCAACGGTGTTTAAGACTCGCATTTGTGGGTCGTAGTTTTGGGGCAGACTTAAATCAACAAAGAATGACAACACTTTAAATGTATCGTTCTTCTGTGTGATCCGTTTGTAACAATTAAAACTGTTACAAATCGGGCTTTTCATCTTTTCTCCCTTGTTCATCATTTGTAAACCATTTTTGAGCATTAATAATGATTTTTGAGCGTGTTTACACCATGATGAGCTAGAACCCATCACCTGGGACGATGGAGGAAGTGTTTTGCACACATGTGGTAATTCTATTTAATTCCTTTATGACTATTTGCACTATTATAATTGATTTATGATTTTTATTGATTATTTGTGAATTCGTTAGATGTCGCATGCTTAGTCTTAGGTACTTTAGATGCGCCATGCTTGTGAGTTACATATAATTCTTTATAAAATCTACCTTGGCAAAGAATTAGAGTCGATGTTTGTTACTTTATGAGCCTTAATTGTCCGGAATTAATAGATGAACCGCATGAATGTAAGAATTGGTGGAATCCCGAGTCCCAGTAACTCTCTGCATCTTGTGACAATATTTGTATATATTTTATTTTATTTTATTAATTCTTAAAATCAATCTCGTCAAGTCCGAGTGAACGACAACCCTTATTACTACAACATTATTGAGTCTCATCAATTTTTGGCGCCGCCGACGCGGACTTATGTATAGATTTGTTTTTAGGTTTTATTTTTATTTTTTTTATTATTTTTGTTCCTTTTTACGCGTTTTGGGTATTTTCTATTTGCTTTCAGATTTGGTGCGAAGCTTATGAGAAAGAAAAAGTTTTGAAAAGTAAAGCGAAGACAAAGAAGGAAAGAAGAGAGAAAATCCAAAGGAGTAAAGAAGAAAAACTTTGTATATAGTGTAATTAATTTTTATTTATTTATTTTTAGAAACTGTAATTAGGTAATTTTTTTTGTAATTTTTATTTTTGGACTTTTGGACATTTTTTTTTTAAACCCTAAGGAAGGGTTATTTAAATATAAACTGCACAGGGAAGGACGGTGATTACGATATCACCTCGGCCCCTCGGGTTCGTACACGACATAGGAGTCGTGGCCCGAGTCGACTTCAACGGTTCATCCCCGTCTGCGGAACGGGAGGTAAGAATTCTAAACACCCGCGAATCCCCCGTCGGGGTTTATTGGATGATTTTGTATGCATATATGTTGAGGTATTGAAAACGGCTGCTTTAAATTCCTAGTAAAGGGCAAGGACTGGCCATACAAGATAAGGGTTCGGATTTCATCACCGTTCTCTTCTTGCCCGCCTTAGGAAAACGAAACCAAACACGAACCTAAGCCTAAAATTTTGACTAGAACGAGACCGATAGGGTAACGAGCTTAATAGGAAAGTCATTCGAAAAATATTGGTTACTCTTTAAGCATACTTCGAAGTTCATGATGGTTTCTGTAAGTTGAATGCGTGACTGCGCCGCCTTGTAATGCGGTGAGGCCTTGGGTATCAAAGCTCCACGCAGCTTCCCTCGCCTCTATTCAACTCACTTAAACTCGGATTGATGCCGAGAGGGGTTTGCTCAGTTTGTAACGAATTCCCTTTCGAAGGATTAGAAGCTGGTCTAGAAAACAATCTAAGTGGAGCCATCATGCTTTTTGTTTGCTAGAAATCAGTAGGTTTGCTGTGGTCGAGTCAGCCTTGTTTGTGTTTATGTAGAATTCCCTTGCAGTTAGGATGTCAAACTGGTATTATAATAGCCATCACAATGAATATGAATATCCAACTGAACAATTTGGACATCACTCTTTTTATGACCATAGTGTGAATAGTGGTTGGGAACGCCAAACTTTTGAAGGTTATGGGTCATACCATGGTGATCCCAATTACTATCCACACGCCACCCGGTCGTTTGAGCAAAATTCCTCTCTAATAGAGTCAACACGTAAGTTAGGCCGAGACGACACGTAAGTTTGCAGAAATGAATAACTTAGTTATGGACGAAAGCAATGCAACGAGTGAAATTTATTTCCTAGATTCAATAAGGAAGTCATGTGAGTCGAGTCACGATACATTAATGAAGTCATGTGAGTCGAGTCACGATACCATAATGAAGTCATACGAGTCGATTCGAAAGCTTTTGTTTGAGGCCCAGAACGGAACTGCTCGAGATAATCTTAGTGTTTCCAATAGTATCCCGAAAATGAGGATAGTTATTTACATAATCAAGATGACGAGGATAAAATTGGTAACACTACTTGTCTAGATGAGGTTCAACCATTTTCATATTATTATAATGATGATGATGATTATGATGAGGATAGTGTTGATGAAGAATTTGAAATAAATAGGCATAGTGATCAGGAAATTGTTACCCCAATTGAACTTTATAACGATAATATTATTTCTAGTTCAAATCCAAATAATTTTAATAATTATTCACCTATTCAAAAGGATGAGGATTTGACTAGAGATACCCCCGTTTTAGACGATGTAGTATTTCCTTTTGATTACGAAGCCAATGATGGTTTAGAGGAACTAGTATATTTTGAGTCTAGAGATTTAGAAACAATGGACTTAGAAAAAGAAAATGAACTCGTAGAGATGAGTGAGGATGTACCTGACTTAGAAGAATCAATTGACCATTTTCAGGAATCAGATAACCTTGAAATTAGGGAAGTTGTGACTAGTCTTTTTAGAGACGCTGAAAACTCTAAGTTTGGGGGTGATTATCATTCTCCATGTGCCTTAACTCTTAGAAAGGTCCCTAACTTGGGACTTGACATTTGTGCCTCAACCATTTTAAAAGATTATCTTCATACATTTTTTCCTAAACCTAGTTGTGTCCATAAAGAAGTTCAGTTGTTCAAAACCCATCCTCTGGTTGATGTGGTTAACCCAGGTTGTGATACCACGATTGACTTTGTTTTCCCACCAAAAACCTTCCTTTCAATTGTGGGAACGTATAAGTTTCAGATGTGTCATTTATTAAGTTTTGAGACTAAACCTAATTACTTTAGGATATTAGGGTCGACACATTTGCTTAAGGAAGACCACCAATCTTATTGTGGTCACTGTGTGTAAGTCAAAACCGATTGACTTAGAAGATCCTCAATTATTCAGTTATTATTATGTGCTTCTAAGTTTTTATTTGAGTTTTTCCAGACTCTAGACCTGAACATTCGGATCTAACTCATAAGGAAACGCAACCCATGAAAATATGTTATCTAGACCCTTTTATAGAGCCTGAACCCGAACCACAACTAGATGTAGTTGTCTTAAACAAAAAAATGGATAAGGGTGTGTTGGATATCTTCTGGTCTCATTGCAATCTCCTCTTCTTGTGGTTAGCACTTTTTGATCCAGATGACCCGCAGTTATTCCGGTTACTGCTATATGATTCTTCGAGGTGACTAATCCTTTCCAATGTCTGGCTTAAGACTTTAAACTTAGCACTTCTTGGGAGGTAACCCATGCTCTTGCAACACGGTAATATTTTTCCTTAAACTCTTTCCTTCAAGTGGTAACAGTTTCTCATTGTTCATGCTTTTAATTTCATCTTTAGAACATTGAGGACAATGTTAGATTTAAGTTTGGGGGTATGGGAGAAACTTTTTAGTTGCAATAAATAAACTTCAGAGACTAGAAATTTATGCTTATTAAGGATGGCACTAACCAATCTAAGTGGATGGAAGCATTTTGGTTGTAGGAGTTGAGGAACCAATCGATTAGATGGCAACATCTAAAGAGTCTATTCATAAAAGCACAAAGCTCAGGTGTTAGAAATAACATGATAGTTTCACCATATCTCGTTGAGTCCTTTTCACTTCTGTTTTCATTTTGTTTTGTTCTTTGTAAACTATGTTTCTCTAAGTGATTAGGTGGGGCCCACGAATCAAGTTGTTACCAATGCTAGGGTGAATTAGAGTGATTGAGATACAAAAAAAAAAAAAAAAAAAAAAAAAAGTGAAAAAAAAAAAAAAAAAAAAAAAAAAAAAAAAAAAATTGAGACCGGACCATCTGACCAACCGGAATAAATTCAATAAAGTCGACCACTGGAACCCTTGTATATGCCGGTTGTGTTGACCTAGAGTTAGGATTGTCGACCACTGGTTCCCTTGTATATGCCAAAGTGTGTTGATATTAGTCGACTAGTATCTCGGTCCATTAGGATAGGTTCATTTTGGCGGAGGCCTTCGGACGTATATGGGAAACACCATTCACTTAGTAAACATCAAAACCATCTATGTTTTTCTCTATATCCATCTTCTTGATCTATCCATGTGATTAGTTTTGACTCCGGGTATTGATGTCCATAGTGCGACTATCTGAGTAGAGCTCTGTCACTTTATATGAATTTTAGTATGCTTGAGTGCAAACTCGTGTACAACAATTGGAATTTCGCATCAGGGTACTTCCTCCTGTAGTCAATAAGTATGCCAACCAAGGAGATTCTTTAGTGCCTTCCAAGGTTCTGTATAGATAGCTAGGGTCTGGAGTAAAGGTTTTGTGGGTATACCTCTGGTAAACCCTCCGGAGACAACACTCCGCCACTAGGGCCACCTAGGGGTTCAAATGATTTTTATTTCTAGAATAAATTTGCTCGAGGACTAGCAAATAATAAGTTTGGGGGTATTTGATAGACATATTTTTGTGTCTGAATTGTCCTCATTGTCTCTATTGTTGGTCTCGATTTCTATACTAATTTTGGTGTTTTTATGTGTGTGTAGGTGTTTTTGGAGAAATACACTTGTGCGGAAAAAGTTGCTCAAAAAGTGTTAGTTGGACCCCGGGAGAAAAGTGATAAAGGCACCCTCAATTTGGATAAGGGCACCCCGTGCACCCAAGGTGATAAAGGCGCCCATGTTTTGGATCGGGGCACTTCATCCTCTCCATTTCAAATTTGGTTTTGGCGGGAAAATATTCACATCACTTTGGCGATTTTTGTTTGGATTTTTGGACGTGTTATAGGGAGATTCAATGGTCGAAATTGGTTGGGAAGCTTTGTTGGAGCATAACGAGTATTTGGTATAGGCCTTTTGTTCGATTAGTTTTGGCTGGATAATCCTAGAGAAGAAATCGGGGCACACATGCGACGGAAAGGGATATTCACGGGATTACACGATTTACGCTCGTGTTTGGATAGAGCCCGGTCGCCAAGGAGCGTGAAATAGCCGAATAAGGAAGGTCGTATTGATACGAGACGCGTCTTTGCTACAAAAAAAAAAAGAATATTTCACGAGAATAATATCTTTTCTCACGAGTGATGGGAGGATATCTTGGATTAATGAGGAGTGATTCTTGGTCCAAAAAGGTATAAATAGGTTTAAAGGGTCGAAGGCAAGGGCGACGGAGAGTTTGGGAGGTTTTAGAACGCTAGAAGAGCCAAAAATCGAAGTTGCGAGAGAATTGTTTTCTTTTCTTGCATGAGCTAAAGAACACGAAGAACAGACGACCCAGAACGATCGTTCTTCAACGGTGTTTAAGACTCGCATTTGTGGGTCGTAGTTTTGGGGCGGACTTAAATCAACAAAGAAACAACACTTTAAATGTATCGTTCTCTAATAAATCCGTTTGTAACAATTAAAACTGTTACAAATTAGGCTTTTCATCTTTTCTCCCTTGTTCATCATTTGTAAACCATTTTTGAGCATTAATAATGATTTTTGAGCGTGTTTACACCATGATGAGCTAGAACCCATCACTGGGACGACGGAGGAAGTCTGTTTTGCACACATGTGGTAATTCTATTTAATTCCTTTATGACTATTTGCACTATTATAATTGATTTATGATTTTTATTGATTATTTGTGAATTCGTTAGATGTCGCATGCTTAGTCTTAGGTACTTTAGATGCGCCATGCTTGTGAGTTACATATAATTCTTTATAAAATCTACCTTGGCAAAGAATTAGAGTCGATGTTTGTTACTTTATGAGCCTTAATTGTCCTAATTAATAGATGAACCGCATGAATGTAAGAATTGGTGGAATCCGAGTCCCAAGAACTCTCTGCATCTTGTGACAATATTTGTATATATTTTATTTTATTTTATTAATTCTTAAAATCAATCTCGTCAAGTCCGAGTGAACGACAACCCTTATTACTACAACATTATTGAGTCTCATCAAAGGTCACAATCGTGCCCTACATGTCACCGCACGCATCAAGGATTCAGAGTTCAAGACGGCCCTTATCGACACAGGAGCGTCTTCGAATGTGATTACTCTCAAGACTCTCAGGACATCCAAGGTTCTCCCAGGCAAGATCGTACGGAAACCTACCACAATGACGGACTTCGAGGGAAACCAAACCAGCACATACGGGAGAAGCTCCGCGGAAAGAATCAGACAAGTTCGTTGCATCCCACTCCCCACGTTGGCGTCAATTCAGGAAGAAGACCGGCTTGCATCATTGAGGGCTAGTACCCACGATGCATCTTTGCTGACGAAGCATTCTTCTCCATCCTGTGAAGCCACGACCCACGTTCACACGAAGAGGGAACGAACTTTTATGGCGAGTCGTGACCAGAAAGGGAAAACAGTATACCGACACTGCCATTATCAATTATCAGGGGAGAATGTTACCCAGTCTCTCCACCTAATGGAATACTACAACAGCAACAAACCACAAGAACAAGTGCTAGATGCTCCACAACAGCTGCAAGAGAGCACCAACTCCACAACTGATGAGATTGAAATTGTTGAGGAATCTCCTAGGCCTATCTCCATCAGCTCAACCTTGTGTACGGATAAACGCACGAAGCTCGTGGAACTTCTCAAAGAGTACCAGGACATATTCGCTTGGAGATATGAAGAAATGCCGGATTTAGATGAAAATTGGTCACCCATCATCTACATGTCATACCTGGATCCAAGTCGGTTAAACAGTTGCAGTTAGGAAAATGGTGCTGCATAGACTTCAGAGACTTGAACAGGTGCTGCTCCAAAAAACGACCCTCCTCTACCTAACATCGACATGTTAGTATATGCAACCAGCGGACACGGCATGTTCTCCTCCATGGATGGATGTAGCGGCTACAACCAGATAAGGATGTACGAGCATGATGCAAGTAAGATATCTTTTCGAACCCCTCTCGGAAATTGTTATTATACCATACTGCCATTTTGTTTAAAGAATGCCGGTGCAACGTATCAACGCTCTATCACGGTAATCTTCCACTGGAGCCGATACCTCAATGGAGCAGCCTCAAGAAGATAACGATGTCCACGCGTCATATCGAGCAAGATCCGGGCGAGTCACTCTATCAGGCAGCGGTCGAACAAGATCCGGGCGAGTCACTTTATCAGACAGTGGTACATGTCTATCATGCTATGTTAGAGAATCCGCGCTTTTAGTCATCCTTCGGAGCTATTGAACGCTCATCTACAACAACATATGCCCTGATAGAAAGAACCAGGCCTGCCGGAAATGAAGAGCCTCATAATATTTGTAGGGGCATATATCTCACCAACAGGCGATACAACCTTTAGCCTTCTGTAAGCAGTTCCCTGAAACAGCAAGAGGAAAACCACCGAGATACAACATCCTGCGCGTCCGTCAACTCCAACTCCAGTACCACATGCACGACTCCCACAATGATGAAACAATGTCCAAGATATTCCATATCTGGCTCGACAACAACCACTATGAGCAAACCATGTAAACCACGCCTGGGGACTGAGGCTCAGCATGAAGTTCCTTCACCGTCGGTCAAGGACTTCTTCAACACGAGAAAGATGGTCAGTCAAGAATCATGGAATTCGCAAGGGTAAATTGAACTGAAGAGGAGGCCACTTCAACGCTCCCTCCAGCAGAAGCTGCTTCAATGGTATATTCAAGAACCGCCTCAATGCTCTCTCCGGGACCCCTGTTCGCTTTAAATCCCGCTTCAACACTCTCTCCAGGATCCACCTCAACGTTCGCACCAGAAGCCACTTTAACATCCTCTCGAGTCGTTTCAACACTCAAGCTACATCAATAATCTACGATCTGGTCAAGTTATCTTTGATGTACTCATTGCTCAACATACGTCTCATCCATCCTTCATGAGGGCCCAGCGGAGCATGAAAAACCTTGAAGTCGATAGGAGAAGGGTTATCTTGTGGAACGGATATTTTCATATAGTTGAAAGGGCGCGGTGAACAATTCATCATCAATGTTCGGCATATCTTTGAAGCTGTCAACACCTCCTGACTTGGCACCATCAGACATCTCAACAGGAGTTCTTTTCTTCATTCTACAATAAAAACATGAGTCAGTACTTGTATAAAAACGCGTGAGATGTGTAGTCACACACGACAGAACACACATTCACGTTGGAGTACACAAGTCCGGTATTGATCAAGTCACAAGTCCGGTATTGCTCAAGTTTCAAGTCCGGTATTGATCAAAGTCACAAGGCTGGTATTCGAATAAAACAGGCGCACGCAGCAGGGCTTTCGGTCGAAACACAGGTCGATGTTCGATCGAGCACGCGCGGGTCCCACTTGATCCCAGCCCCGTTGGTCGAAGGCATACAACCGTCCCCAATCAAAGCTCTCTCTCCAGAAGAAGGCGTTTCAGCTCCAACACTTCAACGCTCTCCCGGGCCTGCTCCAGAGGCTGCTTCATCGTTTTCTACAGGACCCACATTTACATTTGAGCATATAAGGTTCATTTTTTAAGCAAGCTTGCTCACATCGGGTCCCACGTTCGAGCAAAGCAAACAGCAAGGTCGGTATTTGGTCAAAGCATCAAGTCCGGTGTTTAGTCAAGCTAGCTGGGTCGGTGTTTGGTCGAAGTAGCAAGATGACACTCGAGCAAGTACATCAACCGTACGGTCAAAGTAGGCACAAGACATTGCCGACGTTTGAAACATGTACACGGTGGTCCCGCGTTTGATCGAAGCATGCACATCTGCCCATGTTCGAATCAAGCATGCTTATATCGGTTCCCACGTTCGATCAAGCAGACGCAGCGGACCCACGATTAACCAAAACAGCAGGCACATCAAGCCCACGTTCGATCAAGCAGGTGCAGTAGCCCCACGAACGAAACAGGCATAACAGTCCATCGAAGCAGGCAAGACCGACATCATGCTAGGGGAACACTCTCCTGGACGCCTCTTGAACGTGACATGATCCAAGGACAGGATAACCCGTCTCTCTTGGTAACATCTAACTTTGTCTCATAAGCTTTGTCTTTAACTGTCACCACCATCTCATGCCTACCACACAATGGTGTAACCATTACGTGCTAGGCGGGGGACTTAATGTTGATGGTGGATTTTCATTTAAGGTTAAAATTGTAAAAGCCCGAAAATTATGCGGCCGACATCTTGTAAAAGATAAAGCCATTAATAAGTGTTGGATACTCCCTCACTTAATTCACCTAGAATGGAGCATGTGGCAACAATCCCATTCTCGTGAATACATGAAATTCATCCAGGTTGGAGCATGTAGCAACAATCCCATATACCCCGTGAAATTTCTAGCATTATTAATTAATGCGCAATCAGCCTTGTATTTCTGTACTCATTATCGGTGCGGCATGACGATCGAGTGTTGCTCTTCGAGCAACACGAACCTCCAAGCATTATAATGAAACCATGTACGAAATACCCGTATAGGCCGACTCTCGGTGTGTTATACTAGCCCGATTGAGACCCTCTCGGTGTGTTATACTAGACCGATTGAGCATCCTGGACCGACCGTATCGGTCCGATATGATCACGATCATCCAACTCCACAAGCATGATTGGATGACCCGGATCAATTCCATCACCCCCAAGCGGTATGGAATATCCACCTGCCAGAACCAACGCGGACCCCGCATGGTCGGCCTCCCTCTAGAATTGGCCTAGCTTGCCAAAACGTCCAAACCATAGCAAGTATGGGCGGAAAACCTAAATTACGGTTTGCGGCATATTACATGTGTCGCAAAACGAGTCTCAACCGTCCATCTTCGCAGTATAGATGGAGGGTGTAGATGTAGATTCAAAGGGCCCAGAGCATGTCAACACAATCACCGTGGGCCGCCTACATACTGACCAATCGGTCAGGACCAACCATGGTTGGTTATCCCAATTAGTACGCCGAATAAAGCATGGTCGCACGGCCTTGAAACCCAAAATTAGGGTTTTGAGTATCACGAGCGTCCATCTTCTCCGGCACGAATGGAGGGTCCAAGATTAGATTAAGCAGGTCCGGTCATACCAGCATGACCACCGTGGACCCATCTATCCCCTCACCCGATCGGCCAAGGCATATCATGCCTGGTTGTTCCAAGATGCGCGCCCAAACTAGCGTGGTCACACCTCCCAAGCCCCAAATTGATCTCAACCGCTCAACTTCGCCGGAAGATTTGAGTGGCCCAGATCACGTTTTCATGGGATATTCAGGTAAAAGCGTGAACACCAGCCTACCACCTTCACACCAGACCGATCGGCCAAGACCGACCAAGATTGGTCACCTTGGAACGTGCTCCCGAAGTGGGCATGACGCGCGGCTATTGCGGCAGACTGGTTTCCTGTCACAAATTGATCTCGACCATTCAACTTCACCGGTCGAATTGAGTGGCCCAAATCATACTTTCGTGAGGTAATGGGTATAGGCGCCTACACCGTCATGCCGTCTACACGCATGTACGGTCGGCTCGACAAAGTCATATCCCAAGATGGGATTCGACCGGTCAAGAGGGATGCTTGCGCACCTCTTCTAAAACCCTAATTCCACCAACGGTCGCAGATGAGTGTCTCAAAGATCATCTCGTTCGTCCAACTTCACCGGCTTGGTTATACAACCCTGGTCGAGTTAACGGTCGAGAGGCGTCATGGTAATCACCATCCATCACTCTACCACACCAGGATGCGGTACTGCATAAAATACACATGATACTTCACAAGTATCAACTTCTGAATAACGCAGTTATTCAATTCAAAGATTACATGCTACCTTTCGTGGATCCACGATCCACACATTCCGGACATCAATCATGTCACAAACTGGGGGATACATACTTTGGGGTATTGGTCCGGCGGTTCACGGCGTGCGGCGTGCAACGCGCCATCACAAGAACGTGTTAGGAAGTTATGGACGAGTTAGCGATGACGGAGAAGTGGGCAAGACCGATCGTGTAACACCGACACACAAATCCACTACTCCATCACTCCACTTCCTCCACTTCCCGCGAGAGACGTGAATAAGGCTCAATGACTTGTATAAATAGGTTCTCCTCCCTATTTCCACCAACAGCAAAGTCCGGACAAAAAACAAAACCAAGTGTTAATACAAAACACCGGAATCGATAGCTTGCATCTTGTAAGCCGGTTCGCCTTTACGTTACAAGTCATAAGCAAGCCAACACCTTCACAATCTCAACACCTTCTTCGCTTCCCTCCCTAAGATCAACCCCATCTCCTTCACTTTGTGACCGAAACAAGTCTGGAACGGCCATTTCTTGGTTTAGGCCGGACTTGCACAGATTGATTTCCGAATCTACAAGCACTCACCGCGCAGTGCATTTGTTTAGGGTTTAGATTCATTCCTCATCCACACACCCCAAATTACCAAATTCGGAAGGAATAGTTTTCACCCATAAACAAGTATAACCGCTCACAACTTATTGTGTTCTTGGTAGAACTGTTCACAAAGGCCTGACTTATGTATTGGTATAACTTTTATTCGTAAAACCGATCTTAAGTAATCACCTGTGGTATGATCGGATTTTGTATGTCTGACCTTGTAAGGAAAAAGGGAACCGATCCTTGTAAGGGAAAGAGAACCGATCCTAGTAATGGAAAGGGAACTGATCCTAGTAAGGGGTGAAGTACATCAAAGGAAACCGATCCTTGTATGGGGTGCAACAAGGTTTATAGCAGAAAGGGGAACCGATCCTATGGACATGTGCAACACATATAAGTTAGATACCATATATATGTGGGGAACCGATCCTAGTACCTAGTCAACCGAACTTTTGGGAAGCTAGTGTGACTATGCACATTACTCACATGGAGGTTGAACCGAAACTTGTTTTGGTATAACCGTAAACCCATGATTGTGATTGAATGTTGGTTTGATCAATCACATAGTTCTTGAAAGTCAGATGAACCAATTCTAAACTTGTTTGGAAGTGTGGCAAATCGGTTTCAAGGTTGTAAGTGTGAAAGAGAACTTACAAAGTGAAATTAAAAAACAAGTTAAGATGTCCCATACCCCCCAATCGCCTCCGCTAAACTTTGAACATGTCTTGATTGTTTCTAGGGTTGGTAGAAACTAGGAAAGAGATATCTAGTGCCGGGGTTGTTGGCTGGTGATGGTGCGGCTGTCGAGAGAGTTGTTGGTGAGGTGGTGATGTGGTTGGAGAAGAGATGGTGTTAAGACGGTGGGGAGAGGGAGTTGCGGAGGGTAGGGAGAAAGAGAGAGAGATGGAGAGAAATGGATCAGTCGATTAGGGTATAGGGGTATGAGTGATTCAGTGTTGAGCGGTGCATCGAAGATTGATGGATAAGGCCTCGGCGGCGTAGGATGAAGCTGGTGTGGATCGACGGCCCGAGAAAGGTAGCCGGTTTTGATGTGATTCGATGTTGAGCTGAAGCATGCGCATGAGGGAGCGACCGTAAGATGTAACTAGATGCGATCTCAACGGCTCAGGATAATCGGGCTCGGATCCGGGTCATGGGTAGCTCTAGCCCAAGTCTTCCTTGTTGGGTTGCAACTGATTTGCGCGCGGGCTTTGGCTAACTGCTCCATAGATGTTTGACTTCAATTCTTCGCTCTTTAGCTCCTCGGTTTCTCGGACTTTATTTATTACCTAAAAACACAAAATTAATTAATACAAATACTTATTCTTTGAAAATAAGGAAAACACAGAATATGGGAAAATATCTGATTTCTAAGCGCAAAAGATGAGTAAAATGCCAATAAAAAGGTGTATAAATATGCACTAGTTAGCACTCATCAAATACCCCCAAACCTGAATTTTACTTGTCCTCAAGTGAAACGAAATAAAGAAATCCTAACTATACCCCCATCGCGGTCTCTCGAATGCATTTAGCGTATGCACTAAGCCTTTAAACCCCAGGTGTCCCTAGTGGACGAGTTGTAGTCTCGTGAGGGTTTACAAGAGGTGTACCCACAAAACCTACTCCAACTTCCGTGTAAAAGAGTCTCAAGCCTCCAAGAAGCTATGAGGACATAGAGTTTACGCATGCTAGTAATAGAAGTTAGAACTATCGAAGAACGCATTCTCATCCTTAAGTCTTTGAGAAGTAACCATACCATATGAAAGAATTCGGATTCGATTGTGATCATAAGCCTCGAATCTTTTACGATGATCTCTAAGACAGAAATCAACCATTAGTAAGGGGTGGAGTACTCACTCACTTCTCACCCGATCGGCAATTAATATCACTCTCTCATAAGAACCATAGAAACGTCTTCGATCTTCGGTCTTCGGTCTTCAATTGTTGATGACGATCTTGAACTTTACAAAAACTTGACAAACAATTTTTTATTTTAATGTCTCCGAACCTAAAGATTCTATTACATTTTCAAAATACACATGGGTAATTTTTAGTGCTAGAAACACTATTTTCAATCCTATCATTTTGTAACTCAATCAAAGTTCCTTTGAAGAATCATCTTGACTATAATCACCGTATGGTTGTGCATGAGGTTCACTTTAGTCTCCCCACTGTGGTGAATGATGCATGTGTGCAGGTTTTTGTGTAGAATTATGCACCCGAAGTAGAAAAAGTATAGCCCATAAATAATTTGAGTTGGGCTGAGTTTTGGTGTAAGCCCAAATTACAGTTTGGTTTATTGGGATCAAGGGAAGCTAACTTGTTTGAACAAATATTTTTTTCCAAGTTATGACCCAACACTTGCAGCTTCAGGGGCTAGCAAGGAGGTTTCACACAGGCTCACACAAGGTTCACACAAGGTTCACACAAGGTTATGTGCTAAGATTAATCAGGCCAAGTTGCAACAAAGCCCCACAAACTTGTTTGCGGCTATAACCTTATTGTGATTGAATGTTGGTTTGATCAATCACATAGTTCTTGAAAGTTTTATGTGCGAAACGGCGATGAACCAATTCTAAACTTGTTTGGAAGTGTGGCAAATCGGTTTCAAGGTTGTAAGTGTGAAACAAGAACTTACAAAGTTAAGATGTTTGATAAACTTTGAACAATTTAACGTTTAAACCCAAATAGGAATTAGGGTTTCATTGAAACCCTAGCACTAATGTTTATTTCTATAATTGTTCAAAGATATTCCTTAACGGCTAAGGGAAGAGAATCCCAGCGGTGATCTAAAACAATTCGATGTTGAGCGGAAGCAGCAAACTTCGATGCGCAAGTTAAGAATCTTTTAATTAATTTTATTAATTTCATTTTGTAGGGAAATTATAGAATTAGTAATGTGCATTTACTAATTAGATTTTTTCAGAGATTTCGATCGTTATTTTTTTTGGTAATGTGCATTTACTAATTAGATTTTTCGAGAGATTTCGATCGTTATTTTTGATGCATTTCCAGGAATTATGAGAACCGAATCTGTGCTTTTATGAATATCTTGAGAATATTTTCGGTTTTGGAAATTCCTTGGTGTCCAAACTTCCTTGTCTATAAATACATGAAGTTTTCCTTTCTAGAAAACTAATCCTTCGTAATAACAGATTTACTCTTTTGTTGTTGTTACTGGTGTAGCCGCCTATTCGGAGAGGAGAGTAACCTAATTAGACGAAATCTCTTACGGCCGCTCAGTTTAAAGTCTTCTTTGGGATTGAGAAGCTCTAGCGCGACCCGTTGGTGGGAAACTAGATAATTACGGTTTATCTTTGTTTTCGATTGATTTGATTGACTAACGGTGGTTGAAATATGATTGCACCTAGTTTGTTTATTCTTGAAAATCTTCTCTTCTGATATAAGATTCACTCAAACTAGTTCAGAGTTTCGACAGGGATCTTTAGACTGTTGTTAGTTCTAAAGACGATCTTGTGATAATCCATTGTTAACAGACTCCGTTACGTGCGTGATTGATCACAAGAGATTCAAGTGATTGTGTGCAGGTTTTTATTGAATATTTAAGAAGATTTGAAGACAAAGAAGATATTGAAGATCTGACTTGGGTTTTATAATCTTTGGTGTGCACAATACTTGTTTGGGAAAAATAGGATCCAATTAATAATCGGTTTATCCTTGTGGTAGATTGGATTGATTAATTGAGTAGATCGGCATCAATACGTTTCCTTGTGATTAAAGGTATTGTTTGGCTTAATCTTAAACGATTACCTTTGGGTGATTGAACATAAGATAGATCTAAGGACCCGACGAAGGAGTTTATGTTAAGATAAACAGAAGAGCCTTTGTCCGACTCATATCACTTGGTCGAATAGAGTTGATACCAAACAGATTTGTTGTTCCTTTACTGTTTGGAATACGAACCAAAGGAATTGTTCCAAGTACGTGACTTATTCACAAGTCGGAGGAGTGGGAATACAGACGGAACTAAGTGAACTATAGGGTTAGTTACTTGGTCTCAACTATACGAAGTTAGGTGTAATTTTGTGTAGCAGCTTGGACAAGGTCCCGGGGTTTTTCTGCATTTGCGGTTTCCTCGTTAACAAAATCTTGCTGTGTCATTTACTTTTATTTTCCGCATTATAATTGTTTTATTATAATTAAAGTAAATCACACAAACGTTAGTTCTTATTTACTTGATAAGCAATCCTATTGTGTTTGGTTAAGTCCTATTGTGTTTATTACTAACCCATGGAATTCTGCTGGGAAGAACCATGAATTGAAATAACGAAATATTATGAAAATATTGAATATTTTCCAGGATTCAGTTAACGAATCTATTGATTTTGAGAATAATTAATTAATGGCTCTATACTAGCACGATCGTCTAGGAGCGTTAATTATTCAGAAATTGAGTGATATGAGCTTGTTGAAGCGTCACAATTATATGGATGCATATATTAATATTGAATACGTACTACTTGTGTAAATCCTATTATAAAGATAAAAAATATACTGTCGAAAGGGAAAAACACAAGACACCAAAAGTTTTTTGAACGAGGAAACCGCAACAACAGAATGTAGTTGAGACCGATTTTACCCTCCAAGTGATTCAGTTACAGTCGCGCTAACGTCCTTTTCAACCTAAGAGTTGCTTCAACCTAAGTGAAGACTTTAGATACCAATCTGCCTCTAACATAAGCCTATTTGATTTTCCTTTAGATCAAAGATCAAGGCTTGGAAATCTTTTTTCAATAGACAAAGCTAGCAAACCTCACAAATCCGGTACACTTACACTCACTTAGATGAGAAGCATGGATTCTTTACCACCTCTTAAGAACAATCTTAAACTTATCAATTAAGAATAGTTTTTAAATATGTATCTTGAGGAATCATAAAGTTTGAGACGAAGAGAACTTTGCAATTACTATCTATCTTGCCTGAAAGAGATTACAAAAACCTCGATACCAGAAAAGTAAGATGAGGATTCACGAACTATCAAGGTAAAAGATAGTCGGGCTTGCCTTCACGAATTCCCAAAGCGAAGTCTTTTAGTCGTAATTAATAATATTTCACAGAGGAAACTTAGGTCAATAGAGGATGACTCTAGCTATCAACTAGGACACAAAGTGTCGGGGATTTATTTTCCCAGTTGAAAGAGCATCTCTATTTATAGTTTTCAAGAATGAGGGTAGCTTAGAATTCAAGCTAAGATAACTTGAGAATCAAGCATACACTTTCTTTGTTTGGATAAAACTCTAGTCAGGGTTTCAAGTAAGCATTGAGAAATTTGTCTTGAAACATAGAAGAATATACACAGTGGTCTGGTCACGAAACCCATGTATAATGACTGTTCTTTTAGGAAAATATGCCTTATGAACTATAAGCAATTTGATATTCATTTAAACATTTAAGAATTTAATCACGATACACGTACACAAGTGTTTTAGTGATTAATGATGTATTATATATAGGTGTTTAAGAGAGTCATAGCAATGCTAAAAATATTTAAAAAATAAGTCTTTGAGCATCTGCTAAATTCTACTGGGACCGTCGGTGAAATTGTTCATGAACCTTAAGGCAAGTTCATGAGTCAGGTACTACGGTTAGGGAACCAGGTTCGCCAACCCTACTCGGCTTGAGAACTCAGATGGACTCGGTTCGCTAACTGTTAGCCTTTTACACCAACATGAAAAATTCAGATCATCATGGTTCGTGAACTGTCTCATTATGAACTTTCGGTTTAAAACTCAGATATCTATGGTTTGCGAAGTGGTTCGCCAACCCACCCTGAGACGAAATATCAGAAGTTTTAAATTTCTCTCTTTTGATGTTTGAAACATTCCCAAATTTTAAAATCATTTGCATGAGCAATTTTCAATTGATCCACAAATTAATTCTTGAACAATAAATTGTTTCGAACTAATATTATTAAGGACCTTTGAACATCTATGCTTGAATCATGATTCAAGATATTTAACAAGACAAGCTTGACTCAAAATTTCTTCTTTTTAAATCTACTAGAAGTCATATGACATAGTTTCATAAGATAGAATGGTAATATAGTGAGTAAAATAGAATGGTTCGTCTTCACATACCCAAGGTAGTCAATATCGGTTGTACAGGCCGATATTACAGGTTTTTATCGGATATCGGAAAATACCTATACGATATCGAAAATATCGGCGATACAAAGAAGAAATGATATTATCGGTTGTACAGGCCGGTACATACCGATATATCGGTTTTACTTGTACACCAATATTATCGGTTTCGTGAATAAATTTTTCATCAACATGCATCTAGTATTTACAGACAAGTACAATGTCAATTGGAGAAGGTAAAAAGCCCTAATATATTTATAATATAAAATCAATGACTATATGGTAGGATATAAGATGGAAACCATATTTCGATTGCAAGGCAGAGAAATATAAAAGATAAATATGAAGGATAACGAGAAATATTTACTGGCATAATGGGACAACAATCAGAACGTTGGCTAAAAGCTTCTCCAATGGCATGTGTGTGGAGATAAATCTCAAAATCCACCTAGGATACACATCCATTTTTTCTAAAATCATTCTCCAACCATGATGTCTTAAACCAATGTATAGATGACTTTGGGTAGACATTGTCAAGGTGAATGTCTAGTTTTAGACATTCCCTTGACATTGTCTACCATTCTAGTAAGCTTTTACTTAATTGAATTGACTTTAATATATTAACTAACTATTTTTAGCTCTAATAAAATCTTAATTATGGAAAATAAAATTTATACTAATTAATAGAAGATGTTACATGCAATACTGTTGGAGATGGATTTTTTTCTCTCCCTAATTTTAAAGAAAAATAGATTGAGGATGTCTTATTTGTGTTGCCACATAGGAAACACACACAATGAACATTGGAAAAGCTCTAATAAACCACCTTGTATTTTGGAAATTTGAGATATGTGTATGATTCTTATTATTTTTTACTATGATTTTATAATTATTTGAAATTCTATATTAAATGATGTATCGCCTATAAAAACAGATATTATCATTTGTATAGGTGTATAGAACCCGACCGATACGATACCGATATGCGATATTAACTACCTTGCACATACCTGATTAATGAAGTTCTCCAAATGTCTCCGTAAATCTTCAGTCTTCAAGGGTGACGTCTGATACTCAACTACAAAATTCTAACCTAGTCCGAGACTTGACTTAGTAGACTAGAAATCAAGATATATTTTTGATCAACTAACATTGACAACAAGCTTGAGATAACAAAACTTGTGTGTTCAACCGAGCATTGCTCTAACAAACCTTCATAAGCGAAACTTTTGTCGTGAACTCACTGCTTCTCGTCTCGAGCGTTTTCTCCTACATTATTATTAAGACCACACACTTTTTCAAATATTTAGGGTCAATGACGTATCTATGTTTCTGGAACTAGATAGCTTGTGAATAAAATGGTTCAGTAACAGATTAAAAAATATTTCATGTGATTTCTGAGAAAGAGGTGTAAAGAAAATGTGAGGAAAAATAAAATTTGTATAATATATATATATATATATATTTAGGGGTTCAAATAGTCTATGTTGGACGAACTAACCGTTGGCAGAAATATAATGGCTTTGAGACCACCAGTGGCACAAACCAAGAGAAAGTTGCTCGGCCATAACATAGCGGATTGGCTATACAGCAGTATGTAGGAAAATGCTAGCTATCCCGACCAAGAATCCCGCCTCTAATAAATTGCTGAGCCCCACTTAACTCCATTCACCATCTCAATGCTAAGAACGCCGCAGGAGCCATCCGTCCCCCTCTCGGGATGAAAATCGGCAGGAGTTGTCGTCAGTAATCAAACAGCCCGTTTTGATTTGTTAACAATAAAGCACGGGTGCTTTTAACAAATACTGTTAACAATATCCCCGACTATGATATCTTTCAATTTTTTTCCTTTGCCCATGAAGTTATGGGGAAAATCACTGTCATAAATCAGCAACCAAACAGTACGATTACAGTTCTTGTAAGCGCATTAATTTTCTCTCTTCCATGTTTCCCAAGTAAGTTACAATTCGATTTTCGTAAATTCATTTATTAATTTGCTAAGTTTCTTCAAGAATTTGGAGAAATTAGTTAGAATTAGGGTTTAATTGGTGTTAATCCACATTGGGTATTTACTTACTAGTATTATCATTGACTTCTGTTTGGTTGTTATTGTATAATCTGATTATGACTTTGCTGTGTGCATGGGTCAACCTAATTTAGGATATGTAAATTGCTCTAAAATATTTAGTAGAGTTGTGGCAAGTCAACTTGGTAAAGCAGAGTGGCCCCGTTGTATAATCCTGATGCTGATGGGCTTCAACAGAAGCAATTCTCAACGGATATAAATCGTCTACCTGTTTCTTCCCTGTCTTTCCTATTTGTATTTCCATTTTGTGTTTGCAACCTATTTGATTTAAGATGATTTTAGGCCAATGCTTTTTCGTATCCAAATCCTAACTTTCACTACTAAATGCATTCATGTACTCTCCGTTTTTCATCTGGCCTAACTGAAAATTAATCTGAAGCTCGTGCAACTAATTGCGGTATGGTGTCACATGGCTATTGTGGTTGTTTCGAGTTTGCGTTCTTTTTTTAGGGGCTATTTTCTCGACAGCTTAAACTTGAAAGACAAATGCACTAATGTGGCTATTTTCTCGATAGCTTTTGAAGGATATTCATCAAAACCAACATCTTTTATAGCAGGGTGGATGCTCTAGTCTAGCATAATTTCTGGTAAGGATTTCGTTTGAGAGTTGGATTAATCTTTTTGGTAGATGAAAGCCAATTTATCTTTGTGTACCAAACTTTGGATGTCTTTAAATAATTTTAATTAGTACCTAGACTTAGCAAGAATTATCATCTTACCAGATAATCATGTGAAGGAATATATTGAATCATATCATAACTAGTGTATAGCGCAGACAAATTTAGTATCTGTTTCCTAGTTACCTGTGTTTAAGAGATGTATAAGCTATCTAGTTCAGCCCACCCAATATTGGCCATATATGTTTCCATGTCACTTCGCAATTTTCTCAGCTGTATCGGGCTATCCTAGGAGACTTGATTTGGTCAGTGGGTCAAATTAAATTGTAGTTGCAGGATTTCCTACACTACACCCCTCATTAGCTTCAACACAATTAATCCATTTGAAGATGAATAATAATGAATTTGATTGATTATTTTCTTGAAATGTTTACAAAGAAAAATAGAACATAATTAAGGAAAGTACAATTACTCTAGATTTTCTCTCTCCTAATGACTTGCTTAACAATTCAAAAAGACCTCTCCTACAACAGACTTACTCGACCCTTTATATAGGGTATTACATAGTGGATGACAGCTAATCTATCCTTTATTTTAGGGAATCCTTCGCGAAGTATCGCGAGTTCATAAGTGTTTGTCTTCGCGACACTCCTAACTCTCGCCAAGTCTTCACACTTTTCTCATGTTAAAATTTGTCGTCATCTAATGCGTCATTTAAATTACTTCCTGCGACACCTTCGCAATACTGTCGTTTATTGATCTCGCAAGGTATTGATGTCGCGATATTCTGATCCTACATCTTGCCTCTTCTCATGTCTTTTCTGCGAAGGAGAAAATGTCATGAGAATTTATATTTTAAAATGCAGCAATTGCTCATCTTTATCTCGCGATTGTTCACTTTTATCCGTTTTATTCATGTACGGAATTTATTACAGATGTTTCTTCTTCCACTCTTTTCTTGACACGTCTCTTTCAATCGCTTATTCTTGACCATTCACGTCCCATCTCGCATTAAATGCATTTGTTTTCTCGAGGATTCTCTTCTCTATATATAGTTTTCCCACCCTTCTCTTCTTCTCTTTTATTTTCTCTCTGTAACTTTCCTTCAGCTTCCTTCCTCCGCAATTTGCGTTTCTGCTACTGTAAATCCTTTTTTCCTTCTCTTGATTTTCACTTCTCCCTTCATTCCCATACTCTAATAATGGCTTCACTTGGTCGTACATACACACCCCTTTTCAATGAAGTTCAAAAGAAGTTACGGGAAAAGGGTTTCACCTTATCAACCATTCCCGATCAAGAATCTTCATCTATACTTTACTGCAAAATTGTTTTCTCTCGATCATCAATGTGATGATCATAAAATTATAGTCTCGCTAGGTCAACTCCTCGCAGGACTCCCCATTCCTCTATACAATCCCGAGATACCATTATTCTATGAAATCCTTGCTCATGAAAAATTCTCGCGAGTTGTTTATCAGTTGAGCGGCGACTGCATCCGTTTAATGCTTGAATTCGCCAACCGTGGCGCTGGTAAAGGATCTTTATATCCTGATGATGTCAAAGATCCTAGATTTGTAAATTTAGAGATAGCCGCAGAGAAATATACTGTAGAGAACTTCTTTGCGAATTATGTAGTTATAAATATGAGAAATGATAAATCTCATTTGGGGTGCTCGATCAAGAAAAAAGATAATGTTGATCTTGATAAACCGCTCATGCAAGATATTGACTGGCATTCGGGCAACAATAGTACTCCTCGTCATTCCAAAGATGAGAAATGGTGGGTTGTTCCTTTATTTTTGAATGGACCCTATATCGCAGTTCACACGCACTCCTCCTGCGAATCTCGCAGACTATCATCCTTGGGAATTTAAGTGGCCCGAGAAGGCAAAAGAGGTATATTTCTTATTTCAGCTTTGCTTTTGCGATATTCCCTTCTTCTTATATTTACTTGAGTTTGCAAAGTTTACGGGTTGACAAACCGAGGAAGAGTTATGAAAGAAACCCAAAGGCGAGTACTCTGGCGATACTCCGATCGATCACGGATGAAGTAAGAAATATTTTCTTTTGTTATTTTTAACAATATTGTTGCCTCTATTTCTTATCTTCATTCGTGTGCGAAGGTTATTGAAGAAACAAACATTCCCGAAGCTGCGAAGGTTAAGGGCAAGAATAAAATCACTCTTCACAAGGACAAGTCTTCTGCTCCGTTTTCTAAAAAACGAAAAACCCAACCCTCTTCTCATTCTAGTTCTCGAACTAGCGAAAGCTCTGACGAGGATGAAAATGAGATTGGTACTTCCTCTGCGAGGGAGAATCACTCGACTATTTCTGCTATGGCGCAATTATCTAGTGTCTTCTCCGACTCTATGCAAGGATTAGGAGATGATCATTTAACTGCTACTTGCGAAGCTCTCGCTAAAATTTGCGATGCCCCGCTATTAGAGGATAATGAATCTTTTCGCGGAGTTTCCCAAACATTGACTTCCAGTCACTTAAATGCTTTCACTGCTTTGGTATGTTCATATTCCTTTGCTTCTCTGTAATTTTGATTATAAGCTTTCTCTTAACAATTTCTTTATTTTCCTTTATAGTCTGGGAGAGCTTCCTTTGTTGTTGCCTCAGATCTCGAGAAAAGACGCGACAACCTTGAAAAGAAAAATCTCCAACTCAAAAAGAAGATCCAAGAACTAGAAACTGAAGTTGCGACGTCTCGCAAGAAAGATGAAAGAATTCAAAAGTTGGAAGTTGAGTCTGCTTCTCAGAAGACTAAAATGTCTACTCTCCAAAGTGCAAATCAACAACTTTATGGTATAAAACTTTTACTCTTCAAGTCGTCTTTATTTTATCACCTGCTTTTCTTTGCCTGATTTATTATTTTCGCAGACATATATAATCTCTCTGAAGAAGCCATTCTTCTCCATTCATTTCCCGAGCCTATGGACAATGATGTTCTTCTTACTCACCTCAACGAATCCTTAAGTAGTTCATCAAACAAAGTTGATTCCCTTCCATTAAATGAACTTCAAACCAAATATCGTCTTTTAGAGATTGAACATAGATCTAGTTTAGGTTTAGCCAACCAATTTAAACAAATGTATCGTGATTCCCATAAGAAAACCAAAACCTTAAGGAAGAAAATTAGTGGTCTCATAGATGACAAAGACCGCATTGCTAATAAAGGTGCACAGGCATTAGCAAAATTTCAAAAATCTCTTCTCGAAGTACAAATTGAACGAGATGAATCCCTTCGTCAGAATGCCATACTTACTGAGCGAGAAGAGCAAGTTCGTTCGCTTCTTGTTATAAATAATGACGATGAGTTCACTTGGGCTGCGAAGGTTCTAGATAATGCCAGGAATAACTTAGGTGTTGATGTTAGTCTTCATGCCGAGCATACTGCCTTGGTTAAAGATATGATATCTGACAGAGAAGGTTGTTTATTATACTTTACTGCTCCTTACTTATGTAGTATTGTTATTGAATTGTTAACTCATTGTCATATGTTTTGCAGAATCCGAGAAGAGATTTCAAACAAGGATTGAAGAACTTGAGTCTGAAAAAGAACAACTCGCACAAGACTTTTCTCTTCGCAACAACAAGTATTCTAAGTTGAAGAAACAAGCGCAAGCTACGATGGCGAACTTCAACAACTATGTTGTTCGCTTTACAATCAAACTATTGAGACAGGTTTGCAATGACCACAAGATTCCTCTTAGTTCATACCCTTGTCTTCTTGATAATATTCCTGAAGATATGCCTTTCTCGACGTTTCGATAGCGAAGCTAGTGAAGAAGAAGAGTCTCAGCGAGAAGAAGGATGAAATCGAAGAATCGATAAAGAAGAAGAATCTTCCAAGAAATAACTTCCTTTTCTTCTTTCATTTCTTGTAATATCTGTATATATATCCTTTTAATCTTTTATTTCTATAAACTTTCATTGTAAATTTCTTGGATTACTCAATATGAATTCAACCTTTGTTTTCTTTACTTGCGCATACTAATCAAGCAATTCTTCTTTTTAGTACATTATCATTTATTTTCTTGTTTCCTTTATGCATAAATCTATCATATGAAAATGAATAACAAAATTTCATCACATGCATTCCCATACTTGCCTCTGTTATTTATTTGCAAATGAGAGATTTATTTTGAAGTTCATCATCGCGACAAGATCGCAGGATATCATCATAAATGAAGAAATCTATTGATCTTGCCTTAACATTTCTTGTGCGGTCTTATTTTGCCTTCCAAATTAAAGGTCTTATTTCGCCACCCCTCGTTGCGACAAAATCGCAGGACGTCTTTACATTTTCATGTAATGACCCATTGACCTTGTCTTATCATTTCTTAAGTATTTTTGCCTCTGCAGGATATTTTATTTGCGACAATATGATAGGTTTAAACACTCTTGCGAATGTAAAATCCCATGACATTGTCGTCTTTGCGACGAAATCGCAGGACGTCTTTACATTTTCATGTAAAAACCCATTGATCTCGCCTTATCCTTGCGTTAGTATTATTGCCTCTACAGGATCATCGCACAAATATGACAAGCCTAAATTTTCTTGCGAAAATAAAGTCTCATGACATTTGCGTCTTTTGACACTTATCAGCTCCCTAATGGAGGGTGCCGCCCATATCTTCTCCCTGGTTGCCCCTTCAAGGAGGCGTACATCGGCCATACAAGACTAGCTCCTCCCATCCGGTCTTAACAACAACCAGTTGTTTTCGCAGCCTCTTATCCCTTATACCTATATGGTTTATGGTTACAAGACTGCACCCTAAGTGGAGTTTTCTTCGGGCCGAGTGCATCATATACCAAGACTTGCCAAGAATGGCCGAGACACTTCAAATGCCCCAGACACTCTTGGCTCAACCGTGTACCCTTGCCTTGAGCATACATCGACTCCTTGGAAGAGACCCTCGGGCGTCCAACCGGGTATAACCATATATATATAGTTGGAAATCCAAGGTATCTCCCCGGATAGGCTTTCATGGGCCCCAAATTTCCATGACTCGGGTTCCGGGAGAGCGGTGTAACCTTTTCACCGAGTCATGTCAAGAGATACCCCTTATATGACGCACTTTAGGTCTTACATTTGCCTCTTGCGAAATATCATTCGCGAACTAAGGTGTACGCCATAAAGGTTCGTCCCATTCACTCACTCTTTCATTTTTGTTAATTCATTCAATCATTCATTTTGTTTGCGAAACTATCGCGCAATCTTACATTGTTTATTCATTTTTGTTTTTCAATTTTTCAATCAAATTGTCATACATTCTTGATGGCGAGATCCTCGCATATTTCTTCTTCAATTATTTTTTCTTCCTCTTACCCTTAACAAGCTTTTGTTATTGCCTTTTGATGATTACTCACTTCTTACACTTTTTGCTCCTGCTACTCTCTGCCTCTGCACCATTCAAAACAAATTTTTAGCTTTCGATCCAACTTCTATTACGAATGTTTCTTTTCCCTTTGTTGAATTTGTTCTGTGCATTTCTGGCGGTGGTGGTAATGGCTGAACCTTCTCTTCACTTTTTAGAAAATGACTTAGCTTTCCTTGGTCAATCATTCTGAGGATGATTCTTTTTATATTTCTGCAGTCATTTGTTAAGTGTCCATGAAAACGGTGGTAAGAACAGAACTCGTGACTTCTATCACTTGGTGGTGGCTCATTCCCCATGTTCCATGGCGCAGGTATGTTTTCCATCAAGAGTATAGCTTCCCATATTTTTTCAACACTAGCATTTAATGGTGGCATTTTGATTTCTTCCCATACTACTATGTGACGTCGCTGCCCTCCATGATAATTCTGCCTTTGACTTCCATAAGTTTCTTGCGGATGATCAAGTCTTTGAATTTTGTTATTGCCACCACGGTTATAGTAGTTCCTTTCTCTCTCAAATTCTTCTTGATCACGGCTTCCCATGGCTACTATCTTTGGCTGTCCATCATCTGTTATCCTTTCTTGTTGACCTTGCGAAGTACTCGCCACCGTGTTTATCAGTTTGGGTAATAAACTTGCATTCGCGGCATTTGAACTTGTATTTGCAATTGGATATGATTCCATCTCATTTTGCCTTTCCTCTAAAGCAATATACTCCTCTTGAAGTTCTCGCAGCTCCGTCATCGTGATCGTATTCTTGACTCTAAAAATTTGAATATATAGCAAATTGGTTGCGAACATGGCGTTTATAAATGATAAAATGAGATATCTTTCATCCACTCTTCCAGCCAACTCGCTACACATCGTCTTCCATCTCACATTTAGGTGTCTTAAACTTTCGCCAACTCTTTGTTTCATTTAAATACATCTTCAAATCCTGGTCGCGAGGAGTTGTTACTTATGTATGCCCCTAAGAATATAGCTTGTAGATGGTTGAATGACGTGATGGTGTTTCTTGGTAAACCTTCAAACCACTTCAGTGCTTCTCCTGTTAAACTTGATGCGAAATATTTGCACAATATAGCGTCATGATTTTCCCATTGTAACATACATCTTACATACGCTTTGATGTGTTGTATTGCGCAAGTTGTTCCATCAAAAATGCTGGTTAATGCGGGTAAATTGCACTTTGGGGGTATTCCTCCTAACTGCACCTCTAGTGTAAAGGGATTTTTCGCAGCTTCTTCGATTGCCTCATCCAATTGTCTTCTTCCTCCTCCTGTTCTATTGTTCAACATTCCTCTCATTTCTGCCAACTCTTTTAAGATTTGTTCGTTTACATCAGGGTTCGAATTTATTGGTCTTTTTAGTTCCGTTTCTCTCCTTCTTCGTTCATGTCTATCTTGATTTTCTTGTTCAGCATTTTCTTCTCTTCTTTCTCTGCGACTTTCTTCTCCATCTCGTTCTCGGATTCGCACACCATTGTATTCATCATTTTCTCTTCTTGGTTGTCTATCAGCTCTCCTTTGTATTCTTTCATACTCTTCATTGATATTTCCATTGTTGCGATTTTGCTCGCGCCTTCTTTCTCGATTGTCATGATTATTCTGCCGGATTGCTTCCTCCAATTCTCGTTCTTCCATTTCTACTCTTAATCTTTCCCTTTCGCGAGCTAGACGCGCTTGTTCAATATAACGTCTTTCGATGTCATCTTCAATCTCCTTTTGTTTCCTCTGTGTTTCTCTTCCATGCAGTATTCTTCTTCCTTCTTCCGGATTTTCTTCATCAATTGGATTATTCTGCTGCCTATTTCCTTGATTTCCATTATTTTGGTCACCCTGTAAAATCTCTGGACGCGGAATACACACCATTTCCCTTCTTTCGCAGTATCCTTCACTGAGATTTAGCTCTCTTTCTAAATTTTCTTCATTAACATTTTCTACATGTAACATTCTCCTTCTATCATCTCTAACCGATCCTGATCTTGACCTGGTATTATTTCTCGACCTCCTATTTTGCAACCTCATATTTTCCATTCTTAACTCATGGTTTTGCCTTGTTAAATTTGCGCGTTCTTCCACTTCTAATCGTCTTTCTTCATGTATTGTTTGTCTCAACGTTTCTAATGCTACAATTTCTTCATTTCTATGAGCTGTTTCTCCCATTTCTTCTCGATTTCTCTCCTCTTGTTCATTATTTATCAATTGTTGCACTTCTTCTCTTTCTTCCACAGAATCTGATCTCCATGTATGCACGCTCACCCTATCATAATCTATTACTCTATTCGGTGCTGGTTGAATTGGTGGTTGAATTTGACCTTCTTCTCTATCTCTTGCGTTTATTCTTGATGGTTCACCTACTTCATTTCTCCTTTCTCCAGCTAATCTCCTACTTCTCCTCACAATTGCTGGTTGTTCTGATGCATTCCTTCTTCTAGCCATTTCTCAATTTTAGTAAATTGTTTGAAAATTATTCAAAATTTCTTTCTCGTTACTCCTGATTCTTTCAATTCACAAAATTGGTCTTCTACTCAGTCCCTGTTTCTAGCGCATATGTAGTTGCAGGATTTCCTACACTACACCCCTCATTAGCTTCAACACAATTAATCCATTTGAAGATGAATAATAATGAATTTGATTGATTATTTTCTTGAAATGTTTACAAAGAAAAATAGAACAGAATTAAGGAAAGTACAATTACTCTAGATTTTCTCTCTCCTAATGACTTGCTTAACAATTCAAAAAGACCTCTCCTACAACAGACTTACTCGACCCTTTATATAGGATATTACATAGTGGATGACAGCTAAGCTGTCCTTTATTTTCGGGAATCCTTCGCGAAGTATCGCGAGTTCATAAGTGTTTGTCTTCGCGACACTCCTAACTCTCGCCAAGTCTTCACACTTTTCTCATGTTCTGGATGTCGTCATCTAATGCGTCATTTAAATTACTTCCCTGCGACACCTTCGCAATACTGTCGTTTATTGATCTCGCAAGGTATTGATGTCGCGATATTCTGATCCTACATAAATGTATCCAGGCAACAACAAGAGATTGCTTTTGAGCATGATGTTATATTGTTATGTAAATCAGTTTCGTTGTTTCAATTGTTTATTAGAATTATGATTGTAGTTAATTTGCACATTAGTGTCAAGTTGAAACTAATTGAATATTTCCATGATGTAGGATGAAAGTATATTTGTTTGAATATTTCAATTATAAAGAATGTGCTATCATGAAGAATATAAGATTCGTTAGTGTATAAATCAATAGTGTTGGGAGTAAAGAACATAATCTGGGTAAGTATCAAATTAGAAACAGGGATACGAAGCACCAACAGTTGTTAGAGACGAAAATATTATTGCAAAGCCATTAGGAGAATATAGTGAATCCGAGATAAGTGTTTTAAAGCATAGTTCTGACAGGTTGAATGTTATTATCCACGCCATAAGCCCAGATCTTCAGCACCATGTGACTTCGTGCATTAAGTCTAAAGATGCTTTGGATATCTTAGAAAACGTATTTGAAGGAGATACATCAGAGAAAGATGCTAGTCTTCAAAACCTAACTTCTGACTAAGAAAACCTTCGTATGTCTGATGAAGATTCGTATGAAGAATTTAATCAAAAGGTGTCTAGTATTGTTAATGTTTGTTATGCATTAGGGAAGACTATCTCCCAAAAGGACATTGTGATGAAAATTCTGCGATCTTTACCAGCAAGATATGAATCTAAGAAACATGCCATCATGGAAGAAAATAACCTTGATTATACACTTTCCAGAAACAGTCTCGTTGGGAAGTTAAAGATTTTCTATCACGAGCATAGTGTGGCTAAAGATAACACGACTGCACTTAAGGCCACAACCAACACAACTATGACTTCTTCGAAGGAAAACTTATCCTAGGCTGACGAATGCTATTTTGATCATGATGAGGAGACCTTATCTTTGGTCACACAACAAGTTGGAAAAATTCTGAGAAAGTACAGACAAACTGGGAAGTGACGTTCGTAAACCAAGTTTCAAGATGATTCAATTATTCAAGAAGAAATTTATCTTCAAGGAAATAATGCTCTCATTGTGTCTCTTGAACATGCTAATGAGCTTACTTTTGAACATCAGACAGAAAATTCTGCTCCCTGTGCAGAAATATTTGTTGATTCTGATTCGTCATCTGATTTTGAATCAGAAAAGGAGTTGTTATATTTCTTGAATAAAAGTGAAGAAATTCACCAACATAACCTACATTTGAAGAAAACTGTAGAAAAACTTGAATCATCTCTTAAGGTGAAGAATCTTGAGTTAGACAAACTTAATGAGAAATTCACTGAAACTTTGTCTTCTAAAGAAGATGATATTGATACCCTCAAGTGCGATCTACAAAAGCTCTTAGGTAGCTCGGACACGATCTTATCTATGTTGTTTGGGCAAAAGTCCTTTGGTAACACTAATGGTATTGGGTTCTCCGGCAAGACCTCCATCACAAACAACTGTTTCATTCCTGCTAGTTCGCTCAAAGAGAAAACAGTTGGTTGTGATAAAACGGTAGCCAATTCTTCTAAAGTTGAGCTCATAATGCATTGCTCCTTTTGGTGGATGCAAGGGACATGTTCAGGAAAATGTAGGAAGTTCATGAGGAATAACTCAAGAATTGTTAAGAATGACATGCAAAAAGTGAGTCAACTAATGAATAACAATCAAAGAACTTCTAAACCGAGAAGATAAAGGATTAAAAGGACCAGAAAAGGTGAGATTCCTGATAGCACAAATTGCTTTGGAAAGTCACCTAGTGACACAAGCGGTGAGTGTTTCACTCACCCCATTACTACTTAACTGTGGCAATGAATGTAGCCTCAATGTTTAGCTTGAGAAAGTGAGTTTGCATAAAATTTCATCATATTATCTTCTGTGATGACAAGGCTGTTAAAGCATTAATTGACCATATTTATTTTTATTGTGTGACTCATCCTATTTCATAAGAAAGTCAGTATGAATGATTTTTGTTGAGCTAGCTCCAAAAACTCTAGGTTACGTATTTGTAATCCATACTTGTTTCATTGGCCATCTCTTGTGCTCTAAACCCTGTTTATTCGAGATAATAAGATGCTCCAATCTTATATGAAAACCCTTTTGGGATTGAGTAGCCACAATTTACATAATAGGATGTTGGTCAAAGTTTGTGCACAATCATTTGAGCCCACTAACGGCAACATCTATTATATGTCCACTGGTTCACGGACCTTAATAGAGAAAATCATTTTCTTTATTTAGGGTTGACAATTACTCTCATCTTATTAAGAAAGTTTCGGTTCCATGGCTCCTGTGACAAGAGGAATCACCAAAAATGATGCAGTAGAAGTTGTTAACGTCTACCTGTGTGAAGGAATCAAATTATAAAGGAACCAAAAGAAGATGTCAACTCGAGATGAAAAAGGTTCTTCCTTAACTTGTCTTTTATCCATTTATCAACAAGATAATGATTTTATGGCTACGGTGAAGAACTTCGTATGTAAGAGGAATAATTTAAAGTTTCGAATCAATCACTATATGGATGAGATAACTTACTATGAACACTCGCTAGCTTAGTCAAAAAGTACTCTGAGCAAATTGAGGGCAGAACTTAGTGAGTGAACATACATCTCTAAAGACTTAGAAAAACTAAATGATCCTATCATCAATGAGTCTTTCAACAATGAGAAGGAATTCTCTGCCCAAGATATTAAAAACCTGATGCATGTCTAGGAAACTTCTTTTGAGTATTTTTCTTGAGAAGGATAACTAGGGTTTGGTACAACAAAGATTGTGATTACACATAGCTATTTCCAACGTTTTCATCTTGTATGTTTTTAGATTTATTTATTTAAATTTTAGAGTTTTTGGAAGTTCACTTACCTTTTTTTGATGAAGTTCTCCAAAAGCTTCGGTTGATCTTCGACCTTCAAACGATAGTACTCAAATGATGACTGGTTCATTTCTCAACTACCGCTATCCTAGACCGAGACTTAACTAATTGTAGACTAGAAATCAAGATATAGTTTTCACAACTAAATTTGACAAAAATTGAGATAGAAAAACTTGTGAGTTCGGCCGAGCAATGCTCTAACATTTATCTTTACAATTAAAGCAATTATACATGTGTGGTATTCATACTTTTATGATCCCATAGTTATTTTGATCTCTAACTTAGACTATATACCAAGTTACATCTTCTTGAAGTAATTCTTTGACCATTGTATTGTTTTAGTATGATTAAATAAAGTGTCTCTGTGTAGGTTGATACGAAAAAAATTGTGGTATACTCAGTACCCTCGTCATTCCAATGTGATCCATTCTCGAGCTCGATCGCGCTAAACTAGCAAAAATATCAGCATTCAATTGCTATTGTCTTTTAATGATTGTGAAAACTTGAACTGTTAACATGAGAAACTATTAATTCTGCTTTATATATATTTTTCAATTTTTTGGTACCGCTAAAGTATTGATCTTAGATATTTCGTATACTAACAATAAACATATTTTATAATATAAGTCTTTTAATTACTGTTTTTCGTATGTCATTCATATGTTACTTTTTTATATTTAAAAATATAAAATATATGTGATTCATGTGATACTCTTTTCTTTTTAAAAATATGAAATACTATGTATATTTTGTAACTGTATTTGAATAATGCTTTGTTTTACTAGATTTATTTTTTGCTGAGTTTCTTACTTGGAATCGTGATTCCAAAGTTTTATGAGTTGTTTAACTTTCATCCTTGTATGATTTATACACATATAGAATTAGAAACACGTAATTGGGGGATATAGAAACTAATTGGGGGATATGAATTACTTCCCCCAACCCATGGTGTGTGCTAAGGGGTGACTTTTGGGGGCGAAAATACTAAAATACCCTTCCCACAAAATAAAAATCAAAAACTTAAAATCAAAAAACAAAATCATATCCCCCATTTCCATCTCCACTTCTTATTAATCTTATTTAGGGTGGACCTTTGAAACCCAAATATTTCCCATTCCCTTTCAAATTATAAACTCTCCCCACTCTATATCAAATTCTCTTCTCCTCACTTTGGAAACCAATTTTTTTTTTATTCGGAAGTGATGAAGATCATGCTGAAAGTGATGATGACCTTTCAAATTCTAAACTCTCCCCACTCTATATCAAATTCTCTTCTCCTCACTTTGGAAACCAATGTTTTTTTATTCGGAAGTGATGAAGATCATGCTGAAAGTGATGATGACCATGCCAGAATTGATGAAGACCATGCCAGGTATCATGATACCGGATAGTCTTCATATCAACCGACCATGCCGCGGTGGGTGATTAATACCGAAAAAAATTCAAATCGGAAGTGATGAAGACCATGTCGGAATTGATGAAGACCATATGTCGGAACATGATACCGGCATGCTCGAGAATTTCCTATCAATGCCGGTAGTCAAGTGAAAAAAAAATCAACATTCTGGATACTTTTCATCTGTTCCGGCATAGAATTTAAGCAAAATACTATGCCGGAACATGTACCGGCATGCTCGAAAACTAGATTACCATGCCGGTACCTGTTCAAAACCAGAAAAAAATCAACTTTTGAAGATCAAAACCAGAAAAAAATCGTAGACATTAACAACTTCCGGCATAGAAAATAAAGCAACATGGTATGCCGGAAAACAATACCGGCATGGTCTTCATATCAACTGACCATGCCGGCAGTGGACTGATTAATACCAGAAAAATTCAAAAAGGAAGTGATGAAGACCATGCCGGAATTGATGAAGACTATATGCCGGCACATGATACCGGCATGCTCGAGAATTTCCTATCAATGTCGGTAGTCAAGTGAAAAAAAAAATCAACATTCTGGATACTTTTCATCCTGTTCCGGCATGGAAATTTAAGCAAAATACTATGCCGGAACATGTACCGGCATGCTCGAAAACTAGATTACCATGCCGGTACCTGTTCAAAACCAGAAAAAAAATCAACTTTTGAAGATCAAAACCAGAAAATACTTTGCTTATGAACAATTTATGAACATTTCCAACAATTGCCCGCATGGGCTTTTGGTTGAATACCATGCCGGCACCAAGCTTTTTCAGCTGCAACAATGGTGGATTCAAAGAATAAAAATCAATTTTTCAACCTCTTATTAGCGGTAATTCTCTCATCACAATCATCTTCCATTTTCAAAAAAAAAATTCCACTCAATTGTGAGTTGTTATCATTAATCGAAGATTGAAGATATGATTGTTGTTGTAATTGAGTTAAAGATTCAGCAGCTGCAAGTCTCTCACCACAATCATCTTCCATTTAAAAAAAAAAAAATTCTACTCAAATGTTTTTCCCTCATTCTACTCTCAACTAACCCACACAAATTCAAATAAACATAAATACACAAATTATATCCCCCAAATCATTAATATTTTACTAATCAGGATTAATTACTAATTATGATTAGGGAGGGTTAGATTAGGAATTAATAATTTAATTATATAAGGGGTAACCCAGCTAGGATATTTGGATCCCTATTTTGTCATTTAGCTATATCCCCCAATTAGTTTTCATATCCCCCAATTGCGCGTTCTAGAATTATAGATAAAAATAAGTACAAAAGAAAGAAAAAAACAGACCTGAACTTTTTTTCGCCATATGTTTTTTATACCCAAACCACATCAACACAATCACATCTATTTTTTTTAGAGTATCAATATTACATTACTAAAGCAACATAGTATAAGATATTAAATTTACCTAATAAGCATTTGTGTCTTAATTTTTTGAATCATATAAAAACAAATAGGTAATTATGAAGTTGTGTGGTAGACTAAACATGAATACGTTGATAGAAATCAACAAATAATACCCAAAAGGGAAAGAAAATCATCAACGTTTGAGTATAAAATGGACCACAAGACCATACTCCTAGACGTATCTGAACAATGTCCGTAAAGTTTAGATCTAAGAAGGTCACAACTACCATAAGAAAGAGACTCCATTACCAAAGGTAACCTTACAACAACAGTAGTACCTGGCTGTAGGTTAATTAGTAAGCTGACGATCCACTTCTCTTGATTCCACAGAGAAACAACTGTTGTATCAATGCCGTCGAGTACAAATAAGAATATAATGTTAAAAACATTAGTAGAAAATCTATATTATCAAAAAGATAAAATAAAATGGATTTAACTTGTTCCGTTTTTTTACCTTTGTTCTTTGAAATCCTTATTCATTGAAAACATAATATACGAAAGTGTTAGAGCATTGCTCTTTTGAAACCACCAAGCGTTGGTATGTCAAGTTTGGTTACCAAGTTTAGTTCCAAAACTCGGAGTCTTGAATCAATTAGTAAAGTCAAATTCATTAGGTTAGACTAGGAACATATGTATAAATGATGAGACTTTCTCTGGTTACTCATGAATAACTGAAGACGTATCGAAAATAACAAAGACATCATCATTTTGTTCGAGGTTAGTAACTACAGACTTGACTTGTTCCATTTCTATCTTTTGATATTTGAAGTTTATATTCATTGAAAGCATAACATGTGAAGTTAAGTTTGTTGCAATGACTTTAGGTTTGGTGAACTATGTTCAAAGTATTATTAAGGAATGATATACAATAGTTGTTTTAACAACTCAAGTATACAGAGTTACAAAATGAAATGACTTTAGGTTTGGAGAACTATGTTCGAAGAATCATAAGGAATGATATACAATAGTTGTTTCAACAACTCAAGTATACGGAGTTAGAAAATGAAATGACGAGGTTGCCGAGTACACCATAATCTTTTCATAATACCTACTACAAAGACACCTTGTGTAATCTTACAAAAAAATTGTTTCCAAAAAATCACTTCAACAAGGTGTAAATTGGTATATAGTATGATTTCGAAACTGTAATGACTCACAAGCTCGTCAATCCTATCTGACCGGTCAAGAGACGATTTAACCGATAATGACTTGATCAAATAAATATGAACATTAGATAACAAAAATTAATCGAACAATGATCTAGAGATGTAACTAGTACCAGTGGATAACTCTCGAAAATTTATACGAAATGGACTACTTGAAAGGATATCGGACGAAGAAAAAATTATCCAATAAAGGCTAAAATAGTTATTTCGCATATATAATGTTATTAAGGCAACCGATAATTCTATGCATGACACCTCCATCATTTCAAGTTTTATTATTGTTCGGTTGCCATATCCAAATTATTGGGTGCAGTAGTAAGACCATTTACCAAAATGAGATCGAAGATAATTTCATTCTCCTCATCTTCTTATTTTCCTCTTCTGCTCTTCTTCCGCTTTTCTACGAGTGATTCGAGAGATAAGGATAAGAGTTGTTTTTGATAAAAATTGTTGATAAAGATATATAGTTGATGGAAGAGATGATGTTATAATGAATTTTGAAAGAAAATAATTAAAGATTATTGGAGTTTTACGATATGATCAGATTGAAGCAGAATTTACGATTTTCAATTTAGATGTTGAGTAGTTTGGAATTTAGATGTGAATGGATTAAGAGGGAGGATCCATGGACACTCTTAAATGGACAAGGTCGGACAAGATTTACGCCATTTTCTCCGGCAAACTCAAACGACAATGAATTTAAGTCTAATACTTTATTGACATGTTCCTATTATCAGACTTTACATTCCCACCAAAAATGAATGCAATTCGAAATAGCAAACCTGACCATCTACTGATCTTAATATCAACCGTTAATTTTGAATGGCTGATATTCAAAGGGGTAGATGGTGGTTTTATACATCTCGAATTGTGCTAATTTTTTGTAGGAATGCAGAGTCCTATAAAAATAATATACCATCAAAATATTAGACTTAAATTCATTATCGTTTGGGTTTTGCGGAAAAAATAGTGCAAATCTTGTCTGACCTTGTCTATTTAAGAGTGTCCATGGATCCTTCCTCATGGATTAATATGTTATGAGTTGTTCTTGATGTGTCATGATAGAAAACAAGAAGGGTAGCCCTTAAACAAAATTAGGTTTCTAAAAACACACTTTTACCCGTTTTCGAGGAGCGCGCTACTTTTATTTGAATTTCTGACACGTACATTTACACGTATAGAAATATTCACCGTTAGATATACCAGATCGACACCGTTGAAATATTCACCATGTACAGCAGTTTTATTTTAATAATATTACAAACCCTAACTTTAACGAAGGACAAAAACCAACTTTCACTCATAAACCAAATCTTACAGCTAAGATACTCTGTAACAACCTTAATATTCTATACCAAGACGTACAGTATCAATAATCTCATCAAAATTCAAATATATTTTCGTTGACTTCTTCTTCTTCAGTTAATAAAACCACACACTTCCCCCTGAATCAACATTCATTACTTCATCTTCTTCGCAGAGCTCTGCTTCAAGATTCAAAAAATACCTTACGAGTCACAACCGAGTCAAACCGTTTTCGTTATTTTTACACAGAGTTTGGTCGGGTTACAATGGGTTGTGTGTCTTCATCATTACTAGACCAAGATGACGAGTTTACTCAAATAGGTGGATCGACAGGAATCGGTCATCATTTTGTGTCACTCACATCAACAACGTATGGTTTGTTAACTGTAGATTCAACAACAAAATCTTCAGAGCAAAACCCAACAACACCACCTCGATTTGTTGGGTCCTTCTTAAAAACGAGTCCACTGTCTGAAGCTAAATCGGTTCGATCTGAACCTGTTCCTGAAGTTATTAACTCGTGGGAACTCATGGCTGGTCTTGATTCTGAATCTGCTCGTTTCTCTCCTATCAACAACAACAACAACCCGAAACCTTCGTTTTCTCTGCTTGATACTGTCGCTGAACTTGATTCACGTATCTCGAGGTCACCACGTTTGGTCCTCCTCAATAAGGAAAATTCAAACCCTAATCATCGCCCAAGAGATTCTAGTTTTGAAAAGCATTATTATAATCTCGATGAATTTGAGAAGAAATGTCCGGTGAACGGAGAAAACAGAGTTGTGATTTACACAACAACATTAAGAGGAGTAAGAAAAACATTTGAAGATTGCAATGCAGTGAGAGCAGTTTTTGAGGGATTAGGGATTGTGTTTAATGAAAGAGATATATCAATGGATAGAGGGTTCAGAGAAGAATTGAAAGAATTGTTGAAAGGAGTTATTAGTAATAAACAAGGAAATGTAATACCAGTACCACCTAGGGTTTTTATTAAAGGAAGATATATTGGTGGATATGAGGAGGTATCTAGAATTCATGAACAAGGTTGTTTAGTTCATTTACTTGAAGGCTTACCAAAAACTAAAATTGGTGGTGCTGTTTGTGATGGGTGTGGTGGTGTTAGGTTTTTACCATGTTTTACTTGTAATGGGAGTTGTAAAATTGTTAAGAAAGTAGTTGTTAGATGTCCTGATTGTAATGAAAATGGGTTAGTTCTTTGCCCTATTTGTAGCTGAACCTCAATCTAATCTAATAATGCATTACTTCAAAGCTGGCCTAATTCAGTCACTGTTGTTGATCAATTGCTTCATTTTGTATGTGTAAATTACTATGCCGTTTACCCTTGTACTTGCTTAAGCCAGGATGGGTCAAGCTGCAGAAGCAAAGGAGATGATGCTTTTGTCTTTGCAGTTGGAGCACACACGCATATTTCAGAAAACAACAGAAGGAGGCAGGTCCATTCTATTTAGTTTTACTTTACTATCTTATCATGTGTTCCCATGACTTGTGTTTTCCAGTTTAGTGGATTGTATTTCAAAATCTACAGGTTTTGTGGGTATCCAGTTCATCAAAAATCTGAAAGCTTTTATCCTCTAGTAGTTAAATTTCAGTTTGAATTTAGGTTTGAGACCATTTGAGATTTTACTTGCTTATGCTGGGATGGTTCAAGCCACAGAATCAATGGAGATGATGCTTTTGTCTTTTGTTGGACCAGCAGTTCAAGCTGAATCAAGCCTTTCTTTTCGTCAAGAAGGCATGATTCCTAGTGTTGTCTTTTGCTGGTATGCTAGTTGGAGCACTCACTTTGGGGCATAGTTTTAGATAACCACTGAAGGAGGCAGGTTCATTCTATTTAGTTTTACTTTTCAATCTTATGCTTCACATGATTGTTCCTCCAGTTTTAAACTACAATCTTTTTGATTCAAACATTTGCTTCTGCTTTATCTTTAACCGAAGGGAAAAACATGTGTTCCCTATGAATTGTGTTTTCCAGTTTTAAACTACATTTTTTTTTATGCAAACCTTTTCTTTTGCTTTATCTTTAATCGAAGTGAAAAACATGTGTTCCCTATGAATTGTGGATTCATGAAGAATCTGATAAGTGCTTAAACTATGGGTATTATTTGGTGGTTATACTTATACTGCACTGAAATCATCAAAATATGGTGCTACCATAACAATACAAGTACTGAACTTCCTGTTCCAGACTGATCAAATAGGGAAATTATTCTGATGCCATTTGGATTAGATGCAACTGCTAGGCAATACCTAACATGACTGAACTTGAATCAAAACAAAACTCTTCTGCTTTTGCTACTTTCACAGAGTTAGTGAGATCAACACTTCTGTTATGGATTGTGTTCTTTGGTAATGCATTTTCATATTACGGTCGCGTATTGCTAACTTCGGAGTTAAGCACTCAGAATAGTCAATGCAACCCAACTTCCTTGCATTCAGGAAACTCCCCAACCACAAATGACAATCTCTATATAGATGTTCATATAACGAGTTTTGTAGGTAAATTAAAATGACTGGTGTTGTTGGTGATTGTGCAGATATAACCGGAGTAGATTAGAAGAAATGGTGCTGTAGGAGTGGCTAGTTCAGTGGGAAGAATAGGAGGCATTATATGCCAAATGATGGCAGTAGGTTTGATACATGGATGTCACCAAACACTAGCCGTTTTCTTATTTGAGGCAAGTGATGCAAACTTAACGTTAATTCTGTAATCATCATCATCTAATAGCGACATCACTGTAATTTGACTGATGAAATACATTATTCTTTTTATCATATCTGTCATAGTTGACTGAAATTCACATCCATTTTTTTTTTTCTTACTCACTCAAGGGGAGATAGAAAATGTTAAACAGTTCTGTGATAAAGACGGTGACTGCAGTGAGATTCAAACACGTTGAATGTCAATAGAACATGACTGAAATTGTGGGGAAGTAGAAATGTTTATGAATCTTACAATACTTGTTGAGAATCGAGATACATAACCAGAAACAAAACAACTAAAACATCAATTTCCCCTTATTAAAATGAGAACATACTGCTAGAGAGATCCCTAGACACAACTTGAATGATTCTTGTTTTGTTTCCTAGAGCTCAAGGACCTGTTTCCAGGATGATCTACTAGTAATATCATCCCACCAAGCACTCACATGTTTCCTGTCCTTGATCATATAAGCCTTACCAATATCATTCTTTTCGATTAAGCAACTGAGGACTCTTCTCGTTGCGGTCGCCATAGCCGGTCCATATACTTTCACTACCATTTTTGATTGATTTGATTAGCTTTGCTGGTGAACAAGAACTGAAGTTTGAAGAATAGATGTAGAATAACAAATGGAGAGTGAAGTGTAAAGTTTGTGTTTATACGCATTCCTTTGGCCATTAAATGAGTATTACTCAAAGTGATAGGCAAGAGAATCTTAAAAGTTGGGGATATGCATCTACTTGTGAAGAGGCATGTGTGGCCAATCACAGTTTTAGTTGGACCTACTACCAAAGATGCCCCGGGGGCGGGAGCGATCAGACTTGGACCATCTTAGTCCAACCGCCGTCCATTAGGTGCACACTATTGCTCTCAGTAGCGACTAGGATGTTGACTTCATGTCTTTTACAGGTGCTTACTTGATGACAAGGAAACCGATACATTTCTAATTTCCCAGACCGAGTAACTCTGCATCATAAATAGCCTGGCTTGATTGGGGTATACCAGATTAATTGGGGTATACCCAATAAGACAAAATAGGGTCATTTTGAAGTAAAACCAAGCCACCCTTAACCTTGTATTTTCAAAATGGCAAAATTGCCCTCGTTTAATTAACACTAAAATTTTGATTAGATTAATTAATTAAATTTAAATTGATTGAATAGATTAAAGAGGCGCGATCGGTTCACAGACCGAGTCTCACAAACTTTGTCACAAAGTCCCTGGACCATTGATTTCTGTCACTTTGAATGGCTATGATTAACTGATAAACACGCGGATCTGTAAGACAACCCACGACCCGATTTTACATATAATAGACTCTTCATCGTTTTTTTTTCTATCTCCTCCTAACAGATCATCTTCCTCACCAATCCTTCTTCCACTTTCTATGAAATTAAAAGTTCATCATTCGATGAAACTATGGAAAGTTTTCAAATCTCGAAACGATTGTTAGGTGAGCAAAAATTATTTTATGTCTGAGGTTTTCTTTAATTTGGGGATTGAGAGATGTGAATCATCGATTGAATTTTTCCTTGAATGAAAGAGTTGAATTAAACGTGCAAGAGTTGTGTTCTTGAATGAAAGATCTCAACCTAGGCTCGACAAAGGTGTAATCAATACTTGTGAAGTCTTTGAACACGGTATTCTTGATTCCTTCAGATTCCGTTCTCTTCATTGCAAGGTAACAATCGATCCCAAAATCCCCTATTTGTCAAATGCAATCATCATTTTTGCTTAATTTTCTTCATGGGTTTTGCTTCAAATTCCGTTCTCTTCATTGGAAGGTAACAATCAATCCCAAAACCCCCAATTTGTCAACTGCAACCATCATTTTTGCTTAATTTTCTTCATGGGTTTTTCATGGAATTGGTTGATTGTGTCTATTTGGGTGTTCATGGAATTTGGTTTTTCTCTATGATTCAGTAACTGACTTGTTTTACGGAATAAAGTTTGTTTCATGGGGTGCGCAACTGATTTAAATTCTTTATGCAGCATATTTTGGGCTTCTTGAGCTTGCCGGACGAAGAGAGTAGTGATAAGGCGTTCAAGGAAATCAACTGAAAGAAGCGGAACAAACGGAGAGAACGAGAAACAAGAGTTTATTTAAATCGGGTAGAAGAGAGAGAAATCGATAATTGAAAGATATCTAAACTGTTAATCGGGTCATGGACCACTCACTAAAACCCGCATGTTTTTTTGAATCTCAGCCGTTTAACTCGCGCAATCCATTGGTCAGGAGACTTTGTGACAAAGTCTGTGAGACCAAGCCTGTGAACGGATCGCATCTCTAGATTAAAACTTATGAATTTTAAGTTATGAAATTTTGTTTTTGATTGAACTTTTATGGGATGATTTTTGATGATCTTTTTTTTTTTTAGAATATCTCTTGCAACGAAAATGAAGCACACAACCGAAATACTTCTAAAAAGGGGATTGCAAATCATATATATGAAATCATACTCAAAATCAAAGAATAAATCAACACTTTCTGTTCTCGAAGTATGAAAAGTCTAGCAAGTCGACTAATGAAGATCATCCGCCAAAAGTGGCCTATGATCTTCATCGTCGACCTTATGGACTTTTGTTTTTGACATACAGAGATGACATAAAAATTTTCGGGGTAAAGAGGTATTCAAAAATACCCTTCCGGTCAAGTTTTGGCCTAAGAAGGTATTCAAAAAATACCCTTCCTACATTTGTATTTGGCCGGCAAGGTATTCTAAAATACCCGCCTACTTTGTTGAAAAATTTACAATCCGCGCCATGGTCATTATGAAAAGCTCGGCAAGATATGCATGTTACGACCTTGCCGACCAAAAACATAGAAATCATAATTTTCGATTTCTAACCTAATATAACAATCAAATCACACAACACAATGATGGGTTTGAGTTTAAACATCATTTATAGTCTTCTTTTCGCTGGTAGAGTCAACAAATTTTTTGGAAAATCAAAGTTGAAGATTTTTATATGGATTTGGTTGATGGAAGATGAAGAAGAAGAAGAAGAGAAGAAGATGAAATGAAGAGAATAAAAACTGATTTAGGGTAATTAAGATTATTAATGGGTAAGGGTAGTTTTGTAACTTACCCATTAGGACTCCCCCTAAAACCCACAAAAAGTGTCCCTTTAAAATTGGGTATACCCCAATTAATTTGAGTATACCCCAATCTCGCCAGGATAAATAGATACGTTCTCAACGCGTTAAATGATGTACTTCCTTATCCCTAATTTTTTTTTAGATAAGCAAGACGCTTTGCAGAAAGATTTTTGGTGACAAAAAAATAAATGTAATAGAGGAATATATCTTAAGGCTTGGAATTCGATGTGTGTTAGTAAGGCTAATGGTGGCCTAGGTATATAAACCCGTATAAGTTCAATTTAGTTTTATTAACGTAGGAATTACTATTTAGTCCAATTTTTCATGACCCAGTTAATGGCTAGTCCACCCATGAAAAACATTTACTCGTTAGTCCAATTATTTACTCGCTAGTCCAAAAACTTTGTGGAGATTATAAAGTGTGTTTTCTAAATGCCTAAAACACCCTTATATATCTAATTAGTATCAACACATGCAAATATTACTAGTAATTACTACATACTAGTAGTATCAATATGGTCATACTACATATCAATATGTACTATATTAATAGTAAAAAAGAATATGTTACTCGTAAATTAAGTAACTACTCTACTATATTAATAGTAACTAGTAATATACTAGTAGTAACTAATACTATACTAGTATACTAGTAGTAACTAGTACTATACTAGTAACATATTAATATGTAAAATCAATATATAACATACTACATACTAATATGACACTACATATTAATATGTAGTGTCAATATATAACATACTACATATTAATATGTAGTATCAATATTAATATATAATATCAATATATAACATACTACATACTAATATGACACTACATATTAATATGTAGTGTCAATATATAACATAATACATATTAATATGTAGTATCAATATATAACATAGTGCTACTAGTAACATATGTTACTACATACTACATTTGTTCTATATATATGTTACTACATACTACATATTAATACTAGTATACTACTAGTTACTAGTATTAATACTAGTATGTTACTACATACTACATTTGTTCTATATATGTTACTACATATTTTACTACATACTACATATTAATACTAGTATACTACTAGTTGCTAGTATACTAGTAAACTAGTATTAATACTAGTATATATGTTACTACATATTACATATGTTGCTACATATTACATATGTTGCTAATAACATACATAATATATTATATGTTAGGGTTAGTAGAGTAATTTTACTTTTTTAAAATCTTTTTTGGACTAGGGAGTAAATGTTGTTTCCCGCTGGACTAGCCACTAATCCGGGTCGGGTTTAGTGGACTAAACAGGAAATCTCTCTTTATTAACCAGGTTGGCTTGGGTCTTTTAGAAAATCCAGATAAACTGTGGTGTATTATTCTTAAATATAAGTACTTTCCTAAAAATGACTCTCTTTTATAAAAAGAAAAGTGTTAAATCCTGGGTTTGGAGTAATATTTGTAAAGGTTTAGATATAATTAGAGAAAATCATTGTTGGGAATTGGGAAATAGTAGAAACATTCAAATTTGGACAAATAAATGGCTTTCTAATGGTAAAATACTAAAATCCCAAAGCCTAGAAATAACAATAATATCCATGTAGTTAGTAAAGTTTCTGATATAATTGATAACAATGGTAATTGGAATCTTAATCTAGTCAATAATCTGTTTGATGCGAGTGATGTTGAGGAAATTAAATTGCTCGAACCCTGTAATGATGATGACAAAGAGGATAGGAGGAGAAGGATTGGTACCATAGATGGTTCTGTCTCAGTTAAATCTGCTTACAACTATTTATGTAATAGAAATCATAATACCCATGGTGTTGAATGGGTTGGTATATGGAAACTAAATATTATGCCTAGAGTTAAACATTTCTTTGGAAAGCTCTCAGTGGATGTCTTCCAGTTAGGGAGAGTCTGGGTAGGTATACACCTATTGAAATTAACTGTCTTTTATGAAATTGCAATGCTAAAGAAAATATTGATCATCTATTTACTAGTCGTGTCTTCTTTGAAGCTGTTTGGAGGGGTCTCTCCTTTTCCAGTATTTATTATGCGGCAACTAATCTAAATTTTAAAGAATGGTGTCTGCAGTGGTTAAAGGACAATATCAGTAGGGATCACATTGCTTATGTCTTATGATACATTTGGAAATTCCGGTGTCGGGTAGTTTTTGATAATGTTAAGGCTAACCCTGTAGATCTTATTGAGTTTATTAGAAGAGATCTTCCAAATTATACCAAAAATATGAGCTACCTGCCTGTGAAAAACATTTGTACTGCACAATCACCAGCAAAACCAAAGTTTAATACCATGCATCAAAGATATATATCAGTTGTTACCACTTTTTGTTTGAAATGGTGAAGCATTTAAGAGCAGGTTGATGATGCCAAACACTAATAACTGACTAACCTCTGGGGCATAAATGTACACAACAATGAAAGTTCCTGTAATACAAAGCGACCTCCAAACAAAACACGGGTGGTTAGAATCTCATGCTGAAGAAGAAGAAGAAGAGAATAAAATTCTATTCGATCTAATTTTGGTAAATGGTTTTACTACTTCCCCTAGCGATTTGGATATGGAAACCGAACAATAATAAAATTGTTATCTGAAATGATAGAGGTGACATGCATAGAATTATCGTTCTGAGGAGCATCATTACTGATTTTTATTGCAAACACCGTATTAGCTCTCATTTAGCCATTTATTTTCCGGGTGAATGAAATTGCTTGTACTTTCTACAAAAGCACTAAAATAGCGTTATTAGATAAAATATCGAGGTCTAACTAATATAAATATGGGTATAAAATGTAGCACTTACGTGCTTATCAACACCCCCACACTTATATTTTGCTAGTCCTCGAGCAAAACAAAAAATACGTCCGCTAAACAGTTGGATATAAAGATATGTCTGCTAAACAGTGAGACGGATCCACTAAACAGTGGATAGAGATGTCTGCTAAACAACGAGACGAATCCACTAAGCAGTGGATATAGAGACCCGCTAAACAGCTAGACAAAAAAACCTGCTAAACAGCTGATCTCATCATGTAATTTTATTTTATTTTTCGGTTTTCAAGACCAGCTAAACAGCTGGTCATAATATGCAATTTTATTTTTTATTTTATTTTTCCAAAGAGAAACCTATAAATATAAAAATGACCACTCCCCCACACTTAAAAATTACATTGTCCTCAATGTAACTGAGTCATCCAACGTAGAAATTAAAATGGGAGATTGAATATGCATCAAGCAAACAAATAAAATATAGAGGAAAGGGAACAAATCTGATGAGTTGACTCCCATGAAGCAAAAGGTATTTGTTTCCCTACTTGTGCCAGCAAAGAATCTCAAACAGGGTGCCGATGCACCAAAGTAAGCTGCCAATCATATATATATAGTTTGAAAAGTTGTGGATCAACCCAATAAATCCGGTCAGCTGTAAATATGAACCTGCAAACACTATAAATTTCCAAAAAGATGTGTAAATCCATTCCCAATAGAGAACAGTCCTTAGTTGAGATAAATAAATCACTCACATGGACAACAAACATTGAATGTATACTAGTTATTATATGGGAAATACGCTCTGAATCAGGCTCAAGATCAGCTGAAATAATCATAGTCATCACATTATCTTCACTAGAAATCAGAGTAGGCAATGTGTTGACAATGTGAAAAGCTACCAGGTTAGCAAACTCAACACAATGGTTTAAACCTGTATCTAAAGCACTAAAATAGTGTGAATGAAATTGCTTGTACTTTATACAAAAGCACTAAAATAGTGTTATTAGCTAAAATATCGAGGTCAAACTAATATAAATATGGGTATAAAATGTAGCACTTACGTGATTATCACATAACCTACTCAAGTATGCGAACGTGTACGCATACCTAAGTGGCCGGACTAAGTTTGGGTTCGCCAGTACGCGAACGTACGCATACCACCAAACTCGGTTAAGTCCCGGAACTTGAACCTCACGCCAGTACGCATACTGGTATGCGTACTTAGTTCCCGGACCTCCACTAAACCAATCAGTATGCATACGGGTATGCATACCATGGTTCCCGGACTTGGAATAACTTGCAATAGTTAGCATACAGTTATGCATACTGTGTTATATCCAATCATGGTTATTTGTTCTAAACTCCCAATTCAATTATTGAAAGATTCTCTAAGACGGAATAACTGTCTCAAACAAACTATTAGCTTCAAAGCAATTTTCAAGTGATCGAATGATCAATACGAAACATTCCGAGTCTACATCAAATGACTGTCTCACACAAATCATGTAAGATGTTATCAGGTGATTTTCACATGATCATCTTTTGACTTTCGTCAAGAATATAAGATGAACTTGGTTAAAGCGAAAGCTTACCAACACATATTTTAAGCGAGTTAAACTCAGCTCGAAATATCAAATGTGTATAATCGAAGTCTATATAGCTATACGACTTTTGTCTCAAATAGGAGATAAAGTAGATAAACTTTTGAGTGATAGATGAGTTCAAGTCTCCACATACCTTTTGTTGATGAAGTTCCACAAGCTCCCCTTACAGCATAGATGTCCATATGGTATTCTTTTCTTTACAATTGTAAACTGAATTTGTGTCATATTTACAACCAAGACTTGTCCCATCACAACACTTCTCTTGATTACAGACTAGACCTTCAACACCAGCATAATGAGAAGCAGGTTTGATTACTTTCTTAGACATCAAAACAAGAATGTTATGAATTTTTTTATTCCGTAATCGAAAACGACATCTCCGTTCAAGATGCCCCTTTTTGTCGCAATAATAACAGTTAAAGGGAATGTTTTTGAATGTTCTCATATGAGATTTTTTTGAAGGTTGACAATATTTTTCCTTAGGAACATTAGCTGCTGAAGGTAGTCTTCCACTTTTGACATCAGTGGAATTTTCACCCGGGGTTTGCCATTAGCACGGAAAAAATAGATCTTACAAGTACTTGGAGTGTTTATTCCTTTATATCCCAGACCACATGTATCACGATGTTCTTTACATGCTCCTAGCATAGTGGATCATTTTGTAGAACTAGCATTGAATCTTTTCAGATTCTCTTCCAGTGATTTGACCTTATCAAGAGCAGCAGCTAGATCATCCTCCAATTGTTTTTTTCTGGCGAGAAAGCTGATCTCTCTGTCGTTAAATTTTTTTTCTTGAGAGTCATATCTTGCTTCAGTTTCTGCAAGTATTTCTTTCAGCACAAAGAGATTTCGACGAAGATTATCACATTCAGAATTTTTTGAACGCACATCTTCTTCACGATCTTTAAGAAGAGATTGTAAGAGTTTGTAACCACAATCATATCCCTTAAAGAGTTTTCTCAATTTCCTATTTTCTAGATAGAGAGGTTTCATATTTTCATCCAAGCAAGCTGTTGACTTCTTTTTCTTTATGAGATGGTCGAAAAGCTTGATATATTGTGAGACTTCTTCATCAACATCTTGTCCCTCTTATGAATCACTTTCATCTGAAAAATCATCCAACTGTTCATCTAGGCATTTTTCCCAGTTGAATTCAGTTTCAGTCCATGGAGAAGATGTGAGAGATTTCTCAAGAGATCCAAGGCTTTGAACCAAATCAGAGTGTTTCTAAAATGATGTTGCGACAGAGATAACACTATTGTCCATAGAGACATACCGCTACAAACACAAACTTATGAGGTCTTAAACGTGTTTACCTACTATGATACCAATTGAAAAAAAAACAGGGGTCTAACAACCACACCCAATATTTTGTTTAGAAATCTGTATGGACTAACTCCAATATACTTTCAAGAGAATCAACTAGACAGTCAGAATCAATCTTAAGAAAAGTATATCCAAGAGTTATATCTTTGTTTCACAAGGTAATCATCAATCAAACAGATATAAATCCCTCAGCCTGATTATTATGTGAAACAACTTGAACAATACCAAAGACCAATTTTCAAGTGTCAATCAATTTATATGAACAACCAAAGGTTGGATTATATAATTGATTGAACTATGCACAACCCGTGATATTTCAATTATATAGAATATATAATGCGGAAAATAAATAGCACATACACCAGAAACATTTTTAACGAGGAAACCGCAAATGCAGAAAAACCCCGGGACTTAGTCCAGATTTGAACACCACACTGTATTAATCCTCTACAAACACTAGCCTACTCCAAGTTAACTTCGGAGTGGAATGTAGTTCAGCACTAACCAATCTCATATTGATCAAGGTACAGTCGCGTTCCTTACGCCTCTAAATCCACGTCGGATTCTGCGCACTTGATTCCCTTAGGTGATCTCACCCACAACTAAGAGTTGTTACGACCCAAAGTTGGAGACTTGATAAACCAATCTGTCTCACACATAAAAGTTTATTGAATAGATAAATCTGTCTCTTACTGATATACCTATGAGTTTTGTTCCGTCTTTTGGTAGATCAAGGTGAACATGAACCAATTGATATACCGGACTTATATTCCCGAAGAACAACCTAGAAATATCAATCACCTCTGTTTATGGGTAAAAATCGTTTCTGCCGATTTCGGTAAATTCGGTAGATGAGTGAGAAACTGGTTCAAACCCTAAACAAATGTGCTGCACGTGAGCACTTTATAGATTCGAGAGATCAATCTGTACAAGTCCGGCCTAAACCAAGAAATGGCCGCGTTCCGGACTTGCTTCACTACAAAGTGGAGGAGAAGGGTTGATTTGGGGAGGGAAGCAAAGAAAGGTGTTGAGGAGAGTAGTATCTCGACTTGTATCGTAAAGTGAAAGCTTAGTAAGCTTGCAAGAGATGAAAGCTTTTGGAGAGCTTGCAAAGTTGCCTTTCCGAGAGTGTAAGTGTAGTATATTTCTCCCGACCGAGACTTGTTGTCCGGTGGAAATAGGTAAGACCTATTTATACAAGTCGAGATTGAAACGTACTGGCCTCATGAAGGAAGAGAGTAAAGGGTGAAATAATGGGAGGAGGTGGTAACCGCATGGTTTAATGGGTGAAAACGTTTTTCACCATTATTTCCTCTTTTATTTGACCGCTTTATTCCTATTCACGCTTTCTTAATGTGAGCGTAGTGTACGCCGCATGTCAGGACCGCCAAACCAAAACCCTAAAGAAGCATCCCCAGCTTTTATGTTGATATCTCGTTGGTTGCGCCTTGAGTGCAAGTGGTCTGCTAATGGCGCGTGTGGCATGTGCCAATGGCATGTGCGGAATGCCTTGGTGGTAGGTTGCATGGTTTGCAAGTTAGGCTACCAAATGCGTGTGTGTTTGGCATGTGCCAATGGCATGTGCAATGCCTTGGTGGTAGGTTGCACGGTTTGCAAGGTAGGCTACCAACAGTGTGTGTTTGGCATGTGCCAATGGCACGTACGGCCATGTTGACCTAGTTGCAAGTCTTGCAAATCCTAGGGCGCTATATTTGGCGTGTGCCAATGGCATAAAGGCTTGGAATATGGCTTGCGCACGTGTTGGCATGTGCCAATGGCATGTGCGGCCATGTTGACCTAGTTGCAAGTCTTGCAAGCCTAGGGCGCTATATTTGGCGTGTGCAATGGCATAGCGACTTGGAATATGGCTTGCAAATGACGCATTGGCATGTGCCAATGGCATGTGCGGCCATGTTGACCTAGTTGCAAGTCTTGCAAGCCTAGGGCGCTATATTTGGCGTGTGCCAATGGCATAGCGACTTGGAATATGGCTTGCGGCACGTATTGGCATGTGCCAATGACATGTGCGCCATGTTGACCCAGTTGCAAGTCTTGCAAGCCTAGGGCGCTATATTTGGCGTGTGCCAATGGCATAGCGACTTGGAATATGGCTTGCGACACGTATTGGCATGTGCCAATGGCATGTGCGGCCATGTTGACCTAGTTGCAAGTCTTGGTGCCTAGGACGCTATATTTGGCGTGTGACAATGGCATAGCGACTTGGAATATGGCTTGCATGCACGTGATTGGCATGTGCGGCCATGTTGACCTAGTTGCAAGTCTTGCAAGCCTAGGGCGCTATATTTGGCGTGTGCCAATGGCATAGCGACTTGGAATATGGCTTGCATGACGTATTTGCATGTGCCAATGGCATGTGCGGCCATGTTGACCTAGTTGCAAGTCTTGCAAGCCTAGGGCGCTACATTTGGCGTGGTGCGAATGGCATAGCGGCTTGGAATATGGCTTGCGGCACGTATTGGGATGTTCCAATGGCATGTGCGCCATGTTGACCTAGTTGCAAGTCTTGCGAAGCCTAGGGCGCTATATTTGGCGTGTGCCAATGGCATAGCGACTTGAGATTTGTCTTGCGGCACATATTGGCATGTGCCAATGGCATGTGCGGCCATGTTGACCTAGTTGCAAGTCTTGAAGCCTAGGGCGCTATATTTGGCGTGTGCCAATGGCATAGCGACTTGGAATATGGCTTGCGGCACGTATTGGCATGTGCCAATTGCATGTGCGGCCATGTTGACCTGGTTGCAAGTCTTGCAAACCTAGGGCGCTATATTTGGCGTGTGCCAATGGCATAGCGACTTGAATATGGCTTACGGCACGTATTGGCATGTGCCAATGGCATGTGCGGCCATATTGACATAGTTGCAAGTCTTGCAAGCCTAGGGCGCTATATTTGGCGTGTTCCAATGGCATAGCGACTTGGAGATTTGTCTTGCGGCACGTATTAGCATTGTTGCCAATGATGCACAGTATGCGTCTTGGTTTGGCATCGCTGCCATGGTGCGCAGAGTGCGGCTTGGTTTGGCATGGTTGCCATGATGCGCAGAGTGCGGCTTGGTTTGGCATTGCTGCCATGGTGCGCAGAGTGCGGCTTGGTTTGGCATTGCTGCCATGGTGCGCAGAGTGCGCTTGGTTTGGCATGGTTGCCATGGTGCGCAGAGTGCGCTTGGTTTGGCATTGTTGCCAATGATGCGCAAAGATGCTTTGGTTTGGCATTGCTGCCATGGTATGCGCAGAGTGCGGCTTGGTTTGGCATGGTTGCCATGATGCGCGCAGAGCGCGCTTGGTTTGGCATTGTTGCCATGGTGCGCAGAGCGCGGCTTGGTTTGGCATTGTCGCCATGGTGCGCAGAGTGCGCGGCTTTGGTTTGGCATTGTTGCCATGGTGCCATGGCAGAGTGCGGCTTGGTTTGGCATTGTTGCCATGGTGCGCAGAGTGCGGCTTGGTTTGGCATTCTTTGCCATGGTGCGCAGAGTGCGGCTTGGTTTGGCATTGCTGCCATGGTGCGCAGAGTGCGCTTGGTTTGGCATTGCTGCCATGGTGCGCAGAGAGCGGCTTGGTTTGGCATGGTTGCCATGGTGCGCAGAGTGCGGCTTGGTTTGGCATTGCTGCCATGGTGCGCAGAGTGCGGCTTGGTTTTGGAATTAGGGTTCGTGGTTGAAAACCCTAACTGGGTATTTTGAAAAATACCCCTATTAATTATTTACACCTGAGTTAAATGCTCTTAGTTAATGTGTCATGGTAAAACTAGGTCATGGGGTTTTACGATTTTACCCTTGTCTAAAAACCACCATCAACATTAAGTCCCCCGCTTAGCTCCTAACAGGGGCTTTGTCATGAGGTAAGCATAAGATGGTGACAAACTATCAACAAAGAAAACGCAAGGAAAATTGAAGGAGGCTTGTCCGACCTTTATAAATGGGATTTGGCATCCTTGCCTCCGGTAGTTTTGCACAAATCGGAGGGTGGCACAATTGGCCCAGCATTTGGGAGACGTTGGGAAGTTGGCGTGAGTTGGGAAACCGAGTGTGCTAGCCGGTGGGACCTGGCAAAGTGTAGAAGCCGTGCGTGCTTGCAGGCGTGACTTGGGCGGGTATTGAGAAGTCGCACGATTGTGGGGGGGCCGGTGCAGCTTGGGCGACGTTGGGAAGTTGGCGTGAGTTGGGAAACTGCGTGTGCTGGCTGGTGGGGCCGGCGCAAGATGTGGAAGCTGTGCGTGCTTGCTGACGTGACTTGATGGGATCGGTGTGAACAAGGAGGGAGTAGGTGTTTCTACAGATAGAAAAGTTTCCTTATTTTGCCTTTCCTTTACGCGCGGCTTCGATTAGGGCATCGTTCATGCCAAAAAATATGGAAGCGTTATGTCCCTCATTGCTTCCTTTCCTTTTTTAAAGGTTCTCATTCAAACCCAACGAATCGCATCATCTCCTGCTTGAGAAAGGTTCTTCTTGTTGAATTTCTCTCTTTGTCATGTCACGCAGATTCAAATCATCTTCTAACCAAATAAAGTTCTCCAGATGAAGGCGCGAGGTCCGACTCTTGCATGAGCATCCCAACAAAGGTTATTCGGGTTAAGAAAATCATACCGTATGTTTTCTTCTTCTTTGGCGGACTGTCGATACTTTACCGCTTGCTTGTTGTATAAATGGAAAATTTCCTTTGTACATGAGATATCCTGTTGGAGCATGCGTCGTTGTTATCGACGAGGATGACCTAGTCGTTCCTTTCATTCGAATCCGTCCTTGTTGATCACCAGCAGACTTGGAGGACGCCGATTTAGGGATCTATCTTACGAAATGGGATGCGCGAGAAGTCCCTGGCCATACTTCGGTTTGATATGATGGAATATATGAACACGTGAATGTAACCTTCTCGCGTGCTTTTGGAGTTTTAGGTGCACATGTACGGATTCATGTCGAGAAATTCCCGTGGCTCGTAAACCTCGATAGTGATGATGTTGAAACCGAAATAACCTGGTTGAGGGGAGTGAAAGCATCTTACGCCGGTAGTCTCCATGCATGACCTACTTTCATTATATCGCCTTGAATCCCCCTCCACGGGATTTGATATAAGCCTATCGTACCTTTTCGGATGCGACACTGGATGCTCGTAAATTACATGATGACATATTCGGATAGTGCAGCTCTGGATCCTCCGCGGCCTCGTAAAGTGTTGAAGGCGTCTTCTATACAAAGAGAGGTGATGATTTTCTTGCGCTTCACCCTTGAAGAGTAGAGGACCTTGTCAGGTACGGATTTTTGGTGGACTGCTCTTCGTAGCTTTGACAAGCTGAAGGGATCCCATGTATATCTTCCGTCCTCAAGTATGGTTTACGTGTTTCCATCCTTGTAGTAATTGCTACCGCGGTGGAGCTCGGCCGGGGAGTGTGGCGGCATGACCCTTGCAGAAGGAGTGGCGTTGAAGCGAACGTTGATGCGAAGCCGGGAGAACGCTGATGTGTAGCTACTGGAGAGAACGCTGATGTGTAGCTACTACGAGAGAACGCTGATGCGGAGCTACTGAGAGAACGTTGAAACAACGCCTTTTGCAACTCTCGAGCCTTGACGGTTACTATTTTGAAGTCTGAGACCGAGTCACGTTCACAAAACTCGACATCCCTCAAGAGAGCAGAGGTTAGAGTCCCCAGCCCATCTATCGATCGTGCTTCCTATGAGAGGTCAGTTTGGGAACGGCTTCCCGGATGGAAACGCCCGCTTCCCGATGTAGTGCAGTTGAGGGGTGCAAATATGTCTTGACGCTATGCCTTGAGAAACATAGAATCTCACACAACTCGCTTCATCATAGACTCGTACGACTTTGTGGGAGAAGTTCCCTCGTATGGTCCCGACTTAAGAAGGGTCTCCGTGAACTCGGGAGAGTTGTTGATTTCCTTTGCTTTCGATTTTGGAGAAGTCTTTACCGATCTTTACGTGTGACGAAATTGGATTGCTTATCCCCTTCTACTCAAGCGTTTAAGAGCAACGCGAGCCTCTTCATCTATAAACGCACGTCCCGTCAAGTATCTTTTGTCTTTTCATCAAATCAACAAGCTAAAAGGAGGCTCGGCTTCTTCCTGATCTTCCAAAGATCTTGACTGATGGTGGAGTAGCGCCTCTCGGTGACGGTTGGAGCTTCCATGCTTGAAGAACCGTTGGGGTGGCGGAAACGGCTCGGGTTCTAGTGATCGTAAGTGTATCGTGCGAGATGACACGGCTTTGATCACGAAGTTCGAGTCATGGCGCTGCGCTTCAAGGGAGAGGATGGTGGCCGGAAGGGCGCAAGATGTTAGCGCCGGAAGGATGCAAACCGTTAGCACAGAGTGTGGTATCGCGGCTAGTATGCGCGCGTGATGTGTGCCTGCATGTGCGTCTCGGTAAGCGTGTCTGGTAAGCGCGTCTGGTAAGCGTGTATGGCAAGCACGTCTGGCAAGCGCTTCTGGCATGCGCGTCTGGTAGGAGCTTCTGTTATGCGCGTCTGGTAGGCGCTGGATCGTCTTAGAATGGGCACTGGCTTGGACTTTTTCTTGCGGGCCCAGTTGCCTCTTCCCATACGTAGCTCAAACAGGAAATCCTTTCCTTATTCAAATTCCAAAAAGTGTTATGCTCATGAAATGGGTTGGCTCCCTTTTTTACCTCGTATGTTTGTTATCACGTCATGGTGTTAGCGGTAGCCAAAGCGTAGTGATAAAGTGGGCGAGCATATTCCAAATATGTACTCCAGCTGCTTTCTCTTTTTCGATTTGTTTTAATGTTTTCTTGTGCCGGTGCAAACCATAGCCATAGGTATGCCTTTCATAAACTTGTGGAAATACTTCATCATAAATAATTCTTCGAATGTCACTGTAGTAACATCTTCCAATAGTGACAGGTAATTATTTTTGTGCAAAGTAGGCACGTATGGGTAGGTGGCTTTTTTTTTTGAAAGGCAAACAAAGCGCCTGATTTATGGTTTTTTTCTTCCCCGGATTTCTTGGGTTGATAGATAAATGTTAGCTTTTGAGGATATTGGATTATTTCTCGGGATGAATGGTTTTGATAAAATGACTGATTATGTTTTGGGAAAGGAATATTGCTTTTATGAAAGTGTGTGCTAGCAATAGGCACAATACTCGTAGTATGACTGGTTTTACTAAGAGCCTAAAAACAGATCGTATGTCTTGCGCAGCCTAAATTTACTCACTTCATAGGTTTTTGTGAACACGCCCTCTCCATGTAAAAGGCGGCTTTGCCGGGTAGCATCGTCAAAAGTCCCCAATCGTTGATAGCATCTTCTTGAGTCCCCGCTTTTCTCGTAGTTTTTGCAACCGGTAACCGGTCGTCCGGTAGTTGAGCCTGATCGAGTGGTAGCATCTTCAAGAAGTCCCCGCTTTATTGTGTAGTTTTTATAACTAGTAACCGGTCGTTCTGGGTAGTTGAGTCGGACCGAGTCGCAAGTCCCCAATCGCTGGTGGCATCTTCAACGAGTCCCCGCTTTTCTCGTAGTTTTTGCAACCGGTAACCGGTCGTTCCGGTAGTTGAGTCGACGAGTCGCCTTCCCTACCATCTTGACATCTCGGGTCAAGAACGAGATCGACAAATTCGACATTGTAGCCGATCGATCAATCCTCCCGCCGTGGTCGCCAATTGTTTATGGGTAAAAATCGTTTCTCGCCGATTTCTAGAAATTTGAGATGAGTGAGAAACTGGTTCAAACCCTAAACAAATGTGTCGCACGTGAGCACTTTATAGATTCGAGAGATCAATCTGTACAAGTCCTACCTAAACCAAGAAATGGCCGTTCCAGACTTGCTTCTGGTCACAAAGTGGAGGAGAAGGGTTGATTTGGGGAGGGAAGCAAAGAAAGGTGTTGAGGAGAGTAGTATCTCGACTTGTATCGTAAAAGTGAAAGCTTAGGAAGCTTGCAAGAGATGAAAGCTTTTGGAGAGCTTGCAAAGTTGCTTTTCCGAGAGTGTAAGTGTAGTATATTTCTCCCGACCGAGACTTGTTGTCCTGTGGAAATAGGTAAGACCTATTTATACAAGTCGAGATTGAAACGCACTCCCCGGCCTCATGAAGGAAGAGAGTAAAGGGTGAAATAATGGGAGGAGGTGGTAACCGCATGGTTTAATGGGTGAAAACGTTTTTCACCATTATTTCCTCTTTATTTGACCGCTTTATTCCTATTCACGCTTTCTTAATGTGAGCGTAGTGTACGCCGTCTGTCAGACCGCCAAACCAAAACCCTAAAGAAGCATCCCCGCTTTATGTTGATATCTCGTTGGTTGCGCCCGAGTGCAAGTGGTGCCGCTAATGGCGCGTGTGGCATGTGCCAATGGCATGTGCGAATGCCTTGGTGGTAGGTTGCATGGTTTGCAAGTTAGGCTACCAATAAGTGTGTGTTTGGCATGTGCCAATGGCATGTGCGAATGCCTTGGTGGTAGGTTGCACGGTTTGCAAGGTAGGCTACCAGCGTGTGTGTTTGATGCGTGTCGTAACCACAACAAATTAATTAATACTTTACTACCTAATTAACTAGTAATATAGGGTAGTCAAGGTCGATCCCACGAGGAGCACGAGATTCTAGTTGTAAAAATTGTCACGAAAGGGGGGTGTAAAAAGCAAAATAAAAATAAACAAAGCAATTAAAATCGAAAGTTGAAAGATGAAAACAATAAGAGAGAGAAGATCAAGGAATCCTTCTTCGTTAAAACAATGAATCAAGTTATGTTCTATTCTACTTGTTATTAGTCACAAATTATCACCAACCGTAGGTAAAGCAAATGCTAGCCGCTGCTAAACCCCTAAATCCCTTGTATCACCGGACACTAAGTTCTCGACTACCGGATTCTAATCACCAAGCCACCTAGAATTAGCTCAACCTAGATGTAACTTGGCTCATGCATTAAGTTCTATGAATTTCTTAGGTTGATATTAGTAGTTAGACTCTTAGCTCAAGGTCCACTTGCTAACGTTGTTTCTACACACAATTGCTCCACTAATCCCTCCGCAAGGTCTCGTGTTTGCTACTTATGTAAAGAGTCAAGAAACGATTACTTATCTCCTAACTTTCACTAGCATTAGATCAAATTAACAAATCAATTTAGCGTGCACTCCAAACAATCTATCAATCAATCATGAATGTCTTTAAGATCACTCCTATTAGTAAAAACAAGCGATAATTATGTGAAAAACTTCAAGATAGAATTTGAAAACAAAAACTTAAATCATATGTTAAGAACTAGGAATTCATCCTCAATCAATAAAATTAACTACTCATGTTAAAAGAGTTCACACAAAGAATAAGAAAAGAAAAGAATTGTGTGTAGAGATGTGTGTAGAAGTTGTAGAAAACTTCTCTATTTATAAGCTTCAATATTCTCCAAATCTTCCAAGGAATAGAATCCTTTTCCTTTTGCAATTCAATTTCCAAATCCAAGTCTTTCTCTTCTTTTCTACCTTCTCTTTCCAAATTTGAGTCCAATTCTCCATCCAATTCCTAGCCCAAGTCTTCACACCCATGAGAGAAGTCCATAGAAAATTCTGAAATTTTGGCTCACGAAAAACCGGATTGTGGCCGGAATTTGGCCGGAAAACGTCACCGCCGCCACCTGGAAATTTCTCCGCTAAGAGAATATTCGACGGAATATTCCGTCCTCGGCTCCTCCGTTAGGACTAACGATCAAATGGGTCAACCGTCACCAACAAATAGTCAAAGGTCAAGGAGAAGGAGTGAGTCGACTCGAGTTAGCTTCGACTCGCCTAATCGGGCTTACTCGGATGAGTCGGGCCATCAATCACCGCTAACTCGGCCGACTTAATCCTATTTCACCACCTGAATCGGTCCCCGAACTCTGGGGGATCGGCCATCGGATCGTCCGGACGGCCCGAGTCGGCCACGGGAGGGGGAAAATTGGCCGAGTTTCGGCTGCTTATAGGGCTTTCCTACCGTTGTTTCTGTGCCATTCTTTCCCCGCTCTTCTCCTCAGAATCCTAGCATACATCTACTCTTCTCGCACTCGCTCAAGCTCCCCGTAAAACATCAATTTCTCGCAGACTCAACCCATTTCACCACCACCAACAATGACATCAACTTCTTCTCCGATTTGAGTACCGAACCCATTCATTTACTCTTCACCGTAAACCCCTAACTGCTTCGTGTATAGTCAATCACAGTTTGAGCAAAGAATCTCTCCTTCACCGATTCAATCTCACAGATACCTTAATCTTGCCTCCCGTCCGTTATATCAACAATTCCATCTTCCAATTTCTTTTCGATTCAAACAACAAAGCAAAGATCGATTTTCATGAATTTCTCTCTCCGCCTCACGATTCAACAATACCTAAATCACAAGACCCATTTCTTCATTCTACAAATTGCACGAACCCTAACTTTCTCGAGTTTGCTCTCTCAAACTTCAATTCACCCGAGTCTCTGGGTTTGATCTCTTTCCCTCAATTGCTCGATCTACAGCAGCAGCCATGTCTCAATGGATTCATTGATTTAATCATCGAACCCTAATTTCTAGTTTCTGCTTTTCTCGATTCAAAGATCTCCCGAGCTCACAACAAATGGCAAGTTTCCAACAACAACATCACCATCATCTTCTCCATCTCTCGTATTAGTCTCTCGATCTCTCTCACCATAGTTACTTTCAGTGAAAGAAAGTAAATGAGGAGAAGAAAATATCTTCTCGATTTGAGCCGGGTTATTCGGGCATGGATCCGGCTCGGGTTTGGATCCGGGTACATGGATGGGCTTAGGTTAGGGTGGATCGGACATGGGGCTTGGGTAAGGGTTAAAGTTCACTCCTTCTTGGATAAGGGACACCTCTTTGACCTCCCTTAACTCGTTATTGTCCTTCCTTCGCAATTTGAGTCACCCCTAACCTTGGCTGGGCTCCATATAGTATTCCTCCTTGGTGAAATGACAATTCTACCCTTTTGCTAAAATATGGTGGTTTCTTCTCCTTTTCCTCCGTGTGACTCCATAGTAGCTACAAAACTCAAAACAAGCGTAAAATACATAATTTACAAGAAAAATAGCAAAGAAAGCATAAACTCTTAGATAGTAAATACTGTATTCTACACCTATCAAATTCCCCCACACTTAGACTTTGCTAGTCCTCGAGCAAATCAAACTAAAAACTCACAACTTCAAAGCTGTTCAAGGCGTCACAAGCATCCAAAGAGTTATGAAGACATAGAATTTCTCATGCTAGTAATAAGAAGTTAGAAATACCAAAGAACATATTCTCATTCTTAAATGTTGAGTGAGAAATAACCACACCATAATGAGAGAACGCGTGTTTGAGAAACGATCAATAAGCATTTCGCCGACTTCGCCTCACCAAAAAGGATTTTATGATAATTGCACTCAAAAGACGGCTTTTTATGGTTCTCACATGTGTGCAGTAGGAATGAAGAGAGAAATCTCATGCGACACGTTGAATGGTGGGAAGGACAACTTCCAAATATTTTAAAAACCCACATCTTTTAATATTTTGAAAACCATTTTTCCGACGATCTCTAAGAAAGGAAATCAACCATATTACCGAGGATGAGATTACTTACCCACCTTCACATCCGATCGCCAATTATGATAACACCACTCTCACGGTATCCAATAGAAACGTCTTCCGCTCCTCGTCTTGATCTTCTTGGTCTTCGTCTTGGTTTCAACTATTGATGATAAACCCTTGAATTTCATAAATCCTTAACAATTTGTAACTCTTTTTACCTTAAAAATCCTTGTCGCTTGAAACTTCCTTATAAATTTTCCTTCCCCATGGCTTAAACAAAACAAATATTTCTCTTGTTTTTTTCTTTTTTTTTTTTTTTTTTTTTTTTTTTTTTTTTGAAACAAGAGAAATTAAATACAAAAATAAACCATGGCCGTGGGAGAAGTATTTTACCGCTTGATTCTTCACAACTTGTATCGTCTTGAAATCATAAACTTCAAAAAATTCTCACCTTTTAATTTTCTTCGCTTTCATGAATAAGTCTTCATACTTGAATATAAAATTACCTCATTGTATTGTAAGTCCTCAACATATATGTGAATCCGCTCATTTGTATGTTGCTTTACTTGTATTTGAAATTTGCTCTTTTTCCTGCCCGTTGCTTGTAAACCTTAAACTTTTCCAACTTTCCTTGTAGATTTTGATGTCGCTCCTTGTTGATGATGAATGTGTTTCTATGGATCCGTTGTTGTTGCGAGAGAGAATGGTGCTAACCGCAAATCGAACTACAAGAAGGAAGCTTTCATCCATGGACGCTACCCTCATGATTGACAAAATTAGCACTCAAGAGATCAAAGAGTAGTGCTTTTAGTGGTGGGAGGTTGGGTAGCTCACCATTCTACCCGGAATTAACGTATGGTGACACACACTCAAAAGAAGCTCTTTAGTAGATGGAAAATTTCTGGTCTGGTGCCTCTCATGATATGAATACGGTAGTCTCCACTAATGATTGATCAGCAACTCTAATAACGCAATTCTCCCCGCACCAAATTCGCATCACCGCATGATTAAATCCATTATTTAACACTCTAACAAACAAGAAATCCGAATGTAATTCTCTAACATTTCCAAGTTCAATTATGTCGGTCAAAATCTCTATGTAAACATACCTAGAAGTATGCTAGTGACTCTAAAATCTTTAAAAGTTGGAATTTTTAAGTAAAACTTTTTTTTTTTTTTTTTCAAAATTTTTTAATTTTTTTTTGTAATTTTTGTTTTAAAAAAACATGCTTAACCACTCCCCCACACTTAAACCTTACATTGTCCTCAATGTAATTGAATCCTCCTAGTAAAGTCAAGGTGGGAAATTTTAACATGATAAGGAACAAGAAAAAGAAATAACAAAAAGCAAAAAGATAAAAATACAAAACCGATGGGTTGCCTCCCATTAAGCGCTTTGTTTTAAAGTCGACGGCCCGACTTGGCTCTTGTAAGATTCATTCCCATATACTAACAATCGGAAAATTTGAGGATCCACCCATAATACCTGTTTTGCAAACAATAACTCCATACAAATATTAGCACAAGAAAACAATAGTGATGTTATCGCCGATAGAAATTTCCCCACACTTATTCTCGTCCACACTCTAAGTGTATAAAGAACATAGAATTCGGGAACTTCCATGTATTCCTCTTGGCAAACCTGCATAGTGTTAGCATCAAGTGTTTCCAATGGTGGATATTTAGAAACAAAATCATCCAAAAATACTTTCAAGCACATACATTCAAACCAATAATAGGTAAAGGAGAAGAATCAATATGCAAAGGGTTAGACAAACCTTGCACAAATTCTTGTATTATAGAATCCTCTTCATCCTTAAAAATTCAAGTGAATTAATTACCTCTTGTATATCGTGGTCCTCTCTATTAAACCTTGCAACCATTCTTCGTCGCTTTCTACCTTAACCAAAGTCTCGGATCATCATAATCATTAGCAAGTTCAATTGGGTCTTCCACAAAATCAATGAATGTGGTTTCATCCTCTAGTATCATCTCTTCAACATTCTCATCATCGAATCGCCATTCACTAAAATGATTCTCATCCAGATAGATTGTAAAATCTTCTTGTGCGGGTGTTACTTCGTTTACAACAATAGGTAAGTCACACCCAATCTCCTACTTTTGAATAGGTGAAGGATCGTTATTATGATCCGGAGTTGGAATAACTTCCTCATTGTCGGAACATTCATACACTTCCGCGGACTCCCATCTTTCCTTAAGAAATTTTTTTGCCAAGCATAAAATGCATCTTCCTCAAGCTCTTCCTTTTTTGAATAGGTGATTGATCATTATTAAGATCAAGGCTCGAGTAATCTACACTAGCGTCATCAAAAGTCTCCAAAGGTTGGTCCTTTTCAACACAATCATCTTCATTTTCCGACTCACCATAATAAGAATCTTCATCGGTTTCATAACCTTTATCCCGACGTCGTTTAAGTTCCATATGAATAATCCTACTAATTTCTCGCGACAAGCTCTTCCGAGTCTCCATCATCTTCCAATTTGTATAATTTCTGCAAGTTTCCCGACGTTCACACGCTACCACCGTTTATAGAGTTTATAGACTCTCTCCTCTTTTGGAAAAAGTGAAGGAAAACACGATGAAGAGGACTATATTCCAAATTCTCTGTCTCCACATTACTAGAAAACAAATTGTTAGATGCATAACTATCCTTCCATCCGTGTGTTTGTCCACTTACATACCCGTCATAAGGTTGTTGATATGTATGAGAATATCCATAAGGTTCTCAGAGGAAATTGATCATAGCCAAAAGATTGGTTTTGATTGTATCCTAAGGATGGTTGGAAGTTGCCATAATGTTGAGGTTGAAAACCATATTGATTGTTGTAATATGCTTGCTCTTGTCCACCGTACATGGAAAACCCTGGCACCCGAAATAAGATTCAAAAACTAAGTTAGATACTAATAGAATCCAACAAAGCAAGAAAAAAACAAAAAGAAAAATAAAAACAACTAAATTCATCCGCCGCTCCCTAAGAATGGCCAAAATTTGATACGTGTCGTAACCACAACAAATTAATTAATACTTTACTACCTAATTAACTAAATAATATAGGGTAGTCAAGGTCGATCCCACGAGGAGCACGAGATTCTAGTTGTAAAAATTGTCACGAAAAAGGGGGTGTAAAAAGCAAAATAAAAATAAACAAAGCAATTAAAATCGAAAGTTGAAAGATGAAAACAATAAGAGAGAGAAGATCAAGGAATCCTTCTTCGTTACGAAACAATGAATCAAGTTATGTTCTATTCTACTTGTTATTAGTCACAAATTATCACCAACCGTAGGTAAAGCAAATAGCTCCGTTAGCTAAACCCCTAAATCCCTTGTATCACCGGACACCTAAGTTCTCGACTTACCGATTCTAATCACCAAGCCACCTTGAATTAGCTCAACCTAGATGTAACTTGGCTCATGCATTAAGTTCTATGAATTTCTTAGGTTGATATTAGTAGTTAGACTCTTAGCTCAAGGTCCACTTGCTAACGTTGTTTCTACACACAATTGCTCCACGGAATCCCTCCGCAAGGTCTCGTGTTTGCTACTTATGTAAAGAGTCAAGAAACGATTACTTATCTCCTAACTTTCACTAGCATTAGATCAAATTAACAAATCAATTTAGCGTGCACTCCAAACAATCTATCAATCAATCATGAATGTCTTTAAGATCACTCCTATTAGTAAAAACAAACGATAATTATGTGAAAAACTTCAAGATAGAATTTGAAAACAAAAACTTAAATCATATGTTAAGAACTAGGAATTCATCCTCAATCAATAAAATTAACTACTCATGTTAAAAGAGTTCACACAAAGAATAAGAAAAGAAAAGAATCATATGTTAAAAGAGTTCTCGACTACCGGATTCTAATCACCAAGCCACCTAGAATTAGCTCAACCTAGATGTAACTTGGCTCATGCATTAAGTTCTATGAATTTCTTAGGTTGATATTAGTAGTTAGACTCTTAGCTCAAGGTCCACTTGCTAACGTTGTTTCTACACACAATTGCTCCACTAATCCCTCCGCAAGGTCTCGTGTTTGCTACTTATGTAAAGAGTCAAGAAACGATTACTTATCTCCTAACTTTCACTAGCATTAGATCAAATTAACAAATCAATTTAGCGTGCACTCCAAACAATCTATCAATCAATCATGAATGTCTTTAAGATCACTCCTATTAGTAAAAACAAACGATAATTATGTGAAAAACTTCAAGATAGAATTTGAAAACAAAACCTTAAATCATATGTTAAGAACTAGAATTCATCCTCAATCAATAAAATTAACTACTCATGTTAAAAGAGTTCACACAAAGAATAAGAAAAGAAAAGAATTGTGTGTAGAGATGTGTGTAGAAGTTGTAGAAAAAACTTCTCTATTTATAAGCTTCAATATTCTCCAAATCTTCCAAGGAATAGAATCCTTTTCCTTTTGCAATTCAATTTCCAAATCCAAGTCTTTCTCTTCTTTTTCTACCTTCTCTTTCCAAATTTGAGTCCAATTCTCCATCCAATTCCTAGCCCAAGTCTTCACACCCATGAGAGAAGTCCATAGAAAATTCTGGAATTTTGGCTCGGAAAATCGGGGATTGTGGCCGGAATTTGGCCTAAAACGTCACCGCCGCCACCTGAAATTTCTCCGTCAAGAGAATATTCGACTAATATTCCGTCCGGTCCTCCGTTAGGACTAACGATCAAATGGGTCAACCGTCAGTCAACAGTTAGTCAAAGGTCAAGGAGAAGGAGCGAGTCGACTGAGTTAGCTTCCCGACTCGCCTAACCGGGCTTACTCGATGAGTCATTCATCGAATCACCGCTAACTCGGGCCGACTTAATCCTATTTCACCATCGGAATCGGTCCCGAACTCCGGTTGGGATCGGTCATCGGGATCGTCCGGATCGGCCCGAGCCCTGGCTCACGGAGGGGGAAAATTGGCCGAGTTTCCCCTCGCTTATAGGGCTTTCCGCCGTTGTTTCAAAGCCATTCTTTTCCCCGCTCTTTCTCCCGTAAATCCTAGCATACATCTACTCTTCTCAAGACTCGCCTCAAGCTCCCCCGTAAAACATCAATTTCTGTAAAGATAACCCATTTCACCACCAATAAATGACATCAACTTCTTCTCTCGATTTGAGTACTGTAACCCATTCATTTACTCTTCACCGAAACCCCTAATCTGCTTTAACTGTGTATAGTCAATCAAGGTGTTTGAGCAGCAATCTCTCCTTCACCGATTCAATCTCACAGCATACCTTAATCTTGCCTCTCGTCCGTTATATCAACAATTCCATCTTCCAATTTCTTTTCGATTCAAACAACAAGAAAGATCGATTTTCATGAATTTCTCTCTCCGCCTCACGATTCAACAATACCTAAATCACAAGACCCATTTCTTCATTCTACAAATTGCACGAACCCTAACTTTCGAGTTTGCTCTCTCAAACTTCAATTCACTCGAGTCTCCGGGTTTGATCTCTTTCCCCTCAATTGCTCGATCTACAAGAAGAGTGCCATGTCTCAATGGATTCATTGATTTAATCATCGAACCCTAATTTCGAGTTTCGACCGCTTTTCTTACAAATGGCCGCTCGTTCGATTCAAAGATCTCCCCGAGCTCACAACAGCAAGTTTCCAACAACAACATCACCATCATCTTCTCCATCTCCGTATTAGTCTCGATCTCTCTCACCATAGTTACTTTCAGTGAAAGAAAGTAAATGAGAGAAGAAAATATCTTCTCGATTTGAGTCAAGGTTATTCGGGCATGGATCCGGCCTCGGGTTTGATCCGGTACATGGATGGGCTTAGGTTAGGTGGATCGACATGTGGGCTTGGGTGGGTTAAAGTTCACTCCCTTCTTGGATAAGGGACACCTCTTTCGACCTCCCTTAACCATTATTGTCCTTCCTTCCGCAATTTGAGTCACCCCTTAACCTTGGCTGGGCTCCATAGTATTCCTCCTCGGTGAAATGACAATTCTACCCTTTTTGCTAAAATATGGTGGTTTCTTCTCCTTTTCCTCCGCGTGACTCCATAAGAGCTACAAAACTCAAAACAAGCGTAAAATACATAATTTACAAGAAAAATAGCAAAGAAAGCATAAACTCTTAGATAGTAAATACGGTGTATTCTACACCTATCGTTGTTTGGCATGTGCCAATGGCACGTACTGCCATGTCGACCTAACAGCAAGTATTGCAAGCCTGTGGCGCTATATTTGGCGTGTGCCAATGGCATAGCGCTTGAATATGGCTTGCGGACGTGTTGGCATGTGCCAATGGTATGTGCGCCATGTTGACCTAGTTGCAAGTCTTGCAAGCCTAGGGCGCTATATTTGGCGTGTGCCAATGGCATACGACTTGGAATATGGCTTGCGCACGCATTGGCATGTGCCAATGGCATGTGCGGCCATGTTGACCTAGTTGCAAGTCTTGCAAGCCTAGGGCGCTATATTTGGCGTGTGCCAATGGCATAGCGACTTGAATATGGCTTGCGCACGTATTGAATGTGCCAATGGCATGTGCGGCCATGTTGACCTAGTTGCAAGTCTTGCAAGCCTAGGGCGCTATATTTGGCATGTGCCAATGGCATAGCGACTTGGAATATGGCTTGCGCACGTATTGGCATGTGCCAATGGCATGTGCGGCCATGTTGACCTAGTTGCAAGTCTTGCAGTTTCCAGGGCGCTATATTTGGCGTGTGCCAATGGCATACGACTTGGAATATGGCTTATGGACGTATACATGTGCCAATGGCATGTGCGGCCATGTTGACCTAGTTGCAAGTCTTGCAAGCCTAGGGCGCTATATTTGGCGTGTGCCAATGGCATAGCGACTTGGAATATGGCTTGTGGCACGTATTGGCATGTCCCAATGGCATGTGCGCCATGTTGACCTAGGTTGCAAGTCTTGCAAGCCTAGGGCGCTACATTTGGCGTGTGCCAATGGCATAGCGGCTTGAATATGGCTTATGCACGTATTGGCATGTGCGGCCATGTCGACCTAGTTGCAAGTCTTGCAAGCCTAGGGCGCTATATTTGGCGTGTGCCAATGGCATAAATATTTGAGATTTGTCTTGCAAAGACGTATTGGCATGTGCCAATGGCATGTGCGGCCATGTTGACCTAGTTGCAAGTCTTGCAAGCCTAGGGCGCTATATTTGGCGTGTGCCAATGGCATAGCTGACTTGAATATGGCTTGCGCACGTATTGGTATGTGCCAATGGCATGTGCGGCCATGTCGACCTAGCCAACAAGTCTTGCAAGCCTAGGGCGCTATTTTGGCGTGTGCGAATGGCATAGCGACTTGGAATATGGCTTGCGGCACGTATTGGCATGTGCGGCCATGTTGACCTAGTTGCAAGTCTTGCAAGCCTAGGGCGCTATATTTGGCGTGTGCCAATGGCATAGCGACTTGGAGATTTGTCTTGCGGCACGTATTGGCATTGTTGCCAATGATGCACAGTATGCGTCTTGGTTTGGCATCGCCGCCATGGTGCCAGAAGTGCGGCTTGGTTTGGCATGGTTGCTGGCGATGCGCAGAGTGCGGCTTGGTTTGGCATTGACGCCATGGTGCACAGAGTGCGGCTTGGTTTGGCATTGCTGCCATGGCATGCCAGAGCTGCTTGGTTTGGCATTGCCGCCATGGCGAGCGCAGAGTGCGGCTTGGTTTGGAATGGTTGCCATGGTGCGCAGAGTGGGGCTTGGTTTGGCATTGTTGCCAATGTTGCGCAAATATGCGCTTGGTTTGGCATTGCCGCCATGGTGCGCAGAGTGCGCTTGGTCGGCATGGTTGCCATGACGCGCAGAGTGCGCTTTGGTTTGGCATTGCCGCCATGGTGCGCAGAGTGCGGCTTGGTTTGGCATTGTCCGCCATGGCGCGCAGAGTGCGCTTGGTTTGGCATGGTTGCCATGGTGCCATGCCAGAGTGCGGCTTGGTTTGGCATTGTTGCCAATGATGCGCAGATGCGCTTGGTTTGGCATTGTCGCCATGGTGCGCAGAGTGCGCTTGGTTTGGCATGGTTGCCATGATGCGCAGAGCGGCTTGGTTTGGCATTGCCGCCATGGTGCGAAAAGTGCTTGGTTTGGCATTGCTGCCATGGTGCGCAGAGTGCGGCTTGGTTTGGCATTGTTGCCATGGTGCGCAGAGTGCGGCTTGGTTTGGCATGGTTGCCAGGGTGCGCAGAGTGCGGCTTGGTTTGGCATTGCCGCCATGGTATGCCAGAGTGCGGGCTTGGTTTTGGAATTAGGGTTCCCGTGTTGAAAAAACCCTAACTGGGCATTTTGAAAAATACCCCTATTAATTATTTACACCTGAGTTAAATGCTCTTAGTTAATGTGTTGCGGGTAACACTAGGTCATGGGGTTTTACGATTTTACCCCTTGTCTAAAAACCACCATCAACAACCTCATAATAATATTAATCGTATGGTAGCGAAACAAGATATATATTGTGGATGCACAAACGATGAAACATAGATGTTTGTGACTAATTTTTATCTTGCCTATCGGATATTAAATCTCAATCCAATCTTAGAGAAGATAGTACTCAATCACGATAGAACACGCGACTACATAGAAAATAATTGGGTCTGGCTTCACAATCCCAATGAAGTCTTCAAGTTGTTAACCTACTGGGTTTTGGAAAAACCTAAGGTTAAAGGAGAATCGACTCTAATCGCAAATACTATCACACATGAGGTGTGGGGATGAGGTTTCCCAGTTCCTAGAGTTCTCCCTTAGATACTCTTCAAATCAGGGTTTGCAATCAATGTTACCTTGGTAACAAAGCTTTCAATATTCACCGTTAGATGAAAACCTGATTAGAATCAAGCTAATATCTTTCAACCGTTAGATCAAACTTAGCTTTTTACACACAAATGAAAAGGACTTCATTTAGATATGAGTAGACGTACCTAAACGAGTACACTTTTGTTGTCTCAACAATAGTTAACAAAAGTTAGCCATATGAACACTTTCATATTAACCTTATTCATCTTAACCATAACTAGTTCAAATGACTCAAATGAAACTAGTTCTAGTTGTTCAATTGTTTATATTCTGATAGAAGTATACAATACACAATTGAAGCAAAATCGACTTTGATTCACTCGAATCAATTCATAAACATTATAGCCACGGTTTGCAAAAGATTGCATTCCTTATTATATAAATGTATTAGTTCATGAAAAAACAGATTTTAGAACATAACCTACTCAAGTATGCGAACATGTACGCATACCTAAGTTGCCAAACTAAGTTTGGGTTCGCCAGTACGCGGAAGTGTACGCATACCACCAAACTCCGTTAAGTCCCGGAACTTGAACCTCACGCCAGTACGCGTACAGATATGCGTACTTAGTTCCCGTACCTCCACTAAACCAATCAGTACGCACACGATTATGCATACCATGGTTCCCAGACTTGGAATAAGTTGCAATAGTTAGCATACTGTGCTATATCCAATCATGGTTATTTGTTTTAAACTACCAAGTCAATCATTGAAACATTCTCGGAAGACGGGAATAGCTGTCTCACACAAACTATTAGCTTCAAAGTAATTTTCAAGTGATCGAATGATCAAGACAACACATTCTGAGTCTACATCAAATGACTGTATCACACAAATCATGTAAGATGTTACCAGGCGATTTTCACATGATCATCTTTTGACTTTCGTCATAAATATAAGATGAACTTGGTTAAAGCGAAAGCTTACCAACACATATTTTAAGCGAGTTAAACTCAGCTCTAAATATCAAATGTGTATAATCGAAGTCTATATAGCTATACGACTTTTGTCTCAAATAGGAGATAAAGTAGATAAACTATTGAGTGATAGATGAGTTCAAGTCTCCACATACCTTTTGTTGATGAAGTTCCACAAGCTCCCATTAGTAGTTCTTCGTCTTCAATCGATCAACGCCGTGAAGTCTAAAGCTCAACTACACTTACTATCCTAATACAAGACTTAGCTATAAGTAGAGTAGAAAGCATGACTTATAGTTTTGACAACTAAACTTGACAAACAAGCTTGAGATAACAACGCTTGTGAGTTCGACCGAGTAGTGCTCTAACAATCTCCCCCCTTTTATCAATTTTAATGACAAAACTATTAATATATATGGATTACAAAATAAATAAACTTTGTAGCTTCTCATCCAAATGCTTGATTTACTTAGTTCTTCAACATTGCTCGAAATCTTCATCACTTCCAAGTACTCCAGTGATTCTGAACATGTTCAACTCAGCATCATAGTTTTTGAAGATCCGTAGCCATAACAATTAGAAAATAAAAGATCTCAATCATTGTTATACAATGTCATAGTATTATTACACAACATCAAAGTCCAATTGTATCACAACTTTGACAACAATACTATGGTGATATGTATCACTCACCCTTAGTCAATACTTCATCTCACATGAAAACCACTCCCCCTTACATAATGATCCGTAAACCATATGTATTTGTAGTGTGACCTACACATTAATTTCCCCCTTTTTGTCAATATAAATTGGCAAAGGTACGAAAACTAGCGGGATCATAGTGAAATTCTCATAGAGATACTTCATGACTAAAAGAGAACATATCAACTTTGTTTCGATGATTTTACATAGTCGAAACTTAGTGTATTCATCAAGGAGTTTATAAAGATACAAGATAGCTCCGACAATATTCCACAACCGCACTCCCCACAAACATTTGGCAATTAAGCACAAGTTAAATTAAGAACTCCCCCCCATAAAATGTCATTCCCGATAGAATAACAAGAGAGACCTTACTTTTACAAGAAAAGAAGGATTTCTTTGGACATTAAAAAATTACATGAAACATGAATTTGTATCCAGAAAACTAAATTAAATTAACCACAAGAGAACCCATGATTAATTTAATCGTAAATGCTCAACATAAGAGAACTTAGGGAGCCACACAATACTTTCACATAAAAGTGGATCAGGGAAAAACCAATATTTCAGAATATTCAAAGATTCATTCTATTTTTCATCAATATTTGCGTAAAGACATGTAATAGACTTAACCTTTGTAGTCAAAAGTTCATCCTATCTCCATCAATATTTGCATAATGACATAATAGGCTTAACTTTGTTGTAAAAAGTTCATTCTATCTTTTATCAATATTTGCATAAAGACATATGATAGACTTAACTTTTGAGCATATATGGGACAATCATAGTTCACGGATGCAAACACACATATCCCATAACAAGTTGCAATATATAAAACCATACAAATTAATATTGCAAAATCATCTTCCAAATAAACTTTAGAATTTAAATAAATAAATCTAAAAACATTGCAAGATGAAAATCGTCGACAATAGCTATGTGTACTCATAATAATTGTTATTCTAAACCCTAGTTATCCTTCTTAAAACACAAGAATAAATTCTCATAAGAAGTTTCCTAGAAAAAATAAAGTGTAACTCCTAAGAAAAACAAAACTGACGGTCTTCAGACTTAATCAACAACCAGAGATTGAACACATGCAAGTTCATCAGCAGCTTTCTTCATTTTAATTTTTCAGAAATTCCAAATTCTTTGTTGCAATTTCAAGCTGTTCACGAAAAACTCCAAAATCTCGAAGAAGATTTCCCACCAATTAAGACGACATCTGAACTGGCAGATCTTTTTCATGATCGAATGCATGGAAGCATGTTATATATGGAGAGAGGATTTTCGTGAAACTCAATAACTTTGCCGCCTTCAATATTATCTTCCTTTTTGCATCCATCCATTGTGCACACTATAATCTCACAGGAGATTTTTTGACGTTACTGAACGAGTATATATCATAGGAAGAATGCATGATATATATGCATATGATATGTTCATAGGGAAATCATAGAGTTACTCATTTATGTTCGGTAAAGGGCCATGTGCACGTATACTCATGGTTATGAACCGGGTTCAAAACCGAGAGGACCATAGAGCCAAATATAGAAGTAGTTTTGATAAAGATCAAAGCCAAATTCTAAACACATTGACAGAAGATCTTAGCTCAAAAGAAAAGAACATAAGATAGTTGTTGAAAGACGACAAATCAACTGTCATAAGGAAGAAAAACGATGGTTTTCAAAGTGAGCAACAAAGGGAACTTTCTCAAGAGTTACTGATCAAGTATATTCCAAATGTAATAATTGACTGGAGCAGAGATCAACAATAAGATAATCAATTTATTTTTTAAACGAAAAAACAGATACAACAGAGATCACTTTTCCCAAGAAGAACAACTTCTTGAAAATTATGAGCATCCTCACACGGTCTCAAAGAGGATGCTCATTAGTAAGCAGACAATTTGTAGTTTGACAAGTCAATAGCTCATCAAGGGTATTGACATTTTCCCTTTTTCTTTCTTGACAGTTATCAAAAACATCATCAGACTTTTCAAAGGAGTTAATAGGATAAGAACAAGTATTACCTGATGCAACAGTTTTTTTTGCCTTCTTGATTCTGCGTTTCAGTCTATTTATAATGGTCTTGAGCTCCGAGACACGATTATTGATGTGAACGTATTCGGGAACAAACACTTTTGATTCAAGACTTTCTTCAGTGAGAGGCAAAGAGTTTGAACAAACACTTTTTCTCTTCACAGAGTAATCTAAAGAGTCAGACGTCCATATGACATTCATTTCTTTACAATTATAAACTGAATTTGTGCCATATTTACAACCAAGACTTGTCCCATCACAACACTTCTCTTGATTGCAGACTAGACCTTTAACACCAGCATAATGAGAAGCAGGTTTGATTACTTCCTTAGACATCCATACAAGAATGTTATGAAGTTTTTTATTCTGTAGTCGAAAACGACATCTCCGTTCAAGATGCCCCTTTTTGCCGCAATAATAACAATTAAAGGGAATGTTTTGACTGTTTTCATATGAGCTGTTTTTGAAGGTTGACAATATTTGTCCTTAGGAACATTAGCTGCTGAAGGTAGTCTTTCACTTTTGACATCCGTGAAATTTTCACCCGGGAGTTTGCCATTAGCACGGAAAAAATAGATCTTACAAGTACTTGGAGCGTTTATTCCTTTATATCCCAGACCACATGTATCACGATGTTCTTTACATGCTCCCAGCATAGTGGATCATTTTGTAGAACTAGCATTGAATCTTTTTAGATTCTCTTCCAGTGATTTCACCTTATCAAGAGCAGCAACTATATCATCCTCCAATTGTTTTTCTCTGGCGAGAAAGCTGATCTCTCTGTCGCTAAAACATTTTTCTTGAGAGTCATATCTTTCTTCAGTTTCTGCAAGTATTTCTTTCAACACAAAGAGATTTCGACGAAGAAAATCACATTCAGAATTTTTTGAACGCACATCTTCTTCACGATCTTTAAGAGGAGATTGTAAGAGTTTGTAACCACAATCATATCCCTTAAAGAGTTTTCTCAATTTCCTGTTTTCTAGACAGAGAGGTTTCATATATTCATCCAAGCAAGTTGTTGACTTCTTTTCTTTATGAGATGGTCGAAAAGATTGATATATTGTGAGACTTCTTCATCAACATATTGTCCCTCTTCTGAATCAATTTCATCTGAAAGATCATCCAACTGTTCATCTAGGCATGTTTCCCTGTTGAATTCAGTTTCATTCCATGGAGAAGATGTGAGAGATTTCTCAAGAGATCCAAGGCTTTGAACCAAATCAAAGTGTTTCTGAACTAACTCCCAATATTTTGCTTAGCAATCTGTATGGACTAACTCCAATATACTTTCAAGAGAATCAACTAGACAGTCAGAATTAATCTTAAGAAAAGTATATCCAAGAGTTATATCTTTGTTTCACAAGGTAATCATCAAATCAAACAGATATAAATCCGCGAGCCTGATTATTATGTGAAACAACTTGAACGGTACCAAACACCAATGTTCAAGTGTCAATCAATTTATATGAACAACCAAAGTTTGGATTATCTATTTGATTGAACTATGCACAACCTATGATATTTCAATTATATAGAAAATATAATGCGGAAAAGAAATAACACAGACACCAGAAATTTTGTTAACGAGGAAACCGCAAATGCAGAAAAACCCCGGGACCTAGTCCAGATGAACACCACACTACAGACACTAACCTACTCCAAGTTAACTTCGGACTGAAATGTAGTTGATCCCTAACCAATCTCATACTGATCAAGGTACAGTCGTGTTCCTTACGCCTCTAGAACCACGCCGGATTCTGCGCACTTGATACCCTTAGCTAATCTCACCCACAACTAAGAGTTGCTACGACCCAAATTCGAAGGCTTGAAAAAACCAATCTGTCTCACACAAAAAAGTTTATTGAATAAATAAATATGTCTCCTACTGATATACCTATGAGTTAAATTTGTTCCGTCTTTTGATAAATCAAGGTGAACATGAACCAATTGATATATATACCAGACTTATATTCCCAAAGAACAACTCGTATGGTACCGAAACAAGATATTGTGGATTCACAAACTATGAGACGGAGATGTTTGTGACTAATTTTGATCTTGCCTATCGGAGATGAAATCTCGATCCAATCTTAGAGAATATAGTACTCAATCACGATAAAAAACAGAAAGATCAGAACACGCAACTACATAGAAAATAGTTGGGTCTGGCTTCATAATCCCAATGAAGTCTTCAAGTCTTTAACCTACTGGGTTTTGGAAAAACCTAATGTTAAAGGAGAATCGACTATAACCGCAAATACTATCACACAGGAGGTGTGGGAATTAAGTTTCCCAGTTGCTAGAGTTCTCCCTTATATAGTTTTTTAATCAGGGTTTGCAATCAATGTTGCCTTGGAAACAAAGCATTCAATATTCACCGTTAGATAAAAACCTGATTAGACTCAAGCTAATATCTTTCAACCATTAGATCAAACTTAGCTTGTTACACACAAATGAAAAGTGACTTCATTTAGATATGACTAACCGTACCTAAACGTGTACACTTTTGTTGGCTCAACAATAGTTAACCAAAGTTAGCCATATGAACACTTTCATATCAACCTTATTCATCTTAACCATAACTAGTTCAAATGAATCAAATGAAACTAGTTCTAGAGTTGTTCAATTGTTTATATTCTCATAGAAGTATACAAGACACAATTGAAGCAAAATCGATTTTGATTCACTCGAATCAATTCATAAACATTATAGCCACGGTTTGCAAAAGATTGCATTCCTTATTATATAAATGTATTAGTTCATGAAAAAACATATTTTAGAACATAACCTACTCAAGTATGCAAACATGTACGCATACCTAAGTGGCCAGACTAAGTTTGGGTTCGCCAGTACGCGAACGGGTACGCATACCACCAAACTCAGTTAAGTCTCGGAACTTGAACCTCACGCCAGTACGCGTACAGGTATGCGTACTTAGTTCCCGTACCTCCATTAAACCAATCAGTACGCACACGAGTATGCATACAATGGTTCTCATACTTGGAATAACTTGCAACAGTTAGCATACAAGTATGCATACTGTGTTATATCCAATCATGGTTATTTGTTCTAAACTCCCAATTCAATCATTGAAACATTCTCGTAAGACGGGAATAACTTTCTCACACAAACTATTAGCTTCAAAGCAATTTTCAAGTGATCAAATGATCAATACGAAACATTTTGAGTCTACATCAAATGACTGTCTCACAAAAATCATGTAAGATGTTACCAGCCGATTTTCACATGATCATCTTTTGACTTTAGTCAAGAATATAAGATGAACTTGGTTAAAGCGAAAGCTTACCAACACATATTTCGAGAAATATGTAAGCGAGTTAAACTCATCTCGAAATATCAAATGTGTATAATCGAAGTCTATATAGCTATATGACTTTTGTCTCAAATAAGAGATAAAGTAGATAGACTTTTGAGTGATAGATGAGTTCAAGTTTCCACATACCTTTTGTTGATGAAGTTCCGCAAACTCCCCTTAGTAGTTCTTCGTCTTCAATCGATGAACGCTGTGAAGTCTAAAGCTCAACTACACTTACTATCCTAATCCGAGACTTAGCTATAAGTAAACTACAAATCAAGACTTATAGTTTTGACAACTAAACTTGACAAACAAGATTGAGATAGCAACGCTTGCGAGTTCGACCGAGCAGTGCTCTAAGAATTATTTTAACCTTCATATTAGTTACATGATTTATTCTTTGTCCGATATCTGTTCAATTAGTCCATTTCGTATAACTTTTCGAGAGTTATCCATTTGTACTAGTTATATCTCCAGATCATTATTTGATTAATTTCTATTAACTAATGTTCATATTTATTCAATCAAGTCATTATCGGCTACAATCGTCTCTTGACCGATCAGATGGGGTTGACGAGCTTGTGAGTCATTCTAGTTTCAAAATCATACTATATACCAATTTACACCTTGTTGAAATGATTTTTTTTGAAACTATTTTTTTTGTAAGACTACACAAGGTGTCTTTGTAGTAGGTTGATACGAGAAGATTGTGGTGTACTCGGTAACCTCGTCATTTCACTTTGTAACTCCGTATACTTAAGTTACTCGGTAACCTCGTCATTTCACTTTGTAAATCCATATACTTAAGTTGTTGAAACAACTATTTTATATCATTCCTTAACGATACTTTGAACATAGTTCACCAGAACTAAAGTCATTGCAACAAACTTAACTTCACATGTTATGCTTTCAATGAATATAAACTTCAAATAACAAAATATAAAAATGGAACAAGTCAAGTATGTAGTTACTAACCTCGAACCGAATTGATGGAACAAGTCAAGTCTGCAAGTCTCAACATTTATATATATGTTCCTAGTATAACCTAATGAAGTTGACCTTAGTAATTGATTCAAGACTCCGAGTTTTGGAACTAAACTTGGCAACCAAACTTGACATACCAATGCTTAGTGGGTTCAAAAGAGCAATGCTCCAACACTTTCGTATATTATGTTTTTATGAATAAAGCCTTGAAAGAACAAAGATAAAAAACCTGCCGAAATTGGGGTATACCCAAACTAATTGGGGTGTACCCATTTTATTCCCATCCAAACTAGTGTGCTAAGGGGTGTCTAAAAGGTGTTAAAAGACCAAATTTCCCATACTAAAAAACCATGCCGACTAAAACATATTTAAAAAAATTTCAAAATCTTTCTTCAAAACTCTAACCATACATGATGAGATCCAAAAAAAAAAAAAAACGAAGAATCAAAACGGATTGAAAGTCGGCAAGGTTTTTTTTGTCGACCTTGCCGACTAAAATATAGTCGACAGGTTATAAGGTTGAATACCGTGCCGACTTTTCATCTCTGAAATCAAGAGGTTACGTGGTCGGCACGGTATTCAACCTTATACCCCGCCGACTATATTTTAGCTCGGCACGATATTCATCCTTATACCTTGTCGACCATAGTTTAGTCTGGCGGGTTATGAAATTAATACCTTGCCGACTAATCATTTTTATCTCGTATGTCAAAAATTCTATAGTCAAGGTATTTTTTTATCGACCTTGCCGACTATAAGATAACCTAAGAAGGTAAGAAATCAACAAGATGCCGACTAGTGAAGCATTTACAACAGTCTCCGTGTGTCAAAAATAATAAAGCTCCAGATCTTCTTCATTCATCGACCTTGCCTAGGCCATAAGTTGTCGGCATGTTCTTCATCCGCAGACCTTGCCTACCAAAGTTAGTCAAGATGTTCTTCATTCGTCGACCCCGCCGACTTTTGATAGTTTCAAAACTGAAAGTGTTGAATTCTTCTTTAATTGTGAGTATGATTTCATACCCAGCTTTGCAATCCTCTTTTTAGAAGTGTTATGCTTTCATTTCCGTTGAAAAAAATATTCTCGAAAGAAAAATTTTTCATCAAAAATCTTCCCAAATGAGTTCAATCAAAAACAAAATTTCATAACTTAATTCATGATTTCAAAAGTTTTAATCTAAACTCAATTAATTAAGTTAATCAGATTTTTTTAGTGTTAATTAAATAAGGGTATATTAGCCATTTAGAAAATACAAGGTTAAGGGGTGGCTTGGTTTTACTTCATAATGACCAGATTTTGTCTTATTGGGTATACCCCAATTAGTTTGGGTATACCCCAATCTCGCCAGGATAAAAAAGGGAACAAGTCAATTTTTTTTTTTTTTTTTGATAAAAGACAAATATATAGAACTAAGGAAGAGAAGTTACATTGTTCCGGTTACATAATTTATAAAACCACAAATCTTTTCTAGATTTATCCCAGTATCTGGAATTAATATTAAGACAATTGTATCTATTTAACAATCTATCTAGTTTATCTGCATAACCGTTACAAGTTCTTTTAATGTAAGAGAAAGAAGAGCTAGCAAGAAATTGATTGAAAAGCTTGTAGCAGAATAGCTTTAGATCTCCACCCGACAGCAAAATCATCCTTCTTCTTCATACTGTTAATAACATTCTTATTATCATTACGAAAATCTATTTTTTCATAGTTGTATCCCTGCATCCATTTGATGGCTTCTCTACCAGCTCTGGACTCGGCTTCCTCGGAGCTTGAGCACCAACTTGGACAACTGGTGTAGGAGTGGTAAGTTCAGCAGGAAGAATAAGAGGCATTATATGCCCAATGGTGGCAGTTGGTTTGATACATGGATGTCACCAAACACTTGCCATAATATTATATGAGGTTGTAGTATTTCTTGCTGTGACTGTTGTTGTATTCTTTCCCTTTGATACCAAACGATGCAAACTTACCGTTAATTCTGTAATCAACATCAACTAATTGCGACATATCACACTGTAATTTGACTGATGAAATTCACTAAACATGTATTTTCTTGCTCACAAAAGGGGAGATAGAATATGCAGTTCTGTGACAAAGACAGTGACTGCACTGAGACTCGAACTCGTTTAATGTCAATCGAACATGACTGGAATATTGGTAAGTAGAAATGTTTATGAATTCCCTGAAACCTCTTACAACACTTGTAGAGAATTGAGATACGTCACCAAAAACAAAAAGACTAAAACATTAATTCCCCTTATTAAAATGAAAACATAGTGCTAGAGAGACCCCTAGATACAACTTGAAAGATTCTTCTGGTATCCTAGAGCTCAAGGACCTGTTTCCAGGATGATCTACTAGTAATATCATCCCACCAAGCACTCACATGTTTCCTGTCCTTGATCATGTAAGCCTTACCAATATCATTCACCAAGTAGTGTGTGAAAGGTAAATGAGTAAGATCAGCAAGACTGTAAAAATCTCCAGCCAAATACTTGCTCTTTGAAAGCCTGTCTTCATATATGTCTAAAACCTTGCCAAGGTTCGCTTCACTCTCTTCCATTAGCTTCTCATCAATAGGCAATCCCATCTTTGGATGAAATAGGAGATGCTTTACTAAGTTGTATATGTGTGGATGATAATTCTGGCTTTCAACTTCTAGCCATTGTTCTACTACGGCCCTTTCTTCTACTGTCTTTCCAAGCAAATCTGGTCCTTGTTCCCTGTACTTCTCCGCGTAGTACCGGATGATCGCCCTTGATTCTGCACAAACATCAAGAATTGAAATCAGTATCTTATTCAAATCAAGGAATAATCATGCCTTATATGGATATATGTACTTATGCCTTACCATATAGTATGAAGTCGCCATCTTGTATTGCTGGGACAACTCCAAAAGGCTGCAATTTGAGGAATTCAGGTTGCTTATGCTCCCCCTTCATGAGATCAACAGGTATGACCTCAAATTCAACATTCTTTTCGATTAGGCAGCTGAGGACTCTTCTCGATGCGGATGCCATAGCCGATCCATATACTTTCACTACCATTTTTGATTGATTTGATCTAACTGGCTTTGCTGGTGAATAAGAAATGAAGTTTGAAGAATGGATGTAGATGCCCAGTGGAGAATGAAGTGTAAAGTGTGTGTGTTTATATGCATTTTTCGGTCATTAAATGAGTATTACTCAAAATGATAAGCAAGAATCTCAAAAATGATAAGCAAGAATCTACTTTGTGAAGAGGCATGTAAAAGTTGGACCTTACTTCAAAAGATCACTTCGAAAATGCCCAGTGAGCGATCAGAGTTGGACCATCTTAGTCCAACTTAGGGATTTTGGTCGCCGTCCATTAGGTGCACACTATTGTGTTGGGTGAAAGAAGGGAACAAGACTTTTATAAGAAATGAGTCACTGTTACAAAAAAGTGAGCCATGGCCAATCACGGTTGGACCTACTTCAAAAGATCACTTCGAAAATGCCCCGTGAGCGATCAGAGTTGGACCATCTTAGTCCAACCGCCGTCCATTAGGTGCACACTATTGCTCTCAATAGCTACCAGGATTTTTTTTTTTTTTTTTTTCTTTTTTTTTTGGTTAAAGGAAGAAAAAGGAACTAATACTCAAAATGAGTCACTACAAAAGGAGTAGAGCCATCTAATCGGGATGAATATTATCTACTCCTCCGTTACTTTTAATAGAAACCTCGAGAGTTAATTTTTTTAAAGTGGTTCAAAGTATTTCGTGTTCTTATCGGTGTGTTTCTATGTTTTTTGGTCAATTGTATGGCTCAAATTATATATCGGTAGAAAGATATATTATTTGCGCATAGATTCTTTTGAGAATCTATAAATAAATGTTACAAAAAAATTTTATTTGTCTGAGTCTCTTTGAATTAATACCAACTTATTTTAATGTTGTGTAAGGGAAACAAATAGTATCCTGGGCAAGAAGGCGTTCCCAATTGGGAAAGTCAAATGTTACTTTAATTTTTTGCTTTTGACTAATTATAAGCAACTTTTCTTTAACTTTTTGACGATAATAGATAATAATTAATTGTGTTATGTTGATTCAATTACTTTTATCTTTCAAGAATTTTCATCGATTCTAATTTCTATTATTGATAAAGAAATCAAAATGTCACCATTCAACCGCATAAATGATTATGATGGAACCATCTCACTTCACTTCTTTTTATGGTTTGACAAGTGTGGGGGAGGCTAGAGGACCACTTATTTCCACTCATGATTAGTTCTCATAATTTCCTTAATTTTCTCAAAAAATAAAACTGGCCTATTAAAAAGTAACGGAGGGAGTACTAATAGTTGTTTCAAGCTACACATGGGAGGTGAAGTTTCCCATTCTACAATTGAGTTTAAGGATCTAACAAACTTGACTAAGATATACACAACTTGATTTCCTAGTCTAGGAACAAAATGAAATCAAAAAAAATTAGTCCAAAGATTAGCTATTCGGTTTGCCTCTTTGAGATAGGCTTTGGCACGCCAAGAAATATCTAAGCTACGACCATGAAGGAAGTTGAAAATACTATCACAATCTCCTTCTATACTGAAATTTTGCAACTGCTTTTCTTTGGCCCAAATTGTCGCCTGCAACACTCCTATAGCCTCCGCCTCTTGGGTCTAAGCTACGACCATGAAGGAAGTTGAAAATACTATCAAAGTCTCCTTCTATACCGAAAATTTTGCAATTGCGAGCTTGCCGATCCGCCCGCTTTGTCCTCCCTCGCAATTTCCTGCATCATTCCTCAAAATTGAAGCATAACTGGAAGTTAATGATTCTGATATCCATGTTGCATCAACATTGATCTTTACAACATCTTTACTTGGAGCCTTCCATTTGTGAGATGATTTCTTCTGTTGTACCTGTTTAGATTTAATAGTTTTTCGTTTACTTGTAGACCAAAAATCAATGTCTCTGAATTTCCAAAGCTAGGTTATTGGCAGATTTAGTTTTATCTTCAGACACCCTATCACATCTTTCTTTCCAAATAAACCACATTTTGGTGATAAGTAATTCGCTAGATACATCTGTTCTAGGGTTAGTGGGCCATTTTTTACAAAGATCTAATATCGTACATGAGTTATCCAAAGATAAAGAGACAGGGTTAGGAGTTGAGTTCCATACTTCCTTAGCATAATGGCAATGAAAAATAAGATGTTCAGTTGTTTCTAATTTTGTTTTACACATGGTACAGTTAGGAACTACATCTTTAATCTTTCCGAAAAGTTTCACATTAGCAGGCAGTGCATTTTGTAAGCATTTCCATAAAAAGAGTTTGATTCTCTCCGAAATATTTAAGCTCCACAAAGATTTCCAGAAAGACTCTGGCATAGATAAGTTAACAGTGCCCAGTCCATTTTCATTCAATTTATCATACATAGATTTAACTGTTAAGTCTTCTGATTTAGTTAAAGTCCAACAAATTTGGTCTTTTCTAAGAGTCTAATATGTATCTTTAAAAAGATATATATGACTAATTTTTTGGATAATATCAGCTGGAAAATTAGATATGAGTAAAGGAAGGTTCCATGAGCAAGTGTTTAGGTTAATTAAGTCAGAGACCCGAGCTAGATGGCTATTGCTAGTGTTACAGAGGTTGTTAGTGAAATCTCCTAGTCCCATTATCTATTTATCATTCCAAATATTGATGTCCTGACCATTACCTACTTCCCATATACTATACTTTTGAACTAGCTCTAATCGTTGCCTAATAAAATTCCAAATCCAAGAGCCCATTGTTGAGTGTTTAGTTGTAAATGGAGATTTATTCCTAAAACACATTGTACTCATTGTTTTTGCCCAAAGGGAATTAGGTTCCTTAATTAATCTCCACGCAACTTTTGCTAACATTGCAAGGTTGAACTTATGTGCATCCCTAAATCCTAACCCTCCTTTGAGGATTGGTTTACAAAGATTTGGAAAAGGCCTTAGGGTAGAAACCTTTGCCTCCTGCATCCTTCCCCACCAAAAATCTCTTTGAATTGCATTAATCTTATTGGTTATTTATTTTAGCAGCAGAAAACATCACATTTGATAAGATGGAATACTAGAGAGAACAACTCTGTTTTAGAATAGACCTACTTGGTTGAGAGAGAACTAATCCTTTCCAACCTTTAGAATTAGTTTTCATTCTTTCAAGGATATGTGCAAAAGTTTTATCTTTGACTTATCCATGAAAGTGGTGCTCCTAGATAGGGGTCTCTAAGATTTATATGTTTTATTTTTAACATTTTAGACATTATTCTCTGGTGTTTTGGTTCAACCTTCTTACTAAAGAAAACTCCAGACTTATCAAAATTTATCAGCTGACCCGAGGCTTTACTGGAAGTTGATATGGTGTTTAGTGAATTCCTGCTTGTTATTAGATCATCTTTAACGAAAAGTAGATAATCATCTGTAAAGAATAGATGGTAAATTTGTTTAATTTTATGAGTTATCTTTACTCCATGTAAAAGCTACTAGGATGTTAAGTTCATGCCTTTTACAGGTGATCATTTTATGACAAGGAAACCGACACATTTCTAATTTCCCAAACCGATAGAGACACATTCCAACTCTGGAACATAAATATGTATTCCAACACATTAAACTATCACGCACTGTAGTGACACAAGTAATTGAAGCTAATGATCTTTCTTCCTTATCAAGGAGCAATCTTTTAGGAAAATTAAATATTTTTGATCGTAAGTTTTTGTCTAATAAAAAAAAAAGACACATGCATGGCATTCAAATCTAATTCAAGTTTATTGACTTCAAGTCCTGAAAACTCCGATAATCAAGTAGTCATAGATGATGAAGAATAAGCTTATTTAAATCATCATATATCTCTTCTCACTCAACAGTTTAAAAGACTATATATTGAGATAACGAAATAGAAATCATCATGTATGTATCAAGGATCAAACACCTACCACAAAAATAAAAGATTTATGGGATGATGATGATAATATTCCTCAATTCAATAAATGTCAAGGGTTTGGTCATATTTCTCCAAATTGTCCTACTAAGGATAGTCGATAGAAAAGGAAGGCATACACTGCAACTCTCGATTATTCTTCTAATGAGAACGATCAAGACTATAAGTCAATATATGTTGGAACCATTGTAGAATTTGACAATCCTGATCTATTGTCAACATTGGATACACAAGATGAGTTCATTTCCCTGAGTATTTCACAAAAACTTCTTTGTCAAGATAATAAGATTTAGTCCCTGGAATCTGAGATCAAAAGAATAATGACTTTGGTCGATAATAACTTTGGTCGGTAAAATAAGCTTAGGATATATTAGTGACAATGAAGAGCTGAGTAAAAGGCTTGTGAAATCCAAACTCTCACTTTATTCTGAAAAGAAACGTGTCTCTAAACTTATCAATCATGTTGATAGTTGTCATGATGAAATCGGGAAATTAAAAGTAGAAGACTCTAAATTGAGGAATACTTGTGATTATGCCTTTAAATCAACCTAGTTTGTCTCTAACAAATCAGGGAGACAATCTAAGAAAGGATGGATAACTCTATCAAACCGAATGATTTTAATTAGAATATGTCTGTATCTTGCTTTAATAAGCAAAAAGACACCAAAAGAAACAGTGCCTCAACAAGCCGCAGAATTTAATTCACAAAAAGGCTTACATAATCATCCGACAAGACAAGATCAAAGTTTTCATCAATATCCCAATCACAAATTGATGCACCGAATCAAATGGGATACACAAATAACTTGATTGTAGGATATCAAGATCTTGTTTTGAATCTAAGAAAAGAACTCAAGAGTTCAGAGATAAAGAGTTCTCGGATTGAGGAAATCTGTGAGAAAGCTAAGATTTCGAAAGAGAAAATATTCAACGATCAAAAATTTGAATCTCATGATAACTCAACCTAGTTATTGTGTTGATGTAGCCTTACCATTTAATTTCGGTAAGTGATAAGGATGTTTATGTAAATATGCAAAGATTTTTCGAAATTCCTCTTGAGAAAATGATTGGCGCATTTATATGTCTATTTTGATATCAATTGTGTGTATTGTTAGTGCTCGGTTTTGTACTTATTTTGTTATTTTGTATGTATGTGGGTGTTTATGGAAAAATAAACTCTTGTGGAAAGAATTGTTCGAAAAGTAGTATTTGCACCCCCGGAAGGAAGTACTAAAGGCACCCAGAAAATGCGTCAGAGGAACCCCGAAATTTTTTAAAAATGCCCCAGGAGAAGTGTTGAAAACACCCCAAAAAAGTGTTAAAGGCGCCCATACAAATTACTAAGGGCATCGGCACCCCAACAGGTACGATAAGGGCACCTTTCTTAAACCTTTTGAATACTGTATTTTGGCGGGAAATGAGTTTTCAGATAATAGAAATTAGGGATTAGATTCTGGAGATGTTAGAGGGAGACTAAATCGATGGAATTGATGGGGATGACTCGATTCATCTAGACATGCTTGGTATAGGTGACGAAATCGTTTAAAATTGGCTGGAAACATCGATTTGGAGAAAGAACAGGTTCTCGGGTCTATCTTCATGCAGAAACTCTGTTAAGAAATTAGACGAGTGTGAGTGAGACTATACCACTGGATTTGGTTTCTTTGGGCCTGTTTGGATCAAACAGGACTGGTAAGTCCTTTAGAATCGAGAAAATAGGAAGGAATACGTGGATTGGACAAAACAAAGGTGAAGCGGATATTCACGGGATTGTCTTTGGTTTGATTGTGGAATCTACATGTGTATATCTTCTCTACGCGATTTGTACTCAATAGAGAGACATGTAGGATCATGTTTATGGTGTGTGAGCTATTAACAGAAGTGTGAAAAAAATTAAAAAAAAAAGGAAATTATTCCCCGTGGAGAATATTTGTGATTAATGAAGAAGATACGGGAATTAAACAAGGGATTTCTCGCCTGTTGGGTATATAAAGGTTTTTCGATGTCAGAGAAATAAAATGGAGAGTTAGTGGAAATAATAGAGAGGTTGCAGAGAAGAAATCACGAGTTGCCATGCAACTTCTGCTGCTGCTGAAGAAGAAGAAGCTGAAGAACAAAATCCTGCAGAAGACAGTCGCTATATTTGCCACAAAACTGAACTGTCGTTCCTGCTACAGTGCATCAAATAGTAACTGTTGATTCACAACGCTTATAAACGTTGCAGTTTTCTATTTTTTTATTATTCTTTTCTGTTTTCACTATTGTAAACACACTTTTGAGCTATGAATAAATATTTTGAGCGTGTTTTCATCATGTGGAGCTAAACCCCGTCACTGGGATGACGGAGGAAGCCAATTCTCATTACTGTGGCAACTTTATTAATTCTTTTTATGACTTTTGCATTAATATAAATTGAATTATGATTTTAAATTAATTAATTGTCATTTAGTTTGATGGGTTATGATTAGCTTTAGTGTTTTGGTAACCCATGCTTACCATTTACAATTAATGTTTTATAAAATCTACCTTGAAAAAAATTAAGAGTCAATGATTGTTGTTTTTGGAGCTATAATTTCTAAGAATTAATATTGAACCATAGAACAAGAGTTTGGTGAAATCCTGATTCCCAGTAATCTCTCAATATTATCACTATCTTTTATTTTATTTGCTAGATTAATTTTATAATTTGAGTCTTAAATCTACTTCACAAGTCCGAGAATCAAACCCCTTTTTACCACTGTAAAAACTACATCAGAAAATATCGATGACTAACTATTTTCGGTTAGTATAATTTTCGTGCATTAATTAAGAATATATTCTCTTTCTAGATATTTGATACGACCTATTAGTTAAATAGATGAGTAAAAGTAACATTTCATTTCATAGAGTGTTGACAAAATGTGTACCTCTGGGCGTAATTCTCATTAAGTTGAAAATGTCTAGACTATATTGTTTCCTAATAAGAAACTTTGTCTAGAATAATCTGATGGTGAATCAAATCCTACTTCACATCTAAGTAATGATGTTCATGGTGGAGATCTGCCATATCTTAATGATAATCATCTCAAGAACCTCTCTCTAAAGTTAAATTTGATTTTATGTGAGGTTAGGAACATGGAAAAGAATTTGCGAAGGGAAGTAAATGAAGTTAATGATAACCTTATGAGTCTTGAATCAAGATTGGTAGCCATTGAAGATGATTGGAATCCTTTAAGTTGTGTGAGTCTGTCTTCAAAAGGCAATTGAAAAACTCTAAACTTGTACTTTGTGTTTTTCATAGAATAGACTAATCAATTGTTAATTTATTTCAATGTTTGTGTAAAGTTTATTCAAACTATCAATAATATGAATGATTTATTTTTTATTTTTAAATCCTTTGTGTCATTCTTTTGATAGTTACGATTGCATTGCTAATAATTATTTCTTTTGCTTTGTTTTCGGTTTATGAGATATTATTTTGGTTTTGATTAAGCCCTAATGTTTCTTATCTCTTATTATGTATATCTTCTATGATGTTGTGACTCTTTGATATAAGACGGTTGCGGATCTAACCATGTGGGATGCTTTTATCAATTGATCATAAGTAGATATTGATTAAAATCATGTGTGAAATCGCGATTATACTATTATCGATTTATGTTTCACAAATTTTGTATGTAGTATGCATATGATTTTCGGTTTTAGTCTTTTACATTGGCAACATAAAACCTAAGACTTTGTCGACCTTTCTATGGTAAAGGTTGTCTTGTTTGTTATTCTTTTGTTTTGCAGGGAATAACAACTCACCGGGGGAGAATTCTATATTGAACTGGTGCTTAAACGTCATATTTTTATGGGGAGAGTATTTGTGGAAACCGAGGGAAGAATTATTCAGATAATCTTTCCTGGTATGAAGACTTGATCGATTTGGATCTTAGTTTGTCATATCGAAGAGTAAGGTAACGATTTATTTATGCTTGTTAATTATTTTCCTATTAAGAGAAGCTAATTTAAATTGCTTATTCTTGCTTTTGCTTAATGAAAAGTACGGTACAATTGTTATGTTTCAATTGGTTCCGGTTAATAAAAACTAGGTTTTTTGTTTTTGCTTAACGAAATAGGAGGTTCAATTTTTTTGGTTCAATTAAATACTGATAAGAAAAACTATGTCAATCCTGATCTTAATCTAGGTTTATCAAAACGAGGTACGATTCTTCTAGTCTAATCGGATCCTTGATAAGAAAACTATTTATCTAACCTAGTTTTTTCTTGTCAAAATAAGGTACAATTATTTATCAATAATTGGATCATGATATGCAGCGGAGTTAAATCTTATCTTTTTTTGACTTATCAAATCAAAGGGAAAATTGCTTCGGGCAATTTTTTCCTTAATAAGATGCTAAAACAAATCACTTAAGTAGTTTCGGTTTTAGTATTGCTTATCTAAAATGGTATGTATGAGTTCTTATGAACTTGAATTTTTTTCATGTCTTTGTCATTTTGTGACAAAAAGAGGGAGAAGTATACGGAGCATGCGGGTGATTTACAATCATTGAGAAAGGATATATGTTCTGAAAAGTATATATTTAACGATAGAGTAAATCATACACTAGGGGATAAACATATCATCTTGTTGTGTAGTATTTTATACTACACAAAAGGAATAACAAGGTTCAAATTGAATATCTACCTAGCTTTCCTTTAGGGGAGTAAAGATTTTGTTATTCAAATGCGTCAACAACAACATTTATTTTTGGATATGTGCAGGTTAATAAGCTGTTGAAACTTGGAATCAAACGTATGAAGAATGAGTTAAGAGAATCTTATGTAATGTAATATATGTATCTTTTAATTCGTGTATTCTTCATATGTAATAGAGTTTTTTCACTAAAATTGATAAAGGGGGAGATTGTTAGAGCATTGCTCGGTTTAACCCACCAAGCATTGGTATGTCAAGGTTGGTTGTCATATTTTAGTATCACAATTCATAAGTCGCTTGATTAGATTACTAGAGTCAACTTCGTTAAGTTAGACTAGGAAGTCTACAGATGTTGAGACATACAAGTATTACTCTGAAGACCTTAAGATTCCGAAGACGTATCGACAATGACGATGACATCATCCTTCCACTTGAGGTTAGTAATACATGACTTGACTTGTTTCTATTTTTATATCATAAGCTTTCAAGTTGTTTCTGATTGAAAACATAACATGCGAAACTATATATATGAAACTCTAGTATAATACACTATTGTGATCAAAGTGTCAAGGAACAATATATCAATAGTGATAAGTGTTGTATATTGGTATATTGAATTACGAAGTATTATGCTTATCTTTTGGACTTCGTAATTGCAATATCAACATAATCTTTTGTAACTCATTAGTAGACTGTGTGGTGAACATAGGTTTGATTTCATACCTAGAAAACAATGTTTAATTACATGAGTTTAAGGAAGTAGATGTACGAATTCGTTTCGTAGTCTAAAGGAAATCAAAAGGATTGATGGTCTGGTTTTCGTTGAAGATCTTAAGTTTGGACCGATCCTAACCTATAGGGAATCAAGGTAAAAACCGATCCTAGCTTATGTTGGAAGTCAAGGTATAACCGATCCCTACCTATATTTGGATTCAAGGTAGAACCGATCCTAACTTGCTTTAGGAGTCATGGTAGAACCGGTCCCAATAAGAAAAACTGATTTCTAAGTCATGTACACTTTAGGGTTTGTGTGGTTTGGAAATTGGGCTTGCAAAATAGGAAAGTTAAAGATGTCAACATAATGAGTAATTTGAACATGTGTTGAAATATTATTTCTTATTGTTCAAAGATATTCCTTGATACTCAAGGTGAGATCCCAAATCGAAATAGTAGAGAATCTTTTTGAGATTTTCGAAGTCAATCAAAACATATCTCTGGAAAGATATATTATCTAAGTGCTAGCTAATATTGAGTTGTCCATGAAGATTTCAGTTATATAATTGGATATTAGTTGGAATTTATAAAACTGAATTTAGGTTCGTTATTGCATATCTTAAGAATATCTTTGGTTATGGAATTCCTTGGTGTCCAAACTACCTTGGTCTATAATTAGTGAAGTTTGTTCTTCTTACAAACTTATCCTGAGCCAAGCATACTTCATATTTGTTGTTTCTAATATAGTCGAATAGTATTCTCGTAATACTATCTTGGAGAGAGTAACCTAATTAGGCGAAATATCTTACGTCCGCTAGTTTGAATCCATCTATGGGATCAAGAAGCGTCTACTAGTACCATTGGTGGGAAACTAGAATCGCATTGTTATTTTAATTTTCGATTATTGATTTGATTGACTAACAGTTGGTAACTCTTGATTGCACCTAGTTTGATTATTCTTGAGAGCCTTCTCTTCTGACATAAGGTCACTCAAACTAGATCAAGAGTTTAACATCGATCATCCATTGTTAACAGACTTCGTTCTGTGCGTGATCGATCATAAGTCAGGAATCAAGTTTGTTATTGTGTAGGTACAGAAGACTATTGAAGATTGAAGACAAAAAGATTTTTCTTATTGGTTTTGTATCTTTGTGATTTTCTTTATGCACAAACTTGATCGGCTGGGATCTGACTAGATCTACTTTATCTTTTTATAGACTTGTTATTGCTAGTCGTATTTTAGATCGACAAGCTATCATTTGGTGGTACTGTTCTGTATCTAAATATGGTTGTTCTGTTTGACTCCATCTGGTTAACTTTTTTAATCCATATCTTGGAAGATCTAAATCCCGAAAAAGGAGTTTAATTGATTTTAAACATAAAAGTCTTTGTCACACTCAACGAAAAATAACTCTGATTTATTTCCTGAGATAAGAGACTGGTTACCAAATAGATTAATCATTTACTATTTGGAAGATGATCGAAAGGGTTGAGTGCTTAAAATATTCAGAGAGACTGAAGCAACTTAAGATAGTGGACTCTATCTTAGGATTCACGTGTGTCAGCCAGATTGGTTGTAGGTGCTGGGATACTGGGGAAACTAGGTAACTAGGGGTAGTTTACTTGGTCTTAACTAGACGAAGTTGGTTGTATCTTTGTATAACGGCTTAATTATGAGAGTATTTAAAACTGGACTAGCTCCCAGGATTTTTCTGCATTTGCGGTTTCCTCGTTAACAAAATCTTTGTGTGTCATTTACTTTACTTCCTCATTATAATTGTTTAGTTATAATAAAGTAAATTACACTTGTATGTTAATCAGGCACTTGATATTGATCATATAGTTAAATTGATTTTGTACTGTAACTGTTATCAAGTGATTATCTTGTTGTTGTATTGTCTCGACTTCTTTTTCCATAGACAATCACACAAGGTATCGGACTTATGGTTGATATCTAAAAGATTGTGGTGTACTTGGTACCCTTATCATTTCAACTTGGCCGTCCCAGCTTCCAAACACTTCAACATGTTTCTCAAATTCTTAATTTATCTTATAATAATTTTACATTGTGTAATGAATGCAAGTTAGGCAAGAATCAAAAATTACCATTTCAGTTGTCTAGACAATCTAGTAGTCAACCTATAGCTTTTTTACATATAGATTCGTGGGATTCTTTTCATGTTTTTTCACTTAGAGGTTTTTATTGTTATTTCAGATGTTGTTGATGATTACTCCAAGTATTGTTGGCTTTTTCCCATGATTAATAAATCAGAATTGAAGTTTAATTTAATCAATTTCATTGCCCAGATTAGAACTTATTATCTCTCAAAATTAAATTCATTAGAACTGATGGTGGTGGTAAATTTTTAGAATTTCTGTTTTCCTCATTTTTAAAAGAGTATATTAATTAAATATACCTAGATTTGGAACCCTTCAAAAATACCCCTAACACATTATAAATATACCCTTCACCTTTTAGAAACATTATCCACTTAGAAATAGATTATTTTATTAATCTATCACACATAACATTTTTCTTCATTTCAAAGAATAATATTTTTCTTTCTCAATCACTCCACCACCAACTCCAACTTCACCACCACCACCACCACTCTACAACCATCACTAATATTCCACCATCACCACTCCACCACAATTCACGTCACCGCCGCGACCACCAACAGTCCACTACCGTCGCCGCCATCACCACCATCATCGCCTCCAACTCCACCTCTGTGGTGTGCCGTCTCCGCCAAGTTGATAACAAAATTGAAAATTCATAAATAAATTAGGTCCAGATTTTTGTGTCAACAACCAAAGTTGACACCGATTTTTATACCGACAACCGAAGTTGACACCAAATTTTGATGTCAACAACCGAAGTTGATATCATATCTGGTGTCAACAACCCAAGTTGTTACCAAAATTGAAAATTCAAAAATTAGTTAGGTCCAGATTACAGTGTCAACAACCTAAGTTGACTCCAAAATCTGGTTTCGGACAACACAAGTTGATACTAAAATCTGGTGTCACCACCACCTCCACCAGTATTTGTGAAGCCCATGAAAAGGAGGGGCATTTATTCAATTTCCACTTTTTAAAATCTAAAGGGATAGCACATGAATTTTCATGTTGCCATACTCCTGAACAAAAATGGAGTTGCTGAGACTAAGCATAAACATTTACTCAATGTTTCTAGAACTTTTCTGGTTTAGTTTGGTTTGCCTTTTAGTTTCTGAGTTGAAGTCATTACCACTGCTATTACTTGATTAACATATTACCCATTAGAGCCATTCAGTTTAAATCTCCTTTTAAAGTTTTCTTTCATAGACAACCTGATTACCATTTTTTTAAATTTTTTGGTTGCTCATGTTTTCCTTGGCTTCGGCCTTACACCACCAATAAATTGCAACCTATCCAGAAGAAAACATTGTGTTTTTCTAGGTTATAGTCCATATCATAAAGGTTATAGGTGTTTTGATCCCTCCACTGGCAGATTTTAAATTTCCAGACATGTTGCTTTCAATGAGCATTCTTTTTCTTAGTCCTTAAGGACCGAGTCCTCTTCTGGTGATAGTTTCCCTCTGGACTGTTCTTGTTTTCTTCCATTTATTGTCCCCTCTCATCTTCCATTTCCTAGTGAGTTCAATATATATCTCCACCTTCCACTTTCATTTCATTTGTTCCTCCATCATCCAGAATACTCATCTTATGACCACTAGGGGTAAACCGTAAACGTGGTATTTTCAAACCAGTCTCAATTTTGTGTCTCTCAAGCACTCAATATTTCTCATTTGAGAGATGTTTTGGTTGTTGAATATATTGTTCTGACACCTGCTGGAACTTGGCTCTTTGTTTCCCCTGATCCAATTTGCAATGTTGTGGGCTACAAACGGGTTTTAGGGTTAAGTATAATGCAGATATCTCTCTTGACAAGTACAAAGCCATACTTGTGGCCAAAGTATTTCATCAGAAGTTTGGTATTGTCTATGCTGAGACTTTCAATCCAGTAGCCAAACCCACTACTATTAGATTGGTTTTTTCTCTTGCTGTGAATTTCAATTTGAAAACTTACTCAACTATACATTGCAAATGCATTCTTACATGGATAAGGAAGTCTACATGTCTCAACCTCCTGTCTTTGAGGATCCTTACCATTCTACTTATGTTTGCGAGCTAAAGAAGTCTATCTATGGATTAAAACAAGCATTAGAACCTGGTATGTATTTTAAACTTGCTGATGTTCTTTTATCTCTAGGTTTTGTTACTTCCTTAGCAGATACTTCATTTTTTGTTCAAAAGGTTGGTACCGGAATTACTGTCATGCTTGTACACGTAGATGATATTATACTTACTAGTAATGATTCTGCTTATTCGTCTCAACTCATTCTTGTACTAGGTACTCACTTTCCTGTTAAATATTTGGGATAATTGGTGTTTAGTACTCGGATTTTGACCAACACTAGGCTTTGGTATAACATTTGTCCAACGTTAGGGCTTGGTACCTGGACTGGACGTTGACCCTAATTGACTGTCAATGACCTAACTTTAATTAATTTTGTAAATTAAAAATCTTTAAAATAGTCATATTACAAGCCTAGCCCTGAGGTGGATCTAACATCCGAATGTTAAAAAGAAAACCATTTATTCTACGGCTGGGATGCAAAAACCAATAACCTTAGCTTGACTATTTTTCCTCCGCCTTCATACCCATTTCAGTCGTCGTCTTCTTCGTCTGCCTAAATTTTGAATCTCTCCCTCTTAGCAACTCATATGTCAATTAGAGGATAGAATCACATCCAAGTTTCGTGTACTAAGTGCTCTCTGTTCTTCTTCTTTCTACTCTAATTTTGTTTTGTTCAGTTGATCAATCAAGTTTCCCTGATTTCTATCAAGAACACCACAGCCGCAAACTCCATTAACTTCTTCCCGATTTCTTCAGTCACAAATCCATGGGATCAATTACTCTCCCAAATCAAAACCTCAATTTCAATAGATCGAAACCCCGACTTCTAAATCAAACAAAACCCTAATTTAGTGATTCAAATCAACATCTCAATTTCATTAAACTGTCACCTAATTTCTGAATCAAACAAAACCTTGTTTACTGATTAAATCATAATTTCAATTTCATTGAATCAAAACCAGAATCCCAATTTCTACCCCTATTTTGCTAAATCAAAACCCTAATTTTTGTAAATAGAAACCCAAATATGTGTTGTTATCTTCTTTTCTGGCGTCGATTAAGCTGGAGCGTTGTTACATTGGTGGTGGATATCTCCCACTTCGCTACCTATGTAAATTGTGTTTTTACGGTCGAACAGGATAAATAATTTTAGTTAAGAGATGAACAAATTGATATGGTATTGATTTTTTTCTGCTGTTAATAGAAAGAAGTTGTGATGGTGTTTGTCCTGTATATGTGATTGATATTTTGAATAATGTTTTTGAGTAGAAGGTCCTGTAGCCATTGATTTAGTTACTCCGGTGTCGGAACTTGATGGTGATAGACATGGTTGCACTGGTAGTGCTAGAGACACAGAAATGGTGAGACCGATGGTGGTGATGGGTTGGAGAAGTAATTGAAGATTAATATTGAAACCTAATTGATACACTGACCACCACCATCCTACAAAACTCATACTCAATTGTAGGGAAAAATCCATTCATCGTGTGTTTGAATAAAGATGTTTTCTCCTGTTAAATTCTTATTTGGTTTGTGTTAGAGATGTTGATACAGAAGAAGATGAAGAAGAGAAGGAAGGCGGTGGTAGTGATGGTTTTGGATTTTATTAACAGGGTTGTGGTGGTGAACTGGTGTACTCGTGAGGAAGAAGAAGAACTTGGGTAGTTATGATGTAAATGTTGATAAAATTAAGGGCATGATTGTAAACTGGTCCGGTAATTTAATTTAATTTATTTATTGGTAATTTTTTAATAACATCTGGACAGAAGTCAAGAATTAAAACAGTTAACTCGGGTCAACGTCCAGTCCAGGTACCAAGCCCTAACGTTGGACAAATGTTAGACCAAAGCCTAGTGTTGGTCAAAACCTGAATACTATACACCAATTATCCCTAAATATTTAGGTTATCTTCATTTCTTGGTCTTGCGGTCAAACGGTCATATGATGGTCTATTTCTTTGTCGAACTAAATACAATCTTAATTGATCTTATTAAGAAAATAGATATGGTTGGAGCCAAGCCTTGTAATCCTCTCCTTAAGCTCATACACAATTTACTTATGAAGGTGTACTGCTTGACAATCGTACTGAGTATAAGTCACTCGTTAGTGATCTTTACTATCTTATTTGGACTAGGCCTGAAATTTTCTTTGTTGTCAGCAGATGTCTCAACCTACTACAGTGCATTTCTTAGCAGCAAATAGATACTTAAATATTTAAAAGGTACAATCACTCATGGTCTTTTCTTCACCAAAGGTCCTATGGTTCTTCATGGATTCTCTGATGTTGATTAGGATGGTGATGCTTCTGATAGCAATTTTACTGGTGGTTTTGTATATATTTTGGTACAAATCATGTATCTTGGTCATCTGGAAAACAACCTACTAGTCTGAGTCATATAGAGAGTCTGAGTATATATAGAGCCTTAGTTATTGTTGTTGCTGAATTGGTTTGGATTTTTCAGTTGCTCAGGATTTATTTACTTCCTTCCAATTCCCCCTATACTGAGCCGTGACTGTATTAGTTCTCTACATTTGGCCTCTAATCATGTGATGAATTGTAGAGTGAAGAGTTTAAGAGTTGATTTTCATTATGTCAGAGATCTTGCCAGGCCAAAAATCCTTGTAGGTGGTCTATGTTTAAACTGTTAGGATTAAGACTCCACGAAACACTAATAGATCTTTGGATCAATGTAGAACTAAAGAAAACGGAAGCTAGATGCACTAAACGAAACAAGAAAGACACAAGATTTAACGTGGTTCGGAAATATGCCTATGTCCACAAATGACTACAATCAACTCTTATTATAGAAAAAATTACAGAGAATTAAACCACAACTATGAGCAGCAGGTTGCTGTTCACAAACATCAAACTAATTCTCTATAAACAAAACGTTCGAAATCCTAAAATTCTCTATTATGAGAACTCTTTTCTAACTTGTGTTGTGTATGTTTCCCTAAGACTTGTACACCTATTTATATAAGTTACAAACTTGTCTTTCAAGTATATGAGTTATACTAGGAAACCTAAACATAGCTAAGAAAGGAAACCTTGAATTTAACTAAATCAGGAAACCTCTAACTATACCAAAATAAGGAAACACCTAGATGATTCTAGAAAATTCTGGAACCTTCCTAAAAACATCGACAACTTAACAATTATCCATCTTGCTGATGTTTCCACCAAACTGAGTTGATCTTCAAAACAAGTTAACCGTAGCCTTAAATGCCCATAGGGCCTCAACAACGAGCAACATTGATCAAGCTGAGACACTTCTCAAACTTGACCTTCGGAACGACTTTCGTCAACATATCTGCTGGATTATCTTCAGTATCAACTTTCAATAGTTGTACTAGTCCGTTATCAACCACTTCTCGAACCTTATGATAACGAACATTAATATGCTTAGTACGTGCATAAAAAACTTGGTTCTTAGCTAAATGAATAGCACTTTGACTATCACAGTTTACAACAACACTCTGTTTTATAATCCCCAAGTCTTCAACTAAACCACGAAGCCAAAATGCTTCCTTAACAGCCTATGTCACAGCAATATACTCTGCCTCCGTAGTAGACAAAGCTACAATTGCTTGTAACATAGACCTCCAACTGATAGGTCCTCCACTCAATGTAAAAAAATACCCCGAAGTAGAACAACACTTATCTCTATCACCCGCATAATCTGAATCAACAAATCCACAGACCTTCAAACTTTGCTCCTTCTCAAACACTAAACCAATATCCAAGGTCCCATTAAGATATCTCAAAATTCCCTTCACCACATACCAATGTGCTCTCCCAGGGTTATCCATATAACGACTAACTAAACCAACTTCTTGTGCAATATCCAGACGAGTACAAACCATAGCATACATCAAAGAACCTACCACATTAGCATAGGGAACCTTTGACATAAACTCGTTCTCCTTAGTTGTAGTAGGACACAAGTTTTTTTATAACTTAACTGTAGGCGGTATTGGAACACTGATAGCTTTGGAGTTATGCATTCCAAAGCGACGAATAACCTTCTCAAGATAGGATTTCTGAGTAAGACATAACTTCCCCTTAGACCTATCTCGATTAATCTCCATACCCAAAATCTTCTTAGATGGACCCAAATCCTTCATCTCAAACTCTAAACTCAATTGTTTCTTCAAATCATTAATTTCTGACTTGCTCTTGGCAGCAATGAGCATGCCATCCACATAGAGTAAAAGATAAACAAAACTTCCATCTGGAAACTTCTTAAAGTACACACACTGATCGTATTCACTACGAGTATACTTTTGCTGCTACATAAACGTATCAAACCTCTTATACCATTGTCTTGGTGATTGCTTCAAACCATACAATGATTTCTCAAGTCGACACACGTAATCTTCCTTACCACCAACTTTATAACCAATGGGTTGTGACATATAAATGTCTTCCTTTAAATCTCCATGCAAGAAAGCAGTCTTGACATCTAATTGCTCGAGCTCTAAGTCAAACTGTGCCACAAATGCTAAAAGGACTCAGATAGAAGTGTGTGTAACAAGTTGAGAGAAAACTTCATTATAATCCACACCTTCCCTTTGTGCATATCCCTTAGCCACTAACCTTGCTTTGTATCGTAGACCACTAACGATAACCTTGGAATATGGAATTCCATCCTTTACTGTGTGGACCCACTTGCACCCAATCTTCTTTCGACCCTTAGGCAATTAAACAAGGTCCCAAGTGCGATTTTTGTGAAGAGAATTCATCTCCTCATCCATGGCTATATTGCACTCAATGGCATGAGTATTAATCATTGCCTCCTCAAAGGTAGATGGCTCATCTTCAAAAACAGATAATGCGTAAGACGCATACTCATCAAAACCATAACGAACTGGTGCACGTCTGTCACGTTGAGACGTCAAGGATAGAATATTTTGTTGCTTTGTGGATTCCTCATTTGAATCCTCTACCTCAATTCATCTTCTACAAGTGTTTCTTTTTCTTCTTCTATAGTAGATGAACTAGGAACTCTTTGCTCCACCTGCATCGAATCATCTTCAACACTGCTACTACTCTCACTTTCAATATGAGATTCCCAACCTATGAACTTATTTGAATCAAGCATCGCTTTCTCATTAAAGGTCATATCACGACTAATTATGAACTTATTCAATTTTTGACACCATAGACGGTATCCTTTCATACCTAATGGATAACCTAAGAAAATTACTTTCTTAGCCCTAACACCCAACTTATCTTCTTTAACATGAAAATAGGCTGGACAACCAAACACCCTTAAATTAAAATAGTTCACGGGATTACCAGACCATACCTCCATAGGTGACTTACATTTAATAGTTGTTGATGACGATAGATTCACTATATAGCACGCCGTATTAACTGCTTCAGCCCACCAAATCTTGTCTAAAATTGCGTTTGACAACATGCGTCGTGCTCTCTCAAGTAACGCTCGATTCATTCTCTCTGCTACTCCATTTTGTTGTGGTGTACCCTTGACTGTAAAGTGCCTAACGATACCTTGTTCCTCACAAAACTCCTCTAATGGGTATTCGATGTATTCACCGCCATTATCGAAACGTATCTTCTTAACCACATGACCAACTTGTTTCTCTACCATGGTCTTCCACTTCTTAAACAACTCGGTGACTTCATTCTTATGCTTCATGGTGTAAAGCCAAACTCTCCTCGAAAATTCATCGATAAAGGTCACAAACCACCTATCACCTCCTTTAGAAACTATACGAGAGGGACCCCAAACATCCGAATGGATGTAATCTAACATACCCTGCGTGTGGTGTACACCGGTACCAAAATTGCTCCTACATTGGTTCCCGAAGATACAAGCAAGCCTTTACTACTCACAGAAATAAAGCTTGCAAGTCTTCTCACCACCAAGCAAGCCTTTACTACTCAACATGGACATACCTTTCTCACTCATATGCCCAAGACGCATATGACATAAACGTGTTGACTCCACCTGTTTCTCATCAATTGATTGAGAAACCATGGCTCAACCACAAACTATATCTCCTTGTAGAAAATATAAATTACCATGTCTTTCACAGGTCATCTTCAAACTACCATTTTATAATACCTTCAAGAATCCATATTCAGCAGCATACTTGTATCCAAGAGATTCAAGCACTCCTAAAGAAATCAAACTCTTCCTCAAATCTGGAACATGTCTAACCTCTGAAAGTGTTGTGATAACACCATGCGAACAAACCTGTACCGTGCCAACTCCAACTTTTTTGCAGGCATTAGAATTGTCCATTATAACAATACCACCATTCACCTCTCTGTAAGTGGTGAAACAATCCTTTGAATGACACATATGATACGAAGCACCGGAACCAAGCATCCAACCATCATTGAGATAACTCTTTGATGTATCCGGTTAACACTTCCTCATCAAAACCACACATTGGGTCTTCTAAAACTTCACTGTCTTCAGCAACTGAAGCAAAAACAATCTTCAAATCTGATTTCTCATGTTTCTCATCTCTTGCTTTAAGCTTGAGACAATCAGCCCTAATATGACCTGGTTTGCGACAATAATAACACTCAATATCACTCTTTTTCAAGCTATTCTTTGACTTTGACTTCTTATTATCATTCGTTCCCCTATCAACAAACAAGTCCTCGACTTGCGCTTCATCGCTGAACTCTTGTTTACTTAACGCCTTAGCTTGTAAAGCAGAGACCACATTATCGAAAACCAACTTATTGTCTCCTTCGGTTTTCACACTCAACAAATAATCAACGAAAGCATCATACGACGGAGGAAAAGAACATAATAATATCATGGATTTATCCGTATCAGAGATAGTGACACTGATATTAGACAAATCAGAACAAATCTTATTAAACTCATTAATATGATCAATTCAGCATCATACTTGTATCCAAGAGATTCAAGCACTCCTAAAGAAATCAAACTCTTCCTCAAATCTGGAACATGTCTAACCTACGAAAGTGTTGTGATAACACCATGCGAACGAACCTGTACCGTACCAACTCCAATTGTTTTGCAGGCATTAGAATTGCCCATCATAACAGTACCACCATTCACCTCTCTGTAAGTGGTGAAACAATCCTTTGAATGACACATATGATACGAAGCACCGGAATCAAGCTTCCAACCGTCATTGAGATAACTCTTTGATGTAACGGTTAACACTTCCTCATCAAAACCACACATTGGGTCTTCTAAAACTTCACTGCCTTCAGCAACTGAAGCAACAACAATCTTTAAATATGATTTCTCACGTTTCTCATCTCTTGCTTTAAGCTTGAGACAATCATCCCTAATATATGACCTCAATAATAACACTCAATATCGCTCTTTTTGAAGCGATTCTTTGACTTTGACTTCTTATTATCATTCTTTCCCCTATCAACAAACAAGCCCTCGACTTGCGCTTCATCGCTGAACTCTTGTTTACTTAACACCTTAGCTTGTAAAGCAGAGACCACATCATCGAAAACCAACTTATTGTCTCCTTCGGTTTTCGCACTTAACAAATAATCAACGAAAGCATCATACGACGGAGGCAAAGAACATAATAATATCATGGATTTATCCGTATCAGAGATAGTGACACTGATATTAGAAAAATCAGAATAAATCTTATTAAACTCATTAATATGATCAACCATAGACTTACCCGGAGAAATTCGAAAGGCATGGAGTATTCGCTTCAAGTAAAGTTCTGAAGTCAAATCCTTTTGCAAGTAAAGATTCTCTAACTTATCCCACAATGCCTTTGCAGAGGTTTCACTCGAAAGGTTATGAGTGATCTCCCTTGACAAACATAAACGAATAATTGAACATGCCTCCAAAACAAGGTCATCCCACTTCTCATCGCTCCAATCCTTTGGTAACGCTGTTGGTTTGTCCTTGATAGCTTTGATTTGTTTCATACTAACAAGAATATCTTTTACATCAGTTTGCCATAATGTGAAATTATTCTTCCCATTGAATTTGATAATATCAAATCCATGCACCTTTGAAAATCCACTTGATGTAGAACCATGCATCTTCACTTCTAACTATGATCCTTTCCACCCTCACCACACCACTTGTTAGTATTAATACTTCCACAAGACACTAATTAATAGTTCTTTGGATTAATATATGACTAAAGAAAACAGAAACTAGATGCACTAAATGAAACAAGAAAGATATAAGATTTAACGTGGTTTGGCAATATGCCTACGTCCATAAACGTCTACGATCAACTCTTATTATAGAACAAATTACAGAGAATTAAACCATAACTATGAGCATTAGGTTGTTGTTCACAAACACCAAACTAATTCTCTATGAACAAAACGTTCTAAACCCTAAAATTCTCTAGTTATAAGAACTCTTATCTAAATTGTGTTTTGTGTGTATCCCTAAGACTTGTACACCTATTTATATAAGTTACAAACTTGTCTTCCAAGTATATGAGTTATACTAAGAAACCTACAAATAGCTAAGAAAGGAAACCTTGAATTTAACTAAATCATGAAACCTCTAGCTATACCAAAATAAGGAAACACCTAGATGATTCTAGAAAATTCTGTAACCTACCTAAAAACATCGACAACTTAACATGAACTGTTGATCAAATTGTTGATTTGTTTTCCATGGTCCTCAATTTGCTTTACTGAATTCCAAACTCGAGATATCTGATTCAGGCCTCTTGATCTTGATCTTGATCTTGAGACAGGGGGTGGGGTGGGGGTGGGGGGAGTGACACAAGTATTGAGTCTAAAGCTATTATAGATTATAGACTTTAATCAAAGTTTGAGTCCAACTCTCAAACTATTCCTGTCTTCCTTTAACATTTCCGTTAATTTCTGTTATTCTCTTATTTGTGTAATCCGCACGTATGAGTTCCTTTCCCATGTTAGATATTGTATAAATAAACACTACGTCTATTCCTTTAGTTAATGAGGATTATTTTGTTTATCATTTTATTTTATGTAACTACATTATAGTTCATCAAGCTTGGAAAACGAAAGATCACACTTTCCGTCTGAAATTTATACTACCTCCGTTTCTGCAAAAGAGACATGATCAGTTTTTCATGTTAGGATAAAATGATAATGTTTATTTAATACTATGACGAAATAAAAGTATTTGTTACCAACAGCTTCGGGAGCTCACCAAACTTCCATGTACTTACCGAACTGTTAAGTTTGTTTCATACGAACTTCTAAGGCTGTAAAGTTCTGCATGTTATATTCGGTCCTTACTTTATACATATTTGAAATCTTACATAACATTCATTTTATGATAATATGAATATATTCATAAAATATCAGTCAACTAGGCCAAGAATTGTAGCTCCATCTCCTCGTAAGTTACCTCGGATGTACCCTCCAACTCCTCCTTTGCACACAATTCTTCAAAGCTCATCACTTGACTGTTGGATCAAATAGATAAATATGAATCAGTCTAATTCCACACTTTCTAAAATGATGTACTAAAGCATCAGAAGAGATATGGTTCGAATCTCTCATTGCGACAAACTGATGTGTCATGCAAACAACCCAAGTGAGTGTTTTATATTGTTGTAAGGTTTTTTATTTATTTTCTACGTACTATGATAATTTGAAGAGGTTTCTAATATTAAAACTAAGCTCCAACAGATTGGGAAAGGTTAGTAGGATTACAGATGAAATGCTCAAAGGGGGTTAGGTTGAGTAAACATAACATACTTGCCTTTTAAGAATTAGGCCACATGTGATTGAACTCGAGACAAATTTATAGAGCCTAAAAACATATAATTTGTTTCTAAAATGCTTATCTTAGCACATAGATCTCCTACTGGATGGCATGTGCATCCTACCAATTTCATCTAGAGTATTGGGAGTTAGAAACGAAACAAAGAACAAGTAGAATCTCATAGCAACTACTGATTAAGACAGTTGATTTCCTAACTAACATGTTAAGGCTTCTCTTAAATATAGCCTATAGCACATTTGATTTTGGTCAGTAGGGATTGACTATAATTTTAGTTTGATTCGTTTATTATTATTCATATCTCACAAACAAGGTTAGTGAGATAACCGATAAAAAGGTTTTAAATTTTATGTGAAGAAAATTCTTTTGAAATCGCTAGTTAGTTTAGTTTTTGTGACCCGTTAATGGTTGGTCCACCCATGGATTTGGTGTTAATCGGTGATCCTTTTTCATGACTTTAGACCAAATATCATATTCCAAAGTCCAAAGCACCTGTAAGGCTTGTAAAAATTATTGTTTAATGTCAAAAGTACCCTTTTTCATATAAGGATTTTAGTAGTGATAGTCTAAACTCCGAGAGAGAGTGAGTGTGAAAGAAAAACTTATATCCCTCGTAGTTTTCTTCTTCGGTATTTATTCTTCTTTCATTTTTGCAAAAAAAGATGTAACTCAAGGGTTCACAAAAGCTCCTATGGTTAAAAAATGCTCTTAACTTCTGGGATCCTCACCTATCAAATACTTACAAGTAATAATATTTTCTAACAGCATATTATCCAGGTATGCCTACAATTTTAACATATTCAGTGTTATAAGCATTTTATTTTCGAAGAATCAAAAAAAAATATCATTCGCTTATTTACAGACTAATAAGCATGCATTCAATTACAGACTAACAAGTATTGTTTCAATTACGGGATAACAAGCACATAAAGTCATAAGAAACCAAACTTGAAAGTTTTTAGGCTCATAATCTCTAACAGAATTCCGAAAAAGACCGTGCAACTTAGATCCCTTGGAGAGTGTTTTGAAGTTTGTATACATGTGGTCATCCATGAATTAAATAGTCGAAGATAGAACATATATTATATATTTTATAATAATAAATAATTATGTTAGTGGTAAGTTTTTTACCTAAAGCAGAATCTATGTGGTGAAGTAGGGAACAATTATTTCTGAATGATATCTCTCAAACCCTTTTTTTCTATCAGATATGAAGTTGATGGGAACAATATATGGGATGATCAATCATTGTAGGTCTGATATGTAAAAACCAACACCGGTTCTCCTCATACTCATTTTTCACGAACCATAATCCCTAATGGAACCAATCCGTTTTACATATCTAGAGCAGTGGAAGATAGTAGGCAGACATCATACTTTCCCTTAAAGTGATATCCATCCATCCCAAGTTCCCAACCACATTTTCATAACCATTTCTTAAAGCCCTTACCATCAAAAGAAATGGTCACAAATTCAAATAATTATCTTTTCTGAAGAATAAACAAGTAAAGTTGTAGAAATTAGAACTCAAATTAATCATTTTATGAAAAATTAAATAAATTTGCTCCATAAGTGAAGGTAGCTATTGATCTGGGATTTGGTATGAGTATGAAACTCTCATCAAATCTTCTGTTGATCATCTTCAAATCATTATTTATGTCCTTCTAAAAACGTGATATGGTATCAAGGTGTTGTGACTTGTCCAAAACTCAGTAGCAACCTCAGAAGGTTTGGGTACAGTCTTGCCATGTGATTCGCTTAGCTTTTCGATCACATATTCATCTACAAATTTAGGATTTGCACATGAATTCTTCCCATAAGAACAAACTAAGGACAAAGAATGGGTTCTCCAAATCCTTTGCACGCAACTTTAATTCTAATATTATCACTCTTCGTGAACCTGCATATTATCCTAGTGGATACATAATAATTTTAACCCCTCTTTAACTCTACCTTTAGTTGCAATTTGTACTTCATGGTCTGGTTAAGGGAATAACTCAGAATGCACTAAATCAGCAGCAAATAATTCCTCAGAATTACCGTCATTGAGACACTATTTCTAATTATCAAGATTCCTTAAATGCACATTATCAGCTTCCTATAAAGCTCATTATCGACCTTTTTTACTTCATGATTAGGTAAATTCTTTTCCTTTACCCTCCCAAAATCAATCAGAGATTCATTCACTTCCTTGACAACTACATCACATGACAACCGACAAGGAAAAATTAAGTAAGAAACTAAGTGTCAATATAAAAAAATCAAAATTTAAAGGAAAAACCAACATTACTTTCAGTTTCATCATCTTCTTAAAGAATTGGTCTTAATGATCATCTACATGTTCAACAAAACACAAAAATCCACGTTAATATCAAATAAACTCTGAAATCACAAAATAAAAACATTACATTCATCTCCTTTCTCATTTTCCTCCTCACCACTATTATTTTTTATACTAAAATTGTGCACAAACTCCTTTCAGTCTCACTGTACATGAGAGGTTAGATCCAAGGTTGGTCTTCCGGATGACAGTCATTTGCATTAAGATTCTCAAGGTACAACATTGGATCATTAGTAGCATCGAATGTTTTTTCAACAATAATTACTTTATATGAGGCGAACTTCCAGTACCTAGTGAATCCTCATTTACACTCACAGTTCCTTAATTTTCATCATCAATATTTGTTTGAGTAGCTCCTCAAATTATACCCATAAAAACCCCAAGACTAGTTGAAAAGGCTAAAAAGATAGTGAAGGTGTAGTTAATATGGTACCGGATTTTGAAATCCATGTTGAGGAGCCTACTCAAGCTAGAGTTGAGGGTGGTAGTCAATGCATTGTAAATTTAGATGATGATTCACTATGTATCAAATTCTAGAAGTCGACCTCTGATAAATTAAGTGTTATTGAAGAAGCATTAAATGCTACTAAGTAACCATTGTTGCACCTTGAGAATCTTAATACAGATGAGATGACTGTCATCTGAAAGACCAACCTTGAAGCCAACCACTCATGTACAGTGAGAATGGGGATGATGAAGACTGGAAGGAGTTAGTACGCAATTTTAGTATGAAAAACAATGGTGGTGAGGAGGAGAGTGAGAAAGAAGAAGAAGGTAATTTTTTTATTTTGAAATTTTAGTATTCATTAGAATTTTAAATGTTTGCAATTTGATGTTAATGTGGATTTTTTATGTGTATCTGAACATGTAGATGATCATTATGACCAGTTGTTGGAGACATATGATGAAGCTGAAGGTAATATTGGTTCTTCCTATAAATTATGGTTTATTTATACTTGTTGATTGCTTTTTTCTGATCGGTCATGTGATGCAGTTATCAAGGAAGTTTAATGAACTTCTTATTAATTGGGATTGAATGGGGTAAAGGAAAGTAAATCGATAATGGATCAGAAAATGATTATGGTCATGAAATAGTTGATATGCGTTTACCTAATCATGCAGGAAGGGTGTTTGATAATAGGACTTATAGGAATTTTGATGATGTTCATGTAAGGAATATTGATAATGGGCTACATTAGTTCAATAATAATGATTTTGAAGAATTCTTTTATTGTTAATTTAGTGGATCTTGAGTTATTTTCTGAACCAGGCCATGAAATACAAGTTGTAGCTAAAGATAGAATTTAGGAGGGGTTAGTCCTGACAAGATTGCTTTTCAAAATCATATCAGATAATACTATGTATCCCCGGGACATTATACGGGTTCACGAAGAGTGATAATATTGGAATCAAGGATGCATGCAAAAGCTTTGGAGAACCCGGTCTTTGTCCTTGGTATGTGTTTGCAAGGAGGATCCTTAGTGAGCTATCTTGGATCTCATGAGACTTCCACTTGCACCGCACTCGAATTGGAGACCCTTATGGGAGAAATTCATGTGCAAATCTTGAATTTTTGGTTGAACATGTGATCTAGAAGCTAAAATACCTTCTGAATTTTATGCTAAGTTTTGGACAAGCCACAACATTTTGATCCCATGTCATGTTTCCTCGAGGCTAGAAATAATGATTTGTAGAGGATCAATGCAAGTTTTCATGAGAGTTTCTGACTCAAACCAAATCTGCGTTAAACGATAAAAGGACTAATCCGATCAACGGTTACCTTCACTTATGAAAGATAATATCATTTATTTAATTATTCATAAAATTGATTAATTTGATTAAATTTTTACAACTCTCCCTGTTTCTTCTTCATAAGAGATAATTGCTTTAAACATATGACCATTTCTTTTGGTGCCCCTATTAGAGATTTTAAAAATGGTTATAGAAATGTCGTTGGGCTAGATCCTTTATGGATTAGTTCCATTAAGGATTATAGTTTGTAGAATGAGTGCAAGGAAAATGGGTGTTTTTATTGAAACATCTCAAATATAGGATGTACGATCATCCCGTTGAGCCAATCAACTTCATATCTGATAAATAAAAAGTTTTGAGAGATGTCCTTCACAGATCATTCCTACTTCACCACAAGTTTTGCTTCATGTAACAAACTAACCACTAACATAATCATTTATTATCATAAAAGATATAATGTATGTTTTATATTGAGCCTCAAATTCACGAAAGATACATGTATGCAAATCTCAAAACACACTTCAAGGGATCTAAGTTGCACACTCTTTTTTTTGGGATGGTGCTAGAGCTTATAAGCTTTAACAGTATTAGTTTTTAATTTTGTTTATTTTTTTTTTTTTTTTTTTTTTTTTTTTACTATATGTGTTTGTTAGTCCATAAATGTATGAATTCGTGTTAGTATGCAAATGAATGAACGCTTGTCGGTTTGTAAATAAACGAATAACATTTTTTGATTCTCAGAAAGTAAAACACTTATAACACTGAATATGTTTCAATTGTAGGAACACATGGATGGTTTGGTGTCAGATAATATCATTGTTTATGAGTATTTGATGGGCGCAGATCCTAAAAGCTAGTGTAAGTCCCTTTTTGACCACAAGTGCCCTTGTAAACACTTAATAAGAAACATTTGGGAATAACTCGTCAGCATACTAATTTTAATACTCAGACAGCTGGTGATGGGGTTGTTATACAAGAGAAAAATGCTTGTGTTGGATGGGATTAAGGGGATTTGATTAATGTTATGTATAGGATTACAGGGAAATACAAGGTAGAAAGGGGTTATAGCTTGGAAGCTTTATGATAATACGTAGCTGTGTGCAGTGGTAATTGAGGAGTTTCCCCTGCCAGCACGCATTTTGTACTTTACATTAAATCAGGGCTCGCTGGGTTGAATAAGTGTTCAGAACACATAATAGTTTTAACAATGATTCTTTCTCTTATTATCTATATGTTAAGCCTTTTGGTATTGTTTTTTTTTTTTTTTTTTTTAATATTTTTACAGGTATTGTGCCAGATATTAATTAGTGGATAACTACAGGACTACGTATGCCCCTGATATGATACTAAAGAAGAAAAGAACTAGATTTTAAGTTGACGGACATACTTTTCAAACCCAATCATCACAAGATGGAAGTGCAAGCGGATGTGTGCAACTAAAAACCAAGGATATGACTCGGCCTTAGTGTGTTTTGGGTGGAGAGAGGTTTACTTAGAATTAGGTTGAAATAGGTTGTTTCTTGTTTGCTTTCGACTTTTTAAGCTGGATGACCGGTTGTCAGCCGACACAAATATAAATTACACTTTCTTACTACTCAAAATATAAATATAGCAAGGGCAAGAAAGGATCGATCCCACAGAGAGGTCTAGGTTGTCAATATGTTATGGTTTCCTATATAAAACACCGAGGATTTTCTGATTGTGTAAATAAAAATAAACGAAAAGCAAAGAAAGTACGCAAATCAAGGATGTGAAAAATATTGGATAAAGGTTTCATCTTCAATTGTAAACAAGTTTATGAATATATGAATAGAATTCGTATTTAATCTCGCTATCATCAAAAGCCATAGAATACCTTATTGCAAGAATACTCCGTAAATTTCCAAAGTTCATCAACACACACATTAGAGCTGCGTATGTGAATTCTACCTAAAGAATAACCTAACGCCTTGCGCTAATCAAGTTCAATTCCTAGGAGCATTAAGTTTCAGAAATAGGCTAATCAATGCAATTGAAATACATTGCGCAAACAATTCGAACAAAGGTCAATTTCTACATATGAATACAAGGATGTATCACTACAACCTAGCATCATATCATGCTACTCGTATTCAAGGTTATCGCTTGATGAAAAACCCTAAAATAGCTATAGATATGGATGTGAGTTCAATCAATTCTAGACTCGACTAAACAAACATTCAATCATATTGCAATACTTCAATCATGCAATTATTATAACCGTAGAAATCAAACGATAATATTGAGAGAAAACTAATTCATAAAAATCATAACTTGGTTGCAAAATCCAAATACATCTTCAACCAATAATAAGAACTTAGTTACTCATGGCATAGGAGTTCATAGCAAGAAGAAAGAGAAAACCTATCATGTGAAACCCTCGAACCAAAAGTATGAGTTCTCCCTAATGGAGATATATCCTATGTGTTTTGAGAAAAGTCTTCTCTTATATAGCTCCACTCCTTCCAAAATTAGGTTTTGTCTTCAAAGTCCATTAGTTAGAAGTCCACCAAGCCCACAAGTGAGAGAAACCCGTGTAGAAATTCTGTCCCAAAAACGCTCGCCGGAAAACTGGGTTTGTGGCCGGAACTTGGCCGGAAAGTCGCCGGAAAAGCATCTCAGGTGGCCGGCAAAGTCCACCCGGCCACCGGTCAACGGGTCAGGACCGGTCAGGTCAGATCGGGTCAAGGCACTGAGTCAAGTGAGTCGACTCGGTCAAAGTAACGAGTCAAAACCGAGTTAGCTGAGTCAGGTCTGAGTCGGATCAGCTAACTCATCTGAATGGTTAAGTTGGTATTGGCCAAGGCCATTTGCACAGGCCATATCTCAGCTGCACTATCATTGTGCTTCAAGTCTCTGCATTTCAGCCTTGATGGCTATACGTTGCACAATTCAATCACCCATTTCATCCTATCCATGGTCTTTTCTTGCTTCAGCTCAGCTGCTAATTCAGCTCTCTTGGCTGACACCAAATTTGAATTAAACCCCAACTGCCAAATTCAGATTCATCATTCCATTGCCATCATCGATTTCATCCTTCCTGATACTGCACGCCATCACCAGAACAGACTCTCTCCACACTGCAACACCCAAAATTCCAACTACAGCCGCATCTCAATACAACTTTAAACCTGCAATTCTAACTCCTAGCATACATATCTTCAATACCAGTACCAGCTAAACCTGCAGCTCAGTTCAACCCTGCAATTCACAGATTCAACACCTCCGCAATCTCAATTTCTTCATTGCCTGTTCCGTTCATCACCTACCAGGACCCTGTAATCACTGCAGCTTCATAATCCAATCCTGCGGCATCACTTGCACCATCAGTGCATCTTTTCACTCTGCCATTTCTAGCTTCTGACACCACCATGTAACCTCAAACTCTTGAGCCATTGTGTCACAGCACTACATTTCAGCTCCCTTGTAATCAGCCCTGTAATCCATTCCGCATCGCCACCAGCTCATGTACCTGCAACTGCAAATTGAGCCATTGCTTCACTGGCTCGCGCCAACACCCTGCAAGCACCTTACATATCCCTACTCAGGCCATAATTCACACAAGCATTGCAGTGCATCCTTATCTTCTGCTTTCCTTGTTCAATTTCAAGCCACAATCCTTAGATTCGAAAACCCTATCAGCCCTGCATTTTAACTCAAAAGCAGCTGCACCCGCGCACCCTGAGTTTCACTTACGCAACAACTCAGCTTCATCCAATTCAAGCCCTGTAATTGCAATCCTAGCATTCATTCTTGAGCCAACACACACACACACACACAGAGAGAGCCAACATCATATAGTCATTGCCTGAGACTCAGCTCATGACTCCACCAGACCATGGCAGCATCTCCACCAGTTGCAACTCCAGCTGCCTCCATGAACATAACCTCAGCTACCAAGCTCTACTGCCACAGCCAATTCCAGAACCACCAACAAGAACACTTCAGTTCCTTTGCCTGCAACATATCCACTCCAGCCGCACTTCTACTTGTAGTTCAAGCTCTAGTCATCTCTGCAACAAAACTTCACCATTCTCATAACCCATTGAATCCTGAATTATGTTGCTTCTATTTCTCCCACATATCACCACCAGGACCTATGACCTGCAACTGCAATCTCTCTCTGCCCAGACTCAATTCTGAGCCAACAGCTACCCCAGACCTGAAACTCATATCCTGAAACTCATAGCTCAGTTCAAACTCATAACCACCACCACTCAAATAGCACCAGTACCTGCTTCAGTTCAATAGCAGCTTCTCCCCCATTCTCAAAACATCAACACCATCACCTGTCAACCCATGTTCTTCTCTCCACTCAACAGAAGCATCCAAACCATTGTACCATTCTTCATTCCCATCTTCTCATTCTTACTCAGACCCATGAAAATATTCATCACGGCATCAACAGACGCATACCCATTTCAGATCCAAACTTCGTTTGATCTCCCAAACTCAATCATATTTCAAATCATCCACAGAACCTCGATTTCATCCTCTCTGTGTTTCACCCAATAATTCGTGTCTGCTTCGATCTCTTGTTTCCAACAGCAGCTTCAATATCTTCCACAAACCCTCAATCACCTTCTGGTTTTTGTGTCTCAATTTCATTTCCTCCCTGAACTCATCTGAATCTCCACGAATTCCTCCATAGAACCCTAATTCAGCTCAATTTCCTGTTCGTTCTTCCCTCACTGATTTCCCGATGAGTGACACAGACACCATCCTTGTCTCGACCAACAGAATCATCCAAGAACCCCTTTAGAACTTCACCCATTTTCAGGGACAAACCCACCTTCTACATCTCGATCTAATTCTCTCAAGAACATTCAATTTCTTCTGAGAAGGAGAATGAGAATTCGATTTAGGGCATGGGTGGATGGTTACACCCCATTGATAAGGACCACCCCACTCGGTAGATAAGGGCCATCCCTGATTTGGCGACCCCTTAACCTCGGCTCGACTCTGGATAGTGTTCGCCCATGAAATGACGACTTTGTCCTTTTCACTCTAAATGAGTAGTTTCTCCTTCTTTTCCTCCGTGCGACTCCAAAGCACCTATTAACTCAAATTTACACATAAGATACATAATTCACACGAAAAATAGCAAAGAAAGCATAAACTCTTCATAGAAAATACGGTGTATTCTACACCTATCACTGGACCTATATGAAACTTCCTGCATTATTTGTTTTTTTAGTTATATTTTAGTTTAGTTTCCATTAAGACTATTAGGTTCCGATATTATCTCCTAGATCTACTGTGTTTGGATGCTTTGAGAATTGGTTACGATTTTTAACATTTGGGTTATGGGTTTTAAAATCTTAAATTTTTATTTCAAAACTTAGTTTTAGAAATCTTGTGAAGCTAATTTAATTATTTTGTTAATTATCCCACGTTGTTTTGATTAAACCTTGAAAATGACTTGGTTGAGTTTATATATATATAAGGTATATTCATTTGGAGGAAGAAGATAAAGAAAAGGAGGAAAATTAAACGCTACAGTTTTGAAATTGTTTTAATTGAATCAACTCAACTAAGAGCTTCCCCAATGGTTGTTGTATGTATTTCCTAGGCAACACAAACAAAACATCCTCATTCCAATTTTTCCAAGTTTGGATGAAAAAAGTTATTCATCTCCAATGGTATTGTTTGTGATTATTTTTCTATTAAATGTAAATTTTATTTTTAACAATTTTAAGATTTTATTAGAACTAAAAATGGTTATTTATTATATTGGAGTTAATTTTAGTTAAGTAAAAGCTTATTAGGATAGCTTGACAATGTCTAACAAAAAGTAAATCATGTCATCTTCACATTGATTTAAAAAGTTGGGGTTGTAGAAGAATTTTAGGAAAAATGAATGTTTATCCTATGTGGATTTCAACATTTGTCTTCACATACATTCCATTAAAGAAGCTCTAAATATTTGAATCAGTTTTCAACTAGCCAAACTAGCTATAAATCTCCTACAAACACCGTTAACATATTTTGGGTTATAGTTAATAAATTAAGTTTATTTTATGAGTTATGGCTAATAAAAGCACGAGTTATATTTAAAAGAAGTCTATGCTACAAGAAGCAAATAACATGTATAGATGCAGAATGATGGAACTGATAAAGCTTCCTTAAAAACCAATCAAAATAGAAAATGCTTGATCTGAAACCTGCCGAGATTGGAGTATACCCAGATTAATTGGGGTATACTCATTTTTTTCCCATCCAAAGTAGTGTGCTAAGGGGTGTCTAAAAGGTGTTAAAAGACCAAATTGCCCATACTAAAAAACCTTGCCGACCAATACATATAAAAAAAAAAATCAAAATCTTTCTTCTACACTCTAACTATACATGTGAAATCAGGAAAAAAAAAAAAAAAACGAAGAATCAAAACGAACCAAAAGTCGGCAGGGTATTTTTTGTCGACCTTGCCGACCAAAATATAGTCGGCAGGGTATAAGGTTGAATAACATGCCGACTTTTCATCTCTACATTTAGCAATTACAGGGTCGGCAAGATATCCATCTATATACCTTGCCGACTAAAATATAGTCGGCAGGTTATGAAATTAGTACCTTGCCGACGAATCATGCATTTGTAACACCTTCTCTCGTATGTCAAAAATCTTATAGTCGGCAGGGTATTTTTCATCGACCTTGCCGGCCATATGTTGTCGGCATGTTCTTCATCCGCAGACCTTGCCGGTCAGATATAGTCGGCATGTTCTTCATCCGTAGACAATGCCAGTTATAATTGGTTGGCATCTTATTAAAACGTCTACCATCCCGTGAACATAGCCGACACCTTATTCAAACGTCGACCTTGCCGACCTTTCACATATTCAAAACATTTTTTTTTTGATCCAAATCGAACTCATAAGACGGGTTAAAGATTACTGAATTCATAATTTCAAAATTTTAATCTAAACTCAATTAATTAAGCTAATCAGATTTTTTAGTGTTAATTAAACATGGACATATTAGCCATTTAGAAAATACAAGGTTAAGGGGTGGCTTGGTTTTATTTCAAAATGACCCAATTTTGTCTTATTGGGTATATCCCAATTAGTTTGGGTATACCCAATCAAGCCAGGATCTGAAACCCCTAGATTTATCGCCTGCCGTGGTTCTAATTTTCGACAAAGAATATGAAACATATTCATCCAGCGGTCCAAATATACCAAATTACCCAAGTGACCTGAAATTCGACCGCCTTGGGTCCAAGAGATGACTCATAGGCGCCATAAGGCTGCATCTCAGAGTACAAGTGAAGCGACACTCGAACCTCAAATTTTCATCAGAAGATGATAAAGTGGCTCTTTTGTAATTAGTTTTGACTCCCATGAGTAAACCAAACAAACCAAACCAAATCAACTTTACTCTTTCTCTTCTCCATCAGAAGCAGAATATGCAAGGATCTCTTCTTCTTCTCTTTAGTCCTTGTGAAACATATGATGGGCAGCTGCTGCAGATTAGAAAGTGGGTCTTTTGCAAATTCATCAATTCCTCATTTTCACTCCCATCCTTCAACAACAAATCCAATCAATAAAGGTACAATCACTACTAATTTCTTGCTGTTTCTCTATCCCAATCCACCATGAATGACTAAAATTACCAGGTTATGTGGAAGGAGTGGCAGGAGCGACTTATCAAGTAACACTAACACCAGCAGCAGCATCAACTCTCGCTTCTCATACTATCAGGTTTCCTACTAAAACTAGTGATTTCATTTGGTTTCATATTTGGGTTTTTGATTTTAAGCTCAATAGTTCAGTACTAGAGTGCTTAAACAATTCTATGTTGTCACTTTCTCATTCCAACATTAGGAGGAGGGGTGCACTAAAAACTAGAGTATCTAATTCGGATTCGCCGAGACCCAATGCCAAGATTGCAAATTTATCTGCTACAAGGAAGGAAAGAGTCAAGTTACCAAAGATTTATTATGATGAGGAGAAGGTGGATGGATGTGAGAGGAGGTTGTACACAATCAGTGAATTTCTTAGTCATCCATCCGGAGTTGAGGCCATATTGAACACGAATGCAATGCAGAACTTCGAATCCTTGGATGCTAACACTTACAGGTCTGCCATTTTTCAAGAATTTAGTCCATGGGAAATTTGTCATTATTGTTGGTTGTAAGCAATTCTTAAAGCTCAAATTACCGCCCAACAATAGAGATATCTTTGATAGGACAATCTTTTTTTTATGTTGGTGGACTAGTGTGATGACTGGGAGCAGTACTATAACCATATATGTGCAGATGTGCTTTGCCTGGAATTCAACTTTTGAACTTTGATGTGTCCCCTGTGTTGGATCTGCGAGTAATCCCAACAACTGAAGACTGCGTCGTTGAGATGTTATCTTGCAAGGCAAGTGAGTTTGGTCATCGTTGGAGCCATATAATCTGATGCATAAATGCATGTCTACTGTAGTTACTATACATTTTACTAATACCTCAAAAGATTTGTGTTTCTCTGTCTATCAATTTGCTAATGTGAGGCTTTCTAAGATAAGAAACTACAGTTTTCTATATTGTTCTGAGACAGTTTGCCCCATCATAATTTCCGTTATAACTTCATTCCTTCTTTCTTCTCACAGTTTGAGGGTCCGCAAGTCGTGAGAAGCCTTAACGATCGTTTTTCAGGTATAGTTACTTATTTACATCCAATTTACTGCTGTACATATCTAGGTTTAATTAACACCATCATGGCTGTAATGTGGAAACTGTAATTCCCCTTGGAAGTATCTTCTATGGGATTAGTTCAAGTAACTATTGCAAATGTTTAGAAGTACGACATATTGTCACTTCTCTTGTCCAAATTTGTAGTGCAACAAAGCCTTCACCGATCTCTTTTGTGGCAGCATCCATGAAGAACCATATAACGTGGGATGATGCAAGTACTTCAGAACCATGTTTATATATTGACGTTCAAGTGGAAATCTCTCTTGAGGTCATATCTCCCCCTTGAACTCACCCAGTTTTGATTAATATTAAGGACACATGGTAGGCGATGCTGAGTAGATGATTTAGATCTCGCTAAGTGAGTAAGTGTGATCTCCTTTGACTACAGATTTATACACGGCCATTTACTATGCTGCCTACATCAGCTGTCGAAAAGCCTGGAAATTTGTAAGTAGCTCAAGACCTTAGAAATGTCTACCCTAGTTCACATCTGTTGTGTTTTTTTACTTGTGAACATCAGAATGTAGTGAATTCACACCCACGTGTACTGATCCATACAGGGTTGTGCAAGCTTTGGTTGATAGGCTCGTTCCACTACTCCTCCAGCAGCTACTCCAAGATTATGAGAAATGGGTTCAAGATCAGCAACAGTGTTCTAAAATTTCTTCCTAAGTTTTAAGGTGGTCTTCTTTTGCACCTTCAGAACTGGCAAGTAATGTTCTGCTTTATTATTCAAAAACTACATCGTAGTCTCTCTAAATCCTCCAGTCCACCAGTCCACCATTCATTCAATGGATTATTAACTGTCTATTTCTTCTGTTGACAAAGAAATTTGTTTAGGGCCTCAAGAGAACACATTGATTCAACTTCAGTAGAGTGGTAACTCCTTTGGATAAAATCTGATGCAATTTGCGTTTCTTCTACGAGTACAAGTGAAGAAGTTGCAGGATGTACGACAAATATAAAGCCATGGCTCTCTGCTCTGTATGTTAGGGACTTATAGCCACAAAAGCCTGAATAATGCTCTGTATATGACAAACTTATAGCCACAAATGCCTGAATAATGTCTGTATTATACTGTATTTGACACAGATCATTCACTCAAGTTCGCAATGAAGGAATAACATTTTTATTTTACATATGAAATTTGAGAGGTTATTAGGAATCATGTGCTTTTCTTACTGCATCACAAACATTTTGCAAACCTGTTTTGGTACTGTGAGAGCTGAGAATATAAGTTTTGTCACAACAAAGAAAAGAAGAAAATCTGAAATCATTAACTGGTGAACCCATATTTACAGTGCAGTACATATAGATAATTGACAGACTCCCATAAGTTCATAGGTGTACCAGAGAAAAATAAGAAGACAAAGCATCTAGTTTTTAACATGCTTGAAATAATGTTGCCATTTACGAAAGAAAAAAATAACACTCGGCTTTCCTTTGCTAGATTCTTTTCTTATTAGAAATTTATATGTACAGCAACTAAGAAGATGTAATAATATAGCTAATGAATGGTAGTTTGCTTGTTTTTTCTGCATAACTTCATCATCACTCTCTATACCTTGGCTTCGTAATCGGTGGTAGCGACAACCTGTCCATAATCACCCTTGTTATCCACTTCGAGGTAGTCCTCTCTCGCATTGTGTGTCAACATTTGGCAAATCAACCAAAACAGCATTGCATTGAGGCAGAGAAATGCAGCTCCTCCAAATAACCCAGTCTTGGCTGTAGGGCAGGCATAGTCAGCTGAGTGATGCACATTGTTCATGTGGTGAAGGCTTTCGGAAATTGTTGCCCACAGCATCAATAGACCTCCAAAGAAAGAATTTATCCTGCTTCCTCGAAACAACCAACACACACAGGTAAGTAAACTGCGCGCATAAAAGAAATTTGCAACTGAACTCAAGGACGGAAAACAACATCCATTAAGATCAAATCCAGTGAGTTTTTTACTTACACGGCAACCCAGATGAAGACAACTAAGACAGTGCTTTGAAACAATGCCTCTTTAGGAACAGATTGGCCTTTGTAAGGGTAAAACACAGAAACGAATCCAAGACCAGTGCAGATGAAAAGAGCTACAACTGATAAACTCCCTAAAACCACAGTTGGGTCTGATGGAAATTTGCAAATGGTTTCACCAATTCCGGCCAAGGGAATACCAGCAGCAGGCTGATCGAAAAATACATATGATTGTGAGATCAGACCAACAAAGCTACATTAAATAGTTTTGCAAACATAAGAAATACTAGTTTAGAAAAGAAACCTTCTTGTTCTCAGCTACAATTCCAAGTATAAAGGAAACTATGCCAACAAATGCCACAGAGAGGGTAATAGTTACAGGCTTGACTGCCATTGCTCAACAACAACAGTGAAACGAAGATAACAACAATGAACCCTGAAATTTAGCAGCCAATCAACAAGATAACTGTTAAACCATCATCAATCAAAGGAGTTGAATGTGAACTTTAATTAGGGCAATTAGTGTAAACTGCAAAATTGAGAAAAGGGTCTTACATTTCTAATAGCACACAGACAAAATTGAGAACATCAACAACTATACTAAAGTCTGATTGGGGATTATAAAACTAATCATACCCCATGAATGTAATCAAATAAAGTAAACATAAAACAAGAAAAAGATGAAATCTTTATGATCAATCGAAAAAACCCAGACGTGTCAAGAAATTTAAAAGAAAAACCAAAACAAAGGGATCTGTCAGAGATGGAGAAGAAACCTTACCGGCCGGCCGGAGAGAGATAGAGAGGGTTGTTGCTGTTGAAGGTTAGATAGAGAATAAAGAAATTCTCTTCGTGGGTGTTGTGTATATATTTGATTGGAGAGAATTAGGGGCGTTATGGTTAAGAAGGTAGTTTTGTTCGTTCTAGCTTTTTTTTTTTTTTTATTTGTTAACAACAAAGAAGACGGATTGTGTTTTCTTCTTTATTTGGGAGAATCACGATTCTGTAAATGAGTTTGGCTGAGAGTATCTTTAATCTGTTTTCTAAATATAAGGGGATTCTTCCTAATTTTGCTCATCTTTTATCTTTCGTCTGAAAATGCGTCTAGGTTCATCTTTATCCGGTTGTCAAATCCAAATATCACCACCGAGTCCCCAGGAGGAGGAACAGTTAGAAGTAAAAAAAAAAAAAAAAACACTTTTACAGGCACTCTGTAAATTGACTTCCAAGCTAATTTTTAACTTTTTCAACTTTACTAGATTGAGATTAGCGTGTTTTGGCAACCAGAAATTGAAATAACTTTAAGAAGTTGGAAGTAAAAAAGTTTAACTTTTAACTTTTCAGTCCAACTAATTAGCACGTTCGGCAACCTGTACAGAGTTGTTGTTAGAGCACTGCTCGGTCGAACTCGCAAGCGTTGCTATCTCAAGCTTATTTGTCAAGTTTAGTTGCCAAAACTATAAGTCTTGATTTCTAGTCTACTTATAGCTAAGTCTCGGACTAGGATAGAAAGTGTAGTTGAGCTCTCAGACTCCACTCGTTCATCATACAAAGACGAAGAACTACTCAAGGAACCGGGTGGAACTTCATCGACTAAAAGGTATGTGGAGACTTGAACTTATCTATCACTCAAAAGTCTATCTACTCTATCTCCTATCTTGAGACAAAAGTCGTATTGCTATATAGAATTCGATTATACACATTTGCTATTTCGAGCCGAGTTTATCTCGTTGTTGATGGTGGTTTTTAGCTTAGGGTTGAAATCGTAAAACCTTACATATGATGTGACGTCACTCTGTAAAGGAAACGGTGCCGTGAGTTTTAATCTCTCCACCGACATATTTATTGAGTCGTTCAATATACTTACATGAAATTTATCCAGACTGGCGAATGTACCAACCATCCCAGATGTTCTGTAAATTTCGGCGACTCGCCTATATTCACTTAATACAAGTTCCTTTGAATGCCTTCTATGCTATGTTCTCCTGCTGAACCCTTAATGTTGATATGGCATGATGATTTGTGTTCACTCGCAGCAGAGTAGCACGAATTTCCAAGTATGAAGGATAAGGTCTTTGCATAAGGCATTCAATCAGAAAAAGCATGCTGCTCTCTGGAAATGAACTTAAAATAACTCTATGTCAAAACATAGAATTCAATCAATTGACCTGACTAACTTGCATAAGTTAGGGTTTTGCGCCTCGCGCAGTATATCAGACCTTGCTTGTCGAAATTAAACCTAGGCAAACTAGGTAATTAATTCGCCATGGATTAGCAGGTGCAAAACCTTGCTCGTAATCGAAAAAAACAGGAGCGCAGCAGCAAAGGGAGGCGTGGCCATGCCTTAGGCCAACTAGCGCCACTTGCCATTGGCCACGCCCCTTCCTAAACCGGCCTTATTTTTCTCGACCAATCGTGTCGCCTCAAATTAGCCACGCGCACATGAGTTGTAGTTGGGCCCATACTTGCCGGCCCCACTTGCCATCGACCAGTCAGGTCGCTCTAAAGCCGCCACACTCTCACCAGAAGTGTAGCCACGCCCATGCTTGGTCGGCCCTCTTTTAATCGACCAATCAGGTCGCTCTAAAGCCGCCACACTCTCACCAGAAGTGTAGTCGCGCCTTATGTTTGGCCCCCCCTTTTCTTGGCCAATCAAATCGCTCTAAACTTGCCACCATACATTAAAGGACAAACGCACCCTGCCGCGCCACCATACTAACTGGCAAGCCAAACGCGTCTTACCACAAAAACATATTGATCGGCATGCCAACATGCCACTCTGCCGCAGATAGCATGCCACTTTAGCCTTGGCCACGCCGCCAAGCCCTAATTCTTACCACGGTGCCAAATCCTAGCCTTGGCCACGCCGCCAATCCCTAATTCTTACCACGGCGCCAAATCCTAGCCTAGGACACGCCGCCAAGCCCTAATTCTTACCACGGCGCCAAATCCTAGCCTTGGCCACGCCGCCAAGCCCTAATTTTGGCCATGCTACAACGCCACTGGCATGCCGCTATGCCACGGCTACTGGCATGCCGCTATGCCGCGGCTACGCCATTATCATGCTGTTATGCCATGGCTCCACCAGGCGCTACTATGCCCATGGCGCCACTTTGTTACACAACAAAGATGTGGCCATAATCAATGACCACTCTTTCTCATGAGATGCAATCACATCCATCCAAGTTCTCCACTGAACTGATGGACTTGCGGCAAGTCCCAGGAAACCCGCTACGCCACGGCTACGCCAGGCGCCACTATGATAATGGCGCCACTTTGTTACACAACAAAGATGTGGCCATAATCAACGGCTACCCTTCCTCATGAGATGTAATCTCATCCATTCAAGTTTGCCACCAAACTGACGGACTTATGGCAAGTTTTAGGCGGCCGACCAAGGGAAGCCTAATAGCATCACATGATATTTTCCTAAGGCAAAGTCTCTTGTCTTTGACTTTCCACACATAACAACCTGCTACATGTTTTCCACGAAAACACTCGAGACATCAAACATGTCACAAACTGGGGGATACTCATCAGGGTATTGGTCTGGCGGTTTACAGCGTGCGGCGTGCAATACGCCCGTTACAATAAAGTGTCATGAAGTAAGACAATTAGTGATGGTGAAAAGTAACGATGTAAACAATTCATTTCCTTCATCATGGAAGCGTAATGACTGACGGTTACACGGATTCACTTCCCTCATCATGGAAGCATAACGTCTAACGTTACACGTTACTATATTCTTCCACCACTCAATCGTCTCCACTTCCTACGAGACCAGAGTACGTTTCAATATGACTTGTATAAATAGGCTTCACCTATTTTCACCAGGAGAACAAGTTTTTGGTCGGCAACAATACAGTATCTAGAAATCACCTGGTAGCTTTCCATTCGGCTAGCCAGTTCTACTTTCAGATACAAGTCATAAACAACAACACCTTCAGAATCAATGATTCTGGTCTCAACACTCTCTTTGCTTCCCTCCCTAAGACCAACCCTTCTCCTTCACTTTGTGACCGAAGCAAGCCTGGAACGGCCATTTCTTGGTTAGGCCAGGATTGTACAGATTGATCTCTCGAATCAAAAGTAATCCCGTGCAGTACATTGTTTAGGGTTTAGATTCGTTTCTCACCCACACACCCGAAATTACCAAAATCAGCAGAAACAGTTTTCACCCACAAACAATTGGCGACCACAGTGGGATATTAATCTCTCGGTTGCAAATTCAACTCTCGTTTCTAGCATCCTACCAGTAAATGCCATGCTTTGAAGCGCATCGTCCAAGAAAATATGGGTTCAGGAGAATTGCGTCTGGGGACTAGAGATTCTCCACCTTACCACGGATTGACAAAAAGATGTTCCACCGACAATAAAGAATGATTGGGGACTTATCGTGGCAAGGAGGGCGTCATATAAAGACTCAAATACACTCCCTGAAGATTCAGTTTTGGTGAAAGACCCTAAAGCGAGTAAGTTCTGCCCGACAATGTTTAGACGATCTATTGTTTGGGTTTTCACATTTACAATGGAAGCCGGTAACCCAATCATCCCAACATTTTCTATCTCTCCTTTTCTCACGCAACATTTACGGTTCCGCAATTTTCCCGAATGATTTTGCTACTTACATTCGCAAGTCAGATTTTGACATATTGATTGATCAAAAGGCAATTATTCCAAAATAATCCAAAAACTCTTGTAAGAAGCAATCATCTATCAATCCAAAAACCAGAAAACCAAACCATAAACTAGGCGTTTCTTTTGCCTTTCAAAAAAAAAAACCTAAGAAAATAAGTTCATAAAATAAAAGTTATTCAAGGAAAATTGCCTAACAACGGCTCGTTCTTCTTGGAGAAAATGTCCTTCATGCTTTGAAGAGCCGCCTGTTTCAGCTTCAACTCTTGGGAAAACTTCTCGACTTTTGCCTCTTGTTGATTAATCAAATCCGCGGAAGGGCCATTAACCGCTTCAGCCTGCAACCTTTGGATCTCGGAAAATCCCTCACAGAACCAGGAAGCGTTAAACTCAAAGTTTACACACATATCCCAATGGAATTCCCAACTCTTGACAACGTCTCCGAAACAAATGTGTCCAAATCACGCCACACATGTCATGAATTGAAGATAAGGTTTCCTCCACGCGCTTAACCAATGCAAAGCGACTATCAATCTTCCTGGTCGTGGCAATGTGCCCATACCTCTTCCATATCTTGGTATATAGCTCTGCATGCTTCACGGGCACACTGAATCCTCCAATCAACACGTGACCTTCAAAAGGAGCCTCGAATGGAGGATCAAAGATTACACCTGCGGCTGGATGTGCGACTAGCAAAGACTCTTTGGGAACAATCACATCCGTCATCACGATAGTATTTTCCGCCATGGGAGATACAACAACATCTTTATGATGATCAACCTCCATCTCAAGATCACCGGCGGGTACGGTTTCCGTGACTGGAGACACTGTTACACCTTTATTGTCGTGGATCTCCATCTCAGAGTTATTTTCAGAAACAACCTCTTCCTGTAAATATCACCAATTAATTAGTCATTCAGTATAAATAAATAATCCAAGAGAAAAGTGTGAAAAACTCACCGACTCATCTGTGGGCCCACTGGGGCTGGAAGAAGACTCGCCGCTACGCTCTGAAGTACTTTTCCCATCATCGCCGGATCCTGAACTTTCTTCTTCATCATCTTCCTCTTCGCTGTTAAGGGGCTCGATGATCGCTCAGATTTTTCTTTTCGAGAGGCCCCTTTTTTTGGCCATGTGCGAGCCTGGTAAAGGCGTTTACCTTGTTAAGACCCTGGGTCAAAAAGGGGAAGAAATCTTCAATGGCGACAATTCAAAATATTTATGCAATCAACCAAAGCAATAAGAAAACCATACGTACTTGCATGTTGGAAGAACTGAAAGTCACAAGAGCCGTCGAATCCGTTTGGAAGCCACCTTCACGATTTTTCGACCTTTGCTCCTTTTTTCGGGGACTGTCGCATCCGAGCTAGAGGATTTTCGCTTGCCCGAAGGAAGCTGTTTCAACAATTTATATTTTGCCAGAACCGCAGAAGAAGGTTTTCCACGTGGCTTTGTCACAACATCCTGCACGAACTGATGAATGGCGAGGAACTCATCTTGCCATAAGATGTTATATTTGGGAGTTGTCACAGGTTTTCATTCTGAGAGCAAGAAGGGAAGACTTTTATCCGGTGCAAAGACGTTGTAATCAAGAATAGCGGGTAACGATTCGTCTAGAGCTGTCAGCGGGCGACGAAATGAGACTCCCTGATCAAAGCCCATATATCGAGCAGCACTGTCAATGTTGTAAGGGACTACTCCACAAGATCCTCTGAAAAGAGATGGCACGTACCTAGGTATGCAGCTTCGCAAACACATTTTCTCCAATGCTCATTTTCCTGTCAGCAAAACGCAATATCACCTTCGCTACAGAAGCAAAAGTGTCTGGTTGAACTATGGAGGCGTGGATTGGAGCCCAAGGACGAAAGTTAACCGCATGTGCGTTGTCAAGAAAATCAATGAGATTTGAACCCGGTCTTGGACGCCTCTCCAACCAACGAAGTATCATAGAACCGCCATATGCATCAGGGAATGAGGTTCTCAGGTTAGGAGCGTAATTCTTGAAATGCTCCCACAACCATGCTTGAAGAAAGGAGACGTAGATATACGAGTCTACTTTCATATACCCATTAGAGACGTACATGTCTGCTACTAAGTGATCCAGATGAGTGTACAAAGAGCCAATAAACAAACTGCCGATGGGAAGAGCAACGCCTTTCGCTAGTTTGATAGCAAATTTGATGAGCTTCTATCTTATCCCCTTATTTCCAGAGCCATCATCAAAAACATCTCTAGATAGCCATAGAATTAAAAATGCAGCAACATGGAGTGTATCATCCAGCACTTGATCCAACTCCGACTTATCAGGGAACCACTGATAAGCACGTAAGTGCTACATTTTGTACCCATATTTATATTAGCTAGGACTCGATATTTCGCCTAACAACACTATTTTACTGCTTTTGTAGAAAGTACCGTAATCCGATAATCAAAGACAATAACGATTAAATTGGGAGTTATAATGGCGTTTTGCGATAAAATCACCAAAATGGCCCACGGGACCAAAGTGAGGGGGGCTTTATTTGACTGCCACTTGATTTACTAGCTAGTACCACCTAAGTTAACATGTTGTTTGTACCCCTAATATTTTACACAAATAAATGGGCTAACCTAGGTCTCCAAAGCTCCTACTAGTGGCAAAAGAGGGTTCATTGGGCCTAAGGTGCTTCCCTTGTGTACCCAATAATGGCTAACTAGGCCTAACAAACACCTCACAAGGAGTCCCATGTGCATAGGTCCAAATCAAGCAACTAGGAGCCCCATCACCTGTGCCACATCATCACTAGGATTGACTAACCGGTGACAGCCACATCAGCACAACATGACACGTAATCAAAATGCCACGTCACCAGTTGCCACGTCAGCGGATGTGATGACGTGGCACGTGACACGTCAGCAGACCAAGTGCCACGACAGCATATCAGATGCCACGTCGGCAGACCAAATGCCACGTCAGCAGACCAAAATGACCCGTAGCCCTCGGATGATTCCGCCCCATTCTGCTTGCCTAACGGACTCCTGCGCCCCACTGTAAACTTTGCTTCTACAACATTCCAGCAACCATGCAAGGGTCAGTTACACTAGAGCCATGAAGCCATCAAGTCGGCCGATTATCACATGCGGCATGCGGGACCCGGCCAATGCCGATTATTCTTTGGGAGGCATGCGAGGGCGATTATGGCAATCAATATCTGCCATAAAATCAAAGAAAATAAACTGAAATTCAGTCATATAAATAAAGGGTTCATAAACCCAAAATGGTAAGCAATCTTCCATACCAAAATCTCCTGTGAAAAATCCATTACTGACTTTAGCATCCGAGGGTTTTTTGCAGGTACCCCCCCCCCCCCCTTTTCTCCATAATTCAATCGAAGATCCAGTCCACGAATCAATTATCAGCAAAATCATCATTCATATTTCTGTGTTTGGGGTAGGAGGAATTTTACCTTACAAACAAAGGCGCGACTAAGGGTTTCGAGAAAAGATTATCGAGTTTTACCAAATCGAGTTATGGCAATAGTTAGACGAGGCAATCGCACGAAGGTCCGATTCTAACAAATTCTCAACCGCTGCGGGAGACGCGAAATTGAGAGGAACGAAATGAGGTTCAATCGCACTGCTATACCCACCGGAAACAGACACAGGGTCAAGATCATACTCACAATGCATCACCGGGATCGTGGACGAGACCGAGATCGTTTTCGTGATGAGCTCCGGTCCGAATCGGAGAAAGGAAAAACAACGTCGATCGATAACGAAGTTATTGACGTTGATGGGGAAAACCCGTGTTCGTGGAAACAAAGGGTATGCGTTCGGCAGCCCATCTAGGAGGAATCGCAATCAACATGATGCGTGATGGCCGCACCGCGACTCCCGTCTGAGGGAAGAACAACTACCGAATCGGCTAGACGATTTAGAGAAGGAGAATGCTCTCTTGAGATTAGAATGTGAAAACCAACCTCGGCCTAGGTCTGGTGTTTTGAATAATCAGAGGGTCCGATCTGTTTGGCAACGCCTTGGAAGTCGGATTGAACCACAAGTCGCAGACTCTAACAGAGATGTGATCAATCTTGATCGACCAGACAGGAATCTATTGGTCACTGGAGAATTACCGAAACGACCCAGGCGAGCGGAAATCGGATAGTCCGCAACTCAACAGAGCGCAGCACGAACTACGTCTCATTCAAAACAGCTCGGGAATGACGAGAATGAAGCTCGAGACCAACACGACGAGGGTGACTTTTTCGGACGATTACTATGCTCATTCGAGCAAAGCGAGCATGGCGGAGAGACTACTCTGCACCGAAGAAAGAAAATGAGATCGGATAATCATATTCCAGAGGACTGGGATTATGAACAGGAAGGCAGTTCCTCAGATGGCGACCTAGACGCGATAACAGAGGCTCATCTTGCCAAAATGATCGAAAAAGTGATGATGAAAAAACAATCTCGAGAAGAAAAGATGGAAAGGCTACATCGAGCAGCAGGAGCACCTTTCAAGCAGAATATCAGAGAATTTAGGCCGCCAATGAATTTTTTGGTTCCAAAATTACCTAATTCGATGAGAAAACCGATGATCCGGATCAGCACGTTTACACTACCGCCACTATGTGACAGTTGATGTGTAAAATGTTTCCGCCATGTCCTTACTTACCATAAGGCGATCACAACAAACGTGGCTAGTTGATGACTAGGCATTTCAAGCAAGAGTGTTGGAGCCAACGACCAAGTTGTCGCGGCATACAAACGGGCTCCAGCATTGCAGGATTTCCCACACTACACCTTACTCGATTTTTTGCTTAATTAATCCATTGAAAGATGTAAGATCAAGAACATTAATTGATTGAATTCGTGTTTACACAGGAAAATAGAATTACCTTGCCTAACAATTCCAAAAGATCTCCCCTTACTACTGTCATTTAGATCAGGACTTACCATAAGCTGACAATTTCTCGCGACACTTCTTAACTCTTGCTTCCGATAACTTTATAACTCCTGAACTCCCTCGCGACAGAAAGATACCTCCTTTTACTATTTTTACATATTGCTACCTAACTTATTACTTCCTTGAGATGTATATAATCTCACTATTCTTCTCCATAAGATGGATCAAAGAGGTGTATCGTCTTTTAGAAATTGAGCATAGATCTGGTTTAAGTGCTTTGAATGTTTCAAGAGACCACCAAAACATTAGCAACATTTCAAAATATAGGATCAGCACGTTTACACTATGAGACCGCCATGTCCTTGTGGCGACAGCCGACGAGTTGATGTGTAAATGTTTCCGCAATCCCCGACGGAGGAGCTATTTCGTGGTTCAATTAGCTTCCGGCCAAGACAATGCTCCTAGATCGGACTTACCATAAGGAAAGATTTGTTCATCGACGATTTTTGCTCTAACTATAAGTACAACAAACGTGACCGGAAAGGATGCCATTCACTTTCTTTTAGGAATTCAGAAGGAGGAAAGCATCAGACAATTCACTAGGCATTTCAAGCAAGAGTTAGCGGACGTGAATGGAGCCAACGACCAAGTTGTCATTGCAGCATACAAACAAGGCTTACCAAAGATGATCAAAGAGGTGTGTACGGTTCTTTGGTCAAGAGACCACCAAAAACTTTGGAAGAACTATATGATCGAGTAGAAGAGTACGCCCGAGTGGAGGACGATTCTAAAGCTCGAGAAGAAGTTCACAAATCGTCCAATCATCAAAACGATGGGAAGAAAGAAAAATCCAAGAACCGTTCGAATGGACAGCATAATGATCGCGGGGATGTTCGAGAGAAAAATCAAGGTGAACGCATGGAGACTGGGTATCAAAAATTTCACGATATGAAGCTGACCCCGCTGAGCATAAGTCTGACGGAGCTGTACGAAAAAATACAAAAGGATTTGAGCCCCCCACGTCCTTTGGCAGCAGAAACACGAGATAAACGTGATAGGAGCAAATACTGCAAGTTCCATAAAGACCATGGTCACAAAACTGAGAACTGCCGCTCTTTACAGATCGAGATTCAGCGAATGATCGATGCTGGGAAGCTGCAACAGTACGTGAAAAAGGACTTTGGAAAAGGTCCCGGACAGTTTGCCACGACCAACGTGATTAACGCACATGTGATTAACGTCAGCCACGCCAGGATCCATTCAATGACCAGACGGGCATCAGAAGACGAAACCAGGGAGGAAGCTCGGGCGGTTGAAAGAATGGTACCCGACCAATCACATCGATTTTGTCAGCGGTAATGGAGCAGAAACTCGGGATCTTGGGTGCACCAAGATCGAGTTCTCTGATGCAGACATGATAGGTGTATATGCTCTCCACAATGACGCTATCGTTATAACGCTTGGATCGGCATGTTTCGTGTACACCGGATTCTAGTTGATACGGAAGCTCGGTGAGCGTGTTTGTTTTCAGAGCTTACTCCTCTATGAATCTCCCACACGACTTGATCGAGGAGGATGAAAATCCAATTATCGGTTTCAGCGGCGAAGTTACAACGGCGATCGGAAAAGTGAAGATACCGATAACAGTGGCTGAAAAATCCGTCTTGGGCACTTTCTTGTTGCTGGATTGCCGAGCACCCTACAATGCGATCGTAGGACGAGATTGGCTGCATGAGATCGGTGCAGTCACATCATCTAATCATCAATGCCTGAAGTTTATTACCCCAGAAGGAGTTGTGAAAGTTAGAGGCGACCAGATGGCCGCCCATAAGTGTCATGAGAGTGCAATGGATGATTACAAGAAGTCAGAAGTCAGTGGCAACCAGATTATGCGAGTCGAGCAGAAATAGCAATTACAGAATCCTCTCCCTCCAGAATCATATAGGGGAGAGGACGCAGCTGAACTCCCAACAGTTGAGAAACTGATCGAGGTCCAGATTAGAGATGAGGAGCACAAAACAACGTTCGTAGGGGCAGATCTGCCTGCACATGAACGTGATGGTTTGATTACATTGCTAAGGGCAAACGCCGACGTTTTCGCATGGAGTTTTGCCGAGATGCCTGGGATAGATCCGAATGTAGCCTTCCACAGGCTAAATGTCGATGAGAATTTCCATCCTGTTCGACAGAAAATCAGAAATATGGCGCAAAGAAAAAAAGATGGAGTTACTGAAGAGGTCGAAAAGCTGTTGGAAGCAGGATTTATTCGACCAGTACAATATCCAAGCTGGCTGTCAAATGTCGTACCTGTTCCTAAGAAGAATGGTAAAATTCGTGTCTGTATCGATTTTACTGATTTGAATAAAGCTTGTCCGAGTGATCCGTACCCGCTGCCACGGATAAGAGATTTGGTGGATGCAACCGCAGGGTATGGGAGACTGTCATTCATGGACGGTTTTTCGGGTATAACCAAATACCTTTGTTCGAGGAAGATCAAGAGAATACTGCATTCGTGGATCGACAGAGGAGTTTCTCGCTATCTTGTAATGCCGTTCGGGCTTAAGAACGCAGGGCAACCTACCGAGACTTGGTAGACCATATGTTCAAGGATCTGATTGGGAAGTCGATGGAAGTATACATCGATGATATGGTAGTGAAATCTCAGCAAAAAGAATCCCATTTTCTTGATCTTCAAAAGACGTTCGATATCTTAAGGCAATATCGTATGAAGCTCAATCCAAAGAAAATGTTCATTTGGGCTATCATCGGGAAAGTTCCTTGGATACTTGATGACACACGAGGAATCGAGGCGAATCCGGAACAAATCGTAGCCATCATAGAAATGCCATCCCCAAGAACGAAGAAGGAGGTCCGAAGCTAGCGGAGACGATTAGCAGCCTTAAACCGTTTCATTTCACGCTCGTCGGATCGATTCAAGCCATTCTTTGACGTTTTGAAGAAAGCGGTGAATTTTGGTTGACGGCGAGTGTGAAAGGTCTTTTGATGAGATCAAGCGATTTGTCAACCTACTAGGTTTTGGTCACCCAAAACTGGACAACCTATTGGAGTTTATCTGGCGCAACGGAGAACGCTGTGAGTGCGGTCTTGTTTGTTACGGATCCACATGACAAACCTATTTACTTCACAAGAAAATCCTTGACAAGCGGAAACACGGCACAAGAAAATTGAGAAGATAGCACTTGCACTGTTCCATGCATCTCGTCGCCTCAAGCCTTATTTCCAAGGAAGGCAGATCATAGTATACTCGGAATACCCGCTGAAGAGAATCCTGGAACGTGCTGATGATTCCAGTCGACTAGCCATATGGTCAAATTTTCTGGGGGCGTATGAGATCAAGTACGAAACCAGAACTGCAGAGAAAGGACACGCCCTGGCTGCACTGCTAGCAGATTTCCCTGTGGACGATATAGAAATAGTTGCTGACGAAGAAGAGGAGCTATTAAAACCCATAGAGCCGATCCACCGATCGGATCAAGGGCGAGTCCGCAATGGAGATTGATGCTCCTGAACCATTATGGACTCAGTATTCTTGATGGGTCATCAAATGTTGGTGGTCTTTGAGTCGGATGCGTCATCCTTACTCCCGAAGGTTCGAGGATCGAAAAAGCAACCAGGCTAGGTTTCCAAGCATCAAACAATGAAGTGAATATGAACCCGCAATAATCGGTTTAAAAGTCACAAAACAGTTAGATGCGAAGAACGTAAAGTCTGGTCACGATTTCATGTTAGTGGTCAACCTGGTTTACAGGGACCTACGAGCCAAAGAAGAGAGAATGGCCCCGTATTTGGATCATATGAGAGAGCTGGCAAATGAGTTCGAACAATTCTCCATTGGGCGTAAACCGCGGTTGGAAAACGAGCATGCGGATGCTTTGGCATATCTTTCTTCCGCATCGAAACCGACTCCACCCGTTTCGTTGTAGTAGATTTCCAAGAGTTACCTAGCATCTCCGATACCAATTTGTTCGGCTCTCGAACACGCTAGTGGGGGCGAGATGGCAGCTACATCAAGACAAGGATATCGAGAACATCGGCAGCAATATGGATGTTGACAAATCCGAGAATGAGATAATTCGAGCAGTCATGTTGAAAACATTACAGACTAGCGTCAACCATACATCCAGTACCTGACAACCGGCGAACTCCCTGAAGATGAGAAACTAGCTGCAAAGGTGAGAAAGAATTCATGGAGATACTCAATGATCGAAGGGCTGTTATACCGCAAACCTGTTGCTTTGGAGCCATTTTTGCGATGCGTGTCAGCCGAGGAAGGACAAATAATACTAGCAGAGGCTCATGAGGGAATTTGTGGCAGCCATTCGGAGGGCGCAGTCTCGCACACGGGATACTTACCTGTGGGGTATTTACGGCGTACATGCGAAAGACGCTAAAGAATATGCTTGTAAATGTGCGCCATGCCAAGAACACGCTCCAATTCCCAAAAGGCCCGCTAACGAATTACATCCGAGTTTTAGTCCCCCGGTCGTTCTCTATGTGGGGATTGGACATCGTCGGCCGCTCCCAAAGCTCCCGGAGGCGTCGATTCGTACTAGCCGCTACCGATTATTTCACCAAGTGGGTCGAAGCGGTGGCATTGGTACACGTCACCGGACATGATGTGAAAAGGTTCATATGGGAGAATATCGTCTGCGGGTTCGGTATTCCGGACACGCGATAATATCGAGACAATGGGAAGCGGTTCGATTCGGGAGTAATCAAAGACTTTTGCAAGGGCACGAATATTCGCCACAATTTCTCGTCTCCTTACTATGCTCAAAGCAACGGGCGAGCGAAGCAACCAACCGAGTTATTATGGACAACCTCAAGAAACGACTGGAGAAGGCGAAGGGAAAATGGACTGAAGAATTCCCTGGAGTCTTATGGTCCTATCGAACAACCCCGAAAAGATCCACTGGATTTTCTCCATTCACATTGGCGTATGGGACAGAGGCAGTCATACCCACCGAGGTACAACTCAAGACTACTAAAACTCGTCTTTGTCAAAAAACGACAAAGATACGGCTTTGGATAAAGAGTTCTTTGGAAGAACAAATAGAAACAACCTTGCAAGCGGCTGGTCCGATACTGCGAGCAGTCAAGCTGGGATATGATCGCAAGGTCAGAGAACGGTCGTTCAAACCAGGGGAATATGTCTTGAAGAAAACCCGAGCAGCCACAATGGAACCGAACTGTGGGAAGCTCGGGGCGAACTGGGAAGGCCCATACATAGTGGATAGACCAGCATCTCGTGGATCCTACTACTTTAGGAATCTCGACGGAACTGAGGATTCGAAGCCATGGAAGCCGTGGAATTCGTTCCACTTGAAAAAGTTTTATCATTAGAAGTAGATTCAAATCTGTGGTCTTTGCACTCTTTTTCCTTTTTGATGGTTTTGTCCCACTGGGTTTTCCACTCAAAGGTTTTAACGAGGCAGCTGTGGTCGAAGCAGTAGGTATTTATCTTGTTATTTCAACTTAGAAATTTTAATTCAACATTATTTTTGTATTCCAGACTTTATCAATATTGTTCGTGTCAATTATAAGCTGCTACAGATGATCGAATCCACAGTCAACCCTAAATGACAAAACAGTTCAGTTCAAGTCTACTGTCAGCAGCGTCTCTGACACCTCGTAGATAAGGTGAGTGCACAGTTCGAGCATTTTTACCCTATCTCAATTTTATCCCTACCGTACGGGGTAGCAACCAATGTGGCGAACATTTTCATCTCTGTCCGGCACGTGAAAATGTACACATCCCAAACTCTGCGCACATCTTGAATAGCGAATCCGGCCCCTGCGCAAATTCAAGATAGCAGAAAAACTCAAAACTTTTCATTCCATGCGCAAGCAAAATGCACCAGGGAGGTGCACCCCTGCGCGAGCATTGAGCAGCATGACACAAAACATACTGGGGGCGAGTTATATGTCACCTCACCATTTGGGGGCAAGATATGTAACACTCCAGAGCAATCAACACATCCCTGGGGGCGAGTTGCGTAAACACTCCGAACAACACGCTCGGAGGCGAGTTATACAACACTCCAGAAAAATGCAAAATCAGAGGGGAACCCGAGCTTCTTAACCCATAATAGGTTATGGATTAAGAGGGGCGATGTTTGTACCCCTAATATTTTACACAAATAAATGGGCTAACCTAGGTCTCCAAAGCTCCTACTAGTGGCAAAAGAGGGTTCATTGGGCCTAAGGTGCTTCCCTTGTGTACCCAATAATGGCTAACTAGGCCTAACAAACACCTCACAAGGAGTCCCATGTGCATAGGTCCAAATCAAGCAACTAGGAGCCCCATCACCCGTGCCACATCATCACTAGGATCGACCAACCGGTGACAACCACATCAGCACAACATGACACGTAATCAAAATGCCACGCCACCAGTTGCCACGTCAGCAAATGTGATGACGTGGCACGTGCCACGTCAGCAGACCAAGTGCCACGTCAGTGAAAGTGCTGCCATGGCAGGTGCCACGTCAGCATATCAGATGCCACGTCAGCAGACCAAAATGACCCGTCAACAAGGGTGATGACGTGGCAGGTGCCACGTCAGCGGCACACAAGAACCCCGTCATGCCACGTCAGCGGAAGTCGATGACGTGGCAGCCGGCTGCCCAAGCCGGCGACCAGCAGCGAGCAGCAATCGGGCGATTAATCGCCGATTAATCGGGAAAAAATCGGCAGTTAATGTTTTTTGTTATGTTTCAGTGAAGCACGTTGCAGCATAATTCCGTAGCCCTCGGATGATTCCGCCCCATTCTGCTTGCCTAACGGACTCCTGTGCCCCACTGTAAACTTTGCTTCTACAACATTCCAGCAACCATGCAAGGGTCAGTTACACTAGAGCCATGAAGCCATCAAAGTCGGCCGATTATCACATGCGGCATGCGGGACCGATCCAATGCCGATTATTGCTTTGGGAGGCATGCGAGGGCCCGATTATGGCAATCAATATCTGCCATAAAATTAAAGAAAATAAACTGAAATTCAGTCATATAAATAAAGGGTTCATAAACCCAAAATGCTAAGCAATCTTCCATACCAAAATCTCCTGTGAAAAATCCATTACTGACTTTAGCATCGGAGGGTTTTTTGCAGGTACCCCCCCTTTTCTCCATAATTCAATCGAAGATCCAGTCCACGAATCAATTATCAGCAAAATCATCATTCATATTTCTGTGTTTGGGGTAGGAGGAAATTTACCTTACAAACACATGTGTTAGCATAAAAGAAGTGAATTCCTTCTCAGCCATAGAGAACCCACTTACGTGCCAAGTTTACAAAGAAACCAAACAAGGTGGACAAATACAAGTGTTGTGGAGTTAAGAAAAATAAGGGCGACGTGGCTATTCTATTTCCAAATCTTGTGTGGAATATTCAAGCATCCGTTTCATAGCAGGTGGGTGACGAAATTGAGGTAGCCAGGGAATTGAAGATGGTTGAAAGTGGATGGATCAATGGTGTTATTCGTAAGACATGAATGAAGGGTTTACTGTTGAAGTTAGATGGTCAGGTAATTGAAACTGCAGCCGGTGGGAGAGATTGGGAAGGTTCACAAAATGCAAAGAAGAGAATGGACGTACAGGAAATTAAGCAGTGGCGATGTTAGCTGGTGTTGCGACCACGGTAATGACTATGTACAGCGAGACAAGGAGCTGAAACGTGAATGAGGATTGAATCGATCTTCGAAACTAATAAGTAATGCTACACAACTGTCTAGATGGTGGCATCGATCATTTGAGATGGGTTGGAGCAGTTGAGTAAGAGCAGCACAGAATTGTTGGTGCTGATATGAGTAGTCTGTTGTCGATTGAGGTAGCAGCTGTTGTTGCTGCCATGGCGTGATCAAGGGAGCTCAGGGGTTTGTATGGCCGAAAGAAGAATGGCAGTGGTTTAACTGTGAGCTGTATAGAGAGCTTGGATAGAGATATGAAGAAGAGCTCGTGATGGCCCGCGTTTAAGAAAATAGAGATGGCAATTGACGGAGATGGAGCCTTGTTGCTACGATAGAACTCGAGATATAAAATACGGGGAAAGAACAATCCATGCTGAGTTGCTATGGCCGAGATTTTCGAGGATCTGAAGAAAAGAAAGTGTTGTGATCGTGACAAGGAGATGGTTGGTGATTGCTTGAGTTGTTGTTACTGGTGGATTATAAAGTGATGTTGGTGGCCAGATTTTTGTAATCGTCGGGGACGGAAGTTGGGATTGTGCTGCATATTTGGTATGGTCCGACCGTCCGAGAATAGGAATTGTTGCTGGTCGACTTGGAATGGGCCTCACCATTTTCGTTAGGTCATAAATGGATACCTTTTCTGCACCATATAAAAAGAAAGAGGAACAGAAACGTACAGCGGTCGGCTTGGAGTTTCTTTGTGCCGCTGGTGAGGAACTATGAGAAGAGAAGGAGGCGAGGAAGCTATGTTGGCCGTAAAAATCATTTTGGAATCGAAAACAAGAGAAGGCGGCGGTTTAATCTTTATTTTCTCTTGTTATTGTTTTTGATGGGTTTTAAGAAACCCGTAAGTATGTCTTGCTAGACTTTTGGTAATTAGGGTTTTATGTGGAAACCATTTGGAGTATGGGCTATTTTGAATTGATTAATTGAGCAATGACTATTATGATTTGAATAGACTAATTATTGATTATTTTTTATCGATTAATTAAAAACATGAGTTGTTGCTTCACCGGGTTCAAAACCTTATGTGCGTAATCGGTATTTTTGCAATTATATTTGTCTCATTGTTTGATAGTCCATGCTTGGATTCATTTCTTTGATGGGTTATGCTTAGGATAGCCAAATAATATTTGTGAACTAAAATTTAGTTTCGTATTATTTTCTCGCACTACACCAAATCAACGATTTTGAGACATTTATATACGTTGCTATGAATTTAAGAGACACATATAAGTGTCTCAAATCGTGCGTCTGGAATCCTTTGAGACGTATACAAAGACACTTATAAGTGTCTCTTAATTAATTTAAGCGACACATTTTAAGCGGCTCTTAAATTAATTAGCGACGCTTACTTAAAGCGACGCATAAATTAATTAAGAGACGCCTATAATATGTTGCTTATTCTATATGCAACACATTCGTATCCACGTTCACTATACTTATATTCGTCTCAAAGTTAAATTAGCTTTTAACAAAAAATAAACTGGTTTTTCATTTGTGAATTCCAAAATCAAAATTCCCTGCACCTGCACCTGCACATTCATTTTCTGCACCTGAATACAGGCACTTAGCCATCCATTCCATTCTCCATCAAATATGAAATATGAAAACACAATTCAATCTTACTATACAATTATTATATGATCAATTTCAGTCACAATTACATATGTGAGATACTTAAAATTACAACAAAAAAATAGCTAGTTCCAATAACTGCAAGTCTCTCGCTATAATTTGGGATCAAAGTTCAACATATTTGGGTATAAAATAACACGGTACTTCCTATAAACTCTATCAATCAATATCATAGGACTTCATCCACATTTTTTACATGAAATTAAGAAAGGAATTATCTACAAATTGTTCAAATCAATATCCTATTATGATTGTCCAACGCTTTCTTCTTGAGTCGGTTTAAATACCAAAGAAACAGGAAGACAAGATGCAAAATAAGATAACCTGAGCAGTAAAAAGATGCCTTCTTCAACAGAAACAAGAAATTCAGAGCAATCACACAAGTTTTCTCATCATACACACAATTTCCAGACATAAGGAAGAGATATTCCTTTGCTAGATCATTTCATTCACAAGTGATCTGCATAACACACCAAACACGGAACAAAGTTCAAAACCAAAACCAACAATAACAAAACAAGGATTGTAACATTACCAATTTGGTAACTCTATGAACCAGCACTTTAGTATTTCAACTTACACATAATGATTTTGAGTTCAATGAAGGCACACTGAGTTTCCGCTTCCTCGATGAGACTGAAAAAGAAACATCATTTCTAAATAGATGACAACAAATTAAAGTAATAACACAACACTGAAAACAACTCTAACAACAACTACCTGTTAAAGCATGGGATCCCAAGATCCATTCCAAGAACTTGAGCTTTTAACCATACATAAAATCTCCGAAGCCCTTATTTATAGCAAGTGGCAACACCTCTTTCGCATTCGTCTCAGCCTATCTCCACTATATCAAACCCAACATCATCAGTACTACAACCAAATCCCCTTTCAAGTTAAAACTTCAAAAGATAAAGTTTTTCATACCTGATTTGCTAACCCAAATCTATATGTATCTTGTCCTCTAATATAGTTCCTGCCATATACACAAGACACCTGTGATTATAATAGAAAAACAAGTTCAAGAGTAGCTTCCATTGTGCATCTCCTCACAAAGCTTCAATAGCGAGTTCACCTATTGACAACTGATATTACTGTGAGCTCAGGATACTTGCAGTTCTGTGATATTTCTGCAGGTACCCATAGTCTACTGCAAGAACGAAAAAGAGCACAAAGGAGGAGGCAGATATGGAGAAATCAAACTGCAAAAACACAAGCATATGATAGAATTGGACCTGAAAAATACCACTTGTGAGCGGCTCTCCTTCATGTCCACCAACCAACTGAATTGAGTTATAAAAGAAGCAATGCAAAGTAGTTAATACTAAGTATATACAGATCCTTTTGCCTCCTTTATCCGGGCTTTCACTCATAATACAAAACTGGTACAGAATAGGGATGAAGTGCAGTTGTAATATTGTGTATTATCCTGCCATGAAAGGTACCTGCAGAAAGAAGCCGATATTAAGTACTTGTTGTCCGTATCCAATAAAGAAAGAAAAAAATACTTATCAGTATGCCAGTAACTGTAATTACCTCCATCGTCGGAATCTCAGATTTTGAATTTGTGATTATTTCATAAAGGAAAATATATCTGCAGTAAGAAAATGCAAAAGGGCATACTTAACAGGAGTGTATAAAGGTGAAATGCAGAAATAAGAATATAAACTAATGATGTGTCTTTTCTCCAGGAATCAGAATTTGTGGATTTATTGAACGTTGACAAGAACATGATGTACTAAATGTAGCACTAGTAGGGTTCGTGTTTCTGGAATCATAAAAAGCACAAGCAAGTCCAGAAACAAGTAGTTAGGAGCATCAAGGAGGACATGTATTATTAATGAAAAGTGTGAGATAATGACATCAATGAACATGAAGAAACTATGACATAAATGAACATGAAGAAACTATGACATCAATGAACATGAAAAAACGAAAAAAACAAGACATGGTCTTTTATTTTCGTTGATAAATGTTAAATTACAAGAGAAAGAATATCACCTTGTCTTCATATAGGTTGCACTGATCTTTGAACCACATCCTCAAAAACTCCTACAAAAAAAATACCCAATACCATGATGAATCAGCAACACCTTTAAAGCCTCCTAGTCTAAGACATAGATAACTTAGAATCGCAGAACGCATTATACTACTTATACAAAACTATAAGGAAAGGGTGAACATTTCAAACATACCTCATCAACATTTTCAGGTTTAAGAACAGTACGAAACCGTTATTCGTACGAATTGGAAATCCAAAATCTGCTAGAATCAGGGGTGTGTACCTGAAGCACGCGTAATTTAGGTTAGTTTCAAGTGAACATAAGAAACTGCTAAGCTATCTTGAGTCTCCAAATGACTATCAAATTTTATTTTCCCTGTAAAAGGTTTGCTTAACAAAATGTGATATATGAGATAATAGAGTTAAAGCTTTAGAAGAATCTTGCAAATATTTTTTAACTATAAGGCAAAGATTGAACATTTCAGGCAGACATTGTTCAATCACACCATCACTATCGATGTACATGGTTTTAACTGAAAATTATGTTCAAAAACTTTGGCAGTTATGTAAAGTATGTATATCAGATGAACATAGCTAAATAATACAAGCATAAGTAATATGCATGATTTTCCATAGAGACAATTAGACAATGAATGTTGAATATCTTCAACAAAATCTTGTCTACGACTATTGAGAAGATTCAAATATAGGCAGAGAAGGAGTTGTTGTTGTTGTTCTGGTCTTAGCTGATAGACAATTCATCATCTTGTTTAATGAGATTTTGGTGGTGAAGAAGGATGGAAGTAGTGAAGTTCTTAGACGGGGTTTTGTTGTTGCAGGGTTTAAGCTTTGAATCGACTATGCCATGTTCACTCAAGGTTTTGGTGGAGAAGAGATTTAGTGAGGGTTTAAGACTAAGATTTATTTCGATAAAGAATCTATACTAACAATAAATGGATTCGGATCATTGAAAACCCTTATAACCAAATAAAAAACACCTTGTATATTTGTAAGTCTTTGTGACTGTGAGAAAGTCTTCTCACTTATCAGTTAGGATAACCTGATTCAGCTGGTTAGTGAATTACATAATGCAAAGCAAGGTAGTCTATTTGACATACATAAAGCGAAATAAACATAAATAACTCATGATGTCTGCTGATAGATCCGCACAACCCACACTAACATAACAGAAAATGAATAAGAAGGCAAGCAAACACAGACGACTAAAAACAATCAATGTAGGCCATAAAAACACTCAATCATACCAGAAAATGAACAAGAAGGCAACACGAATGGATAAAAAATGATCAATGCAAGACATAAGTACAAAGGTTATACAACTCTCTCAACTCATAAACAACAAATCAGACTCAAAATCTTTAATGTTTGCATCAAAATCAGATACTAAAATACTTTAGATACAAGACAAGCATATTGAAGATCAAACACCTCTATCATACTCATAACCCTTATTCTCTAAATTAAATATCAAACATGTTATAACAACATGCGATACTCACAGACCCACAGTGAGAAATCAAACACAAACTCCTCAAATGGAAATAAGTTCATAAAAACAAAAATCAAACACAGAAACCTTGCAAAATATAGACAGGAAAAATCAAACAAATAGGGTTAGAGCTTATACCTGAATCTTCAAGGATTCGTAGTTGAATCTTCTACAATTTTCACTTCAATCTTCTTCTGCGAGTTTCAAACACAAAAATTAGAAATCAAATTTCTAAGGTTTAGAAATAGAAAAAAAAAATTGAATCTGTAAAAGGGGTATTTCATACCTGAGGTTAGAGATCTTCTAGGGTCTGTAAATACAATCTTCTTCTGAGAGTTTCATGGTAAAACTAAAAATCAACTTAATCAAAGATTTCGATCGATTTCTATAATAGGGTTTTCATTCCACTTTTTAGGGTTTACAAGTCACAGATTAGTTAAGTACTTTTGGCTTGATCTCTGGGTTTTGGTTTGATCTCTGATTTCTCACTCAATTTCTCTTTATTGTTTTGAGACGAAGAGGAAGGGAAGAAGAAGTCTCTGTTGGTTTTGACTTTCAGCTGGAGAGAAAGGGAAGAAGAAAGAGATAAGAAAGAAAGAGAGAAGAGAGGAGATAAGGAAATAAAAGAGTGAGATAAAAAAAAATGTTGACCGAATTTTATTTAAAAAAAAAGTATATTTTGTCAAAATTTAAGTAAACCCAGGAAAATTGGGGGGAACCCAAAATAAATGGTGGGAACTAATGTTAATTTTATGAGTTCAATTTTAAAATGATCTGGTGTGAGATAAAGTTATGGAGGGAGATTTGAGAGGGAAATAAATGTGAGAAAGATTTAGAAAATTGGCAACAAGAACTTTGCCTGGCCAGTGAGCGATAGCAAATTTTTTGTACCAAGGGAAAATTTGGGGTGTGGATGGAATTAAATTGAAATTAAAATGAAAAAGAAATTGTAAATTAGATATATATTAAAGTTACTAAATGGTTTTGTAAAGTTTATAATGACATTTTTAGAAAATTTAACAAAGTCTTCAATAAAATGGATCTCTTTGAATATTGCATGTTTAATAAATCAATATTGAACATCTTATACCCAATGGTCTCGCAGGACCATCAAAGGTTACAGATGTTTTTACACGCATCTTACTTAATTTGTTTTTAGAACCCAATATCGAGACCATTACGACTCCACTTCGTACTATGAAAAACTGTTAAGAAATGAGTTACCAATAATTATCCGCATTTTAAAATTTTTGGCGGAGATCTCTTACCGGAAGGGAAGTTAATAAGAAAAGTATTTTTAAGGGAACAGCGGAAGAATGTAAATGTGAAGTGACAAAGAATAATCGATTTTCTAATGTATATTGATGTCGAAAGAAGTCTCAATGAAATCCCGACGGATTATGAGAATGCACATGAGTCAATGGAAGGATCATGAAAATGATATAATCCATAAATAATTGGGAGCACAATGATATCGAACCATGCTTTAGTTTGATTAATTTCAAATAAATAGCATATTTGGCCTAAATCCGGGAGAACTTAGTTCTTTGGCAAATATCTGAATTTGGTGTGGTAGTGCTAACTAACCAAGTGTAAAGCCTATTGGACATACATAATTAATTTGTCATAAAGCATAATGAGAAGAAAGTAGTCTTAAAAGTAAAAGTTTGTGAAACGCGAGGTTTCTCACAAAGCCCTGGAATTGTTCTATTGTAATGAACGTTATAGTTCCGCTACTTAGTTAGCTTGGTAATTTTCAAAAGGACTTGAAATGCAGCATATGTGGTTGTTCTACGGACACTTGTAAGGGTAGTTAAAAAATCAGAATTAAAGCAACTCATATTTTTAATTTGAGACTCTTATATGAGTGGAAACACTAAAGACATGTATATGTGTCTCGAACCCGAAATCAATATGTATCAAATCGGGCCATATGGTGTAGTGTCGCTAACGCAATTTGATGGTGCATGCTTTGGTTTAAACTTTTGATGTGTCATGCTTAGGGTGTCCCAGTGATATTTGCGATTCTAATAAATATAATAGGTGATGTCGATAGAACGAAAGATAAACATATACTCATAATTATGTTTCATTTCAGTAATTGAATAGAAATAGTGGTGGATACTAAAAACCCTGGTTACTGATTCTCCCAGTGCATTTATATTATTCGTTTAGTTTATTATTTTTCTATTATTATTCTTCTAAAAATCCAAAAACATCTTTTCTGGTTAACACTTAATTGAGATATTGATCACAGTATTTCCACCGCTCCTCGTGGGAACGACCCGTACTTGCCTCTGTCTACATTGTAGACACCGTGCGATTGCGGTTATTACATATAGGCATCTCCGGATCCTATCAATTCTTGAATTGATGGTTATTTTCAATGATGTTGTAGTAAGAAGGGTTGTCGTTCACTCGGACTTGATGAGATTGATTTTAAGAATTAATAAAAGAAAATAAAAGAAAAATATATACGAATATTGTCACAGGATGAAGAGATATGCTGGGACTCAGGATTCGGCCAAACTCATAACAAAAGGTTCAAATATTAATTCTTTTAACAATTATCGCTCAACAAATAAAAACATGGACTCTTAGGCTTAGTTTGGTAATGCTTATTTTTTTTCAAAAGCACTTTTAAAACCTATATATGTCAATAAATTTTGAAGTTGGTGTTTGGTAAAAAAAACTAAAGTGCTTTTTATCCAAAGCACTTCCCAAATTCCTCAATTTTTAAAAGCTGGGGAGGAGGAGCTTTTAAAAGCTACAAAAGCATAAGCGGTGGTCCCACATAAATTTAATGCTTGATTTATCTTTTTTATCCCTACTTTATTTTACAAATGACAAAAGTTACCCTTAAATTTATATACAATCAATGTTTTACTATTTCTTATATTGCATTCTTTAAATATTATTATTTTTTATTATTTCGAACTATTTTATATACCATTTATTTTATTTGTCAACAGTAGAAATAAAAACAAATATTAAATAATTACTTAATTTTAGTTTCATTTTTTGCTTGAATAATTACTTAATTTGTCAACAGTAAAAATAAAAATAAATATTAAATAATTACTTAATTGTTAAGTAAAATAATTTCTTAACAATCATAATGATTGTGGTAATTAGTATGAACATTAATATTATATAGTAAAAAAATTAATTATTTTTAAACCCAATAAAATTGAATAAAACTACCATGAGTGATATGTCTGTTTTTGTCATTTGTTACAACAACAATGGTTGAATCTGAAATTTTACCAAACACATTTTGATTGTTTTTTTAATCAGCTTCAACTTTAATTAATATTTTACCAAACGTCTAACTGTTTTTTTCTCACAAAGACAAAGACAAAGAACGCACGAAAAAGTGCTTTTATAAAAGCTGCAGCAATACCAAACTAAGCCTTATTTTTGCCAAGATAGATTCTCAAAAGATTGGTTGTAAATCCTAAGCATGATTTATCAAAACATTTAAGCTAAGCATACCTCATCAAATTAAATGACAACCAATTAATTCAAATCATATTTCAATTAAAATTAATGCAAAAGTCTTAAAAAAGAATTAAATAATTTTACCCATGTATGAAATTCGTCTTCCTCCGTCGTCCCAATAATGGGTTCTAGCTCATCATGTTGAAAACCCTCTCAAAGAATTTATTTATGCTCATGAATGGTTTACAAATGATGAATAAGGGAGAAATAATGAAAAATCGGGTTTGTAACAATTATTTTTGTTACAAACCGAACTGTTACAAAAAACGATAAATAGTAACTGTCGTTGTCACTGTAGCAAATACGACTGCTCCTTGTGCGTCTTATGTTCTTCAGCGATGAACGACTGCCTCTGGTAGTCTTTTGTTCTTCGTGTTCTTCAGCAGTGGTAGGCCTCGGAATATGAATAAAATTAAGCCTACGGTGATAACCGCAAGTGCACGGTGTCTATCGGAGACGCGGCAAGTACGGGTCGATCCACAGAGACTTGTGGTGCTCTTGTATGATCTAAGGCTTTCTCTAGACTGAGTTTCAAGGGTGACAGAGTAACAAAAGGGGTTTTGTGCCGATACGGCTGAATAATGTGAAATGAACCTAAACTAAGGTATAGACAGTGACAAAAAGGGCTTGCTAGGTCTTCAAATCCACCTCTGAATTCCTACTATGTGCTCAACTAGTTGAGTGTCTTGTTCCTATGCCGTAAGTATAAAGTGTCAATTTTTACCACCTATTTAGGGAGTTTCTCTAGTGATAACTCAAATAACAACTAAGGCACTAATCCTAAGTACTAGTTGTCTAATTAAGCACAACTAGTCGGGGAATTAGTATTAAAAATAGAAGCAAGAGCTGAAACACTCTCAACTCAGTATTAACCTAACTACAGTGCATCCATGGCATTGGCATGCACTGTGAGAGAAAAGGGTTGAGGTGTTAAAATTGAAGCTATCTTGTCAATTAAGCACTCAAGAACAACTTAACACAGTTTAAACACATTTGGGAATTAGGGTTTCATTGAAACCCCAACAAACTAAATTTAAAACATTAAAACTGCAAATTAAAACCTAACTGATACACTGGCTAACCCAGGCATGCCCTCAAACATCCAATTACACCTTCTATTTATACATGCAAAAATCCCCCAAAATATCAAACCCTAATTCTCAAAAATCGAAATTAAAATTAAAATAAACTCTCACCATACTCTCTGATCGTCTCTCCTCTTGTCTAATCGCTCTGCAACTCCATGCTTCGACTGTAGTGATGAAAACCCTAGCTTTAGCTTTTCTCTAAGTTAGCTTCTAGGGTTGGAGAAGCTAAGAAAGAGAAAAACTAAATCTAGAGAGGGGTGCGGCTGTTGGGGTTGGTTATTGTCTTTGTGTCGGAAGAGAGATGGTGGCGGAGAGGTGGTCGATTTTTGTCGTGAGAAGGAGGAGGTAGAGTATGGTCGAGCTCGCAACAGAGAAGAAAGAGAAGGTGGAAGAAGGGAATAGGGTTTGGTCGGGGTATAGGGTGTTGGTAGTTTTGTTGTGAGGCATGAACATCGGGGAAAGATGAGACTGGCCTAGCGAGCGTAGGATGAAGATAAGCGAGATCTGAACGGCTCAGGATATAGACATCTTCGGTGTTGAGCGGGAGCGGCGATCTTTGATGGAATGGTTGGAGCGAGCGTCGGATCTAGGGTAGATCGAATCTAACGGCTGGATGAGACGGACTCGGATCCGGGTCATGGCTAGCTCAAGCCCATGTCTTGTAAGTTGGGTTGTGACCGATGCGCGCGCGGCTTTGGCTTCTGCTCCATAGATGCTCGACTCCAATTCTTCGCTCTTTTGGCTCATCGATTTCTCCGAGCTTTATTTATTACCTAAAAAACACAAAATTAATTAATACAAATATTTATTCATGAAAACAAGGAAAACACGAATGCTGGGATAATATCGATTTCTAAGCGCAAAAGATGAGTAAAATGCCAATAAAACGGTGTATAAATATGCACTATTTGGCACTCATCAAATACCCCCAAACCTGAATTTTACTTGTCCTCAAGTGAAACAAAATTAGAAATCCTAATTATACCCCTCATCGCAGTCTCTCGAATGCATTTAGCGCATGCACTAAGCCTTTAAACCCCTAGGTGTCCCTAGTGGACGAGTTGTAGTCTCGTGAGGGTTTACCAGAGGTGTACCCACAAAACCTTCTCCAACTTCGAGTGTAAAAGAGTCTCAAGCCTCCAAGAAGCTATGAGGACATAGAGTTTCGCATGCTAGTAACAGAAGTTAGAACTATCAAAGAACGCATTCTCATCCTTAAGTGCTTTGCGAGAAGTAACCATACCATATGAAAGAATTCGGATTCAATTGTGATCATAAGTCTCAACTTCGCCTCACCATTAAGGTTTTATGATAATTGCACTCAAAAAGATCGCTTTTTAGTCTCTCATGTGTGCGGCGGGAATAAAGAGAGAAATCCCGCACACGTTGTAGGTAAGAAGGATAACCTTCCGAAGTAAAATCTGGAGACTCCACAATAGTGTGGACACAAAGAATCTTTTTCTGATGATCTCTAAGAAAGGAAATCAACCATTAGCAAGGGGTGGGAGTACTCACTCACTTCTCACCCGATCGGCAATTAATATCACTCTCTCATAAGAACCATAGAAACGTCTTCAATCTTCGGTCTTCGGTCTTCAATTGTTGATGACGAACTTCTAAACTTCACAAAACTTGACAATTTTTAACTTTTCTACTCAAATTCCTTTTTGTTTGGATTTTCTTTTTGAACTCTTCTTTACCATGGTGGTAGCAAAAATAAACTACAATATTTTTTGATTTTTGATTTTTTTTTTTTTTTTTTTTTTTTTTTACAAAAAGTGAAAATAAAAATACAAATAATGAAATAACTAACTCCATGGACAAAGGACTTTATCACTCAATTTTTCCACAACTTGTATTGTCTTGATTTTATAAATTTTATTAATTCTCATCCTATTTTCTTTTCTTTGTTGCACATAAACCTTGGACTATATCAATTTTTCTTTCAATATTCTCGATGATGCTCCGTTTGTTGACGATGATGTGTTTCTATGGGTCTTGCTGATTGAGAGAGAGAGAGATGCTAACTGCAAATCGGTATTTAGAAGGAGTTTTCATCTTTAGACGTCACCCTCATGATTGACAAAAACTAGCACTCAAGAGATCAAAAGTAGTGCTGAAATTGGTGCGAAGTTGGGTAGCTCACCATTCCTACCCTAATTTACGTAAGGTGACACACACTCTAACAGACTTTTCTAGAAAGTTGCAAAAAATGAAGGTTGGTGCCTCACTTGATGTAAAATGGGTAGTCTCCACTATGGGTGATCACAATTCTACTACCGAATATCTAACAGCACCTAATTCGCTCTCCGGTATGGTTAAATCCAACTTTAACGCTCTAATCAACTAAGGAAACCGATTGTGTTCTCCGGTACTTCCAAGTTCTGTTATTTCGGTCAAAACTCTCTATGTAAACATAGATAGAAGCATGCTAGTGACTCTAAAATCTCTAAAAGTTGGAGGTTTTTACAAAAAGAGTTTTTTTTTTTTTTTTTTTTTTTTTTTTTTTTTTTGAAATAAAAGATAAAATAAAAGACTAAAAACTCTAAATGCAAATGCACCCCCAAACCTAAATCAAACATTGTCCTCAATGTGTCAACAAATAGAAAAAATTTTAAACAGTCACATACCGAGAGAACTATGCTAATAAGAGAAAAGGGAAGAGATTACCTGGATGTCGGCGGAAGCAAGGTTGGAGCTTCACTAGTCAAGGCTAGAATCCAACATTCTCAACGGAGATCATATCGGATTAGCATAATATATGCGCGAGAAGACTCAACCGATTCAAGAAAAGAAAATTTAACAAGTCCTACTGAATTATATACAAAAATTTACTAATAATCTAAAGAGTTGAGGGTCAACCCAAAAGATAATGTACAGAAACATTAACATTCTTACAAATAAAACATGAAAATGGGCTTTGGTTTATGTGGGAATTTGGTTTATTGGGATTTGGTTTGTTGGGAAAATACAGCCCAGCGGAACTGTGGGCTTCAATGGTTGTGCAAAGCCTAGGTTAGATGAACATGAGCAGCCCAGCAATTGGTTGGGACAGAGCCCAGTTGTGTGGAGGTTGGGCTTGGCAGGATGCAGAGCCCAGTTGGTAAGGTTTTCTGTTTAGAGTGCAGCTGGGTTCTGGGATATGTTCAGCCCAGTGTTTATGTTGCACAGATCAGTGCAACTTGTGCTATCAACACAGCACTGGCTGGTCACAGGTTTAATGCACAGGGTCATGAGATGCTCATGCAAATCATTTGTTTAACAATTCACTCAGGTGTCATAGATTTGATGCACAAAGATGCCCTGGAAGCTAGTTCAGAGCTAAGCACTAATGGCAATCAGCCAAGGCAGAGCAACAGTCAAGATATTACCAAGAAACTCATGCACATGAAAAACAGCAATTGGGTAAGAAACACTGAGCAGCCTATGCACGGTCCCAGAGAGACACACAGCAAAAATTACAAAATTCCAAGCATACATGAATGCTTGGGTGCTGGTGGAGAGTGCACAGAGTTGCAAATGAACATACACAGGCCCTAGTGCGGCTCACGGCATAAGACAGATTAATCAAAAACTTGTACAGAAGTCAACATACCAATTCACAAAACTAAGCACACAGAAGTGCTTTGAAAGTCTGGTAGTCGTTGGTCTTCACAGCTCAGTTTATGACTAAGTGCAACTCAGCTTATGCACAGAGCAAAACAACACAACACAAATTCACTCAAATTAACACAGCACTGCACAGAGCAGTTTATGCATATAACAACAACTTATAGAGCACAGGAATTTCAGGGCAGATTGGTTAACCAATTTTCTCAGAGCATGCTCAAGTTTAGCTCAGAGGTATGCTCAGGTGGGTTATGCAACAAAAATAACTCAGCTAACCAGTTTATCTAGGATGCTGGCTCAAGCTCAGCAGCTACAGAGGGCTGCAGCTAAGCCAAGAGTATACTCATGGTTCACACAGCACAGGGCAGGCCTAGTTTTGGTCTCAGACTGTTGCACAGGCAGCACAACTGAGCTACTTATGCACAGATTAGAGACAAAGCAAAGCTGAGTAACAGCACAGCACAGATTGGAGGCTTACCTCATTCACGGGGCAATATAATATTCAACAGATGGCTCAACAAGGTTTGCAGCTTAAGCTCAATCAGCAACAGGGGCTGGAGCTGGTGCTTCACAGGTTAAGCTCAGGAAAGTCTCTAACTGATCAAGCAAAGGGACCGGTCGATGGTTACAAACCAAGCTCAGGGTTTGATCAAACTTGTAGCTTCAGGGGGCTAGCAAGTTAACAGAGTAGAGCAATACACTTTGGTGAGCTCAGGGTTTGCAGCTCAAGGCACAGGGCTTTGTAGGGCTCAAATTGTCATGCTTAGCATTAGGCACAGGTCATCACAGGAGCATGAGCATGGATCAGTTGACGGGGTTTTACGGATGCACTAGTTCTCACGGATGAGCAATGCTTAGGATGGGTCTCAAGTGCCTAAACCCTCATTCAAATGCTACACAATCACACACACAATAGTGATGCCGGATCCGAGATGCAACAGAAAAGCGACTCTCAACACATAAACAATACCAATGATTGTTTTCACGTAACAAAGACAAATTAGTTAACCTTATTTTCACAGTTCATACACAAGGATCCCAAATCTCAGCAAGCATGTGGCAGGCTATGCTCAAGTTGTATACAGGGTTAAGCAGAGATCACAGAGCAATTGTAGCAGGGTTTTGTGCTCACAGAGAGCTTCCCAGATGTTGGTTGTCACAGAAAGTGTTTAGTGTACAAAGCAACTTAGCTCAGCAGGGTTTATGAATGCTCAGAGGATCTATGCACAGATTGCAGATAGTAGCATGGCACAACAACTAAGTAATGCTAGAACCCTACAGCATGCTCAGGGTTTGGCGGCAACTTGGCTCAACAGCTACAGGGAAGCTAGTCTAGCATGCAAAACATGGTTCACATATTCCAGGCCTAGCATTCAAGGTCTTAGCATGCTTATCATTCGATGAGTAGAAATGTGGTTAACAGAGAACTAAGTGCACAGAGCATGCTAGCTTAACAGGTTCTGTGGTGTCAACTTATTCAGTTGACTTCCACTGAAGTTTGCTGCTAACCTGTTTGGAGCGCTCTGTTAACAATTGCGCTTCCTTGCCTCAGCTTTCCCAGCAACTTTGCAGGTACCTGTGTGCTCAAGAGAAGAATTTAGTTCTCAGAAGTGCAAGTTCAAACTATAACAATATCAGTTTAAGCAAATGAGTTATGTAATTTGGTTTTTTAGGGAAGTCGAATGCAAGAAGCACTACACAGAGTCAGCTAGCAAAGGTGAGGGTTTAACAATTAAGGTTACAGTGCAGCTGAAATGACACAAGTGTGATGAGCTAAGCCAGGCAAGCTTGAGCTCAGTCTAGCCCAGATGCTGACTGAGGGAGTAAGTGCAATGCAACAAATTAAGCTAAGTGGAGCTAAGAAACAATGAAACACAAAGTGAAGCTAAGTTATACTAGCAGATGAAATGACAGGTGCTAACAGATGAAATGACAGGTGCAGAGATGTGAATATACAGCTAAGATTACTAAAATGCACTGATAAAATATGCAATTTGTAGATGCAGAGAAAGAAAAAGAACACTAGCAACTAAGTTATGTAATAATTCAAATATGCAATACAGGGCTAAGTTATGAATGTAATAACTCAGGGAATATGTACAGTGAAATGAACTCGGATAGATAGGCCAAATAATCAACATGGCACACGCCAAGTCCCCGGCAACGGCGCCAAAAACTTGGTAGGCCTCGGAATATGTATAAAATTAAGCCTACGGTGATAACCGCAAGTGCACGGCGTCTATCGGAGACGCGGCAAGTACGGGTCGATCCACAGAGACTTGTGGTGCTCTTGTATGATCTAAGGCTTGCTCTAGACTGAGTTTCAAGGGTGACAGAGTAACAAAAGGGGTTTTGTGCCGATACGGCTGAATAATGTGAAATGAACCTAAACTAAGGTATAGACAGTGACAAAAAGGGCTTGCTAGGTCTTCAAATCCACCTCTGAATTCCTACTATGTGCTCAACTAGTTGAGTGTCTTGTTCCTATGCCAGGTAAGTATAAAGTGTCAATTTTTACCACCTATTTAGGGAGTTTCTCCTAGTGATAACTCAAATAACAAACTAAGGCACTAATCCTAAGTACTAGTTGTCTAATTAAGCACAACTAGTCAGGGGAATTAGTATTAAAAATAGAAGCAAGAGCTGAAACACTCTCAACTTAGTATTAACCTAACTACAGTGCATCCATGGCATTGGCATGCACTGTGAGAGAAAAGGGTTGAGGTGTTAAAATTGAAGCTATCTTGTCAATTAAGCACTCAAGAACAACTTAACACAGTTTAAACACATTTGGGAATTAGGGTTTCATTGAAACCCCAACAAACTAAATTTAAAACATTAAAACTGCAAATTAAAACCTAACTGATACACTCAAGCAACCTGCATGCCCTCAAACATCCAATTACACCTTCTATTTATACATGCAAAAATCCCCCAAAATATCAAACCCTAATTCTCAAAAATCGAAATTAAAATTAAAATAAACTCTCACCATACTCTCTGATCGTCTCTCCTCTTGTCTAATCGCTCTGCAACTCCATGCTTCGACTGTAATGATGAAAACCCTAGCTTTAGTTTTTCTCTAAGTTAGCTTCTAGGGTTGGAGAAGCTAAGAAAGAGAAAAACTAAATCTAGAGAGGGGTGCGGCTGTTGGGGTTGGTTGTTGCTGTGTCAGGAAGAGAGATGGTGGCGGAGAGGTGGTCTGATTTTTGTCAGGGAGAAGGAGGAGGTAGAGTATGGTCGAGCTCTGCAACAGAGAAGAAAGAGAAGGTGGAAGAAGGGAATAGGGTTTGGTCGGGGGTATAGGGTGTTGGTAGTTTTGTTGTGAGGCATGAACATCGGGGAAAGATGAGACTGGCCTAGCGAGCGTAGGATGAAGATAAGCGAGATCTGAACGGCTCAGGATATAGACATCTTCGGTGTTGAGCGGGAGCGGAGATCTTTGATGGAATGGTTGGAGCGAGCGTCGGATCTAGGGTAGATCGAATCTAACGGCCTGGATGAGACGGACTCGGATCCGGGTCATGGCTAGCTCAAGCCCATGTCTTGTAAGTTGGGTTGCGACTGATGCGCGCGCGGGCTTTGGCTTTCTGCTCCATAGATGCTCGACTCCAATTCTTCGCTCTTTTGGCTCATCGATTTCTCCGAGCTTTATTTATTACCTAAAAAACACAAAATTAATTAATACAAATATTTATTCTTGAAAACAAGGAAAACACAGAATCTGGGATAATATCTGATTTCTAAGCGCAAAAGATGAGTAAAATGCCAATAAAACGGTGTATAAATATGCACTATTTGGCACTCATCAAGCAGCAGCAGAAAATGGTGTATCCTGCCACTTGATTTTCTCGACTCTGTGATGTTCTAAATTCTCCCTAACCTCTCCATTCCCTTCTCTGAGTCCTTTAGATCCTATTTAAACCCACAGAAGTATCAAATCTTCTAGTTAATTACCACATATTCTCCATTATTCTCTTTTATTCTCCTCGGTCTGTCACGGGAATATCTTCCCTTTTTTATCTTCTCACGCATCTCCAGAGACTCAAATATATCCAAACACGTTCAGTTCACATCTATGATGAATTTAGATCGTGCAGACACACGCCAAACCACATGAAATCCCGAGTTTATTTCTCTTTTAAACGTGCTCCCCTGTTTTGCTTTATCTCGACAATCTAGCCAATTCTAACCGAAAGGAAGACCCATACCAGCCCTGTTAGGTCAATTAGAACAAACCCATTTAATTTCAGCCCTTGAATCTCCCTAGAGCATGATTTAAACTCGAACCCTAAATCTGGCCGGTGGCTGCAACAACTTCCCGCCAAACTGGAAATTCAAATAATGAAGATGGTGTCCCCCAACCAAACTGGGGGTGCGAATAGCAGGTGCCCAACTGAGGTGCCCCTTATCCTACATTGAGAGTCCGAATAACACGTGTCCTCCGGGGTGCTTTAGACAACTTTTCGAGCCGAATTTTCCAAAAAACTTTATTGCCCAAAAATACCTACAAACAAAAAAAAAAACATAATTAGTACAATATCGAGCACTAACAATACAGAGCATTGAGAACAAAATAGACACAAAAATGTATCTATCAACCACTCAGACACCCAACAGTTATAGAAGCACTTTTCCTCATAATTATTTCGAACATATCTCGTTGCTTTTGTGACCAAAGTGGCGTGTATTTCTTCTTCCTCCTCAGACAAGACAACATCAAGTTTCCTAATTATTGGAAGATTCAACAGAACGGCTACACTTTCCAAAGAAATAGTCATCTCACCCCATCTACATATAGCCGTGTGAGTTTCCGGATACCATCTGGAGATGAAAGTAATCAAGCTTGCAATGTCTTTTCTGATTTGAAGTGCCGCAGACGCCATGACAGCATGCATGATTTGCGCCTCAATTAAGTTGGCCTTTACGTGGTTGCGGCTCATCATAAATTTCATCCACTTATCATAAGAGCGCAATGGACTATGACAGATTTTGAAGTCAATTGGAGAAGTTGAGTACTCTTTTTTCTGAAGACAAAACCTCATTATACGCCCTGGGCAGACTGATTGGACTTCTCCATCATTCTATGAATCTTTCAGAAGAGTTGCCACGAATTTGGGATGGGTCCTTGTAATTGCAGCGGATTTCGTAAAGAACTCATCATTTGTGTTTGGCTTGGAGTTGTTAACATTTCTCGATGCGGCGGCAGAACTGCTTTCAGGTGACATCTTAACAAAATTCCTTATGCTTTTGAAGTAATTACAATGAAGCAAAACAGAAAAATTACTACTTTGAAGGAAAGCATAAAGTCAATGACACATTTTCTACGAAAATTTCCCCTTTGGCCGCATTTTATAGCACTCACGTCAAAAAAAAGAAAAGAATGGGGACTGATGCTTGCTCAACGAGATATATATGTGATGTCGCAGGAAAATATGCTCTTAGCCAAAACCCGACAACATCGTGAGGAATATGTTTTTGGACGAAATAGTACAAGGCCGCGGGAAGTATGCTCTCAGTCATATCACGTTTTGCCGCGGGAGTTATGCTCACGAACAAAATGAAACCATACGGCTAGTTTTCATGGAAAGGGAACAGATGGCGTTGTCCACAGGTACATGCTTGCCTAACATGATGATTGTTTTCATTGTGATTAACGCTACTACAATAATATTAGTGAAGAAGAATTATTCATATTGAAGTGTTGTTACAAATTCATGTAGGTCATGCCTATGGCTAGGGTTTACACCAACACAGAAGAGCAAACAAAAGAAGAAATGTTAAGAAACATACCTAAAATACGCTCGCCTACTTTTGTTGTTGTTCTCTCTGCTGGTCCAAGTCTTTGCCGCTAGCAATAAGGTGTGGAAACAAAGCCAACGATACGAAAGTAAGGAAGATGGATAACGCCTTTTATAGGCATGGTTTTTTGGAGTTCAACTAGAGAAGGGTTTCCCTTTTGGAACACGCACAAAAGAAAGCAGCTGGGCCCGCGGTGTTGACGTTCCACGACACTAATCTCCACGGCCAAAGCCATCAGCGCCATCCGCCATGCCAAGCTAGCCGCGCCATCCGCCACTCCAAGCTAGCCGCGCCCATCCGCCACTCCAAGCTAGCCGTGCCCATCCGTCGTCCCAAGCTATCCGTGCCCATCCGCCACTCCAAGCTAGTCGTGCCTATCCGCCATCCCAAGGTAGCCGCGCCATTCACCATTCCAAGGTATCCACGCTATCTACCTTTCCTAGCCAACCAGCGCCCATTCCGTGTGCCAAGTTGCAATGTCACCTCTGCTGATCAATAGCCAAAGCTGCAGCGCTGATACCAATACCCCATGGCCAAACCGAATTTATGCAAAACCACCAATACATGGATCACGGATTCCTCATGCCTTCTGCTAAAGGTTAGTTGAATTTCCTCGGAAATATCTTCACGTCTTGTCCTTTAGATTTTACTCTTGTCTCTCACCATGTCATGCTTACCCCGCAACAACGCCGTTGTTATGTGCTAAGCAGGGGACTTAATAATGATGGTGGTTTTAGCTTAGGGTTGAAATCATAAAACCTTACATCTGATGTGACGTCAATCTGTAAAGGAAACGGTGCCGTGAGTGCTAACCTCTCCATCAGTATATTTATTGAGCCGTTCAATATACTTACATGAAATTTATCCAGACTGGCGAATGTAGCAACCATCCCAGATGTTCTGTAAATTTCGGCGCCTCGCCTATATTCACTTAATATAAGTTACTTTGAATGCCTTCTATGATATGTTCTCCGGCTGAACCCTTAATGTTGATATGGCATGACGACATAAATTTCCAAGTATCAAGGATAAGGTCTTTGCATAAGGTATTCAATCGGATAAAGCATGCTGCTCTCTGGCAATGAACTTAAAAGAACTCTATGTCAACACATAGAATTCAATCAATTGACCTTACTAACTTGCAGAAATTAGGGTTTTGCGCCTCGCGCAGTATATCAGACCTTGCTTGTCGAAATTAAACTTAGGAAAACTAGGTAATTAATCTGCCATGGATTAGCTGGTGCAAAACCTTGCTCAGAATCAGAAATCAGGGAGCCGCAACAGCAAAGGGAGGTGTGGCCATGCCTTAGGACAACTGGCGCCACTTGCCATTGGCCACGCCCCTTCCTAAACCGGCCTTATTTCTCTCGACCAATCGTGTCGCCTCAAATTAGCCACGCGCACATGAGTTGTGGCTGGGCCCATACTTGCCTACCCCACTTTCCATCAACCAATCGAATTCGCTCTAAAGCCGCCACAGTCTCACCAGAAGTGTAGCCACGCCTATGCTTGGCCGGCCCTCTTTTAATCGACCAATCATGTCGCTCTAAAGCCGCCACACTCTCACTAGAAGTGTAGCCGCGCCTTATGTTTGGTCGTCCCCTTTTCTTGGCCAATAAAATCGCTCTAAACTTGCCACCATACATTAAAGGCCAAACGCACCCTGCCGCGCCACCATACTAAATGTAAAGCCAAACGCGTCTTACCACAACAACATATTGATCAGCATGCCAACATGCCACTCTGCCGCGGTAGCATGCCACTTTAGCCTTGGCCATGCCGCCAAGCCCTAATACTTACCACGGTGCCAAATCCTAGCCTTGGCCACGCCGCCAAGCCCTAATTTTGTCCACGGAGTCAAACCTTAGCTTTGGCCATGCTACAACGCCATAGGTGTGGCCATGCCATAACGCCACTGGCATATCGCCATGCCACGACTACTAGCATGCCGCTATGCCACGGCTACTAGCATGCCGCTATGCCACGGATATTAGCATGCTGCTATGCCGCGGCTACGCCATTAGCATGCCGCTATGCCATGGCTCCACCAGGCGTTACTATGCCAATGGCGCCACTTTGTTACACAACAAATATGTGTCCATAATCAACAGCCATGCAATCTCAACCATCCAAGTTCGCCACTGAACTGACGGACTTGTGGCAAGTCCCAGGCAACCCGCTACGCCAGGCGCCACTATGCTAATGGCGCCACTTTGTTACACAACAAAGATATGGACATAATCAACGGCTACCCTTCCTCATGAGATGTAATCTCAGCCATTCAAGTTCGCCACCAAACTGACGGACTTGTGGCAAGTTTAGGCGGCCGACCAAGGCAAGCCTAATAGCATCACATGTTATTTTCCTATGGAAAAGTCTCATGACTTTGAATTTCCACACATAGCAACCTGCTACACGTTTTCCATGAAAACACTCGAGACAAGAAAGTCTCATCAGGGTATTGGTCTGGTGGTTTACAGCGTGCGGTGTGCAATGCGCCCGTTACAAGAAAGTGACATGAAGTAGGACAATTAGTGATGGTGAAAATTAACAATGACAATTCATTTCCTTCATCATGGAAGTGTAATGAATGACGGTTACACGGATTCACTTACCTCATCATGGAAGCATAACTTCTAACGGTTACACGTTACTCTATTCTTCCACCACTCAATCGTTTTCACTTCCTACGAGACCAGGGTACGTTTCAATATGACTTGTATAAATAGGCTTCACCTATTTTCACCAGGAGGACAAGTTTTTGGTCGGCAACAATACAGTATCTAGAAATCACCTGGTAGCTTTCCATTCGGCTAGCCAGTTCTACTTTTAGATACAAGTCATCAACAACCACACCTTCAAAATCAACGATTCTGGTCTCAACACTCTGTTCGCTTCCCTCCCTAAGACCAACCATTCTCCTTCACTTTGTGACCGAAGCAAGCCTGGAACGGCCATTTCTTGGTTTAGGCCAGGATTGTACAGATTAATCTCTCGAATAGAAAGTACTCACATGCAGTACATTGTTTAGGGTTTAGATTCGTTTCTCACCCACACACCCGAAATTACCAAAATCAGCAAAAACAGTTTTCACCCACAAATACTCGCGTATCTATTTCTCGAAATATGTATTGGTAAGCATTCGCTTTGGCCAAGTTCATCTTTACAAGTGACGAAAGTCATGTTGATTATTTCAATATCTTGAAAACTGCTTTGATGAAAAATAGTGTGTGAATAACCTCTATTTAACATCCTCTAAGAATGTTTCAATGATTGAAATGAGAGTTTAGAATATATAACCTTGAATGGATATAAACATTGTATGTGAACTCATACTTGTGTAAGTCCAAAATCGTTGAACTAAAGTATGCGTACTTTACTGGTTCAGGAAGTCCGGAAGCTAAGTCCGCGTACCCGTACGCGTACTGCCGAAAGTTCACATCCTGTGAATTTCTGCTGGAGTTTGTGAACTGAAAACAAACTCAAACAGGTTACTTAAGTATGCGTACCAGTTTGTATACTTGAGTGGGTTATTTTCTAAAAACGGTTTATTCTTGAACTAAGACATATATAAACTAAGGAATGCATATTTGCAAACCGTGGCTATAATGTTCATGAATCGATTCGAGTATATCAAAATCGTTTTTGCTTCGATTGTGTCTTATATACTTCTATGAGATCTAAGCAATTGAACAACTCTCTAACTAGTTGTTTTGAGTCATTTGAACTAGTTATGGTGAAGATGAATAAGGTTGATATGAATGTGCTCATATGGCTAACCATAGTTTAACTACTGTTGAACCAACTAGGTGTACATGTTTAGGTACGGTTACACAAACCTAAATGAACGTGCATTTCATTTGTGTATAACAAGCTAAGTTCGATTTAATGGTTGAAAGATATTAGCTTGAATCTAATCAGGTTTTCATGTAACAATGAATATTGAATGCTTTGTTACCAAGGTAACTTAGACTGCAAACCCTGACTTGAGACTATATAAAGGAGAACTCTAGCAACTGGGAAACCTAAACCCCACACCTCATGTGTGGAACTAGTTGTATAATCTAGAGTCGATTCTCCTTTAACCTTAGGATTCTACCGAGACCGTGTAGGTTAACGACTTGGAGACTTCATTGGGATTGTGAAGCCAGACCCAACTATTTTCTCTGTAATTGTGTAATCTGATCTTGCTGTTTCGATCGTGATTGAGTGAAATCGTAAGATTGGCTTGAGATTAATTTCTCTGATAGGCAAGATTAAAAATTAGTCACAAATATCTTCGACTCATCGTTTGTGATTCCACAATATTTTGTTTCGCTAGTCGATTAAGATTATTGTGAGGTGATTGATATTTCTAGGTTGTTCTTCAGGAATATAAGTATGGTATATCAATTGGTTCTTGTTCACCTTGATTTATCAAAAGACGGAACAAAACTCGTAGGTATTTCTGTGGGAGACAGATTTATCTATTCCTGTGGACTTTTCTGTGTGATACAGATTTGTTTATTAAAGTCTTCGACTTTGGGTCGTAGCAACTCTTAGTTGTGGCTGAGATCAGCCAAGGGAATCAAGTGCATAGTATCCTGATGGGATCAGAGACATAAGGAGCGCAACTGTACCTTGGATCAGTGTGAGATTGATTGGGGTTCAACTACAGTCCAGACCAAAGTTAGTTTGTAGTAGGCTAGTGTCTGTAGCGGCTTAATACAATGTGGTGTTCAATCTGGACTAGGTCCCGGGGTTTTTCTTCATTTGCGGTTTCCTCGTTAACAAAAACTCCTGGTGTCTGTGTTATTTCTTTTCCGCATTATATTTTGTTATATAATTAAAATATCACAAGTTGCGATGAATCGATCAATTGGCAAATCCAACCTTTGGTTGTTGATTGAAATTGATTGATCCTTGAACATTTGTCTTTGGTACCATTCAAGTTTATTTCTCTTGCATTCAATCGAGCTCGCAAATTATTATTTGTTTGATTGCGGATTGAATTGAGGGATTGAGATATAACTCTTTGATATACTTTTCTTAAGATTGAGTCTGACTGTCTAGTTGATCATCTTGAAAGTATATTGGAGTTAGTCCATACAGATTGCTAAACGAAATATTGGGTGAGGTTGTTGTACCACCACTTTTTCAATTGGTATCAGAGCAGGCAAACACGATTAAGACCTCATAAGTCTGTGTTTGTAGCGATCTGACTATATGGACGAGTTTATCTCTAAAAACATACTAGTTCAGAAATTACCGGATGATTTTCAAATCTTGAATTCACCTGAGAGAACTGTCAAATCTAAGTCAATATCTAAACATTCTCTTGATGTAGAAACTGTTGATAACTAGGAAATACGCCTAGAAGAACAGTTGGATGAACTTTCTGATGAAGGTGATTCAGATATTGATAGAGATGTTGATGAGGAAGTCTCAGAGTATGTGAAGGTTTTGAATACGTTGAAAAAGAAGAAGATGACAACTTCTCATGTCACACCTCTTCTGACTCCTCTCTATCGAGAAAAGAAGAAATTGAGAAGATGTTACGCAGGTGTTTATGTTTCGAATCGTTCTAACGAATCGATCCTCAAGGATTCTGAGGAAAACCTACGTATGAAGTCACTTGAATGTGATAATATTTATCAAAAATACTTCTTGTTGGAAGAGAAACCTGAAGAAACTGAAGCAAGGATTAATTCTCAGCAAGCAAGTTTTGATGACAGAGAAAACGCTTATCTCGCTCGAGAAAAACGCCTTGAGGCTGATTTAGCTGCTGCTCTTGATAAAATCAAGATGTTGGAAGATGACTTGAAAAAGTTCAACACTAGTTCAAGCAAATTAACCACTATGCTAGGAGCAAGTAAAAATCATTGTGATACACGAGGATTGGGCTATAAGGGAATAGATGCTCCAAGTATTAGCAAAGAGGTAAAATTTGTCAAGGCTAGTGATTCTTCTCAACAAAAGGTTTCCACTGATGGCAAAAGTGAAATACCTTCACCGGTAGTTAAGGTTCAAAACAGCAATGTATATCAACCTCCAAAGGCGACACACGCGGATCGAGGTAAGAACATTCCTTATGTTTGCCACTATTACGGAAATAAAGGTCACCTGGAAAGGAGGTGTCGTTTTCGTATAAGGAATGAGAAACTTCATGATGTTCTTGTTTGGGCATCACAAGAAGTTGTGAAACCAAGATCATATGTTAAGACTAATCCCCTTAACGTTACAGGTTGTAACTGTCCAACATTTAGGCAAAGGAATCAGTGATGTGATAAACCTAGATTTGCATATAAACGTCATACGAATCCTTTTCACAATCGTAATGGTTATCAAAAGGATAACTTCGTAAAGACTAAGACAAGATCCGATGTTCCCAATTGGAGAAAGACTAACTTGCAAAAGAATAGTCAATCCAATTCTCTTCCGAGAATTCTAGAAGAGAGTAATGGGAAAAAGGTTCCGGTTGTTCCTAAACGCACTCAGAAGTGGATACCAAATAATGTCAATGATGATTTGAGTGTGAAAGGGAATGATCTCCCAGAAAATTCCATGACTATGGAGAAGGCAATATCCATGATGTTGGAACTTAGCAATTTTTTTGGAAAGATGGATTTGGATGTGAAAGGTTCTAAAAGTGATATCTTTTATGATAATCAAAAATTCACTTGTGGTGAGCAAGACATTGTTCACCTCAACACAACTTTATTGTGTTGTAAATGCATCCTCACCAAGGAATGCCCTGCTATGTATACGGTGAGGGAAGCATGAGAATTGGGGCACACAGATTATGTTCGGTAAGGCTGTAGAATTCGATTGGATTCTTCTAAAAAGGTATGTATATAAACTTGAGAAAAATTTGTGTTTTTATTTTCTTAGAGTACTTATAATGATCCATGTACCTTGCTTATCGTTCATTTCTACCTAACTTGATCTGTGTTTAAGGTTCTTAAGTGTTTAGGTTTGAAAATAGTAGTTCGGGATGTTTGGAATTCATGGTACACTTACCAAGTATGCATACCATCATTTAAAACCAAAATCCATGGGTTTTAGTATGCATACCCGTTTGCATACTGTTCCAGGTCACGAAAATTCGTTTGCAAACCAGTATGCATACTGGCCTGTAGACATCAATGTTCGGTAAACTTGTTTTGGCCGTAACTTATTTGTCCGAACTCAGAATGACCTCATTCTTTTTGCATTCTCTTCCTCTTTGAATTCTATTCAAATTGGATGAGAATTCTTGAATTTGGATGAGTTAAGATTGGTCATTGTCCTGTCTCTTGTTTTTGAGTGTTTTGCTCTGTTTCGTCGCACTTGTTCTACTTCTCTTAGACTTGGGCACTTGGATTATTGGAGTGCTCATCCTCTAAGCTTTTTTTTGTAGATTTTACAAGAATGTTGTTGGTGAATCACAAAGAAGAAAGTTCAAGAATGGGCAGTAATACGCATTGCTATGAGATTCTTGAATGTTCACAATCATCTTAGGTGAACTATGGTGCATGGTCGTTAATTACTTTGTATGTTCTTCTTTGTTAAGAATTTTTTTTATATGCCTCTGGTAGCTATTCTTAGTGTAAATCCAGGCGAAAAAGATTGATTCTACCCTCTAAGGACAAATCATCTTATATGTGCATTACGAGTTTATCTTGATGCCTAGGAAACTTCTTATGAGAATTTATTCTTGTTTTTGAGAAGGATTACTAGAGATTGGAATAGCCATTATTGTGAGTACACATAGCTATGTCCAACGTTTTCATCTTCAATGTTTTTAGATTTATTTATTTAAATTCTAAGTTATTTGGAAGATGATTTTTGCAGTATTAATCTTTATGATTTCATATATTGCATATTGTTATGGGATATTTTGTTTATGTCCGTGAACCTTGACTGTCCCATATTTGTTCAGAAGTTATCTCTATTATATGTCGATATGAATGTATTGATAAAAGATAGAATGAACTTTTGACAAACAAAAGTTAAGCCTATTATGTCTTTATTGATGGAAGATAGGATGAAGTTTTGTTTACAAAGATTAAGTCTATTATATGTCATTATGCAAATAGTGATGAAAAATAGAATGAACCTTTGTTTATTCCGCAGTATTGATCTTCCCTGATCCATATTTTTTATGTAAATACTGTGCGGCTCCGTAAGTTCTCTTATGTGAGCATTTCCGATTGAATTAATCATGGGTTCTCTTTTGGTTAATTTAATTGAGATATTTGGATACAAAGTCATATTCTTATGTGATTTGTTAATGTCCAAAGAAATCCTTCTTTTCTTGTGAAAGTAAGATCGCTCTTGTTGTTCTTTCGGGAATGACATTTGATTTGGGGGGGGGAATTGCCAAATCTTTGTGGGGAGTGCGGCTGTGGAATATTATAGGGGTTATCTTGTATCTTTATAAACTCCTTGATGAAGGCATTTAGTTTCGGCTATATGATTGCATCTAAAAAAGTTGATATGTGCTTTCTTTTGGTCATGAAGTGTCTCTATGGAAATTTCATTAGGATCCCACTAGTTTTCGTACCTTTGCCAATTTTATTGAAAAAAAGGGGGAGAATTAATGTGTAGTTCACACTACAAATACATATGGTTTTCGGATCATTATGTAAGGGGAAGTGGTTTTCATGTGAGATGAAGTATTGACTAAGGGGGAGTGATACATATCACCATAGTATTGTTGTAAAAGTTGTGATACAATTGAACTTTGATGATGTGTAATAATACTATGACACTATGTAACAATGATTGAGAGCTTTTTTTTTCTCATTGTTATGGATACGGATCTTCAACAACGATGATGCTGATTTGAATATCTTTGGAATCATTGGAGTACTTGGAAGTGATGAAGATTTCGAGTAAAGTTGAAGAACCAAGGAGATCATGCATGTGGAAGAGAACCTGCAAAGTTTATTTATTTTGTATTCTATATGTACTGATAGTTTTGTCACTAAAATTGACAAATGGGGAGATTGTTAGAGCACTGCTCGGTCGAACTCGCAAGCGTTGCTATCTCAAGCTTGTTTGTCAAGTTTAGTTGCCAAAAATATAAGTCTTGATTTCTAGTCTACTTATAGCTAAGTCTCGGACTAGGATAGAAAGTGTAATTGAGCTCTAGACTCCACGGCGTTCATCGTACAAAGACGAAGAACTACTCAAGGAACTTGTGGAACTTCATCGACTAAAAGGTATGTGGAGACTTGAACTTATCTATCACTCAAAATTCTATCTACTCTATCTCCTATCTTGAGACAAAAGTCGTATTGTTATATATACTTCGATTATACACATTTGCTATTTCGAGCCGAGTTTTTCTCGCGTATCTATTTCTCGAAATATGTGTTGGTAAGCTTTCGCTTTGGCCAAGTTCATCTCATGTTGATTATTTCAATATCTTGAAAATTGCTTTGATAAAAAATAGTGTGTGAATAACCTGTATTTAACATCCTCTAAGAATGTTTCAATGATTGAAATGAGAGTTTAGAATATATAACCTTGAATGGATATAAACATTGTATGTGAACTCATACTTGTGTAAGTCCAAAATCCTTGAACTAAAGTATGCGTACTTCACTTGGTTCAGAAGTCCTAGCTAAGTCCGCATACCCGTACGCGCATCGCCGGAAGTTCACATCCCGTGAATTTCGTTGGAGTTTGTGAACCGAAAACAAACTCAAACCGGTACTTAAGTATGCGTACTTTGGTATGCATACTTGAGTGGGTGAACTAAGACATATATAAACTAAGGAATGCATATTTGCAAACCGTGGCTATAATGTTCATGAATCGATTCGAGTGAACAAATTCATTTTTGCTTCGTGAACAAATTCATTTTTGCTCAATAAACGATTGTGTCTTATATACTTCTATGAGATCTAAGTAATTGAACAACTCTCTAACTAGTTTTTTTTTGAGTCATTTGAACTAGTTATGGTGAAGATGAATAAAGTTGATATGAAAGTGCTCATATGGCTAACCATTGGTTAACTATATGGCTAACCATTGGTTAACTACTGTTGAACCAACTAGGTGTACACGTTTAGGTATGGTTACACAAACCTAAATGAACGTGCATTTCATTTGTGTATAACAAGCTAAGTTCGATCTAACGGTTGAAAGATATTAGCTTGAATCTAATCAGGTTTTCATCTAACGGTGAATATTGAATGCTTTGTTACTAAGGTAACTTAGAATGCAAACCCTGATTTGGAGACTATATAAAGGAGAACTCTAGCAACTGGGAAACCTAATCCACACACCTCTTGTGTGACACTAGTTGTATAAGCTAGAGTCGATTCTCCTTTAACCTTAGGTTTCTACCGAGACCATGTAGGTTAACGACTTGAAGACTTCATTGGGATTGTGAAGCCAGACCCAACTATTTTCTCTATAATTGCGTGATCAGATCTTGTTGTTTCTATCGTGATTGAGTGCAATCGTAAGATTGGCTTGATATTAATTTCTCCGATAAGCAAGATTAAAAAGTAGTCACAAACAACTTCGTCTCATCGTTTGTGATTCCACAATATTTTGTTTCGCTAGTCAATTAAGATTATTGTGAGGTGATTGATATTTCTACGTTGTTCTTCGGGAATATAAGTCTGGTATATCAATTGGTTCATGTTTAACTTGATTTATCAAAATACGGAACAAAACTCGTAGGTATTTCTGTGGAAGACAGATTTATATATTCTTGTAGACTTTTGTGTGATACAAATTTGTTTATTAAAGTCTTCGACTTTGGGTCGTAGCAACTCTTAGTTGCAGGTGAGATCAGATAACGGAATCAAGTGTGTAGTATCCTGCTGGGATTAGAGACATAAGGAGCGCAACTGTACCTCGGATCAGTGTGAGATTGATTGGGGTTCAACTACAGTCCCGCACCGGGTTAGTTTGTAGTAGGCTAGTGTCCGTAGCGGCTTAATACAAAGGTGGTATTCAACTGGACTAGGTCCCGGGTTTTTCTCGCATTTGCGGTTTCCTCATTAACAAAACTTCGGTGTCTGTTTGTTTCTTTTCCGCATTATATTTTGTTATATAATTGAAATATCACAGGTTGTGCGTTGAATCGATCAATTGGTAAATCCAACCTTTGGTTGTTGATTGAAATTGATTGATCCTTGAACATTGGTCTTTGGTACCGTTCAAGTTTGTTTCTCTTACATTCAATCGGGCTCGAAAATTATTATTTGTTTGATTGCGGATTGAATTGAGAAATTGAGATATAACTCTTTGATATACTTTTCTTAAGATTGAGTCTGACTGTCTAGTTGATTCTCTTGAAAGTATATTGGAGTTAGTCCATACAGATTGCTAAACGAAATATTGGGTGAGGTTGTTGTACCCCCACTTTTTCAGTTACGGGTATTACTATTACCGTCATTGTTACTATTCGATGGCCCGGTCACTATTATTGGACTCTGGTTACGAGATTTTACTATTTGGAAATCGCATAATATGAATTACCAATAGGTATTATTATTATTATTATGTGTCTATTTAATGGCAGGTCCTCCCATTAATAGGTTAATTACCCATTGTGTCTGTCATGTAACTTCACGGTTTCCCATGTATTCTTATTTAAAAAAAAGGCAACCTAAAGTAGAAAGTAATAAGAAGTAAAGAAAAATTGCATGAGTTATTTATTTTATGTGGTATACAAATAAACAAGACCATGTGAGCTTGGCGACTATGTAGGCCACTGGTTTTAAATCCAAGAGGGTTTTTCCCAAAAGAAAAAGAAAAAGAAAATGAAAATGAAACAAAACTAACAGGCCATTTCTTGCCTGGCCAAATTGGGGTATACCTTGATTAATTGGGGTATACCCAGATTTAAATGGACATAGTGCCCTTACTAAGGGGAGGCCAAATATGGGTGAGTTTACTTTATTACCCTTGAAGTAATTAAATTTATAACTAAACTCTATTAATTGGTTAACCCTAAAATTAAACACTAAACCAACTCTTAATCTTCTCTTCCTCCTTTATCTTCCATTAACCTCTCTGCAAATCTCTGCAAATCGTGAACTTTGATTTTCCACAAAAATGGTTGATTCTAAACGATCAAACAGTAATAAATATTCAACAAGTAATATCAAAAGATCCAAATCAGAGGGAAAAGGTAAGGAAAAAGTTGGAACTAGTGAAATTAGTAAACCCGAAAATCCAATCCCTGAGAATATTGAAAAGAACCCTCCACCGGCGAAAAGAAGACTGTAAGTGATTTCTAAACTCAAACCCATTGTTGTTTTGTGTTTTTTGATTGTTATATTAGGTTAGAAATCGTAAATTATGATTTTCAGGGTTTTTAGTCGGTAGGGTTTTTGGAAAAATAGGATGTCGGCCTTAAGATTTTAGTGGTAGTCGGCAAGGTCGTAACATGAAGATCATGCCGACTTTTCATAACAGCTATGGCAACTGTGAAACAATAACCAGGGCCGGTATGGTATTCAATAACCAACCTTGTCGACTTTTCTTTAGTCGGCATATTCTTAGAATCGTACCGTTCCGACTTTATGTCACAGAAACCTGATTTTCCCGAGTTAATAGTTGGCATCTTTCTTGAATAGGACCTTACCGACTGTGTGTTAGTCGGCGTGGTAGATGATTACTACCCTACCGACTAAGTATTAGTCGGAAATGTTTAGATTATCGACCTTGCCGACTAGGTGACCAGAACTATGTTTCAATGTGTAGAATTTGCATATCTTTTATTTGTGTATTGTTTAGGTTCCCAGAGGGAAACATAAAAGATATCCCTTGTCTTGTTAGCAATGCAGCAGAGTATTAAAAAAAATTATCCTTCTTTAGAAGATCCTAGAGATGAAATTGAAGAGAATTTCCCTGTAAGAAAGTTACTTCTGATGGGTAATAAAGATCATGAAGAATTTCTAAGGTTTATGAACAGTCCTAGCAATCCCCTCAACTATGAAGAATGCACATCATCAGAGGAGGAAGAAGAGGAGCTTGATCCAAGAACTTTTTTCAAGGCATCTGACTATTCTGGAGTGAACCCCTATTACAATGAGGCTGGTGACTACATAGGTCCAGTGAAGGGAAAAGCAAAAGCTGATGCTGGTGAAAAAGCTAGTGATGGTGAAAAAGCTAGTGATGTGGCAGAAGATAACAACAATGAGAAGGATCCATGAAACTCTTAAACTTATTCTTTTTTACGCAGTTTTAAACAATATTAGAGTTTTACTAAGTCAGCATGGTTTGTAAGCTCGACCTTGCCGACCATCCCAGGCTTTATGCTACAGTGCTGTCAGGGATAGGTAGTCGGCATGGTTTGAAAGCTCGACCTTGCCGACTTACTGTAACATGTTAATGTTAGTAGTATAAAAATATTACCTTTTAGGTACAAAGTACAACCCATTGAATGCTCAACGGCTAGAAATTTCAAAATCAGGACATTAAGTGTGTTGTTATTATAAAAGCACTCTCAACTTCATCTTCAACCTTGCATAAAGAATGGAAGTTTCAAGTGCAACACAACCAAATATTTGTGGTCTTTGTATATTAAGTGGTCATTTTGCAAATGATTGTCCCTTTGAAGGAAGCAAATGCACTATTGATGGTTGTAATGGATTCTTTTCTCATGAAAGCTGCAATAGGAGATGTATATCAACCGTATGCTTCAAAATGCACCTGCTGTGGGTTTTTTCTATTGGATAGATGAGCGCCTAGCTCCATATGAAGATGAAGTTGCTAGAATCAACCTTCTACCATGCACAAATCCATGTTGTGACGGTAAGATGAAGCTAATTACCTCTCCTAAAAAATTGCGTACCGCAAAAAGATACTATCTATGTCCAAAATGTGTTAGGGTTATGTTTTTAAGGTTTGTATGCTCTAATTAAGGTTTGTATGCTCTAATTAAGTTTAAAGTTTTTTAAGTTTTTAACAATCATTGTATTTGAATTTAGTCGGCACTATACAAAACTCAAAGCATGCCGACGGCTGAATGTACTGACACTTAGCAGTATTATTAAGCTTGCCGATTTACAAAGATCGCAATCGGCAGTTTATTTATATAATACAATGCCGACTATAATGTATGAAGAACATCCAGGAACAACATTTTTTGTCTCATTTGGTCGGCAAGGTTGTCAACATAAACCCTGCCGACTACAAATTAGTCGGCACTGTATGAGGGCAATAACCTTGTTGATTGTTCCAGGCCTTTTTTCCTTTGATGTCATGCATGTACAGTCGGCAACCTGACGAGATCAAAACCTGTCGACCCTGGGATGGTCGGCAAGGTCGTATGATAAATACAATTCCGACCAAAGGAGTTGACACAAAAAAGCCACATCCATTTCATTCATTTGTAGTACTCCAAAGTACATTACACAAAACACGAATGCGATTACAAAAGTACTCCAAAAAGATTTCTTATTTCCTAATCATAATCACTCATCACTCAAATCTATTGGAGGGAGTTCATTCAAATCTATTGAACCTCCTTTAGTCAAATCTATGGGACATTCCTTAGACTCATCTAAAGCATTCCAAAGGTGCATGTTGTCCTCATAAAGTTTCATCTATTCCTTGCTCTTGTTGAATATGAACTTTTCCCAAAAACTAAACCTACAAAGAGGACGTAATGGACATTCCTTGTTGAGTTGTAGAAAAATAAAATGATTATTATCCACCAAAGACATAATAGTTCTTCTATACTTGAGCTGCTCCACACAAACCGCATGTTTCGGTGCAAATGCTACACTTGGTCCTTTACTAAAAAAAATGTACTACGCATGACCACGTATCCGCGAATAGATGGCCACACTCCGGACCAATGCTCCAATTTGATCGGTGCATTTCCCTACGGGCCTTTAGCACTAGTAAGCAATTCTTTAAAAGTCGCTTCTTTGTCCTCCATTGAACCTTCTAGCATCATTGAGATATAAACCTTCTTGTCTTTTTCTAGTCGGGCGGCCATCTTCTTTCTTATGTATTGACATTGAGTGAGATTCTCCTCAACCACTCCACCTAGGTGTCCCAATTGTTGGGAGGCAACGTGAAACCCACAATTTCCATCCTTTGGGACGTCATCGGTGCCAATAACGAACTCTTGAATAATTTGAGGGAGTTGTACGCAATACTCTTCCAATACCGGTTTTACTACCTTCCTCGGACGACCTCTTTTTTTCACAACATGTCCTTGACTTGCTTGACTCTCAAGAGGTGGAGTGTCATTTGGATTCAAGTTTGAAATGGTTGGTGTAGTTATTTCTTTCCCCGGACGACCCCTTTTCTTTACAACAACTTCCACACTTGCTTGACTCTCAAGAGGTGGAGTGATATTTGGATGCAAGTTTGAAACTGTTGGTGTAGTTGTTTCTTTCCTCGGACGACCTCTTGTCTTTTTAGCCGGCTCCTCTTTGTATTTCGCCTCGGTATAATCATGTCCGGATGGATCGCATTTTGTACTCAAATACTCTTTAATTTGTTGCCTTTATTCCTCCCTTGTATTTGTGGTAGGTGGTCTACCCGTTGAATCTTGTTTCCCCAGTTCTTGAAGTTCTTCCATAAAAGGGTAAACAATCGGCATCAACTTGTGCTTCATTGTTTGTTTGTCCAACCTATTCAACGTGGGGTACTTGTCGAGGAATATTTTCCCAAGTTCCATGTCGCCAAACTCTTCATCGGGATCTTCTCTTGGAGCCGGTTTGAAAGATAGTTGCTTCCAATAAGGATCAATATCTTCAATCAGAATTGGAGTTTTATACCTACCAAGCATATGACGACATGGAATTACGATAGCCTTCATTATCCTACACTTACAAGGAGTACTCGGGTTGTCATACTTTTGATACAACTTGAGATGTTTCATCATAAAACGTATTTCCCAATGCGAGACGTTGTAATGTATTCCAACAAGCAACCAATTATCCTCCTTCAACTTCCGGTACCTACTTTCTTCGAATTGCTTACTTATCTTGTTGATATCATTATTAGTGTACTCATGGATAGCATGTTGCACCGTCACAATCCCATTTTGACTTGTGAAAAGTAGACATTTTAGTCTCCCATGAGCTTGCTATACTAAACTTGTGGACTCAAGTTTTAAATGTTTATAGTCATAAGTAAAAGCATACACAAACCTCTCTTTGTGTGGCCTCAACCATTGTCTCTTGCAATATTCCACTATTTGGGGTAATTAGTGCCCCAATCATCCTCGAACTCCTTCAAGTTTCTCTCATATCTTTCCACACTCATAGACCAAACCAACTTATCCCATGCTTTCACGAATAACCCAAATTTGATCTCACATTCCATTCTTCGGCTTCTTTCTTTTTCTCTTCCTCTCTCTCTTCTTTAGTTAGTTTACTAAGACGTTCATCTTCCTCTTTTTCATGTTTAGTACCTTTCTTTGCCTTTGGCTTTTGGATATGATTCCTACAATTCTTTCTAAGATTGCATTGTATATGCCAAGTGCAAAGCAAATTTTGTGCCTTGGGAAAAACTATCCTCACGGCGTTCATTAATGCTTGCTCATTATCGGTCACTACAACCCTGGGAGTCTCGTCTTCGTGGTAGAGAAGCTTCAAAGTTTCCAATGCCCAAATATAGCTATCATCCTTCTCACGATCCATAAAACATCATGCCACCGTGAACGATTGCTTATTCGAGGTTTGTCCTACAATGTTCAACAAAGGCATGTTGTACCTATTCGTCTTATAAGTACAATCCATGAACAAAACTTGGTAAAAGCACCGGGCCAATTGAATCATATCGGGATGCGCAAGAAAAATACGATCCACCTTCCCCTTCGATGACTCGTGGTGTCTCACCGTGTAGTTGTATTTGTGTGACAACCATTGTGATTCTTCCATTACCTTTCTTCCACCCCATTCAATTCTTTTGATAGTATCTTTGGCTGCATAAATTGTAGTCAATGAAGAAAGGTTATTCTTGTCATCCCTCTTGAACTTACGAAAGAGCTTGCTTGGTTTAATTCCCCAACTTGTTCTTACTTGTTCGAACTCGTGCGGTTTCAACTTGGCAACTTGAGAGTGTCCAACAAGACTTTCCGGATCTTTATGGTTATGCCAACCAACATCAACTCTATTCATTCTCCACATGTTATCGGTGACTTTGTTCCTCCAAAAAATAATCTTGAATGGGCATCCACACTTCTTTGACTTTGTCTTGTACACCCTAGTCGTGTTCTTATCATACACATAACCCTTTCTCTTGTGACTTGCGTCCGACGACCCACTACACTCGCATACCATTTCAAACCGCGAATCTTTTTGTTTTGTATTTTTCACAAGAACGCGCATCTTCTCTTTTGCTTTCTCAATAATCCACTTGACCGTGTCGTCTTTTTCCTTCCATTCCAAATCATTAGCATAATGTGTGGAAGTATCAGGACCCCTAACATTGTGAGCTTGAGGCTGATCTATCATCGGTACCAATGCAATCTACAAAACATCACAAGTTAGTTGATATGTACTACAATAATCGGCAGGGTCGATATATAAAACAACAACGACTAAAGAACATCCGGCATGGTCGAAGAATAACACAGTGCCGACCAAACTATAGTCGGCAGGGTCGACGTAATCCCAACACTGCCGGCTTAAACATTTTCAAATCACGTCTCCTGTGTTGCTTATAGTCGGCAGGGTTCAAATTTTCGACCTAACCAACTAAACACTGCTCATGAAAAGTCGGGGTATTTGGTAATATATACCATGCTAACGCTTACAGTCGGCAGGGTCGATAATCTTTGACCTTGCCGATACTGGGCAGCAAAAGTGAAAAAAAAAAAAAAAAAAAAAAAAAATAATCGATCATTTGCATGGAAAAATCACAATCTTCACCACGTAAGTTGTCTACCTAATTACTTGCAGCTCCCTTTTCTTCCTCTTGATCATTAGATTCTCCGTTTGGCTCAAGACATTCATCACTTCCATACCCATCTTGAGTTTGAGGAAAATAAAAGTGAGGATCATGCATATAATTCATTTGATCATGATTTGGTAGATCATCATACAAGTACTCATATGTAGGAGGAAAATTAGAAGACTCCCCCACTTCAAAATCAGGATTAGATTCACTCATCTCCCTCATATCACAAATTTCTCAAAAACCCTAACTTTTCCCCCATCAAAACTTCTTTTCCCCCCTCAAAACTTCCTCTACTACTTCATACTCTTTCTTACTCTCAATTATTTCCAAATCCACTCATATAAATCAACTAACTAATCTAACTATTTTAACTAATCTAATCATTTCAATTAAATTAGTGTTAATCATTGCAAGGGGTGGCTACTTTGAAAATACAAGGTTAAGGGGTGGCTACTTTTACTTCAATACAACCTAGCTTTTGTCTCATTAGGTATACCCTAATTAATCTGGGTATACCCCAATTTGGCCAGGTTTTCTTGGAGTTTCCTATTGTACCAAAAGAAAAATAAATAAAATGAAACAACTAGCAGGCCATTTCTTGGAGTTTCCTATTGTACCAGAGGCTTGGGTGTGGCTCAGAACCACCACTACATGCCATGAAAGTTGTTCTTAAAGAATGGTTTTAGGCATGTCTCGCGGAGCTTAGGCAACCAATGGAACGACATAAACATAGAATTTGATCGATACAGAAAAAAACTGATTAAAATCGATACAACATTTTACTTTTCCTCTTTTCTGCAAGTGTCTATACCTCTATAACTACAATATTTCCTGTACCCGACGCCATTGGCAAAAAAAAAAATGTTGTTTCATCTGTGACTATATCTGCTCTCTACTGTTAGCTTATTAATTGATTTTGGGTTTGGGCCTTCTTGGCTTCAAAACAAACCAGAGAATACCAAACACGATCAAGAAAGCAGGTATTGTCGTCATGTCAAACTCTACTTTAACTTCCCTCCCTCTGGTGCAGTGAATTGGATGAAATGAGGCGATTGTTGTATTCACGAAATCAGCAAACCTGCATGTGAGAATGAAGTTCAACCATTGGATACTAATGTATCTAGTACGGGTTCTCAGTCACCAGGTCTGACACCTCCCTGGATAACTGAAAATAAAATGCATTAAGTAAAAGAGATGGGTTTAGAGCTGGACCCTTTTGATTTGTCCTCCAGTGGAGACAGCAACCTCAAGGCGTCTGCATACCTCAACTCCCCAGTAACAGTTGAGATCTGAAAATTGGAGCTCAATTTACTCAGTAATGAGTCAAATTGATGATGCCAGGTAAAACACAAATTTAAGCACCGGAGAGAAATAAACTCACTCTTCTCCACAAACTAACAACTGAGTTGTAATGGTTCACCAGCTCCTGCTCCTGAGATTGGAAGAGCTTAAAAGTCTTTTCAGCTGATGTTTTGGTTAAGGTTCATTTTGATGAAACATATTTACTGCACACAGAATTAATGATTCTTCCCTAAATAGACACTAACAAAAAAAAAATCATGCATACCCTTCACTTAAATTTGACTCAATATGCGTTACATGTAACAATAAGTGTGGGGTGCACAGAAAAGATGAATCTGTTGTGATACTAACTCGTACTATTGAAACCAATGCAAGGATACAAGTACGCTCCATGACAAGGAGATGAATAGCTGAATTCACCAGCTGTATCGACTCCTCAAGAGTGGTGATGATGTAGCTTCGAGCAATGGTATCAGTCTGGAATTGAGATATGTGCCAACCTGGAGAAGTGATGGACAAAGGACTGCAACCTACTGACCATATCCAGTCCTACACATTCAAAACACATAAGCATTAGTACCAAAGAGCAGATTCCTTAACAGCGCATAAGAGTGACTGCATGCAATAAAAAATCCACTACGTTTCAGCAGAGAAAAGGAGCACAAAGATCTCTTCATCTATTTATTAATCAGATACTATTAATATAGAGAATACACCTAGGAATGAAACTATCAACAGGACAGACAGAGAAATGACAAACCTCAAGTGCAGTTTCATGGGCTTGGCTGTAAACCAGATGAAGAGGAAGCAAACCAGCTAGATGTTCAGCAGTAGAGGCTAAAGCAGCTTTCAAAGGTCTCCTGTAAGAGAATAATGATACAGCATGAGTAACATACAAACCAACCATGCTAGAAGCTAGTGCTATCAAATTTCGCCTTTACAAGAATAGATGTGCCATTAGCTATCAGATATAATGGACTTCTGAGTTCCCTCATATTAGAAAAAATTCTTCTGTTGTCACATCTCTAAATACCATCATTTTTTTCCAGTGTAAGGGCTTTTGACCATTTGTGACAATAGCTAGCAAACTGACCAATCGACCCAGTCAAAAACATACAAATAAATAAGTTTATTCCCACCAACCCTCGCGTCATAACCATCATAATTTTTTAAGGAATAACATGGTCTGATCTCCAACTTTTTTTAATAGACAATACAGTCTCTGGTGGTCCTCATAGAAACACAAATAAAAATCCAGGATGGAGAGCATTTGTCTGCAAACAATAACTGGGTTCACCAATTTCACATAACACATACAGGCCAGCGTCAAATATTCTAGAGAACTTTAGTCTTAGTTCCAAAAGATTAAAGGGTATGTTGCTAAAAGTTAGTAGCACCAAAGAGTTGATAGCAAGTGCCAGAGATAATTAACCTTAAGTCCCACAAAACTGATCGTCCATTACACTGCAGATGGCTTTCCCAGGATGTTTGTTCTGACTGGACAACAATGACCATATCAGAAAGAGCTTTTGCTTGATAGTGTTTGTCAACTAATAATGGATCATTGTGTATAAACCAAAATATTGGAACTTCTAGGGTATATCTGCTCTGTGCATGTTCTCCTGCATTATGAAAGCAAATCAAAGCTTATATTCCAGCATAAATGTTAGAGGTAAACATGGTTAAAACACAAAGTCACAACGCTTCCGAAATGCAAACTGAATACATCTCTATTCTGCTACCATACAGAACCCAACAGTAAAATTCCCAGGAACTATGGAGTTTGTGCTATAATTTGAAGTGTCAGCAGGAAAATAGAAGCACATTAAACGAGAAAACTATGTTGTGGTATTACATAACTATATTGGGGTTATCACGTGCTAAACATTCACAACGAGTGATGAGTGCGATAGTGTTTGAACTTCAAAGTTATTTGTATACTGCACTGACAGTACAAAAAGTGAACCAATTAGACATGTCACTTTAAACTTAGCCTAGCATACATCGATTTGTAATATAGGAAAGAAACTACAAAAACAAACAAGTGAACCAATAAGACACGTCATTTTGAATGAAGTCTGTTTTATAGTACTACTTTAAAATAGCAAACCATAGAGGTTAAAGAATACCTTTAAGTGAACCATGTTCATTTATCCTCTGCAACTGATGTTGGAGAATGGAGGTGTCGAGATAAGAACGAACTGATGTCCTATATGTGCCATTGACTAGCAGCAGTGGGACAGCTGCTGCACGCCGCGCCACTGAGAATGCCATGGCCAAAGCTGGGTCTTCTGAAAGAGGCAACCTATAATCATCAAGATGTTAATAATATCTTAAAATTATGATAGTAATCATGCAAGTATTAAGTCCGGGAATTAATTACAAAGCAAGCTATGTTATGTTGTATCAAAGCATAAACATAATATACATACACCCCACATGACCTGAAATAAGCCAGACTCTTAAAACCTACTATATAAAGAATTTGTATCTATTACAAACCAAATATACATACATGTGTGGACTAAACATGGCTTTCTGAGATGGTAACAACAAGGAGGAAAGCCCGTCCATGATAGCCTTAAGATCCACAGGTAGGTATTTCATGTGCCTGACTTTCTGTACCAATAAGACACAGTTAAGATCACTTCAACAATTTGGAACCCCTTATTTTGCCATATAGAGACATTGTACCTCTTGTGTGATAAAAAACAGCTGAAAGGATATTTTCTCATAATGATGATATGATCCATCAGCAATTGAAGGAGAAATTATGTGCCTCATAGACCCCCACAAAGTAGCACCAAGGTCAGAAAGGAACATATCACGTGCCACAGTGTAGTTTTGGGACTCCTGAACAGAAACAGCACTATCATGATAACAGTATTCACAAACAAGAAAGAATAGAAGAATAGCAATAGACACTCATCACGCTGACAAACAAACACCTTTCTGTTATCCTTAACTTATAATACAAATACGTGACAGTTCTAAAGCTATAGCACAAATGAGCGGCTTACCTCAAACGTATCACTATACAAATTCCAGCTTTCCATTCGTTTTAACGCATCCAACGCCTTCGCCTTATGACTTTCATCATACTTTCCATCTTCAAAAGTCTGCAGCTCCTCTTTCAAATCCCCCATCCTTTCATCAAGTTCTGCAATTATAACGTAAGTGCACAACATCATCAGGACTACATGAGTTTAACAAGTAAATAGTGTCCTCATGCACATGAAAAGATAAGAACAAAAAACAAATATACATCATCTTGTTTGTATCTATTGTTGCAGCATCTGAGTTAGATAACACTCCAAGGAAGGAAGCCTATAAAGTGAATGGGTGAAATCATGGTCATGGTTTAAAATCTCAGTTTCTGAAAACCACCTAGATGGATGCAATCAAGCTTGTATGAAGATGAGAACAGAGATTACCTTCACAAAGTGCAAGCTTAACCTTTCTTCCCTTGCAGTGCTTGAATGCGAATGCCTCATATATATCAATTTCCGCTAAAAGGATATCGATAGCGTGATGATCCTTCTGTATTATCAAGAAGCATATTTTGTTCAAACCAGTATTCAAAACCAAAAATGATTGAACACCCATTTTAACAACGTTCGGGAATAAGACAGCACCATATAAACAATTAGCAACGTCATGTCATTAAAGTATGCATTTAATCTACCAATTTACAAATCCGTATAACGCAAAAACGATACAAATTAAAATCTAGTCTACCTCCAGCCAGAATTATATAACCACATCTTAGTAAAGAGTTCCAAGGAGATCCATGAAGTTATGAAGTTTTATCCAAGGAATTAAAGATATAGAACCGTTGATACTACGTCTAGAGAAAATAAGATGATGGTCCGCCATGACTGAATCTGTGTATCAATAGCTCCTACAAAATAATTGAAAGTGAATGGAGTAAAAGACGTACATCACCCAAAACTGCAAACTTATCTTGAATTGCCCCTTGCAAATGATTTTCAGCTTCCTCTTCTGTCATTTCTGGAGGCCAAGAAAAACTATTGAGTTAGAGCTATTTACTTCGAAACGTGTTATTCAAAATATGTCACATGACAACCCCCAAGTTAAATGTTGCAGCTATTCAACGTGAGAATTCATTCGCACCAAATGTATACAAACCATTTGGTGACTCGCGACGACTAACCAGCAAGACGCATGACAATTAAACATTGAAATGCATAATAGTTAGAGATAAGAAGCAAGTTCGATTGTATTACCTGCTACAGCACCAATGGTTTTCGTCACATTTGGTAAACTATGTACTGTGCGAACACCCTCTCCACCAACAGAAGGACCCCAAGTGAAAGGTCCTGCACTCAAGTCAATAAACGCCCACCTGAAATAACCCATGAACAATGCTAAACAGGGAGGTAAATCTTGGCTTAAGAAACGAGGGAGTGAGGGAGAGGGGGAGGGAAGGAGGGAGAGGGAGAGAGAGAGGGCACCTATTTCCTCCCACCCATGTGTCTGTCAGACACTCTGACTGAAGGCCAGCTAGTTCCCCGGAATTCAACTCTTTCTCCAGGAGGAGCTTCATATCTTCACTTTTCCCATTCATTGACTATCACAAAAGACAAGGATATGATTAAAAGACGGACTTTCATCAACACAGTTAGAAGTTGGCAACATTGACCTAGGTAGGGAGAGAGTAAAGGCACACCTGCAAGACCTGCCTATGTATGATATCAGCAGTTTCGTTTCCAAGGTGTAACTTGTCATAATTTTCTAAAGCTTCTAGGCAGATGTCCGACCATTCTACCTGGAAACAGAATGACTCAAAATTATAGATCAGATGGGCCCGAACTCAAACCACCGTAATGTCAGTATTAGGACAGCTACTGTGGTAGTGTATGACTTGAACACATTAAGAAATTTTGGAAGCTTAGTGATTACGTACAGTATCAATGTCTTCTGTTGTTGTCCAGGCAAACTTTAACATTGGATGTTTCTCATACAGAGGTCGCTTAATCTTGCCAAGAGCTGAAAAGAGCATCCAGTAATTTTAGAGCGAATGTCATTTGACTACCATACATGACCACATAAATACTGCTCTAACTACTCATAATAAAAGAAGAAGACGTGCAGACTGAACCTACCAAACATGCTTCCTTGCTTGCCTCCTGACTGAAGAATCTTTTTTTGCAATGTTTTATTCTGTAAAAAAAAAACTCTGTGAGTGAGTAATCAGGACAGGGAAATGCTTCCTATTCTACATATGGAAACATAATATGAATATCCATATATCAAGACAGTACATTTTTTTTAACAGGCGCACCCATTCAAACGCTATAAGATGCTTCAAAATTAAATGCGGGTTAAAATAGAAATGTTTAATGAACGCCACAATCAAGTACCTCTTTTAGGAAATCTATTTCTGACTCAGATAAGCCTCTCCTGAAAACATATCATACTTCACTATCAGAAAAGAGATAAAATAAACTAGGAAAATGGACTGCCACAAAAGGAGACAAGCTAACTTTACTGAAATAATATGACTAAATTAGCATTTGCATCAAATTATAACTGCTATGGGCTTTGAGTCTTTGACATAAAAATATGGCATAATGAGTAGCAGGAGCTGGATTTTGAGGCATGAGAACTTCGACTAATCAATCTACGGTAGAGAAACAGGGCCAACTACTAATGAACAGGACAGGAAGTTATACGCACAAGAAACCACAAACTCATCCCTATTGTTCTGATAGTCACCTTTTCCACACTATTCTTTCATGTAATCACAGGTTCATATACGCTTGCTTTTCAAGCCATGACTTGACCAGTTGCCTATGTCAATAGCCAAGGATGCAGAAGAGACATGCCCATATTTATTGAGTATGACATCTTTTTACCCTTCAGAACAATTTAGATGGTACAACTACAAGGTTACCTATCTTCATTCCAAATATAAGACATCAGTTTCAAAACCAAGGAAGCTATACAGAGCTTGCAAGGTATGAGTGAAAGGTGAACTGATTTTCGTATACTGTAAATGTACATGTGAAACCTAGGAATTAAGGATCACATAAGTGCATGAACAGCTTGTGATTACTAGAATACCCACCTGTAACCATATTTAGCTCTTATGTTGCGTTTGGGATTCAATATGAAAATATTGTATGCATCCTCAAGCTGAAGGTATTCGACCAGGCTTGTGAAAATCAAGTCCATTGTCTCCATGTCTACTTGCCAAAGAACATTTTCATCATCACTGGAAACATTACAAAAGGAACATGTATAAGCAACCTGCCATGTCAAACAAATAAAATTCAGATAATAAGTAATTAGACTCAGAACTTTACCTGGTGTCTGATACATTATCCTTGCGAGATAGGGTCTTTATGGCATGCTCAAAAACAGATGTCACCTTTTCTCCCATTTGTATCGCATGTACAGAAAAACTGCACTCTAACATGTGGATGGTTAGTTTCACCAAAGAAAACAAAATCTAATGAAAAAATATATGGACTATGATAGTTAAAGTCAACAGAAAACAATTTTTCAGTTTTGGGAACAAAGATTTAAATGCATACAGTTATTGAAAGCAACATGTGAAAATCTAGGTTAAATAATGAAAACAGTGCGAGATGAGAAGATATTACTTGTAATTTACGTGACTGACAACAGGAAGCTGGTGATGACGACGTGATTTATCTACGGCAATCTTGTAAAATGGACTGAGAGATTCTCCGATTGGTGGAATTCGTGTATGTTCAAATATGTGATCAATCTTAGTAAACCAACGCTCAAGTTCGTCCGGACCAAGCTTGAAGTCTAAAAGAGAAGCGGAAAGTAAAAAATGATAGGTAAGCCGTAGATGGTTAGGAGTAAGTAATCTATAGAGATTAACAAACAAACAGAAGTAGATGTTGATGAACAAAAATGTTACCATGGTTTCCTTTTCCTTCAAATCCTATGAAAATAAAATTGACAGGGACTGGAAGGTATAAAGAATCGACTTCGAGAAGCTTCATATAACCAGCAACACTACCTAAACACAAGATCAAAATCATCAGATTGCTTAACCAGACTAACGGTATCCAATGAAACTCGGCATCAAGTTTGTACAACGAATAACAACGAAGTGTGATATTTACCTGCCTTGGTGTAGTTCTGGAGACTCGCCTTTCCAGGGCTTGAAGTTTCCAGATCCTCAACATCTAACAAATAATCACAATGCAAGTTCAAAACAGCAGGAAACAAAATTTGAAACAAACAATGAGAAAGAAAAAAGAAGAGTTAGGGCAGCAGTACTTACCAGAGTGCAAGACAGACTCGCTCCAGAATTTACTCCTTTCTTTAAGATTAAACAAGGAAAACACTGATGATGATTTCCCAGTTTTACGAGATCCCACTGAAGAAGCTCCAATTGACCCTGTTACTAGGCACTGAATAACCAATCCAGCAATTCAATCAGTAGAGATACAGAACATGTATACAACATCACAAATGAAAGTTTCCAAATAATGAGATGAAACCCTAGCTAGAACTAACACTACATATTGCTTGTGCTAGTTCCTAAATCAAAATTAGGTTGTTTGTATAATTTAGTAAAAATGAAGTGATTCAGATTAACTGAAACTGTTACCACTACAATTCTTAATCAAAATCAAGAAGGTAGAAAAGAGTTAATTTACCAGGAAGAATATGGAGATGAGTTGTAGAAATAGAATTGTAGTTTGGCGATGAAGATATCTGGATCTGTTATTATCCATGATCAGCATCTTCGGTCAATCTATAAACCCTGAAACCTAATTCCCAATCGAATGAGAAAAAGATGCAGAAGTAGAGAAGAGGAAGATGAATAAAAGGGTCGCCCCTTAAACGACTGAACTGACGAGGGGAGCGAGATTGAGCAGAGTAGTACTATGACTTTTGACTTCGGGGCCGGAGGAAGTCTACGGCATTTCACGCTCTAGTTAGCAATTCGTGGTACAGAGAGAAGTCGGGGACGGCATACGTACGGGAATTATACGAATTCGTGTGGTTCGGATCGGGGCAAAAATTCGGCCTATATCCGCCTATTGAAAAACACATTTTTGTAGAGTGGACATGAAAATTTAACTTTAAATGTAATACTAGTATCTAACCCGTGCTACGACCGGGACCGATGGGATCAGCTAAGTTAGAGTGGCGGGGCTTTGCCCCGCACCCGTGGTCAAATGCTTTAGATTGTTTTTTGAACAGTCTTTTGATTTTTTTATTTTTTTTATAATAAATTATTTAATATTATTACATGAAACTAGTTGGAAGCCTAACAAGCTAAGCTCCAACGACATACTATTACATTAATTGAACAAGTTGTTGATGTGCTAGTCTACCACGGCCTCATGGGAAACCTTGCCAAGGGAGCCAAACGACGGGAGGGGGCGGATTGTGTCACAAGGGGGGCAAATTAACACTACCTTGCATGTTAATTCCTGCAATATTACGCCATTGGGGACTCGAACCTGGGACCTCCTGGAGCGCATTAAACTTTGGGGAACGGGGATGACCAGCTGAGCTAGGGGCCCGTTCTTTTGATTAGATTGATTTTTTTTTAAAGGATAGGGACATATGATACCCTTTATGTATCCAATGATTTGATGATTTAAGTTTGGTATTATAAACATAAATTCATGTATTAATTTTATGGATACCAACTAAAATGATTAAATTTTATATGCCTATATTTATCCTAGTGTTTTTAGGGGCCGCCCGAAAGGAATTAGGGGCCAACAATAAAACAAAATAGGGTCACCCAAACCTAAATTGAGTTACACCTCTTATCAATAATTTTCGTAATGGCAAAATTGCCCTCAAATAATCGGTTGATAACTACACATTCGGTAGTTAGTGTACATTTAACTAATGTTAGCAGAATTATTTGAAGTTTTTTCTTTTCTTTTCTTTTTTTTTTTTCGTTTTCAGATTTGCAGTAGCAAGAACATAATCGGTAGATAAAATCTATTTTACCTACCGATTATAACTCATTTTCTTAAGAAATGATGAACATCAACCATAATCGGTAGATAAAATGATTGTTATCTACCGATTATTCTTGATTCAAAAATTCAATTTTTTTGTACTAAAAATTAAACACAATCGGTAGATAATGAACACAATTTACTACCGATTATGGTAGTACCAAAATTCAAAATTGAAGATTTTTTTCAAAAAACTCGTTTTGGGGCCGAGATATAATCTAAGTTTAATTAACTTAATATACTACCGAATATGGTAATCTCATTTCAAAATGCCACTATATAATGGGAAGTTAAGTTCACTTACCTTACTACCGATTATGGTAGTACCAAAATTCGAAAATTGAAGAATTTTTTTTCAAAAACTCGTTTTGGGATCAGTATATAATCGGGAGTTTAATTATCTTAAAATACTACCGAATATGGTAATTCTCATTTCAAAATGCCACTATATAATCGGAAGTTAAGTTCACTTAACTTACTACCGATTATGTAGTACCAAAATTCGAAAATTGAAGAATTTTTTTCAAAAACTCGTTTTGGGGCCAGTATATAATCGGAAGTTTAATTAACTCAAAATACTACCGAATATGGTAATTCTCATTTCAAAATGCCACTATATAATCAGAAGTTAAGTTCACTTACCTTGCTACCGATTATGGTAGTACCAAAATTCGAAAATTGAAGAATTTTTTCAAAAACTCGTTTTGGGACCAGTATATAATCGGAAGTTTAATTAACTTAAAATATTGTTGATGGTGGATTTTCAACAAAGGGCAAAATCATAAAATCATGATGCATGTCTCGACACGGCTTTCAGGCATGCAACGATTCATATTTTACGAAGCCATGATGAATATGTTTTCGAAAAGCCCCACTAGCTGAGCGATTCGATCCCTGGCATTTCATCATGACCTCTATGCAGAATAACATAATTGGGTGGTTCTCCGTAGATTGAGAGCTTAACGCCTTCAGGACGTCGGTGACACTCATTGTTCCCCGATCTGGAGAGAGAGACCCACCTCCACATAGAAGAATAGTTGGGCGGCGGACGCCTTCATGACGCGTCGGTGACACTCACACTGTTCCTCGACTATGTGGAGAGACCGTGTATATAGATTCGGGCGGTTCTCCGTAGATTGAGAGCACTAACGCCTTCGTGTCGTAAACAACGGCGTGACTCACGACTATGCACCATTCGGAATAGATGTGACGCTTTAATCAAGCTAATATCTTTTCTGCAATAGATTAATTCTGTCGCGACAATCACCACTGAATTCCTAGAATAATCTATTATTGCTCCTATTCCATGGTCAAATCCACGGCCTGATCCCATGGAATGGCAATAACAATTGCTCCTATTCCATGGTCGAATCCACGGCCCGATCCCATGGAATGGCAATAACAATTGCTCTGATTCCATGATCGAATCCACGGTTTGATCTCATAGAATGGCAATAAACTACTACATTATCTCATTATTCTGATTTCATGATCGAATCCATAGTTGATCTCATGAAATGGTGATAGATAATTTTAATTACACTGATTTTATGGCCGCATCCACGATCCCATAGGATGGTAATGCTTGTTTTATTATTCTGAATTTGTAGTCGAATTCACAACTGATCCTATGAATTAATAATAAACAACTATTCATTTTTATTATTCAGTTTCATGAATTATTCTCCACTGGAATTTCATAAATTAGTAATAAATACTCAATAATCGGGCATCTGGATCATCACTGAGTAAGCCCCACAGAAATGGTGCAAGTGTATTCGACAGTGATGCACGACTGAGCACCCGGATGCACGAACGAGCATCCAAAAAATATGAAACAATGAGGAATCCTACGCAAAACAGGAGAAAACAATAAACATTAATAAAATAATAAGAGGCGCCCATGGCCGGGCCCACCGGCCGGCCGTGACCTAGCCATGGTCGGTCCATGCCTCTTCCATTATTTTCCTTATTTTTTTGTTATTTCATGAACTCATGAAAACTCCTTGGTTTTAGCAACTTTCCTTGTTTTTGTAAAAACTCATGAATCCTCCATAACTTCATGGATTCATGAAATAATGTTATAAAATAAGGAAAGGTGTGCGGGACTGGGCAACCTAGACGACCCGCCATGCCCGAGCCGTGGTCGGTCCCACACCTCACAATCCTTAGCTTTTATAATTATTATTCCCTAATCTCATGAAACTCCTTTGTTTCAACAAAAACTCATGGATTCTCCATAACTTCAAGGATTCATGAAAAATAATATTATAAAATAGGGAAAGGTATGCGGGACCGGGCAACATAGCCGGCCGGCCATGCCCTATCCGTGGCCGGTCCCACACCTTGCAATCCCTAGTCTTTTATAATTATTATTTTCCTAAATTCATGAAACTCCTTGGTTTGAGCAAAAATCATGATTTCGTCATAACTTCTCAAATTTTGCTCAAATCATGAAAAACCAAAAGCCAACAGGTCACACAACCGGCTAGCCTCTCACGGAAATTTTAAATGTTAAAATACACTTATTTTAATATTTACAAAATATTGATCAATTGAGCATACATGCTCATTCCGACAAAAATCAAGAATTTCAGTCAAGATGAAACTCTTCTGAAAATTCACAACATTGCTCGAACTCACATCAGAAAATACTGAAACTATCAGTACACGGGAACCACGGCAACACGTGCATGCCTTCATGACCGACCAGAGTCATTCTTAGGGCTTGCACAAAGCCGGTCCCACACGTTTTCATAATTCTGACCTAATTTGCTCAATTGCTCGTATTGGGCCCAAACTATCTCCAACCAACCTGGGGATTGCTCAAACGGCCAGGTCACGTGACCACCAAGAGTCGGTCCCATGCTCTCTTGGTCGGTCCTCATCTTTCATACCTAGGTTTTATCACCTAATGATGAACCCAAAGAATATTTCGGTAAATGATGAAACCAACATTTAATCATCATTCTTTCACCAATCCTCAAACTGAGAACCCTGGTGCATGCTCACTCGAGCACCGGGCACCACATGGATGCCCATCATCCCATGTGGTCGGTCCCTCTATCACTCATAACCTATTTTCAGCGATTCATCAACTATGATCTGAAATTAGGGTTTTGAATAAATGTTCCACGAATCATCACTACGAGCACGATTCAAACACTAATGAATTTATGATGGATTCAACAACCAACATCCGAATTAATCATATAATATTTGGTATCTTACTAATATTTTAATATTTTATTGGGTCACGTCACCAATAAATGTTTAATCGAATTGAGCAATACTTGCTCGATTTGCTCAAATATTGATCCAACTATCAATACTTGGTAATTTATCAGTAATTTGTCGAATTGAGCAATACTTGCTCAATTGCACGACAAATTATCAACATTCGATAATTTGCTGAATTGAGCGATACTTGCTCAATTGTACGTCAAATCATCAACATTCATTATTTTGTCGAATTGAGCAATACTTGCTCAATTGCTCGTCAAATTCTCGATATTCAGTAATTCGTCGAATTGAGCAATACTTGCTCAGTTGCTCGAATATTGATCCAACTATCAATATTCAGTAATCTATCAGTATTTCGTCGGATCGAGCAATACTTGCTCAGTTGCTCGAATAATCCACATATATTCAGTAACTCATCAACATTCAACAACTCGTCGAATTTACAATATTTGCTTAGATGAGCAACATTAACATTCATGAATCGCTGAGCATTTGTCAAACATGCTCGATTCAACAAAACCTAGACTCATTGTCTAATCAGTCAACAACTGACAAACTAAATACACGTCTGTCATGCAGATTCCACGATTCGTGAGACATCAATCACGTCAAATTGGGGGATAACGACTAGGGTTTTGGTCTGGCGGCCTACAGCACGTGGATTTCATCCACGACGATAAATGTGCACAAGTTGTGTAAACTGTTGAAGGAGTTAGCAAAGTAGTGGGTGCACGATCCGTCAAGTCTTCACACGACATGGAACTGACTTTACCATGATCTTCCACTTGCCCACTCTTCCACTCATGAAACCGTCACACTTACAGGGATCAAGGTGTTCACAACTACGACAATATAAATAAGTCTCTCAATCCATGATTGAGGACAACGAATGATCACTAGCTATCAGCAATCGTCCACACAGAATTTCTCAAGTAACTACTCTCAATAATTCATCAATCTATCAGAACTTATTCGAACTCCACAGTTCACCAATTATTGCAGAAACCTTCAACACATCTACAATCCTTGATCATCATTGATCCCACACAATTCTCAGCTTCCCTCCTACTGAGATCAACCCATCTCCTCTTTGTGACCGAATTGACTCTGTAACGTCCACTGACTTGGTTTAGGCCGGAGTCCTACAGATTGATCTCTCAAATCTAAGCACTCCCTTTGCAGTGCATCTGTGTGAGGTTGTTGATGGTGGAATTTCATTTAAGGTTAAAATTGTAAAAACCAGAAAAATTATGCGCTGACATCTTGTAAAAGATAAAGCCATCAATAAGTGTTGGATACTCCCTCACTTAATTCACCAAGAATGGAGCATGTGGCAACAATCCCATTCTCGTGAATACATGAAATTCATCCAGGTTGGAGCATGTAGCAACAATCCCATATACCACAGTGAATTTCTAGCATTATTAATTAATGCGCAATCAACCTTGTATTTCATGTACTCATTATCAGTGCGGCATGACGACTGAGTGTTACTCTTACAGAGCAACACAAACCTCCAAGCATTATAATGAAACCATGTACGAAATACCCGTACATGCTGACTCTCGGTGTGTTATACTAGCCGATTGAGCCCCTCTCGGTGTGTTATACTAGCCCGATTGAGCATCCAGATCGACCGTATCGGTCCGGATATGATCGCAGATCATCCAACTCCACAAGCATGATTGGATGACCCGGATCAATTCCATCACCCCAAGGTATGGAATACCCACCTTTGCCGACCCCGCATGGTCGGCCATTGGCTAGCTTGCCAAAAAACGTTCATACCAAGCAAGTATGGACGGAAAACCCTAAATTAGGGTTAGCGGCATATTGCATGTGTCGCAAAACAGTCCTCAACCATCCATCTTCGCAGGTATAGATGGAGGGTGTAGATGTAGACTCAAAGGGCCCCGAGCATGTCAACACAATCACCGAGGGCCCGCCACACACTTGACCAACCTGGTCAAGACCAACCATGCTTGGTCGTAACAAATTCGTGCGCCCAAACAAGGGGTGACGCACGTCTTTGAAACCCCGAGAATTAGGGTTTTGAGCATCACGAGCGTCCATCTTCTCCTAAGCACGAATGGAGGGGTCCAAGATTAGATTAAGCGAGTCCGGTTATACCAGGATGACCACCGTGGACCCATCTATTCCCTCACCCGATCGGCCAAGGCATATCATGCTCCGGCTAATCCAAAACGCACGCCCAAACTAGCGTGGTCACACCTCCCAAACCACAAACCATCTCGACCATTCAACTTCGCCGGACGATTTGGATGGCTCGGATCACGTTTTCATGGGATATTCGGTATAGGCGTGAACACCAGCCTACCACCTTCACACTAAAGCCAATCGGCCAAGACCGACCAAGATTGGTCGTCTTGGAACGTGTGCTGAAGTGGGCGTGACGTGCGGCTCTTGCGGCCTTTGGTTTTCTGTCACAAATCGATCTCGACCACTCAAATTCACCGGATGAATTGAGTGACCCGAGATCATACTTTCGTGAGGTAATGGGGTATTGGAGCCTACACTATCATGCCGTCTACACGCATGTATGGTCGGCCTGGCCAAAGTTGTATCCCATGTTTGGTTTCGACCAAGCTGAAGAGTGATGCCTGCGCACCTCTTCAAAACCCTAATTTCATCAACGGTCGCAGATGAGTGTCTCAAAGATCATCTCATCCGTCCAACTTCACCAGATTGGTTATACGACCACAGTCGGGAGTTAATTGGTCGATGAGGCGTCATTACCCATCACTTTACCACACCATGATGCAAGACTGCACATAAAATACACACGATACTTCACAAGTATCAACTTCCCCGAATAACGCAGTTATTCAAATTAGCATTACATGCTACCTATCGTGGATCCACGATCCACACGTTCCGGACATCAATCATGCACAAACTGGGGATACATATCGGGTATTGGTCTCAAGCGGTTTACGGCGTGCAACGCGCCATCACAAGAACGTGTTAGGAAGTCATGGACGGTTAGAGATGAACAGGAGAAGTGGGCAAGACTGGTCGGTGTGGCACCAAGCACAACTCCACTACTCCATCACTCCACTTCCTCGACTTCCCACGAGAGACGTGAATAAGGCTCAATGACTTGTATAAATAAGTTCTCCGCCCTATTTCAAAAACAAGGAAAAACAACAGAGGCAAGTGTTAATACAAAACGTATTCTAACACCCAAAGCCTGCTTACATCAATCGTAAGCTTCGCACATCTTTCGTTACAAGTCATTCATAGCCAACACCTTCACAATCTCAACACCTTCTTCGCTTCCTCCCTAAGATCAACCTCATCTCCTTCACTTTGTGACCAAAAACAAGTATGGAACGACCATTTCTTGGTTTAGGCGGATTTACCTGATTGACTTAGAATCTACAAGCACTCACCGCGCAGTGCATTTGTTTAGGGTTTAGATTCATTCCTCATCCACACACCCCAAATTACCAAATCCGTCAGGAGTAGTTTTCACCCATAAACAATTGGCGACCACAGTGGGAGGTTAATCTCTCGGTTGTAAAGTCAATTTCTTCGAAATCTGATTCAATTTCATCAATTTCAAAAAGGGTAGATCTTAGGACCAATTCAATCAACAATTCATTTCAAGATGGTGGAACTACGTGCCTGGATCGGCAATCAATTACGACGGAGCTAGTGTGGATAACACTCCTGTCGATGTACCCGTCGGTGGAGCTACCGTAGTCAATACATCTCGAGGAGCCACACTTATCACCAACACTAGCGGAACAGGGAGACATTCCAACAGTGTAACGCTCCCATCACTAGGGATGAAAGCGGCCGCAAATCCAGCATCTCTTCAAGTGTAACGCCTCCAAAGTGGTCACTGAACAATAACTTTCACTCTTTCATCGGGCGAGGAGCCTGAGGCATAAGAGGAGGACCATCGTCTTTACCATTGCAGACTTGATGGAGAAGGTGAAATTCTTGCTAAGACTCAAACGGATATGGCCGCAACTCAGAAGGAGGTACTCACTTTCCTTAAAACTTTAACCGAACGATTGCCACAAGATTCACGGCAATCCTTGGAGCCAACAAGGGATGCATTCAATACACCCGGAGTGGGCGTTTCTACTCGGACCCACATTAGTGAAGAAACCCGTGTTGCTCCTGAACACCCAAGAGAAAGGGACCAACCATCCAACTTCATCACACGTGAGGACCTGGAACGATTTCTTCAAAACCGAGGCAAAGGAAATCTGATGGATGCACACCAACATCAGACCCCCAAGACGTGCAACGAGTCCCTCTTCCAAGAGGATACACCTCTCCTCAGTTTTCTCTCTACGATGGTACTGGTAACGCTCGTGAACACATCTCTCGATTTTTGGAATCTTTGGGGGAACATGAGTACAATCATGTTCTCCGCCTGAAATAGTTCTCGAAGTCACTTACGGGAAGGGCGTACACCTGGTACAACAACATCGCACCTAACAGCATATCCAATTAGAGCGAGATGGTCAATGCTTTCTACATGAAGTATTTCTTCGTGTCTGAACAGATCACCTTTTCAGATCTGGGAAGAATTCTTCAACGGAACAACGAGATCCAAACGACTTCGTTAAAAGGTTCAGAACCCAAGCGCTGGACTGTCATGACCCGAATGTCACCGAACGACAATTGGTGGAGTTGTGCATCAATAGGATGATACCCATATACCGTGCTCTATTAGAGAATCTGGACTTTCATACGTTCTCTGAACTCCATGAAGTCGGCAAACGTTCAAAGAACAACTCGCACCAAAGATTGCTAGAAAGAACCGAGTTGTTCGAAGTGAAGATTCACGTGAAAGCCGAGGAAGCATGCGCCTCACGAGCAAGCAATACAACACTCATCCTTACGTGAGTGTAGTGGGCGGAGGAGAAAAAGGAAAGCCGGTGATAGGAACAACAAACCAAGCGGGCATCCCGGCACACAAGACTTCGTCTCGGAAAGGAGCGAAAAAGACCCTGCACAAGACACCTAAGATACGGTTTTCCCTTTCCCCATGAATGAAGTAATAGAACTCTTGGAAGCATGGATCCAAGATGATGCCATCAAGCTTCCTCCTATCAGGCGTCCTCCAACTGAGAAAGACATGGCAGATCCTAAATATCATTACTTCCACAGATTCGTCCATCATCCAACCAAAGATTGTAACAGGTTGAAACAAATATTCAGGGAAAAGATAGAGACAGGGGAACTCCAGCTTGGAAACGAAGGTGTTCGTAGAGATCCTCTCCCTATCAGGAACTGCATGATATCTAGGGAGTCTGTTCGCAAGACTGTACAATCTATGATGGAGCACCTGTGTGAAATCTTGTACTTTTCCAAGGGGCAGCGTCAAGACATATTTACGTCCCTCAACCACGTTGTGTCGGGCGGCGTTTGTATCCGGGAACCCCAGTCTTTCCTGAAGGATGCGAGCAAGGGAAACTGGGGACTCCTAACTGTCACTCGTTTGAGAGACGTTGAGTTCGACAGCGCGTTGATTGATACGGCTTCCCAATTTAACATCATTACTATCAAGACCTTGAAAGAAGCAAAGATTTCAAAGCAGGAAGATACTCGTCACCCAACTGTGGTTAAAGATTCAACAGGAGAACTCAGAGATACATATGGATACATCGATCTTGAAGTCAAATTGGGTGATGCCTCGACGCAAGCAAAGTTCTACATAGTCAAAGATCACCCCAACTACAACATGATCCTGGGGCGCTCTTGGATGCATGACAACGAAGCCATCTTTGAAGTCTTGTCCTCTCTAGGTTTCGATACTGAAAGAATCTCCAACACGCCCTCGGACCTCCCGATCGTCTTCGTTGCCGCACCGGCCACTTGCCAATGCGACACAACTTCCCGAAGAGAGCCTGTCAACACACACCGAAAGGTTCCACCTCAAGTAAGTCTCGCCACGCAACCCTCTTTACAACCTACCGCCCTTATTCGACAAGTCCTGGGGACTGGCTCCAACCAACAAACCAACCCCGGCTAGGATATGTGAATGGGAAGCCGCCCTTTCAAACGTTTTATCAAGAGCGTAGAGGTGTCTTGGTCAAAGACGATAAGGCCAAGGTCCAAGTATCTGCATGCCCAAACCCGTTTGGAATTGGAGACCTGGTGACAAAGACGACTACATTCGAAGTCGGGAGCATGATGGTGAAAATGACCACTCCACCTGACTCACCCACTGAAAGAGAAGATGAACCATACCCGAGGCAGAGATGTTATCCTAGGCGGCTACTGCAAGCTCATCAACGCTGATAAACTAAAAGGCATAACGATTCACTCACAATGGCTCAAACCCTACCGCACTTAAGACGTTGTGCTACCACTTTCCAGCGTCCTCCACCCTTTAAAACGCATTTGTGTATTTTTTTTCCAGCGTGTTTCCTTTTACAATTTCATGACATACTTGTAATTCCCCAGAAAATGATTGCAATACTTGCATTCATAGTTAGGGTTTTCAATTTTCAATTTAATTGAAGCATTATTTCCATCTGAGAACCTCTCTACCCCTAAAAACACAAAGTCCTAAGTCAACCTAAATCAACCCATTAGACCAAGAAAGGAAACCTTATGCAAACATCTCATGAGAAGAAGGAAACAGAACGTGTGCACAAAAGGAAAATGATTTGAGCCATCTGCCCCAAAGAAAGCCGGGAAGATCTTGCATCGGGAACACAGTCCGTGGATATTTCATTATGACATTATTTCTTTTATCACAAAGGGTTATGTGTAAAGGCGCACCTTGCGCTGAGAAGGATCGATTCACGCACAAAGGGTTATAAAAAAAAAAACCTTTATTCAAACAATCAAATGGAAGAAAACCTTGAACTCGGCTGCCACTGAGTACAAGGAAGATATTCAAATATACGGAGTATGCTTGGAAAGAAGAAAAAAGAACAAAAGAGGTTCTTAGCCGCCAAGAGGGTCAGCCCTGCCTGCACCACCATTAGGTTCCTCTACATCACCTATTGATGCGCCTCATTTCGGATCTACCTCAACTTCTACATCAGACATCTCCGCAGCAGCGGCGCACTCCATCCCAACATCATCAGCGGGAGCATCAAAGGGCACAGCAACACTGGGAGTCGTGCCGATTGCTTTCAAATGTTCAGGTTCGTCTTGTCGAATCCAAGAATTATCACGCCGTCTGGATCGGGTAATCACACTTATCTCCATTCAGAGGTCGTTTATGCTCAACTCTCCGCCTCTTCAACCGCGCTGCAAATCTCTCTGCCCTTGCGCTTACTAGTACTTGCAACGCTTCCTCGCGCCTCCACCGCTCCTCCATGTCAATCGCAGCTGAAAGTGCACAGATGCGCCCCCTAGCAATACGCAGGTGCGAGATGGACATCCCTTGTATAGAACGACCGACTTCACGAAGTGGAAGATCGATCTTATCCATTACTTCTTCGTGCGCATGATTTTCGGGCTTGTCAACTTCGAAGCTCCTTTCTGGAGAAGCGACAGAATGATCGTCCACCGCTTCCATGATAAACTGTAAAGGAGAAGAGTTTATGAGCACACAAAATAAGTCAATCAATCGATCAGTTAATCAGGAGATCAGATAAGAGCGGAGCAGTACCTGAGATGTAGAATAAATGACTGCGTGAGATGATTATTTATAATCTCGCAAGTCAACATAATCCCAGGAGAAAAGAAGTCTTTATTTACCACTTATAAAGGCTACCAATTCAGGATAGCAATCAATGATATCTATCAGATACATCTGAGGAAAGCTGTGTGTGACAAAAGGGAGTACACCTGATCCAAAGAAGGGACCAGGCTCGGATATACGCAAGGGGAACCAAAGTGACTCACAGATCAAGTCTTGCTTCCTTCACAAACGCCTGACGATGTCGACCCATCCGGTAAATACATGTTCACCTTAGCTTGGTCATTTCAATGTAGAATTTGTCACCATCTCATGCCTACCCCACAATAGTGTAACCATTATGTGCTAGGCAGGGGACTTATTGTTGATGGTGGATTTTCATTTAAGGTTAAAATTGTAAAAACCAGAAAAATTATGCGCTGACATCTTGTAAAAGATAAAGCTATCAATAAGTGTTGGATACTCCCTCACTTAATTCACCAAGAATGGAGCATGTGGCAACAATCCCATTTACGCGAATACATGAAATTCATCCAGTGTTAGAGCATGTAACAACAATCCCATATACCCTCGTGAATTTCTAGCATTATTAATTAATGCGCAATCATCCTTGTATTTCGTGTACTCATTATCGGTGCGGCATGATGACCGATCGAGTGTTACTCTTACGGAGCAACACGAACCTCCAAGCATTATAATGAAACCATGTACGAAATACCCGCATAAGCCGACTCTCGGTGTGTTATACTAGCCCGATTGAGCCCCTCTCGGTGTGTTATACTAGCCCGATTGAGCATCCGTGACCGATCAGATCGGTCCGGATATGATCGCAGATCATCCAACTCCACAAGCATGATTGGATGACCCGGATCAATTCCATCACCCCCAAGCAGGTATGGAATACCCACTGCCGACCCCGCATGGTCGGCCATTGGCCTAGCTTGCCAAAAAATGTTCATACCAAGCAGTATGGACGGAAAACCCTAAATTAGGGTTTGCGACATATTACATGTGTCGCAAAACAGTCTCAACCATCCATCTTCGCAGGTATAGATGGAGGGTGTAGATGTAGACTCAAAGGGCCCAGAGCATGTCAACAAAATCACCGAGGGCCCGCCTACACACTTGACCAACCGGTCAAGACCAACCATGCTTGTCAGAACAAATTCGTGCGCCCAAACAAGGGGTGACGCACGGCTTTGAAACCCGAGAATTAGGGTTTTGAGCATCACGAGCGTCCATCTTCTCCTAACGCACGAATGGAGGGTCCAAGATTAGATTAAGGTCCAAATCATCCCAACATGACCACCGTGGACCCATCTATTCCCTCACCCGACGGCCAAGGCATATCATGCCCGGCTAATCCAAAACGCACGCCCAAACTAGCGTGGTCACACCTCCCAAACCACAAACTGATCTCGACCATTCAACTTCGCCAGACGATTTGGATGGCTCAGATCACGTTTTCATGGGATATTCAGGTATAGGCGTGAACACCAGCCTACCACCTTCATACCAGGCCAATCGGCCAAGACCGACCAAGATTGGTCGTCTTGGAACGTGTGCCTGAAGTGGGCGTGACGTGCGGCTCTTGCGGCACTGGTTTTCTGTCACAAATCGATCTCGACCACTCAAATTCACCGGATAAATTGAGTGACCCAGATCATACTTTCGTGAGGTAATGGGGTATAGGGGCCTACACCATCATGTCGTCTACACGCATGTATGGTCGGCCTAACCAAAGTTATATCCCATGTTTGGTTTCGACCAAGCTGAAGAGTGATGCCTGCGCACCTCTTCAAAACCCTAATTTCATTAACGGTCGCAGATGAGTGTCTCAAAGATCATCTCATCCGTCCAACTTCACCAGATTGGTTATACGACCCTGGTCAGGAGTTAATTGGTCAGTGAGGCGTCATTACCCATCACTTTACCACACCATGATGTAGTACCTGCATAAAATACACACGATACTTCACAAGTATCAACTTCCTGAATAACGTAGTTATTCAAATTAGCATTACATGCTACCTATCGTGGATCCACGATCCACACGTTCCAGACATCAATCATGTCACAAACTCGGGGATACATCGGGTATTGGTCGGCGGTTTACAAACGTGCAACGCGCCATCACAAGAACGTGTTAGGAAGTCATGGACGGTTAGAGATGAACAGGAGAAGTGGGCAAGACTGGTCGTGTGGCACCGACGCACAACTCCACTACTCCATCACTCCACTTCCTCGACTTCCCACGAGAGACGTGAATAAGGCTCAATGACTTGTATAAATAGGTTCTCCGTCCTATTTCAAAAACAAGGAAAAACAACAGAGGCAAGTGTTAATACAAAACGTATTCTAACACCCAGAGCCTGCTTACATCAATCGTAAGCCTGCACATCTCTCTATTACAAGTCATTCATAGCCAACACCTTCACAATCTCAACACCTTCTTCGCTTCCCTCCTTAAGATCAACCCCATCTCCTTCACTTTGTGACCAAACAAGTCCGGGAATGACCATTTCTTGGTTTAGGCCGGATTTGCACGCATTGACTTCGAATCTACAAGCACTCACCGCGCAGTGCATTTGTTTAGGGTTTAGATTCATTCCTCATCCACACACCCCAAATTACCAAATCCGGCAGGAGTAGTTTTCACCCATAAACAGAGGTTAAGCAATTTGCTCGATCGAGGAGTCTCGAAGATACGCTCGACTCTTCACTTTCCTAAAAAAATCAGCGAACCGTTTTTCCCCATCCACAAATACTACCGAATATGGTAATTCTCATTTCAAAATGCCACTATATAGTCGGAAGTTAAGTTCACTTACCTTACTACCGATTATGGTAGTACCAAAATTCGAAAATTGGAGAATTTTTTTTCAAAAAACTCGTTTTGGGCCAGTATATAATCGGGAGTTTAATTAACTTAAAATACTACTGAATATGGTAATTCTCATTTCAAAATGCCACTATATAATCAGAAGTTAAGTTCACTTACCTTACTACCGATTATGGTAGTACCAAAATTCGAAAATTGAAGAATTTTTTTCAAAAACTCGTATTGGGGCCAGTATATAATCGGAAGTTTAATCAACTCAAAATACTACCGAATATGGTAATTCTCATTTCAAAATGCCACTATATAATCGGAAGTTAAGTTCACTTACCTTACTACCGATTATGTTAGTACCAAACTTCGAAAATTGAAGAATTTCTTTCAAAAACTCGTTTTGGGGCCAGTATATAATCGGGAGTTTAATTAACTTAAAATACTACCGAATATGTTAATTCTCATTTCAAAACGCCACTATATAATCGGAAGTTAAGTTCACTTACTTTACTACCGATTATGGTAGTACCAAAATTCGAAAATTGAAGAATTTTTTTCAAAAACTCGTTTTGGGTCCAGTATATAATCGGAAGTTTAATTAACTTAAAATATTACCGAATATGGTAAATTTAGTTAACCAAATCTCCGGTTATTGAGTGGCTCAACAATCCAAACCTGCCAAAATCCTTAGGTTTTGGCATTTTGGAACGACCATTATCCTTGGTATTTCCGATTACTGTGTCTCTACATCAATATATTCGGAAGTCAAAAAGTTCTTTAAGCTACCGATTATATCCATTTTGTTCACAGGAAGATATGACCAAAAATATTCGGAAGTTAATCTATAATTCTATCTCCAGAATACTGTCGATGTTCTTGAGAAATGAAGAACACGACTACATTCGGGAGTTTAAAATCATGAATATCTCCCGAATCTGGGAAAAAACAGAAAAACCCTAGAAAAAAAATGAAACAAAATTCATTCAAATACTGCGCCCACTACATTCGGACGCATGCTTCTTATTTTGTCTACCAAATGCATTCGGAGGATCAAAATAATATATTATCTCCCGATTATATAAGGGCAATTTTGCCATTAATAAATATGCGAGATAAGGGGTAACTCACTTTAGGTTTGGGTGACCCTATTTTGTTTTATTGTTGGCCCCTAAATCCTTTTGAGTGGCCCTTAAAAACGCTAGGGTATTTATTTCCAAACTAACATAATTACCCTTTTTTTTTTCTTTCTGGTCCAACCTTTTTTTATTAACAAATTGTCCTATCCAACGAATTTATGTGTAAAATTTTGGAAGATATCACAGATTTGTGAAATACAATTTCAAAAAAGAAAAATAAATGCATTTATGTTGAGATTTAGAAGTCGATCAAAATAACAATACTATATATGTTGAATCTAGTTTCACGTAGAACCTTGTCAGCATTACATGCTTGTTGGTGGTATTTTAACTATTACTTAAGCGTAGTTCCATGATATAACTTAATATGCCTTATCCAAGATGGGGAATGGTCCCCAAAAATGAAAATTTAGTTTAAAATGGTCACGATTGGTTCTTGGTTTGAAGAAATTTAAACAATGATGCTTGATTCCATTAATAAGTAAACATTATGTTTCCTTCTTCTATCTCGACCAACGGTGGCATGTCAGGATCCCTTTACATAATCTTGTCTATTTCATCATCATGTTCATCCATTTCGATTAACATTGTCATGTCATTGTCGTTTTCTATAATGTCATACTTTTTTTTTCCACCAGGTCTTTCTTAGTAGGTGTATGGAGTTGTTCTTTGTTAGAGGTGTACTTACCCTTTTGTTTGTGTTTAATGTATATGCTTTCTCCAAAGCAGTATCATAATGAAAAATGTCATGATGTGCTTGTAAACTGAGATATATGAAGTTTGTCCCCTTAAGTATGAATCTAAATACCATTGATTTCCTTATTGCAGTTAATATTTCTTATATGCAGTTTGCACGATTTTTCTGCAAAACAATATTATTCTTTAAGAATTTGCATTTTTTTTCTCCAAAATTGTGATTATCATAAACATTATGGTTACATGTACATCTACCGTTGGCAGCCCTCATAGCTGAGTCTTGGGCAATGCTCATAGCGACCTGGATGACAAAAGATCGAAGCTGGCCAAAGGTTCAATTCGAAACTGATTCGGAAAACCTGCTTCGATTCTTAACCTCAGACGCCGATACTCCTTGGTACATCTCAAGAATGATCTATGAAACCAAATAAATCATGGGTCAGATCCCTCACTGCACCGTCAACCACAACTACAGGGAAGTCAATCAAGGGGCGGATGGACTGGCCAATCTGGCAGCAAACAACGGCCAATTAGGGAACCTTACAACTTTATTTTGGGATACAATCCCATCGTGCATCAATCAAATCATAACATATGACTCATTGGGTATTACTTACCATCTTGTGATTGCCGCTTAATTTTAATAATGTCTTCATGCTTCAAAAAAAAATCTACTGTTGGAAAATCCGTCGTTGTTGTTACTCTAATATTTTAATCTACAACCACTTCAGTTGTTTGTCCCATTGTTATGAATATACTGCTGTCGTTACCATCATGTACTATAAGTTGGAGAATGTGACTATCACAAAGCATGTATTAGTTTAGTAATATTTTTTTATAACATGTAATAAGAAATAGGTGGATGTTTGTAACTTAACATTTATACTTGTCATCGTGGATTTGGTGCGTTTACTTAACATATTGCCTTTCTTGTTGACATGCCTTTGTTTGCATACTGGACATGACATGTAATACCACAAAGATCATGTCTTAATTCTAATAATTGTTCATTTAACGGAAAATGTTGCGTCATGCATTGCATTCGATTCTTTTGTATATTTTTTTAACAGTTAAACATAATTTAAATTGAAATACTTTTCAAATTTTACCATAAAAGTTCCTTTTTATGTAACATTTTAGTGCTTCGTCGAGTGTTATATAATTATCAACCACAAATTCTTTTTTTTTTTTTTTGATAATCAGCTGGGGTTAAGGGGACCCCACCCCGAATTCCCTTGTTTGGTTTGGGACTCCTAAAAAACTTAGTTCTTCCACTGGCATATATTACCTGTTGCCATCATGAACTATTAAAATCATCAACGATTTATGAAATACTAAGTTGATATATTCAAATGTGTTTCTCATAACGTACATTCCCTTGTAAATCACCAAATCTGGTATATCAAGAGTTATGTATGTGCTTGTAGCTTTACTGAATTGCAGAAATATATCCCATGTGACCATTCAGTTTTCAATGTTAAGCTCAATTTAGAATTTCAATTTATGCTCAAATATATTGTACCGTCTAGACTAATCCCAACGTTTTCTAGCACATAATCAATTTGAATTGGGTAATCAGATTATACCATAGCTAAAGTTACCCTTATCGAAATTCCACCGTGGCTTTGAATTAGAACATCACGTGCAGCTGTATCAGTTTCGTATTTTCTACGTTTCATCTGACTTTTTGAAAGCCCCCTTAAGATCCCAACAACATCTGTAAAAATTACCACTAAGTTTAGATATTCTTATCGTGTATTGTTTGATAATATTGCCTGTTATATATGTTCTCTATCTATCTTTTCTCTAGGTTGTAAAATCCGATACTGCAAATTTGTATCTTGGTATTTGATGATCATTTTCAGGGAGAAGAAATATGCTCGTGAGTGTATCCACCCAAATTATTCTTGCACCAGGTACTGGTCGAAAATCTATGTGATACGATTGTTGATTAAAAATGTTGGATTTGAATGATTTATTGATCCTTGATTCTGTCTATGAAATAAGGAATATCTTTATCGTAATGTGAGCATGTATCTGGTTTCCCTATTTTCATTGTTCTATTAGGTATGGAACAAATAATATAGGCGAATATAAAATAACTAAACAAATATTATAGGCGAATAAGAATTTGGGAATAACGAAAGAAAAAAATGAATTTTATTTTATTAGCTACTTATCCGATTTCGTATGAAAAGAAAAAGGAAAAAAAATTGCGATCACCTCTAGATAACAAACAAACAAACAACCATGTAATTTAACTAATTCCTAATCTACCCCTCACCAATTAGGTTTAGTGTTAATTAAAATTAGTTAAGTTATTAGATTTTTTGATAAATGATTAGTATAAATCATAATCACTACACTTGGGTCAGAGTATAGGGAATTTTTTTTTTAGATAATAGGAATTTGGTTAAAAAATGAGTAATCCCAACTTACAAAATGCCGACAAAATTAATGCAAAAAAATGGGTACTCGCAACTTACAATGCTGGCATTGTAAGTTACTTATCGAGCACGCCGACACCATTTTTTGGCATGGTCTTCATCACTTCTTACATGATCCTCATTACTCCCGACATGGTCTTCATTACTAATACAATGCCGGCAATGTAAAAAAAAATAATCATTTTCGGCATGGTCTTCATCACTACCGGCATGGTCTTCATCACTTCCGAATGTAAAAAAAAAAAATTGTTTTCAAAGTGAGGAGCCGGCAGAGAGGGATAAGAGAATTTAAAAGGGAATGGGGAATACTTAGGTTTAATTTATTTTTATTTTTTTAAAAGGATAGTCTCGTATTTCCTTCCCAAAAAACACCCCTTGGTAGACACCATTGGATTGGGATAGTAATTTATATCCCCCAATTAGTTTATGTATCCCCCAATTGCGCGTTCATTAAAAAAGGAACACAACTATAATATACTTGTAATGTTAATTTTAATTCTGGTAGCATAACACTTATCTTGGAGTTTTGGAGTTCTTTCTTAATTTTGATACACGGAATACGTTTATAAAACTAAAGAGATGACTAAGTCCAAGTTTGTACAAATTTGTTATAAAACTAAGGAGATGACCAAGTTCAAGTTTGTACAGATTTTAAGGGAAAATGGAGATAAAAGTATTTTTAAGTAATTTTTACAATTGGACCCTTATGGATAATAATAAGTAAAACTTAGAAATGATTTATTTCTCAAACCGTACCACAGATATTCGTAAACTTTATACTGGTGAAAAGCATTTTAAAATATAACGGATTATAAACATAACTATCAAATTATACATAATTCTTATACCAACAATAATCAATTAAAAGGATAAATTTAAAATATCTCATCGTTTAATGATATAAATCATCTATTAGTGGGACAAAATTAAAAATAAATAGGTCAGCTATTTAGTGATGGAAGGAGCACTTGTTAGCATCTCAATATAATAAGATCTGTTTAGACATGTTTTAGATTTTTCCAGAGATATTAAAAGAATTTTAATATAGTAAGATAACTGATTTTAGGGATTATACCCATAGATTTAGGTAACCGATTTTTCTACACAAAATGCAGATTAATTATGCTCTCAATAGAAGCCTTCATTCTCCTCTCACGTTTGTTCATATGCTGAAGTCGAGTTTTAGATTTAAATTCTGTTTTAATCTGCATGCATCAGATTAATGGGACTCATACTTAATATGCCACTTGGTGTCTTCCTTGCAAACGGGAAATCGTTTACATTGACGTTCTACAAAAGAAACGAATATTAGGCTCACCAAATTTAATCAAACAAAGTGTTTATGGTCCATAAGGCGGATCAAACAAAATTGTTGTTGCATATTATTTAATTTTAAAAATTTGATTGCAATATGAAAAACGGAGGTACAACAACCACACCCAATATTTCGCTTAGCAATCTGTATGGACAAACTCCAATATACTTTCTAGAGAATCAACTAGACAGTCAGACTCAATCTAGAGAAAAGTATATCAAAGAGTTTATATCTCAATCTCTCAATTTGATCTTTACTCAATCAAATAGGAATCTGCGAGTCTTTATCAAAGAGAGATAACTTGGATGGTACCAAAGACCAATATCCAAGTGTCACTCAATTTAAATCAACAACCAAAAGGTCGGATATTCTAATTGATTGAAAAACGCACAACCTGTGATATTTCAATTATATAAACAAATATAATGCGGAATAGAAATAACACATACACTGAATTTTGTTAACGAGGAAACCGCAAATGCGAAAAAAACCGGGACCTAGTCCAGATTGAACACACACCGTATTAAGCCGCTACAGACACTAGCCTACTCCAAATTAACTTCGGTCTGGATTGTAGTTGAACCCCAACCAATCTCACACTGATACAAGGTATAGTTATGCTCCTACGTCTCTGATCCCATCAGGATGCTACGTACTTGATTCTCTTAGCTGATCTCACCCACAACTAAGAGTTGCCACGACCCAAAGTCGAAGACTTTAATAAACAAATCTGTATCACACAGAAAAGTCTACACTAATAGATAAATCCGTCTCCCACGAATATACCTACGAGTTTTTGTTCCGTCTTTTGATAAATCAAGGTGAACATGAACCAATTTATAACCCGGACTTATATTCCCAAAGAACAGCCTAGTACTATCAATCACCTCACAATAATTTTAATCGACGCAACGAGAAAGGTATTGCGGAATCACAAACGATGAGACGAAGTGTTTGTGATTTATTTTCTATCTTGCCTATCAGAGATATAAATCTCAAGCCAATTATTCCAATTGTACTCGTACGATAGAAACAACAAGATCAGAACACACAATTACAAGAAAAGTAGTATCGGTCTGACTTCACAATCCCAATGAAGTCTTTAAGTCGTTAACCTGGTTTAGAGAAGAAAACCCCAAGGTTAAAGGAGAATCGACTCTAGCTTATGCAACTAGTATCACACGTAAGGTAAGGGGATTAGGTTTCCTAGTTGCTAGAGTTCTCCCTTATATAGTCTTTCAAATCAGGGTTTGCAATCAATGTTAGCTTGGTAACAAAGCATTCAATATTCACCGTTAGATGAAAACCTGATTAGATTCAAGCTAATATTTCTCAACCATTGGATCTTAACCTTAGCATGTTACGCACAAATGAAATGTCCAATTTGGTTTTATGTAACCGTTCCCAAACATTAACATTTGTTGGTTCAGCAATAGTTAACCAAATGGTTAGCCATATGATCACTTTCATATCAACCATATTCTTCTTCACCATAACTAGTTCAAATGACTCAAATGAACTAGTTAGAGAGTTGTTCAATTGCTTAGATCTTATGTAACTACACAAGACACAATCGAAGCAAAAATGGTTTGGTTCACTCGAATCTGTTCATGAACTTTATAGCCACGGTTTGCAAAAGCATTCCTTAGTTTATATAAACATGAGTTCAAGAACAACCGATTTTAGATATAACCTACTCAATTTCGCAGACTTAAGTTCTCCGAAGAAGTTCACAAACTCCAGCAAAAATTCTCGGGTCGAGAACTTCCGCCAGTTCGCGGACTAAGTTTGCGGACTTGGCTCACGACACATTCCGTTTCTCTTGATCAACAAAGTTCGCAAATTTTGGTTCAAGGAATAAGGACTTATACATATATGTGTTTCCACAACAATGCTTATATCCTACCAAAGGTTATGTAATCTAAACTCTCATTTCAATCATTGAAACATTCTCAGAGGACGTTATATAGCCGTTATTCCCAAATCATTTTTCGTCAGAGCAATTTTCAAAGTGATTGAAACATAACATGACATTCGTCACTAGGTAAAGATGAATTTGGCTAAAGCTAAAGCTTCCCAACACATATTTCGAGAAATAAATAGGCGAGTTAAACTCGGCTCGAAATAGCAAATGTGTATAATGAAAGTCTATATATCAAAACGACTTTTGTCTCAAGAATAGGAGATAAAGTAAATATAATTTTGAGTGACATATTAGTTCAAGTCTCCACATACCTTTTATTCAATGAATTTCCACCAGTTCCTTGAGTAATCCTTCGTCTTGTATGATGATTGCCATGGAGTCTTGAGCTCAACTACACTTTTTATCCTAGTCCGAGACCTTTAGATAAAATAGGCTAGAAATCAAGACTTATAGTTTTTGATCACTAACATTGACAAACATGCTTGAGATAGCAATGCATGCGAGTTCGACCGAGCAATGCTCTAACAATCTCCCCCTTTGTCAATTTTAGTGATAAAACTATTAATACATATGGAATACAAAAAATAAATAAATTAACTTTTGTAGCTCCTATTCCACATGTCTAATCTTGAACATTACTCGAAATCTTCGTCACTTCCAAGTACTCCAACGATCCCAAAGGTTGTAAGTTTAGCATCATCGTTGTTGAAAATCCGTAGCTATAACAACAAGAAAACAAGAGTTCTCAATCATTGTTATACACGTTGTCATAGTATCATTACACAACATCAAAGTCCAATTGTATCACAACTTCAACAATAATACTATGGTGATATGTATCACTCCCCCTTTGTCAATACTCCATCTCACATGGAAACCACTCCCCCTTACATAATGATTCGAAAACCATATGTATTTTTAGTGTGAACCACATATTAATTCTCCCCCTTTTTGTCAATAAAATTGGCAAAGGTACAAGAACGAGATCCTAATGAAATTTCTGAAAGAGACATTTCATGACCAAAAGAAAGAAACATATATCATCTTATTTAGATGAAATCATAAATCCGAAGCTAAATGCATTCATCAAGGAGTTTAAAGATGCAAGACAACCCCTATAATATTCCACAGTCGCACTCCCCACAAAGATTTGGCAATTAAGCACAAGTTCAAAAAGAACTCTCCCCCATAATATGTCATTCCCGAAAGAACAACAAGAGCGACCTTAATTTCGAAAGAAAAGAAGGATTTCTTTGGACATAACAAATCACATATTAGTATGAATTTGAATCCAAAATACTCAATTAAATTAACCACAAGAAGTTCATGATTAATTTAATCGATAATGCTCAACACAAGTGAACTTATGGAGACTCCAAAATACTCAATTAGATTAATCACAACAGAACCCATAATTAATCTAATCGAAATGCACAACCAAACTAATTACAAAAGTAATCAATTTAATTGGTCATACTCATCATAAGAGAATCTATGGAGCAATGACTAAGTTAATCATGAAAATAATCAACCCAGTCAAAAGCGCTCAAACATAAGAAAACTTATGGAGTTATAACTAAATAACCAAACAAGATGATTAATTTAGTTCAAAAATGCTCGACATAAAGTACCTTACGAAACAACAACAAAGCTAATCATAAAATAATCAACTTGGTTATTTAGTGCTCAACATAAGACACATTACGGAGCCTCACAAAGAATACATAAAATATGGATCAGGGAAGATCAATTACTGCGGAATACACAAGGATTCATTCTATTTTCCATCACCATTTGCACAATGACAAACAATACACATAATCCTTGAAAACAAAATATTTTAACCTATCTTGCGTCAATAATTGACAATATAGGCTTAACTTTTGTATTTATCAAAAGTCTATTCATTCCTTTATCAACATATGAATATCGACTTATGAAAGACTTTACTTTTGACAATATATGGGACAATCATAGTTCACGGAAGCAAACACACATATCCCATAACAATTGCAATATATAAAACCATAAAGATTAATACTACAAAAATCATCTTCCAAACAAATTTAGAGTTTAAACCAATAAATTTAAAAATATGAAGACGAAAACGTTGGACATAGCTATGTGTAATCATAATAATGGCTATTCCAAACTCTAGTTATTCTTCTAAATAAAAACAAAAAAATAGAAGATTTACTAGATGTTAAGACCTTTGAAGAATTCTTTATCGTCCCCGAACTCCTTGTCGTCAACAACCATTGGGACGTAAGGTCTATTAAGGTAGGAGTTTATATCAATAAACCTTCTTGGCCGATGATGTCGAACAAGGGCCTTCTGAATCTCATGAGTCTTATACACAAAAGCCTTTATTTGTTGAATCTCCTTTTGCGTCTCTTTCAACACTTCAAGAACATCAAAAAACTTCTGAGAATTTGAAGGAACAACTCTTGGCTTCCTCACATTCCTTCTTTTTCTTTTCCATGTCAGAGCTAATGGAGATTTATTTTTTTCCTTCATGATTGATGGCTTGACAATCATATTAACATCCTTTCCATCAGAAGACATAACACTTGAAGCATCCATATGCGTATGGGTTTGTGAGAGGAAATCACAATTTCAACAAGTAGTCTTGAGATACAAAGGAGTTTCAATGAAGGAAAAGGAATGTAGGGTTTCGAAACCTTTAACATGTTCGTACACGTCCAACTCTCAACCCTATAAATAGTAGAATTGACAATCATAACCCTCTCGTTTTGTAGAAAGACAGAAAAGAGCAAAAACTAAGGAAAAAAAAAAACTTTTCCTAAAGCCTGAGAGGTACAAAATCATTGTCTCTTTTGATCAGGCACGTGAGACAAGATTTTCATCAATCAACACAATTAAATTGCGTTGCGGTGAACAACAATTTGTCCGCAAATTAAACTATATAATCACATACATCATGATTATTACCTATTTCCTCGTATGCGCCGACCTACATTAATTTTAGATCCTATGAAGCCGTTGTACCTACCCCTTGTATGCACCGAGTCACCAACCATTCTCATTTTAGGCTCTACCAAGATGTTGTACCATTTCACTCGATAATGCATCAAACACCATCCTCTCCTCAACCATAAGAAATTTGAACAGTCACTACAACATTACCATAAACATATTTGATAAAAATTCACCGTCAAAAATGCATTTTTTGTCAATATAAGTATAAACCGATGGTATAAATTTGCTTTGGAGACCGTAATTAAACTAATGACATCATGCTCATCTTGATGTTAAATGTCCATGAATTACCTGAACGTGCATTTAGCAGTTTCTGTTGTACTTCCCTGGTGGAGCGAGTTTGCGAAATAATTTAGGTAAACCATCTTCTTCTCCTTCCTACATAAAGGTAATTTGTAGAGCTCGGCCAATTTGTTTTAGATAATCACTTTAACATAGTAAATTTCCACGACAACTCTCAAGACAACGCAAGATTAGATAAACCTTCGGACGACAAACATGAGAAAAATGATAAAACAACCCAAAAAATAAAAGACAAACCGGGAGAGATAATTACGGGAGAGAGAATTACCTTAGATCACAACCACATCTTTACCTTAGATCGGTTACTTTTTCCAAACACGCGGGTTACCGAACTCGCTCTTTAATGGAGGTTTTTAGTCGTTCGGTAAACATACATGTTACCGAACTTTGTTTATAGGATTTATAGAGGAATGTTCGGTTGGTTCACAAACTTTAACCCAACAACATATCTAACCGAACTCCACATGTATGCAATTAGTGAAGAGTTCGGTTTGTCAAGATTTTTTGCGAACAAATCGAACATAGTGGGACAAGTTCGGTTAAATGGAAACTCAACATAGTAGGCAAAATAGCACAGTTCGGTTACATTGTAAATTTTTTTTCTTTTTGTAATATGGGTAGAGTTCGGTTACTAGATAGTTTAAGAAATTTTTGCGAACCAACCGAACATAGTAGGTTCGGTTAAATCATAACTCAACATAGTGGGAAAAATAACACAGTTCGGTTACATTGTTTTTTTTTTGTTTGTCTTTTTTTTTTTTTTTTTGTATTATGGGTAGAGTTCGGTTACTAACTAGTTTTAGAATTATTTGGGGACCAACCAAACACAATATACTGGTTTTCAATGAGGAGTTCGGTTAAAACTATTTTTTTCGAACCAACCAAACTCGGAGTTCGGTTACGAAAAATTAAATTCGTGATAACCGAAGTGCTCTTCGTGTTCTTGGTTTCAGAATGTTCGGTTACAAAACTAGTTTTTTTAAAACTATTCCTAACCGAACATTCCAATTTAAATTCCATTTAAACCATATTTTGATGATTTCTACTCAATTTTCCCAATAAAAAAACGAATCAAAAAGATTGATGGGTTTTTCAATCGAAAAACCCAAGAAACGTCAAGGAAAGAGAGAAGAAGAAGAGAATAAATTTTTTTTTCAAAACTAATTTTTTTTGATTCCCCTCCTATTTTTGTTTTTGATTTTGATTTTGATTTTGGTTAATAGATGTATATGATTAGATTTATATAGTTATTAGGTTAGTTTTAATTTAAATTAAAGTAAAGGGTAAATGTGTATTTACCTAACTTTAGGACACCCCTTATAAGTATAGGGAGGTTGGCCTAATAAGACCATGGTCCCCCAAAAAAAAACCATGGTCCCCAAAAAATGGTTCTTCTAAATAATTAATAAGCCCAACTACCATTAATAAAAAACATTACCATTGTCACCACGATCTAAACTACTCGCCAAAATTATTTGAAGGAGAACCATCTACATCTATCACTGTAAAAATCATGAATTCAATTAAATCAGTTTTTTTTTTAATAACAAAGGAACCTTTAATTAATGGAAATTCAAGGTAACATTGGGTTTAAAATGGAAAATTAGAGAATACAAAGTAAAAAGAACATGACATACAAGTACAACACTGAAAAATCCGACAAGAGAAAGAGAAGGATTAACAGAACATGACGAATACAAGAATGAATAAGAATCGATTGAATCGGTGGAATAATGGTTATTATCGGAATTAAATTCCAACTATTTTGTTTGTTTTTATTCTTCATAAAGAAATGCTCATAAAGTTGGAGTGATTTGCTCAAATCTCTTAAAACTTGTGATGAAAATTCCGTCGTCAAGAATATCATTGATGAAGATTCCGTCGCCGGATAATCCAAGGATGAAGATTCTGGTAAAGATTCCGTCACCGAAGACAAAAATGATAAAGATTTCGTCGTTGGAATGCATCTCAAGTGGTTTTAAAACCCATAGTACCCAAGAACGACCATTTAAGCCGAGATAAACCTCTCTAGTAGAGGAGATAAAATCACCATAAAGGTGCACAAAACTTATCAAATGATAAGAGATAAACATAAATAAACCTACCTATAACAAAGATCTAGTGAAAGGTAATAAAAGAAGATGAAAATCCCGCTCAGATCCGGCCCAAAACGGACCAGATCTGAGAAGGTAGTGTTTCTGGTGAGTCTTTTTTTTTTCCTGTGCAGAGAGTTGAGAGAGGAGGGAGGGAGAGAGAGAGAGAGGTAGTATTATTTAAATCAGTTTGAGTACAACTGGCCTGGGGAAGTCAATCAATAAAGATTGTACCCCAAAGACATCTCCATCAAATGTAGTAGTGTAGAGAACTTTCAGATTATTATGAGCTAGGCTACTATTTAGCATTGCCCAAAGCTAAATATCTAACATGCTTATATGCTTATAACATTAGTTACATTATATAACTTTTGTTTAAAACCTCCATTACGTCTTTAGTTAGCTTCCACACGGCTTCCCAGTTAACATCTAAGATTTACTATAACAATGACAATGAATTTCCTATTTAACAAATAAATACCATTTTGTCGGCTGTTGTTTTGTCTTGCATTCTAGCACCAACCACATACCTGGATCAATGATCAAATGTTATGACTTTTTTTTAAATTATCCATGTATGCTCCTGGAGTTTGTTTCTAGGAAAGAAGATATGATTAATCAATTTAAGAAAACTACCAAAGATGATTTTCATTGCCGTTTTTGAAACAGTAAATTATGATACATAATTGTTCCGAGCAAGTCCCAGAAACAATTTGTGACACGAATATTTACTCACTTGGTACAGATTTCCCTTGGGTTCTTTTCTCTGTGGCTCTCATAGTTCAATGACATTTGGTGTCTCCACACCAGAAGTAGTGCTGAAGAAAGAAAAACCTCATGTGTACACATTATAATCTAGACTATTACGACACACTGTCCCCGCCAATAGATACAATGCCATCCTTTAATTCCGCTTCTGGATTATCTTCATCCTCCTCCTTTCTACCTCCTCCTCCAAATCTACCCATCGCTTGCTCCTATCAACAGGCCCTTCCTGAAAATTACATCACCAACAAAATAATGAACCAAAATTGCCGACCATCCCAGGGAGAATTTTTCATGTACTTCATAATGAAAACAATTGCATCTCAATGTGCCGTTACCTTGAATGCCACCTTTAAACATGCCTAACTATTTCCAAATAACCAGAGTCAGAATGAAAAGATTACACAAAGAACAGAATAGAACCAATCAATCAGTATTTCTAGTTCATTTGCATGGAGTAGATATTTGGTTAAAATGCATACCCTAGATAGGAAAGTAAAACGCCAAGTATCTTTCGTTTGATATGAGTATATTCTCCTTCTCCCAGCTAATTGTTTTTTCCATTGTGGCTTGCCGTCAGCTGCCTCGACAGGAAGGGATAAGAAGATTTTTTTCTCCTTTCGTTCTTTCAATTAGATCACAGCGCAACACTATTAGCACTGTTACAAAACTAAACAACATCTAGAGAACAAAGTCTCATAACATATCACCTTTGTTCCCCTACAAAGAAAGTCCTTCGATGGTTTGTAGATTTCAACTTTGATCGACGTGTCTCATATAAATAAAGGAGGTGAAGATTGCATGAGAATTAGAAACTTCATTAGTCACTTTCAGCCGAATCCGGTTCCTGTAAGCAAGTTGGTGTCTTAGTTAGGTTGTGTAACACCGGTACTCTCCTTAAACCATCAATTATTGACTTGCCATTCAGGTGAATGTCTTTCCCTTGAAAAAATTATTGACTTGCCATTCAGGTGAATGTCTTTCCCTGGAAAAAATTCTGGTTTCTAGATTTCATGAATATTAAACTAATCAAATCAACGAAACATGAAAATTATGAATATTAAACTGACCAACAAAACACGAAAAAAAAAGGCAAAACTTACAGCGATATCGGAGCAAGCTAGGAGGAGGCGATGAGAATGAGAATATGAAATAGATAATTCCTGTGTAGCTTATATGGATACTCTCGTATTTATCATGACCTATTTACCATATACACATTTCTTATTCCAGGCAACACACATATTAGCGGAAGTTTAAAAAGGACAGAAATCTATATTAGAGCATATAGCACGCACATAAATAGTCGAGGTGCAAAGAAGGACCAAGACAACAGTACGGTGAAGCGAAGACCAAGTCAAGTGACCGTGTAGTCAAGCCACATGAAGTGAAGACCAAATCAGAAGTTAATTCTGGAATATTATGTAATTAATTTCTAGATGTTACTAGTCAAAGATATTTAAGATATAATACTATCTTTCTAGGTTTAATTCACTCTATAAATAGGAGTGTCATATGTAAATGTAATCATCTCAGAGATCTCATTTGATGATCAATCTAATCCACCCTTATGGGTTTCTCCGTGGATGTAGGCGTTAGTGCTGAACCACGTTAATCATGTCTCCATAATGATTTTGGTATGTAGTTTAATTTCTTTATAATTTATTTGTTTATCATTGATTTAAATCTTAATAATGTTTCTCTAATCAATGATATCCATGTTAGTTTTTATTAGAATACAGGTTGGAATATACGTGTGAACAAGTCAGACATATCAATTAGTTAATCCTAATTGATATGGCATATCTTTTAGTTTCCTTATTTAGTCCTCTTCCTTAATCTTCTCCCTTAACTCATGTATATTATTCTCCGTATAAATCACAATTTATGAGTGATTGATGTAAATTACGGTAGTCTAAATTGTTACCTAGTTTAGGTTTATTTTCCATCGTACGAGTATGTATTCTTCACTATAAATAATAAAGTTCTTCTCCACTGTTATATACACAATGATTACAAATCAATCTCTCTTTTAGGTTTATACTGTGTCTGTAGAATTCTATATGGTATCTTTCGTCTAGGTTTTCTAGGTTGAGTCATATCATTTTTAGTTTTTACTTCTTTTTAATCTTTTATTTTTTTTTATTTTTTTTGGCTAACATGGGTTCTACTGTTAACAACACAGCTGAAAACATGAACAATGCCATGAGTTCAATCGTCGATCCTTATTTCATTCATCATAGTGACAACCCATCAACTGCTCTTGTCACCCCCGTGTTGTCTGGTGATAATTATGGGACATGGATTCGTGCAATCACCATGGCTCTTCGAGCAAATAACAAACTGGGTTTTGTAGATGGAACTCTTGTCAAACCATTATCAGATGGTTGTGGCCAATAAAGCCCAATAAAGGGAAACAAAAAGTAGGCTTTGTTCATCATTTCAGTCAAGCCCCCCTTCTCTCTTACCCAATTTATTAAAGCCCAGTAAATTTCCATTTACATATCAAGCTTTTCCTGCTCAAGTTATTTCCATTTGGCAGATACTAAACTGAAGTTTCATTGGTTTCGTTATTATACATTAGTTAGTGTGGTACTTTGGTTTCTCAAGTCAACTATCGAAGTACAATATTAGTTCAAGTTGTACATTTTAAAATTTTGTGTGTCTGACTTCAAGTTTCTCAGCCGACCCACCGATCGTCGACATCTCAGCCATTCGATTGACTTCACTTCTCTTGGTCACACCAGAACGTTTTTGAGGATCAATTTACTGCTTTCATTATAAAGTTTGCCGAAGTTCAAACATCATGGTTAATTCAACAATTCTGTTCCACAATTCAAGTTACATGGTGGATTCAAGTTTTTCAACAATTTTTAGCCCGTGAAGTGTGAGCTTCACCAGGGTTCATGCTTAAGTTCTGGCTCCAACCATTCTGCTCCAACCAAATCAACCTTAAGACCAAGTCAGGTTACCGTGTAGCTAGTCAAGGCACATGAAGTGACGACCAAATCAGAATTTAATTGTTCAAGTTGCACACTACGTTTCTCTACGTGTCCAACTTGAGGGGGAGTATTAGAGCATATAGCACGCACATAAATAGTCAAGGTGCAAAGAAGGACCAAGACAACAGTACGGTGAAGCGAAGACCAAGTCAAGTGACCGTGTAGTCAAGCCACGTGAAGTGAAGACCAAATCAGAAGTTAATTCTGGAATATTATGTAATTAATTTCTAGATATTACTAGTCAAAGATATTTAAGATATAATATTATCTTTCTAAGTTTAATTCACTCTATAAATATGAGTGTCATATGTAAATGTAATCATCTCAGAGATCTCATCTGATGATCAATCTAATTCACCCTTATGGGTTTCTCCGTGGATGTAGGCGTTAGTGTTGAACCACGTTAATCATGTCTCCATAATGATTTTGGTATGTAGTTTAATTTCTTTATAATTTATTTGTTTATCATTGATTTAAATCTTAATAATGTTTCTCTAATCAATGATATCCATGTTAGTTTTGATCTACATATCAAAATCTAACAATCTAAGAAATCTTAAGTTTTCCAAATTCACAGATCCGTATCCATCTAATCCAGGTAAAAATCTTTAGATAAAGATTATATACTTCCGAACAATGTTAGCTTATTTATGGTCGTTAGATATATATATGTATGTTTCTTCAGATTGAAAAATGTAGCATACGTATTATAAGCATAACCAAGAACTTGTGTTAAGAAACAAATCTAGATATTCACCCTTCACCGTATAACCAAGAAACTATATAGAGAAACAAATATTTTCTTTCCTTTTTCCATTTTTTTCGGCTTTAGAAATCTATTTCGGTATATTTTAGTTGTACCAAATCCGACGGACCGGATTTTAATTAAAATTATGTAAACATGGTGAAAAATTTTGCTAAAATTTCAACCAATCAAGATCAAGGGTTTCGTCTACACCCATCACAAAAAGAGGGTGAACGCTACCGTTCAATTTGGAGCATCAGATCGAATCAGTTTGATTTAAATTAACGGCCACGAAATGTAGGGGGCTAACTTGTATTTCAGCCAATCAGGAGCGAGAGTTTTGTTCATCGGCCAATGGGAAGGGAGGTAAGCGTAACTCTTGACGTGGTTTGAGATATTTGGTTGGGTGTTTAGGTTCTTGATTAGCGGAAGTTTAAAAAGGACAGAAATCTAAGAAATCTTAAGTTTTTCAAATTCACAGATCTGTATCCACCTAATCCAGGTAAAAGTCTTTAGACAAAGATTATATACTTCCGAACAATGTTAGCTTATTTATGGTCGTTATATATATATATATATATATATGTATATGTATATGTATGTTTTTACGGATTGAAAAATGTAGCCTACGTATTTTAAGCATAACCAAGAACCTGTGTTAAGAAACAAATCTAGATATTCACCCTTCACCGTATAACCAAGAAACTATATAGAGAAACAAATCTTTTTCTTTCCCTTTTCCATTTTGTTCGACTTTAGAAATCTATTTCAGTATATTTTAGTTGTACCAAATCCGGCGGACCGGATTTTAATTAAAATCATGTAAACGTGGTGTAAAAATTTTGCTAAAATTTCAACTAATCAAGATCAAGGGTTTCGTCTACACCCAACACAAAAAGAGGGTGAACGTTACCGTTCAATTTGGAGCATCAGATCGAATCAGTTTGATTTAAATTAACGGCCACGAAATATAGGGGGCTAACTTGAATTTCAGCCAATCAGGAGCGAGGGTTTTGTTCACCGGCCAATGGGAGGGGAGGTAAGAGTAACTCTCGACGTGGTGTGAGAGATGTGGTTGGGTGTTTATGTAAAAATATTAAGTGTATAATCAAAAACTAATGCGCGGCTCAGTGGTTGGAGCAGCCGCGAACTAAGGACGGAGTTTAAGTAATCAGGTTGATTCATTCGAATTCGGTCAGTTCGGATTCGTTCGCGAATAATTCGGGAATAATTCGCCGAATTACTAACTAGGCTCTAGCGTGGAACCCTGGACCGAACCCATGGATGGCGCTTTCCTATCGTACCGATATGTTCCCCTTTTGATCTTTTTACTTTCTTTTTATTAATATTTTACCCGAAAGCAACTGAGCAAGGGCTCCATGAGTAAAATAAGGCTATACCAGGATATATGTGAGCAAGGGCTCCATGAGTAAAATAAGGTTGTATCAGGATATATGTTAAGGAGCAACTAACGAGTTACTTTAATTTTTATTTTTTTGGGATTCATAATTTTTATTGGGGCTTTGGTTTTTTTGAGTGTAGGGTCAGCAATAGTCAAGTGATAATTCTCATGCAACCCCACACGCGACTATGTTAGGTTAAACGTTAGAAACAAAGTTGTCATCTTTCATATTTTCCTTTTAGATAGTTATGGGTGAGAATTAGTAACAGATGAAATCTCAATCCATAATAAAAGAAAAATCAAACCAATCAAATCCATGTTTATCTACTGTTTCAAATCCTACCATTACTATCATCATCTCCCAACTTCAACAAAATCAATTTTCTTATTCATGATTGTCTAACATGATGACACGATTAAAAAAAAAAATCTAATCTTGATGATCTTTTGTTCACCATACAAGTGAATTGTTTCCATGATGATAAATTAACCATGTCAAAGAAGTTTTTAAACCACCCAAATTCGACAACAAGTTCTAAATTTTTGTAAATTTAAGCTTTCAACCTTGGTAATAAAATTTACATCCGCCAAATTATGAACTAACAAAATTTGAAAACTAATTATCGTTGTTTGGGCTGGAAATAAATTTTTGCATTAGAAAAAAGAGATGGCGGAAATGAACTTCTATTAAATGAACGAAAATTAAAACGAATTTTAATAAGATAAGATGAAGATAGATAGGTGAATACTTTTTTTACATGAGAATAAAAATGGAAGAGAACAAAATAAAACCGAAATAGGAACATGAAAAGAAAAAGAAGAGTGGGATAAATGAGGAGAGAATTTCGTGTTTGACTTTTATTCTTTATTAATAAAAATCTAAAGGGTATTAGCGGAACATAATTCCAATTACATAAAATAATAAATTTAGTATTAGTTTAGTAACTGCTTTATATTTCCGGTATAACTTAAGATGAATGTACCCCTGTTATGTTGTATACGGGTATACAAGTTAACGGTACCCAAACAATAATTCTCTCCTTGTAAGGGTAAGTCTTATGGTAGAATCTAAGCTAATCTAAGCTTGGAAAAAGTGTGAATGTCAAGACTGGTGGCTTCCGAATTTGGTGATCCACATTTTTTCCAAGGCATGTTCAAGGTTTCATGGAAAATATCTTGGAATCCAAAATAGTGGCAATCCGTATGGCATTAAACGCAATTCCAAATCGCGTTCAATCTTGTGGTTGTTTTTATTTCTAAATTTAATGGTCTTTTTTTGACCAAGATTGAACGCAATTCTGAATCGTGTTTAATGCAATTTTGAATAACATTTTTGAATTTGATTTACTTTCCAACATTAAACTTGAACTTCCATGATCAATTCCAAATGCTTAGGTGTCATCAAATTTGGAAGATGAAATTCTTCCACCATAAGACTTGTCTAAAGTAGCGTGACAAATTTAATTAAATTAGTTCCCACAATGAAAGCATGGTTGCTAACGGGGGTACCAGATTATTGGGAAAGGCATTAGAATTCAGATAAGACAGACTGAAAAATGCTTTGTCTTATATGGACTTTGGTATCCATATTAGCAATGTTGTAATGTGTAGATGGGGAAAAACGATTCGCTGGTTTTTACGGAATTGTGGAGATGATCGCGCGGAGGAGACTCCTTGAACCGAGCGAAATGCTTAACCTCACACAGATGCACTGCAAGAAGGGAGTGCTTTGAATTCAAGAGATCAATCTGTAGTACTCCGGCCTAAACCAAGACAATAACCATTCCAGAGTAAATTCAGTCACAAGAGAGGATGGGTCGGTCTGTAGGAGGGAAGCTGAGATATGTGTGAGATCAATGGTGATCGAAGATTGTAGGTGTGTTGTGTATTCGAAAATAAGATAAGTTCTGAATGATTGAATTTGCTCTGTTGAGAGTTGGATTGTTAATCTCGTATTGTCTGTTTGACGTGAGATTATCCTTGTTTCAATCATGATTCAGAGATTTATTTATATTGCTGGAATTGAAAACACCATGATCTCATGAAGTGTGACAGTTAATTTTATGTATTATTTCATGATTTGAAGGAATTTTCATAATTTGAAGGAAACATCATGAAATCAAGGAATTTCATGGGACTAAAGAAACATGAAAATATAATAATAATAAAATAAGACGTGTGGGGCCAGATAGGGCATGACCGGCCGGCTATGGCCCAGTCCCACGAGTTTCACTAATTTTATATTATTTTTCATGGGATCAAGGAAATATCATGAGATTAAGGAGTTTTCATGAAATTGGGGAAATAATAATAAAATATTGAGGATTCATGAGGTGTGGGACCGTCCATGACTAGGGCATAGCCGGCCAGCTAGCAGACACGGTCCCGTGACACCTTTCCCAATTTTATATTATTTCCTTGATGCACAGGAAACACCAAAAACTGAGGAGTTTCCTTAAAACAAAGGATATTTGTTCAAATGAAAGGATTTTCATGAGATCAAGGAAAATAATAAAAATATGATAAAATATAGAATTTGGGCGTGGGACTTTTGGTCATGGAATGATCGCCAGTAGGCCCCTTCCCCAGCGCCTTGATTAATATTTTATTATTTATTATTTTCTTCCTATTTTGCATAGGTTCATCGTCTCGTAAATTCTCAAATACTCATTCGTGTGTTCGAGTGCTCGTTAGTGCATTATTGTTATATACACTTGCACCGTTTTGATCTGGGCTTACTCAAAGGTAGCTCGGATGTTTCGTGTATTGAATATTTATTACTAACCCATGGAATTCTCATTTAAAAGTACCATAAATTGAAGTAATGAAATATTATGAAAATATTGAATATTTTCCAGGATTCGATTAATGAATCTATTGATTTTGAGAATAATTAATTAATAGCTCTATACTAGTACGATCGTCTAGGAGCATTAATTATTCAGGAATCTAGTGTTATGAGCTTGTTGAAGCGTCATATTTCTTTCATATAGTCAGGGAAAACATTATTACATCCTGATAACATTATTGCTCTATACTTAGCGTGAAAGTCATGCAGGAGCCGTCTAATCTTCCGATTCTATGTAGAAGTAGTTACCGAAATTGCTCGATATTCATGAGATATGCCGTTGGCTCACCTGAGAGACTACATATCCATATATACTCGAGAGACAGTATTCTCGATCGAGATTCTTGTGGCATGAGCTTTCATGCTTTCGATAAGAGACATGAGCCTCAATATTCGTCCGATTCTTTGATCGTGGAATTTCATTTGGGAAGAACCACGAATTGAAGTGACGAAATATAACGAAGAATCGTAGAATATTGCTGGATATTAAGGCGATTAGAGATAATTAACTGATGGCTCTGTACTAGTAGGGCTTCATATCTAGGAGCATTAATTATCTGAGGGTTGAGCAATATGAACTTGCTGGAGTGTCACATTTCTCTTGTATAGTCAGGAAAACATGGTTGCATCCTGAAGACGTTATTGCTCTATACTAGCAGACATGTTGTATAGGAGCCGTCCAATCTTGCAATTCTATACAGTATGAGATGTTCCGTGGTCTGGGAGACTACACAGCTACATCTTCTCTGAGAGACTTTCTCGATCAGAGGTTTTATGGCATGAGCTTTCACGCTTAGAGACATGAGTCTCAGTACTCATCCGATTGTCGGATCCGAGTAATTACTGAAATTGCTCGTATTCATGAGATGTGTCGTGGCCTCACCGGGAGACTACACATCTACATATACTCCGAGAGACAAATTTCTCGGTCGAGAGACTTATGGCATGAGCTTTCATGCTTTAATGAGAGACATGGGCCTCAATACTCATCCGATTGCCGGATCCGAAGTATGCATAGTTAGGGTTTTACAATTTTACCTTTTTCGAAAATCCACCATCTACATTAAGTCCCATGCTTAGTAAGGAACAGTCATGTTCCTCAGTCAGCATTGAATGGTGATTTTCTAGGTACAAACAAAAATAAGCAATTAAACTTAGTCATAAGATAAGACATTACCGGATTTCGACCGAATGAGCAAACCATGGTTTGAGCGAAACCTCAGTGGCATAATGAGCGTCATCCAGTGAGCATAAATTGGTGTAGAACCGCTGATTCGATGGTGGAACCTTGGTCGGTTTAGGATTCAAGGGCCGGGCCCGAAATGAAATCCTTGTTTTAGGAATAGACGCTCGTTCTTTCGTTAGTTTAAGGAATAAACAAAATAGACCTGAGTCTAATGATAAAATTTTTGTCCATGATCTTTCACGAAAAACAAAATTTTATTTTTTAAATACGTGAGATTTCACAAAGTGGAATAAACTCTCGTTTCAAAGGTGGATGCTCGTACGAGAGAATTTTTTTTTTTTTTTGAAAAGGGCGTGCGTCTCATTAGTAATAAAATTTTGTTTATGAGATTTCATGAAATTTTTATCTTCGAGCTTTCGGAAATCTTTGAAAATATACTCTCGCTTCAAAGACAGATGCTCGTGCGAGGAGCAAAAATATATAGATATATTTTTCAAATTTACGTGAGTTTCACGTTAAATATATATATTTAGTAAAATCAATGTTTTGATTTTGAAAAACTGTTGAAAGTAGACAATCATACATGATGAAATAATGTTTGTATGTGAGTTTTCACAATTGTAGAATGGACGTCTGTACAATTTTGAAAACCAGTGAATGTTCACATAGTAAAAATTTACGTGGGTTGTTCACGGTTTTATGAAAATCAAGTGATGATTTTGAATAATGAATTTTGTTCGTCTTTGCAGGTTTGAAGGAGCGAACGAATTCTCGAGATTGTAATCACTACAACTAGTGAAAGTGTAAATAGGTAAGAGTTGGATGGTTACCATTTTTGTAGACTCTGTTGTGAGCACATTTATTCCATGGTTCATTGTTCTGTCGAAGCCTGCGCTTTGTATGAACGATGTGCTGAAGTAGCCACTTTGCGAGAATGACTGACTCCCATGATGATACTTCCGAATATGGTGTTTCCAGAGATAACATCTCTACGGATGAAACTTTAAGAAATGGTACTTTTGGAACCTTTGGGTGATGGTGAGAGATCCTTCATATTTCATTAGCCTTACCATAGGATGATCGTGTAGTGAGATCCTGGATCAATGTGGACTCCACGGAAATGGAAGAAAGTCTATGGGAGCGGAGAACCCAGAAGTAAGAACTACAGGATGTTAGCAAATGACATGTAGTCCCCAGCCGTTTCTTTGGTGAGTTGTTAGCGCTCCTTGTGTCATGACTTTGCCCGCGCAATTAGGATCATGAAACCAAGGTTTGTTATTTATTTTCAGGCTTTTGCTCCATCGATTGACGGTCTTCAACTTGTTCCCGGATAAACAATTCATGAATCCAGCACTGATGAAGAAGTCGATGTAAGTATCCTTTTTCGTGCAGGTGATCGTGGCATCTCCTTGAATGAAATTGATACGTATTGATCTTTGTACGTTGGTAACTATTACTATAAAGGCGGAATTCAAAATAATAATAGACGAGAAACTTAGAAAACAGAACACAAGTAGTAATTCAAAGAAAATATCTTCTCTAGATTATAAACAAGAAAACTATTACAATTATCTCTTTGTTACGCTCACAATCTCTCTAAACAGTAGATTAACCTTAAACTGTTTTACTAAGCTTGCTTTTACAATAATTAATTGCCTCACAAACTTGTCTTTCTGATCTAGGTGTGTCTGTATCACAAACCACACTCTAGATGTCTTAGCTATGAGCTAAACATCTCTATTTATAGTTTTAACGGTTTCCCAAACCTTATAGGAATCTATTTCCTTATCTAGGAATAATTCCTTCTCTAGGAATCTTTCCTTATCTAGGAATATTACCTTGTCTAAGAATATTTCCTTATCTAAGAATAATTCCTTTTCTAAGTATATATTTCCTTATCTAGAAATATTACCTTGTCTAGGAAATATTCCCTTTCTAGGTATATTTCCTTATCTAAGAATAATACCTTGTTTAGGAATATTTCCTTATCTAAGAATACTGCCTAAAAATCAGTATTCTTTCCAAAAATTACAATTCTACCCTCACTCAAGAACTTGAACTCCTGTGAAAGTTAGATTTGGAGGTTAGGGAACCCGAGAGTTCCTTTCAACCTGCTGAACCATCTCTCTTTGCTGGAAACTTGACCTTGACGTCTAATAAGAAAAGCGTCCTTATCTTCTTGTCTTGTCTTAGTCACTCTTCGCTCCATGATACAATCTTATTTGAGCGGTTCATCATCTTCTTCTTCTTCAAAAACACCAAATGGAGACGTAGTCTTTTTCTTCGCCTTCGACTAGGGTGCATGAGAACGAATAGATTCAGTCAATTCCTTAAAGTTATATTGAATCAACTTCATGTATATTTGTTGCGTAGCCACATTTTCTTCCATAGTTTGTGGTTCGCTTTGCTTAGGATCATCAATTGACATTCCCATATTTGGTTCTCTTGTTTTCTTGCTTCTCGAGTAACTCACCAAGCTGTTTGTAGAGAGATCTAGTGAAGACCATAAACCACATGAATCTTCCCTAAAAGAACGAACCTTGCTCTGATACCAACTTGATACGTGTTGATCTCTGTACCTTGGTGACTATTATTATAGAGGCGGAATTCAGAATAATAATAGACGAAAACTAGAAAACAGAACACACTAGGAACCAAATTCGAAGAAAATATCTTCTCTAGATTATGAACAAGAAAATATTACAATTCTCTCTTTGTTACGCTCGCAATCTCTCTAAACAGTGGATTAACCTTAAACTGTTTTACTAAGCTTGCTTTTGCAATAATTAATTGCCTCACAAAATTTGTCTAAGTCCGTGTATCACACAAACCTCCCTCTCTAGGTGTGTCTGTATCACAAACCACATCTAGATGTCTTAGCTATGAGCTAAACATCTCTATTTATAGTTTTAACGGTTTCCCAAACCTTATAGGAATCTATTTCCTTATCTAGGAATAATTCCTTCTCTAGGTATCTTTCCTTATCTAGGAATATTACCTTGTCTAAGAATATTTCCTTATCTAAGAATAATTCTTTTTCTAAGTATATATTTCCTTATCTAGAAATATTACCTTGTCTAGGAAATATTCCCTTTCTAGGTATATTTCTTTATCTAAGAATAATACCTTGTTTAGGAATATTTCCTTATCTAAGAATACTGCCTAAAAATCAGTATTCCATCCCCAAATTACAATTCTATCCTCAATCTGTTTTTGAGGATCACTAGTTCCAGGGGAGATGAAGATACACATGTATCAGAAATAATAATAATAATTGTTGTTGATGAATCCAGGAAGAAATCATTGTAGATAAGCATCATGTTGATGAAGCGTGCTCTTCTTTGGGATATGGGAATATGGAGAATTCCGAAATCCCGAACCGAATGGAGATAGCAGCGTTGCCAATGGAGATTCGGCATTGCGAGCCTTCAAATGATTTAGAGACTCCCCTAGTAAGTATATCTCTTGTAATCTCTTCATAGAAGTATGAAATTGTTGATTTGCGAATGAATGAATGAATGAATGAGAATCCATGTGAGTATACGATTAATTTTGCTGAAATACGTCACCAGAAAATTTCAGACCTCAGCAATTTAGCAAAAACACCGTAGAATCTTCGTTCGAAGTCGGATTTTCGCGATCTGCATATGTATCTTCAAGACCAGAAAATTTCCAAGCTTTACCTCAGTAGATTTTTGAGTTTTGAGCATGGTTAGAGCCTGAAAAAGGCGAAACAGTAAACTTCCAGGAGACTTTCAGAACTTTTCCAGATTGTATATTGTCCAATGTTTCGGCCATATCTCCTTGATCATTTCTTCAATTGCTTTGAATTTCGGATATGTTGTGTAGGACATTCATACGAAGAGAATGGTATATGACCCATCCCTAGATGCTTCACCAATTGCTCCCAGCTCTCCGGTTTGTACAGGACAGTGTAAAATCATCTCAGACGAGCTTGCTGTAAAACACTCATGTTGTGCTTTTAGACCATTCGCTTATGTCTTGAACGATTGTTGAAGGATTTAATGTCATTGATTCATTCGAGATCAGGACCCTTTGATTGATACATGAACATGGTGCTTGCATTGCCATTTTGTTTTTGTCAGTCGTAGAAACATCACTTCTGAAACCCTGATCACGGGACCATAACTGAGGTTGCTCTCAAGAGAGGATGATGTAATGACCATGGTGGTATGTCCCAGTGGTAGCATTCCTTTTGCGATGATTGACTATCACTGGAGAGCTCGGAACCACGAGTGTTGGACTGTGAAATTGATCGTCATGATCAGTAGACCGTCAATTCCCAGTATTTTGTTGAATCTCTCTCTTTTATTTTCCCTTCTTCTGGCAGGACCTAGATAGAGGATCCGGGTACAAAAATTGATGTAAAGACCCAGGTGGTCGAAGTTGGAGGTACCTTGATGAAGGACTTAGCGAAAAGACCTGGTGGACACCGATCGACTGTGGAAGTTATGAATCCCGTCTAAGAATTACTGCTTGCATGTTGTATGCTCAGGAAGCTGTAGGAACCTCATACGACGTCGGAATCTGATGCTTGACCCCAATTTTTGAATCTAAGAGACTTAGTTGTCACATGAGAAAAGAATCACTCAATTCGGAGTTGTAGAGGTCAGCCAACGAAGCGTACACATTTGTGATTTGTAATCCCGTACAGAATTTTCAGACTTCATAAACCTGGCTGTAAAGGTCATATCTTTCAGCTCGTATGTCCGATTAATGTGCCCTTTTGGTATGTTGTACAAGAGACATAGACGAACATCTTTCGTTAATGAAGCATTGTCCCATTCCTCACCTATTGGTACGTTTTTGCAAACCCATGGCCTGAAGTGTGTTGTATCTCATTAGTAGAGGTGACGGGAACATCTTGTAGAAGACTTTGGATTATGCCCACCAGTCGTGCCAGCTTTGGGAAGACTTTCATGTGAGCATGTTATTAGGTCTACATATCTTGATATGAATCATCGGTTCTTAGAAAAGTTTTCATGTGTAACACTTCAGAGAATGATTAGTTGATGAAGCCCTGAGGATGTTGCTCCACGAGACCGTTGTGGTCTTTGAGACCATGAATGATTACGCTCCGAGAGATCCTTGTCGATGCTGAAATCATGGATGGTGTTCCTCTAGAGATTATTGTTGATGCTGATACCATGGTTGAAGTTGCTCCAAAGACCGAAAAGGCTAGAACCATGATTATAGATATAATCTTTGCTCCTTCATCCAGTGAGCCTTTTACATTCATGAACTAGTTGATGAGTTGAGCGTCGCTAAGATGAAGGTGTATTGAGAGTTCAACATGAATGCTCTTGAAAGCATAACTTTACCAGGAATTGGCTTTGTCAGTGAGTCGATGTTGTTGTGGTAGATAGCATCAACAGTTTTCATACTGGATGTGATTGGTGAAGAGAGAAAGTTCCTCAATCATGCAGGGGCTTGTGATGTAGAGAAATCTCGTTGATGAAGTTTCATGGAATCACCTCAGGTTGCCCAGTGTATGTTGAAGGAGTTAGTGTCATCCATGTATGAATGATGTTGCATATGCCTCAGAAGTCTTATCATGGGATAATGAAGACTTATCGATTGTAGTTTAGTTACACTTTGATCGTGCTGGTGTTGAATCAATGTGTCATCGTCGAGATATTTGTGTTGTACTCTTTGATTGGGAGTACAATTTGATGGCTTCTTAGATGCTTGAGCGTTGAATAGTATATTCCTTAAGCATCGAATGTCTTAGGGGTTTGATCATCTCAGCCCTGGAGTATCTTCTGTTGATTCAGCATCCCTTTCGTTGCGGTCGTGGGATTCGACACTTGTGCAGACATCAGAGCTTTCTGATTTTGTGGAACACATGGAGTTGCAGGAGAAACGCCCAAAGTGTTCTTTGCTATGTTTGGACATTAGTAATGAATGTTTCATTGCTTGATTCGGAGAAACGTCAGATTCAACCACTTGGTAAAATACTAATGCGGTGAAGCTACCATTCATAACGTCTTGTAGAGTTCCTAGCATAATTAATTCCCATGCTAGGATAGCATGTGGGAAATAAATAACATAGACATGGAATGAGACTTGCACGAGTGCGGAACCTCTTGATGAATGTCTATGCATCTTTTGCGAGTTCTTGCTTCAACCTCGTTAAAGTTTGAAATTCCTCAAAGTACTCTGATGATGGAATGTCCGTCAAATCTTATGGATCAAAACTTTCTTCGTTGGAGAGATGTGTAACAAAAGGCGTTTTGTAAGTACCCATCTTTTTTAGCATGGATCCACACTCGTCTGAAGGACATGTCATATCCTGGATCTTCCTGATTATGTGAAACTTGGTTTTTGTCCAGGTTGAACTTATGTTCACTTTGAGAGTGATGTAGCCATAAGTATTTCCGAGCGCTCCTTCAAGGTCTCTGATTGAGATGGGAGCATGATTAGCTTCTTGTCGAGTTATGCATGTGGATCCGATGGTTTTCAGTGGAGTTTTGTTGATGGTGGTGCCGGCATCGATCAACGTTCTTCCAAATTCGTTTCTTACGATCGCTGGTAGCGGTCCCAGTCGTACATCTCTTGTCTCATGGGTCGGAGGCTCAAGAATTATTTCTGGAATGGACTTCTTGACACGATGTGGTTCAGTGTTGTGAACATGTCTCTCCTTTGTTTCTTCGAAAGATAGAGCAATTCACGTTCGACCAAGGATTGAACCGCCTTTTTGATAGGTTATTTAGGGAGTGTAAAGGTTCTGACTGGGAGAGGATTCTTGTGTACTCCTTCGGTCCCCGATTTGAAGCTATTGTGGATCAACCTTCTCTTTGAAAATGTGCTTCAAAGCTACGCGATCGCTTGTGGTATGATTGACGAACCTGTGGAAGAGGCAGTAACGAGGACTTTCCATGGTTCTTTATTGACATATGGCAACTTGATTGCACCATCTTGGACCCAGGCATCCAGGAGTTCGATCACCTCTTCAATGGAAAAAGGAAATTCAGGTGCTTCTTGATCAAGTTGTGCGTTGGTCAGAGGCTTGTGCATCTTGCTTATCCTTGCTTTGTGTTTTTGAAGGAGCTGAGGTATGCTTGCACGGCAGTTTGGCTTTCCGTTTGCTCCCTTCTGCAACAGTGTTTATGGAAGGCTGGAGGTTTTAATGCTTATTGATCAGACGTCTGCTACTTCGAGTGTCTCGCGGTTCTTCATAGCTTTTTTTCTTTCCAGTAAAGCAGGAGCAGTAGTTGCCGATCTCTTCGCCGCTTCATGAAGCTCTAAGAAGGTCTACAAACGAAGATTTTCTAGTAAAGCTCTATAGACTGGGATCATCCCATTGATGCACAAGTCCACGAGTTGTTGCTCTGTGACGTTTGGATCATGACAATCCAAGGCTTGAACTCTGAAACTTTTTACATAATCATTAGGATGATTATTACTCTTTTGAAACATTCTTTCGAGATCGGACAGAGTGATTTGCTCTGAAACGAAGAAATATTTTATGTAGAAAGCATTAACCATTTCTCCCAAACTTTTGATACTTCTTGGTGCGATGTTATTATACCAGGTATATGCCATGCCTTTCAGAAACTTTGAAAATTCCTTGATACGGACAGTATGGTTGTGCTCATGTTCTCCCAACGCTTCCAGAAACCGAGAAACATGTTCTCGAGCATTTCCCGTTCCGTCATAAAGAGTAAATATTGGATAGGTAAAACCTTTTAGTAGAGGAATCCTTTGCGTAGCAGCGGGGTATGGAGTTTGGTGATGGTGGACAGAAGGCGTCTTGTCTTTTCCACGATCTTTCAAGAGGCGTTCCAGGTCCTCACGAGTGATGAAACTGGATGGTTCTTTCACTGGTGGATCATCTGTAGCCTTGGGAACTTCATCATCATCTACTACGTGGATTGGAGTGACTTCGGGATCAGCATCTGAAGACTTTTCTTTAGCTTTTCCTTTCTCTTGAGTTTTCTCTGACATCTTGTCTGTAAGAGTCTTAAGATAGTTGAATAGCTCCTTCTGAGTAGTAGCCACGTCAGTCTAATTTTTGGCAAGAGTTTCTTGTACCTTCATGAGATCACCTATGGTAGGTGGATTTTCTCTGACTTCTTCGGGAGACCGACCAAAGTGTGGATTATTGATGGCATCAGTGCTGCCGCTTGCAGGGGTGATCACTGGAGCACCAGTGCTTGGAGTAGTAGTAGTGGCAGGTTTCACCGGAGGAGTAGTGTTAACAGTATCGCTAGAGCTTGCAATATTGGAACCGGGTGTTGAATCCGGGTTGGTAACTGAACCAGACCTAAGACCGACCATCTTTGTGAGAATTTAGATTGCAACCGAGAGAATGATCTCCCACCGTGGTCGCCAATCAGTAGATGGGGAAAAACGATTCGCTGGTTTTACTAATTGAGGAGATGATCGCGGAGGAGACTCCTTGAACCGAGCGAAATGCTTAACCTCACACAGATGCACTGCTAGAAGGGAGTGCTTTGAATTCGAGAGATTATTCTGTAGTACTCCGGCCTAAACCAAGACAATGGCCGTTCCAGAGTAAATTCGGTCACAAGAGAGAATGGGTCGGTCTGTAGGAGGGAAGCTGAGAAATGTGTAAGATCAATGGTGATCGAAGATTGTAGGTGTGTTGTGTATTATGAAAATAAGATAAGTTCTGAATGATTGAATTTGCTCTGTTGAGAGTTGGATTGTTAATCTCGTGTTGTCTGTTTGACATGAGATTATCTGTTTCAATCATGATTCAGAGATTTATTTATATTGCTGGAATTAAAAACACCATGATCTCATGAAGTGTGACAGTTGATGGAATCAAAGAATGGGGAAGTGGAAATCGTGTTAAAACCCGGTTGCTCAACGTGCGGAGACTTGGTTGATTTTCCATCCACTACTTTGTTAACTCCTTCAACTGATTGCACGACTTGCTCACATTCTCATCGTGTGTATGAACACACGTGCCGTAGACCGCCAGACCAAAACCCTAGTTAATATCCCCTCATGTAACACGATTGATGTCTCGTGTGATTGTGGAGTCTGCAAGGCATACGTGTATTTAGTTAGTCAGTTGCTGACTTCATGACTTCATAAGACGATGAGTCCTTGTTTTGTTGAGTCGAACGTGATTTGGAAATGTTCTGAGACTCATGAATTGAACATGTCTGTTGAGACAAACATATAATGCGTGAATAAGCTAACATAAGCAAATATTGCTCATTCGATGAATTGTTGAATATTGATAGTTGAACCAGTATTCCTTGGTTTGAGCAAATATTGCTCATCTGAACAAATGTTGCTCATTCGATGAATTATTGGTAGCATGACCAAATAAGATACTGGCAATTGAACCGAGTATGATAAATAAAATGTTGATCACTGGATCAATGTAAAATTATTAGCGTTTGAATCTGGAATTATGAACCTTGGACTCAAAACCCTAATTTTATCAATTGATGATTAACTGACGGTTTATTGAAAATTTAACACGGAGCGAAGGAGGGACCGGATACATGGGATTATGTATCAACCATGTAACGCCAAGATGCTCATGTGAGCAAATATCAAGGTTTCCTGAAGACCAGTTGATTTGATGAAAGGATGATTAAATGCTGGTTTAATCATTTATTAAAATAATGCTCGTTTGAACCTTAAGTAATAAAACCTAATTAATTATCAAGATGTGAGGGACCGACCAAGGGGTCATGAAACCGGCCCTGGGTAGTCACGGGATCGAATATTGATCGTCGTATGAAGTTCCAAGTTGTTTGGAAAAGTTTTGGACCTAATACGTGCAATTGCGCAAATTAGGTCAAAATTGTCAAAATACATGGGACCGGCCTCTTGCAAGCCAAAGAGCCAACCCTGGTCGTTCAAGGTAACATGCTCACGTCACCAAAGTGTTCGTATCTCAGTTATGAGAATTTTGATATTTTATGGTGTGCGTTTGAGCAACATTTTGAGAAAATATGAAGAAATCAGGGATTTTTGCTGAGACCGTGAAAACTTCATGAGATGAAGGAAAAATAAAAAATAATGAAGGAATCATAAAGTGTGGGACCGTCTATGGCCAAGGCATGGCCGGCCGACCAAGGGGCCAGTCCCATGGTATTTTTCTTAATTTTATTATGTTTTCATGATTTTAGGGAAATATCATAAAACCAAGGAGTTTTGTTGAAATCAAGGAGTTTCCATGAGATGAGGAAAACATAAAAAATAATAATAATAAAATAAGGGACGTGTGGGACCGGCGTGGGCATGGTTGGTAATTTAGGGCCCTGGTCCCGTGAGTTTTCCCTAATTTTATGTATTATTTCATGATTTGTAGGAATTTTCATAATTTGAAGGAAACATCATGAAATCAAGGAATTTTATGGGATTAAGGAAACATGAAAAATATAATAATAATAAAACAAGACGTGTGGGGCCAGCTAGGGCATGACCGGCCGGCTATGGCCCGGTCCCACAGGTTCCCTAATTTTATATTATTTTTCATGGGATCAAGGAAATATCATGAGATTAAGGAGTTTTCATGAAATTAGGGAAATAATAATAAAATATTGAGGATTCATGAGGTTTGGGACCGGCCATGACTAGGGCATAGCCTGCCAGCTATCAGACACGGTCCCGTGACACCTTTCCCAATTTTATATTATTTTCTTGATGCGAAGGAAACACCATGAAACTAAGGAGTTTCCTTAAAACAAAGGATATGTGTTCAAATGAAAAGATTTTCATGAGATCAAGGAAAATGATAAAAATATGATAAAATATAGAATTTGGGCATGGGACCGGTCACGGCATGACTGGCCAGCCGGTGAGCCCAGTCCCCTAGCGCCTTGATTAATATTTAATTATTTATTATTTTCTTCCTATTTTGCATAAGTTCATCATCTCGTCGTATTCAGAAATACTCAATCGTGTGTTCAGGTGCTCGTTAGTGCATTATTGTTAAATACACTTGCACCGTTTTGATCGGGGCTTACTCAAAGGTAGCTCAGATGCTCGTGTATTGAATATTTATTACTAACCCATGGAATTACTTAGGAAGAACCATAAATTGAAGTAACGAAATATTATGAAAATATTGAATATTTTCCAGGGATTCAGTTAATGAATCTATTGATTTTGAGAATAATTAATTAATGGCTCTATACTAGTACGATCTTCTAGGAGCATTAATTATTAAAGAATCTAGTGTTATGAGCTTGTTGAAGCGTCATATTTCTTTCATATAGTCAGGGAAAACATTGTTACATCTTGAAGACGTTATTGCTCTATACTAGCAGGCAAGCTGTCTAGGAGTCGTGTAATCTTTCTATTCTATGTAGAAGTAGTTACTGAAATTGCTCAGTATTCATGAGACATGTTGTTGCCTCAGCTGAGAGACTACATATCCATATATACTCTGAGAGACAGTATTCTCAGTCAGAGATTCTTGTGGCATGAGCTTTCATGCTTTCGATAAGAGACATGAGCCTCAATATTCGTCTGATTGCTGGATCGTGGAATTTCGCTGGGAAGAACCACAAATTGAAGTGACGAAATATAACGAAGAATCGTAGAATATTGCTGGATATTCAGGCGATTAGATATAATTAACTGATGGCTATATACTAGTAGGGCTTCCTATCTAGGAGCATTAATTATCTGAGGGTTGAGCAATATGAACTTGCTGGAGTGTCACATTCCTCTTGTATAGTCAGGGAAAACATGGTTGCATCCTGAAGACGTTATTGCTCTATACTAGCAGACATGCTGTCTAGGAGCCGTCCAATCTTGCGATTCTATACAGTATGAGATGTGTCGTGGTCTGGGAGACTACACAACTACATCTTCTCTGAGAGACTTTCTCGATTAGAGGTTTTATGGCATGAGCTTTCACGCTTAGAGACATGAGTCTCAGTAATCATCCGATTGTCGGATCTAGAGTAATTACTGAAATTGCTCAGTGTTCATGAGATGTGTCGTGGCCTCAGCTGGGAGACTACACATCTACATATACTCTGAGAGACAGCCTTCTCAGTCAGAGATTTATGGCATGAGCTTTCATGCTTTAATGAGAGACATGGGCCTCAATACTCATCCGATTGCCGGATCCGAAGTATGCATAGTTAGGGTTTTACAATTTTACCTTTTTCGAAAATCCTCCATCTACATTAAGTCCCATGCTTAGTGAGGAACAGTCATGTTCCTCAGTTAGCACTGAATGGTGATTTTCTAGGTACAAACAAAAATAAGCAATTAAACTTAGTCATAAGATAAGATATTACCGGATTTCGACCGAATGAGCAAACCATGGTTTGAGTGAAACCTCAGTGGAATAATAGAGCGTCATCCAGTGAGCATAAATTGGTGTAGAACCGCTGCTTCGATGGTGGAACCTTGGTCGGTTTAGGATTCAAGGGTCGGGCCCGAAATGAAATCCTTGTTTTAGGAATAGACGCTCGTTCTTTCGTTAGTTTAAGGAACAAACAAAATAGACCTGAGTCTAATGATAAAATTTTTGTCCATGACCTTTCACGAAAAACAAAATTTTATTTTTTAAATACGTGAGATTTCACAAAGTGAATAAACTCTCGTTTCATAGGTGGATGCTCGTACGATAGATTTTTTTTTTTTTGAACAGACGTGCGTCTTATTATAAGAAGTAAGCAGAAGAAATATTTACCTTTATTATTATAATGCAAAGAGGTCATTTGAGGCTTTTTTTACTACGGTATAGCCTCATATTAGACAAAATAAAAATAATTTGAGGCTAAATTCATGAATTCCCATTATCTAATAAACCGAAAAAAATTATTACCTATGTCTCGATTTTCGTAAACAAATTCAAAAATCAAAATTATCTCCGTCTTTGTTTGTTCTTCTCCCTCTCAAGTAGAACCCTAAAAGGCTAAAATAACAGAAGAGACTACAAAATCAATTAGACTTCCAAATTTGGTAAGTTTTCAAATCATGTTTAAAATTTGATTAACACGTGTTTTTTATTTGAATTTTGATTGACGCAACGGAGGATTAAGAGGTACTCTAGCACCGTAATATCTATTATTCAATACTGTTGATTCGAGTTGTCAAAAATAGTTTCATCTGCAACCTAATCTCTCTTGGTTGTTCATAATTTATGGAAAAAGAAGAAGATGTAGTTTTATTTTAGAGCTAGCATCTAAAGAAAATCTACGTCAATAGCATATATCCTCTAATGAAATTTCTCACTACAATTTGTCTTACAATATAGTTGTTGGTTGTCTAAATGGTGCAGGGATGTTAACAGAATGTGTAAAGTTGATGATGTTGGAATATTTTCAACAACGCTATCCAATGTGTAAATTCTTTTGTCAAGAGCATGGTTTAATTCATCAATTTACTGCACCTTATACACCTCAACAAAATGGTGTAGCTGAAAGGAAAAATAGAACTTTGATTGATATGGTTAATTTCATGCTTATAAGTTCTAGTTTGCCTAATTCTTTGTGGGGGTGAAGCTATGTTTATCTGCATGTTATATTTTGAATAGAGTTCCTTTGAAAAAGAAGAATGTTTCTCCTTATGAATTGTGGTTTAAGAGGAAACCAAACTTGAAGAGACTTAAAGTCTCGGGTTTGCTTAGCATATGTTCGAAAGCACGATCCTAAAAGACCAAAACCTGGGAAACAGGCTTATAAATGTGCTTTTGTGGGATCTGTCTTAATAGTATCACCTACTGATTTTTAATCCTTGACACTTTTGAGATTATAGAATCAGAGATGTGGAATTCTTTGAGAACTTAAATAGGAACGAGTTCTCAAATGCAACCCATGGAGAACTCATTGTTACCTAGTCTAGAATCTAAAGAGACTAATGAGAATGATGATCATTCTGTTCCTACTCGAGACATGGAGGATATTACAACCCATAGAAGATATCGAACCTAGAAGGAGTAAGAGAGCAAGAATAGAGAAAAATTTTGGTCCGAGACTTTATCTCATATCTTGTAGAAGGTAATAAGAATAGAATTCTTAGTGTTACCAAATATGTTATGCATGTTGATGATGACCCTAAAACTTATCTTTGAGGCTATGAGTTCCAAATATGCTAGTTTTTGGAAAGAGTCTATCAATGATGAAAAGAATTCTCTTTTGACCAACGGTACTTGGATATATTGTGATTTACCTCCGGGCGTAAAGCCTATTGGATGTAAATGGATTTTCAAGAGAAGATGAATGCTTTGCGTGGTTCCATTGATAAGTTCAAAGCCAGATTAGTTGCTAAGGGTTATAAGCAAATACATGAAATTGATTACTTTGATACATATGCTCCTGTTGCTCGCATCTCATCTATTCGTTGTTTAATAACACTTGCTTCTATTCGCAAGTTAATTATTCATCAAATGGATGTCAAAACCGCCTTCCTAAATGGAGATTTGGAAGAAGAAATATATATGGAACAACCTGAAGGTTTCATATTGCCAGGCCAAGAAAATAAAGTTTGCAAGTTAGTAAAATCTCTTTATGGCTTGAAGCAAGCTCCCATGCAATGGCATGAGAAGTTTGACAAAGTGGTTTTGTCATATGGTTTTGTGGTGAATGATGCGGATAAATGTATCTATAGTAAGCATGATAGTTACGGATGTGTAATTCTCTGTTTGTATGTTGATGATATGCTTATTTTGGATCGACATATCATTTGTGGAAGAAACAAAGAAGTTTCTTAGCTCTAACTTTGAGATGAAGGATTTAGGAGAGGTTGATGTAATCTTGGGAATTAAGATCATAAGAAATGGAAATGAGTTGGCTTTAACCCAATCTCATTATATTGAGAAATTTCTCAAGAAGTATGGTCACTTTGATGACAATCCAAGACCTACTCCTTTAGACCATACTATCAAGTTAAAGAAGAATACCGGATGTACTCATGCACAAATTGAGTATTCCCAAGGTCATTGGAAGATTTATGTATGCTATGCATTGCACAAGACCTGAGACATAGCCCAAGCCGTGGAAGTGTTAAGTCGTTTCTCAAGTAATCCGAGGATATGAACACCGGAAAGCGCTTTCAAGAGTTATGGCTTACTTGAAAGGTACAATGAATTTTGGCTTGCATTACGAAGGCTATCCCGCCGCACTAGAAGGGTACAGTGATGCTAAGCTGGGAACGATGTAGAGGCCAAGTCCAAATCAATGTCCGGATGGATCTTTACATTAGGGGTGCTGTTGTGTCTTGGAGTTCCAAGAAGCAGACTTGTATTCTCGATTCAACAATGTTGTTGTCGAATTAATAGCCTTAACGGATGCATGTAAGGAGGCGAAATGGTTTAGGAACCTACTTATGGAAATTCCATTTTGGAAGAAGCCAACTCACATGGTCTTGATTAATTGTGATAATCAAGCTACCATCTATAATGTCTCAAATAAGACTTATAATGGAAAGTCAAGACATGCAAGTCTTAGACATCAAATGGTTAGGCAACTACTCAAGAGGGGAGTGGTTACAGTTAACTTTATTGAATCAAAGAGGAATTTGGCAGACCCATTTACGAAGAGTCTACCAAGTTCGGTGGTTTCAATAAAAAGTAAAGAAATGGGACTAAGGTTTGTGAAAGAAGTTTGATCTCCCATAGCAGAAACCCAACCTATGTTTTGAAAAAGATAAACAAGGTTCAATGTGGTACCAACAAGTTATGGATGTAGATTATGGAGCACTAATATAAAACTTCCCATTTCTAATTAGTGATGGGTTTTGCAAGAAAATAGGATGGATGTAAATCCTTAATGGGTCTGTGATTAGTAAAAGGTGTATCGCAGAAACACCTTCGAGACTTACCTATATGAGTATGGAAAATCAAAGCCGTTTCCTAAGAGAAGAAGACCGTTCTCTAAAGAAGACTCATGAATCAAGGATATAAGCACATGGCCATCAACGTGCTTGGCTCATGGGAACACATGATTTATGAAATCAATATGTGTGGAGACTCCGGTTTTATCATAAGGGATACTTGGTTCAAGACTGGTTTCACCATAGAATCTCGATAAGGCTTTGAGTTTCTTACACTAAGTGAAGGTTCAAATCCAAAGATACCTATCATTTATGTGTTGATTTCAACGATGATGCTTAGTCTCAATTGTGCTTGAACTACGTTGGCTTGATCCCACTCAGTACGTAGGCGATCACTTTGGTGATGCGAATACTCGATTTAAAAGTTTTTTAACTTTGTTTTATGGTTTTTGAAAATAGGGGGAGAATGTTGGAATATTTTCAACTACGCTTTCCAAGGGGGGGTCCTGGGAGGCGTAGCCCCCGGAAGAATTTTTTGGTGGTACGTGAATCGTTTTAGTACGTTCTGAAACATATCGAGAATATTCAAATCCAATGACGCCATTGGTGTCTCGATGATGAAGAGAATCATCGTTTCAGAGAAACCTGTTGGTGAAAAACATGTCTATTCCCAACAGATGCGAAAACCTCCATAAATAGCATCTCCCAAAACTCGTTTAATACATCTAACGAAAAACCCTTCTCTGTTTTCTCTCTTTTCTAAAGCATCATCAGAAATCCTGTTTACATGTGTTCTTGATTGGATCAAGGGGTACAAACCTTGAATTCAATTTCCGTTGTAGGGCTTTCATTGTATCCCGAAGGTATTATTTCACATACCTGTTGTAATCGCCAATTTATTGGGAGGTTAGAAATAATTGTCTAAAGAAATCGTATGAGCCTTGAAAGTTTGGAGTACAACATTCTTTTCTGTGTTATTTCATCTTCTATTGCAACCCAGTTTTTCCAACAGATGAAAGAGATGAGCTCAAAAGAAATGTAATAGATAAAAGGTTTGTTATATATATATATATATATATAATCCTTAATAAAAGCTAGTGTTTTAGGATTCTTTGTTAAGATGTTTTAGGAAAATTGTTAAGATTTTTTAGCAAAAAATAAACCATTTTCAGAGATTTGGTCTCATTCTTGGGTTACATGTTTATGAAAGACTAAAATCAGTTCGAATGAAACAAAATAAGTGACATGTTGACTCATGGTGTTTTTTTTTACAAACGAAGGACTCATGGTGTTTGTTTTATGTAGTTGTAGAAAGTAATACATCCTACATCTAACATTCAAGATGAAGAAAGTGCAGGATAATTAAGTAAGTAAAAACAACTTCACAAGAACACAAGATATACGTGGTTCGGTATGATTACCTACGTTCACGGGGTGAAAGGGGGTGTGTATTACTTCTTCTTAAGGATTACAAGGATGATAACACTCAATGGAATAAAATACTTAATCTCTCTCCTTACTCACTCACTTACAAAACCTGCTCTTCTCTCAGGACATAGGTGTGTATTTATATATTTATAGGCAAAAAGATGAATATACAACCATACTACAGTGTTGTAGGTGTAAATAATCTACAGGGACAGGTGGAATGATCCCAGGCCGTGACGTACCAGAGAAAGGATGTATCAAGAGTACCGGATCACCTCTCCAAATCAAGCGCAAGAAAAGAGGAGCCGAGACAGATTTGAAAAGTCGATGAAAAGGGGAAAAGTTGTGATGCGATGGACATCGGGTCTTTGGAGCCATAAATGCGCCGACACGGTTGGTGAAGAGATAAGAAGGACTCGGTCGGAAGACTCGGCCAAGGATCCCAAAGGCGACATCGATTACCCTCGCCAACGTGCAGGCGACATCGAGTGGCGAGATAGCGAGCGAGACATCACTCGGCATGACGCTTGCCGACCCGAACAAATAAGGACAATCGGGTGAGACATCGACTTGACCACCCGAGAGGAACATCGAGAGGCTACACCGGAGCCTAACATCGTAGTCTTGATGTATCATCACTTGTAACTATAAATAGAGACCATGTAGAGAGGAAGAGGCTAAGCAAGAAGTAAGGAAAGTGAGCATACCAAAGGCATTGAGAGAGATAAATCCATCTTGTAACCTTGAATCGAGTAATAAGATCTTCTTTTACACCCCCGTGGACGTAGGTAATCATCTTAACCACGTACATCTCGTGTTCTATTACTTCTTTTGTTTGTCTTGCTTCCTTGTGTATGTGTTTAGTTACCTTTGGATGTAGTGGTAGGATTTTCTACATCTACAAGTGTTATACTAATCTATGTATCTTAATGTTCCTCTCGGGTGGCTGTAATGGTCATCCCGATGTGCACCATCCGATATTGCTTACACCCGATGAATATGTCTTCAGATATACCGTTATCCGATGTGAATGTCTCATCCGAAGTGGACTCCTTACGTGATCCGAACCTGTTAACCTTCTGACCTCGGGCCTATCATGACTCGACCCTTTTGCTCCCCACGCATGCTCTGTTAGCGGCAGTTAATTCCTTACCTCCCGATTCACGCTACACCAATAGATGTGACTCGAGATTTACACGTGTTCACTTCTCACGTATATATAGTAGATATCTCTTTTACCGTGTCGAAACTAAGGATTGATTCCATGCTTTTCTCTGATTCTTCTTAGGGTACATCCTAGCTTGAGATGATGCCACCTCCATCTTCCGATATTTTGCAATTACATTTTACAAACACGTTCCATGTAAGAATAAATCACAACACCCATTATCATCAACTCCATTCCCAAGCTCAAACACCATTTTCGATTTTAACCCAAGGTTTATAACAGCTCTAGCATCCCACTGCTCCATTTGACATCGAGAACAGATCACCATCAATAATCGTATCAATTTTGATCAAATTAACGTATCCATAGTGACAGCAACAAATCAAACTCCTAGCTTTATCCATCGACAAAACAAATTTGAACCCACCATTTCATGTCCCTCTTAAATTCGGAATCCCCTATAACTCGTGGTAACAACTACTTGGAAGCTGCGAAAAGGAAAAGTAGTGATAGAGCTAAAGTATATATGAAAATATTTACGGTTGGTGTTATAATAACCATACCTTCGTAAGAAAACTTACGGTTGGGAGTATTTATTACCCAACTGTAACTGGTTTTTCTTTCAAATTTGATATTTTACTATTTCCCTTTGTTATGGTTTGGAGTTTTGCGCATCTAACCGTAAATTTGTCCTACGGTTGGTTAGAAAGGAAATAGCCAACCGTAAACCGGCCCGGAAAGCTAAGAAAAGTCATTCTTTTTGTTTTTTTTTTTTTTTTCCTTCTCTCTTTTTCTTCTACTTCTATTCCCTTTAAAAACCCATAACACTAACTCTAATTTTCTATCTCCGGCTGTAAATCAAAATCATTAATTTAATCCAATAACTGATACTATTCTAATTAAATGATCAACACTAATTAAATTGGGGTTGTTTAACCATTATGAAAAACATATAGATACAGGGTTTCTGAAATTACTAACTGTTGACCCATTTTTGTCCTATTAGTAAAGCCCCTCCATTGGAATGTGAAGCCCCTATATTAGGTTTCTATATTAAAGAAAAAAAAATATGTACAGACTTATGAACAGTGCATTCACAATATTACATATGAATTAGTGTATCCCAAAACAAGGCCTGATTTACAAAAACAGATTCAAACACATCCCTATCCAAAAACCAAAGAAAAATAGTCTGCTTTATAAGCAAAATAAGTTCCTCAATTTTCATAGCTTTACCGCCGAAAGCCCTGTTATTCCTTCCCTTCCAAAGGTGCCAAAAAATAGCATAGATCACCTTCCACCAAATCTCCATACATTTTCCATGAAGGTTTTTCAGTTTCCAAGCCTCAAAATGTTTCTTCACAGTATTAGGAGCAACCCAACAAACCTTGAAAGCATTTATGAAATGCGACCAAACTTCAAAAGCATAGTGACAACACAACAGAAAGTGATCATTATTTTCTTCCTCCCTTTTACAAAACAAGCACTTATCATCTTGCACATTCACACTTCTATGTTTTAACATACTAAAATTTGGTAAGGAATCATGAAAAATTTCCCAAAGCATGAAACTCACCTTATGTGGGACGTTTTTCTTCCATAAAAAGCTCTCGAAGTCGCATACATCAGCCTCATCCAATTGGAGTTCATAATATTTCTTCACCGTGAAGCCGCCTATAACATCCATTTTTTCTTATTCTGCATTTAGACTATGGACATGCTCCAACTCATTGTACAATAAATCTCATTCCAGTTGTTCATGCATATACAATCTTCTTCTTGTAATGCACTATATTCAACCATTCACCGCCATCTCAGCAACTGAAGGTTGTATTCTCCTACAAACCTTGAAAAAAGCCGGAAATCTATCCTTTAGAGGATCAGAATTTGCCCATTTATCGTACCAAAATCTACCAGATTCGCCATTATTCAAAACATAAATAATTTGTTCATTTAAAAAAAGAGGAAGAACTTAAATTATGCTTCCAAACACTCATTCCTTGTGGTTTGCCATCATGCGTATGAAGGAAAACATCAACATTATTATTTAACTTTTGCTGAACTACCTTCCTCCCTAAATCCTTCTTCTCCTTCGAATATCTCTAAACCCACTTTGCTTTTAATGCCTTGTTAGTGCATCTTAAATTCTTCACCCCCAAACCACCCATTGTTTTGGTCTACAGATTTTAGTCCATGAAACCCAATGCATTTCCCTCCTAATTTTATTAGAATTCCATAAGAAGTTTCAATTAACTGGTTATCTTCATCTCCCACACTACGGCATATTAATAAGGGACAAGAAATAGACCGACATACTGGAAAGACAACTTTTAATAAGCACTAGCCTACCTGACTTGTTTAAAAAATTCTTCTTCCAAGCTGCAAGTTTGACCTCCATTCGTCGAATCACATCCTCCCATACAATAGCACATCTAGAAGTAGCCCCAAATGGTAACCCCAAGTACTTGATAGGAAGCTTCTCGATCTTACAACCCAACTTCATAGACAAATCTCCAATAACGTCATCTGCCCCAACAGTACTAATCATAGCATTCTTCTTCAAATTCAGCTTCACAAAGTAGAGAGAATTATTAAAAGTCTTCTAACCTCCCCCATGTTTGCATCCGCAAAAATGAGAGTATCGTCTGCGAATTGGAGAGGAGAAATACTAATTCCATTTTCCACAACTTGAAACCCATGCAATTGATCTCGTGTTAAGTGCTATAAGTTTGTGGTTTGCTTATTAAATTATAAATGTCCCTCTAATTTTCTAATGACAATTTTTTAATTAATTTTTCATAATATCATTAATTATCCAAATAAATACCTCATAATACATGTTTTATTTAATTTTTCATAATGTTACTTCCCGTTTCTAAAAAATAGGCTTGTTTGGTTTGCACAAAGATTAAGAAAACTAATCATTGTAGCCACTTTTTCATATTTTTTCTTAATTATTCTTTGGTCTCATTCATTTGATATTAGAGAAAAAGGGCGAGAGAAGTGGTTCCCTTTTTGTGTTAAGGGAGAAAAAAAAGAGAGAAGTAATCATTACATGGGTAAATTTGTAAAATAATAACATTTGACTTTTTATTTATGGAACCCGGCCTATTTTTTAACATATCCAAATAAGGAAACCATCCTAATTCTTAGAAACGAAAGGAGTATTAATTATTTATATATATTAGATGATAAAATTTGCTAATAATTAAATATATCAATGTAAATTTGTGGTAGTTGTGGTGGTGGTGGAGCATGTGGTGATAGGGGTGGTGTATGTTGGTGGCGGTAGAGGATGTGATAGCGTTAATTAGTGGTGGCGTAAGACATGGATGGAGCCAGACCATGAAAGGGTAGGCAACCAGACCGGTCATCAAGCCTAATTTGATAATATGGGCTCCAAGCCCCATTCTGGCCATCTTGCTCACCTTTATTTTTATTTTTATTTTTTTTAAAGCTCGGTTAGAATACATTTAAAAACATGGTAATAACAAAGCAAGGGAAACAAATATATATATTTTTTTTAAATATCGAAATCACATTTCAATTCATTCAAACCATAATAGTGCTTACGTGATTCCTTGAAAGATTATCAAAAACATCAATATACAAGATAACCAACAACCAAATACATGATACCAATTGTAAGTAAATAGCGAAGAGAAAGAGAGAGCCATGAACAACAAAGATATCCAAGTTTTGTATATGTAGTAGTGATGAATGATGGTGTGAAGATTAATCAACTCCGACCATTTAAAATGATCAAAATATCTCTAGACTATTTCTATGTGATTTTGTGAGGAAGAATCGGAATGTGTAAACCATAATTGTTGAAGAGCATCTTCTAAAGAGAATTAACATTATGCTAGAAGATTTTCAAGAGTATCTTTTAAATAGAATTAGTGTTCTACTAGAAGATTTACAAGAGCAATTCCTAAAGAGAATCATGTTACCGCGGGAGTTTTTACGGGTGAATGAATACAACTTAAGTAAGTATTACATCCAGTCAAAATCTGGTAGAAAATTTGTAAAAGCTTAAATCGTTGTGTATTTATTATGGACTAGGTCACTGGGTTTTCTACAAGATTGTAGTTTCCTCGTTAACAAAAATTTATGGTGTATGCGTTATTTATTTTTAGCAATATATTGTTTTATATTTAAAATTGAAATATCTCAAGTTGTACCTCATTAAACCTAGATCATATTAACTCAATTGTAAAGAACATATAAGACTCGTTTTTGTTAAATCTGTGTCTTGAAATATATATTACAAGACTTGTTCTTGTTGGAATTCGGTTTGGGTCAGTTCGGGTACGTACTAGGTTTACCTTGTTAAAACATTCTCGTACACAATTTCGTAACCGAACATATAGATTGTACAAGGATTGTCATATAGTTTCCGAACTAAATGTTTGGTGTACTAGTTACTCTCTAATTTTCACCGTACGTAATTGATAGTTTTGTCACTAAAATGACAAAAAGGGGAGATTGTTAGAGCACCACGCGGTCAAACTCACAAGTTTTGGTATTTCAAGCTTGTTGTCAAATTTAGTAGATCAAAACTATATCTTGATTTATAATCTACTAGAGTCAGTCTCGGACTTGGAATAGAGCATGGTACTTGAGCATCAAAATTCACCAATCGACCTTGAAGATTAAATACCGAAGAACATCGGCGTACGTCAACGAAACTTGGTCAACAAATGTATGTGAAGACTGACTATCCTATTTACTCATATTTTCTACCATTCTATCTACTGAGACATGTCGTACGACTTTAGTATTATGATAAACACATTTCAAAAAATGAAGATGCATATTATGGGGGTTTGATGATAAGTTGAGAGTCTGGATTAGAAGATGTGTTGAATTTTATGTCCTTATTAATGGTAGTGCTGTGGGATACTTCAAAAGAGAAAAAAAGGTATAAGAAAAGGTGATCCAATCTCACCTTTTTTTATTCCTTCTTGTTGGGAAGGCCTTGAATTTCATAATAAAGCAAGCTCAAGATTAAGAAATTCTTACTGGTTGTAAAGTCAAGCATGATAGGGTGGTTGTTAGTCACCTGCAGTTTGCTGATGACACTGTGGTCTTCTTGGATGCCGATGTGGAGTAGGTTAGAAATCTAAGGTTCGTGTTACTCTCTTTTGAGCTTCTCACTGGCTTAAAAATTAATTTTGTTAAGATTCACATCTATGGTGTTGGTTATGATGGTGAGCTTTCCATTTTTTCATCTATTTTGGGTTTTTATCATGGTTCTCTTCCAACGTACTTATGTAGGATTTCCCTTAGGTGATAAATGTGGTGTTATTACTAAATAAGACAAAATAATTGAATGGTTCATAGCCAAATTGGCGTTGGTAAAATTTGCACCCCGAGCGCAGCGGAAATCATGATCACAAAAATCAATTGGTAATTTGAACCAAACATGAGAAAAATAATAAGAAAGAGACATAAGATAAAAAAGCACACAACCACAACACAAGATATACGTGGTTCACCTTTACAGGATACATCCACGGCCAATGCCACCAGAAAAACTTTTATTAACATAAAGGCCATTACATGCTCTTTCTGCAACCCAAGACAAGAACCAAAGAGTTAACAAAAAATACCCGAGAACACCATTGAAGAAACCATATAAACCAACTCTCTAAACCATTCTCCAAACTAGCCTCATGTCTTCTCTTCTACACCATCTTCATAGATTCTACTAACAAAGGAGAAACATGGAAATACTAGAAACCTGGTTTAGGGAAAAGCCCTAAACCCTAAACACTAGAACACCAAAATCCTCTCTCTATAATTTTTTCTCTCACACCGTTATCGACCTTCATGGTAGCACACGATCCTCCCTAACAAAGAGACCAAAAACCTAAGCACAAGGTTTTGCCACTCTTCTATGTTGGATATCTACAATCCTACAATTGTAGTCCTATATATAAAGAACACAAATGTTAGAGCATGGCTCGGTTGAACCCACCAAGCGTTGGTATGTCAAGTTTGGTTGTCATATTTTAGTGAATCAAAACTCATCTAAGAGACGCTTGATTATGTACTAGAGACAACTTCGTATAGGTTAGACTAGAAAGTCTAGGATTATGAGACATACAAGTATTACTCGAAGACCTGAAGAATGTGAAGAAGTAACAAGCTACAATGACGACATCATCCTTTCTCTTGAGGTTAGTAATTTTAACTTGAACTGTTTCATTCCTAACGTATCTTTCAAGTCGTGTTGTATTGAAAACATAACTGCGGAGCTGTGAATGATTATATTTTAGTAGTAAGACATGATCAAATGATCATAGTGTTAAGGAATTAGGATACGAAGTATAACTCTTATCTTTTGAACTTCGTATATATGACATCGACATAATCGTATGAATGCTATTGTGATTATGTGCATGGGTAAAGGTGAAGATTTCATCCTAGGAAACAATGTTTACATTGTTTAAAGGAAGTACATTCATAAACTTGCTTTATGAATCAAAAGGAAAATCGCTAGGCTTATTGGTATTGTTATTCATTGCATATCTTTGGATTACCAATATGTGTGAGTTAATAGAACCGATAATAACTTGTTATGTATCTTGGTATAACTAATCACAGTGCTTGACTTATGATTTGGTATGACTTTTATTAGTGTAACCGATCCTAAGTAATCACCTGAGATGATATGATCGATATTTGTAATTGGTGTGACCGATCCTAGAAATTGGTGTGACCGATCACAAAAGTGTTGTGTAATCGATCCTTTTAATTGGTGTAACCGGTCCTAGTAATTGGTGTAACCGATCCTAGTGACTTGCGTAACCGATCACAAGTAATACCATGAGTATGGTAATCGATCCTTGTAATTGATGTAACCGATCATGGTAACTGACGTAACCGGTCCTAGTAACCATATTAAGGTAGAACCGATCCTTGTGTTTGGTAAAACCGTAAACCCATGATTAGTGAATTGATATTTGATCAATCATATAGTTGTCTTGGAATACAGATGAACCAATTCTAAACTTGTTTGGAAGTGTGGTATAATCGATTCCAAGATTGTAAATATGAAAGAGGATTAACACATGAACAATAACTCTTATATTTTATTGTTCAAAGATATTCCTTAATAACTCAAGGAGATCCCGGTCCGAAATAAATTAAGAATCTTTTAATTAAGGTTGTTAGCTAGTTTTATATGCTTTAATTACCAACAATTAAATGCATATCTGTAGAAAATAAAAATTGGTAATGTGCATTTACTAATTGGATATTTTCTGTATCATGTTGACTTAAATCCCGTGAACAAAGATTAATTACACATATCAATATAATAAACACAATAGTTTTTACGGTTAGTTAAAAAGATAAAAACCTAACTGTGACTCAATAACGGTTGGTTTATTTAAAATCAAACCCAACCATAAATCCATCTAAAAGCTTCTAAAAAAAGAGGTAATTCATGATTTTTTACGGTTAGGTTTTATGCAAGTCAAACCCAACCGTAATTTCAACCAATTAATATCCCATGATCCTAATGTCTGGTTAGTTTGTTATGGTTATAGAGATTTCAATAAACGATTATAAGTTTTTTGAATCGCCGATTAATCAAAGACAATAAAATAATTTCAATTAGTTGATGAAGAAGATGAAGTTTAGAAGAAGAAGCAAATGAGAATATTTTTTAATTAGAATTAGGTTCTGATTTTCATTTTAACTTTTAGGTTGTGATTTTAGATGGAGGGTAATTTAGACATTTGTTATTGCATTAAGACATCCCATAGTTAACTTTTTAGTCACTAGGAATCCATGTGAAGTCCTTCTACTGGAATGCGAAGCTCCTATATTAGGTTTCTTAATATAACCTTTCCTTATTCGAAAAAATAAATAAATAAAAAGCAAATAATTACTGAATTTTATGCAAATGGAGAAATCATTTATTTCTGGGAGAGTTCAAGACTCGTACAAAACCTTGGTTGGTATCCTAGCAACAAGCTGGGCCCCGACGCCTTTTTGAATAGCAACACCTAATCTATGAAAAATAAAACTACCTACTCCACTACTAGCTTAAAAGCAAATTAAGATCGTTGGATTATTTCTAACTTTCAAAGATATCACTTTTATAGACAACCACAGCCGCTAATTTATCAATTGGGAGAACAAATCCATACCACTCTTTATTTGGTCTAATATAACCAAACATCGTTTTGTATGAAAGATGAAATAAAATTATCTTCAAGTGTTTTGGAAATCTTTCAAAATCTTATATATTGCAAGACTTTCATCAAGGCAAATATATATATAAGTCACTCAAATTCTTGAAAATAGGTAAGTATGTAAAGTCTTTGAATTTTCACGTTTACAACGAGTAATACAAACTTTAGAAGACCTTTTTACAATCCATAACCAGTAACATAAACTTTGAAAGAGATTTTAAAAATAGATAACCAATAACACAATACTTTGGAAATCCAATGAAGTATTGAAATCACTAAAAGTTTTTATTGAGTAAATCCCTGTAAGAATCAAGAAACAAATATAGTTTTAGAAATCATAATGATTAACTCAATTACAACTTACATGGAAAGAAACTCCTTTCGTTGGGTTTGCACATACCAAAAATGTTTCCTCCATTGATGGATTTGAATCTGCTAATAGAAAACCAAGCCCAGAAAATTAAGGATTAATTTTCAAATATGTAGTTCCATTTTTTTTATTGAGAGATTTCGGAAATATTGGACAGAGCATTTCCAAAAATTATGAAAACCGACTTTGGGCATTTAATGCATATCTTGATAATATCCGGTTTTGGAAATTCCTTGGTGTCCAAACAATCCTTGGTCTATAAATACCCAAGTTTGCATTTCTAGCAAACTATCCTAAGAGCCATGCAAACTTCATCTTGTTGTTGTTTCTGGTGGAGTTGTCTATTCGGAGAGTAAAGTACACTAATTAGGCAAAATCTCTTACGACCGCTCGTTTAAAGACTTCTATGGGATCAAGAAGCTCTACGAGTAGCGTTGGTGGGAAACTAGATAATTGCAGTTTATTTTAGTTTTCGATTGATTTGATTGACTAACGGTTGTTGAACTTTGATTGCACCTAGTTTGTTTATTCTTGAGAATTTTCTCTTCTGATATAAGATTCACTCAAACTAGATCGAAGTGTCGACGGGATCTTTAGAACTGTTTTTAGATCTAAAGACATCTTGTGATAATCCATTGTTAACAGACTCCGTTATGTGCGTGATTGATCACAAAAGATTCAAGTGGTGTTGTGCAGGTGTTTATTGAAGATTAAAGAAGATTTGTAGACAAAGAAGATTTCTTATTTGGTTTCTATATCTTTGGGTGTGCACAAACCTTGATCGGCTGGGATCAAACTAGAATCAAATTTATTCGATTGGTTAGTTGTGTACGATCGGCATCACCTTATAGTTTCTTGTTGGAATCTATATTGATTGATTGCAAATCTAAACTCTGCTACTTCGGTTGTTGTTGGATAGATTGATCTGACCAGACAAAGGAGTTTATTGGTTACACGGAAGAGCCTTTGCATATGACTTGAGATATCTTCATCTAAAAGAATCAAGAGAGTTGTTACCAAAGCAGTTTGTTGTTCCTTTCTTGTTTGGAATACGATCCAAAGGAATTGTTCCAGTGCGTGCACTTATTGAATGTCGGAAGCGCAGGGATACTGAAGAAACTAAGTGAACTAGGTTTAGTTGCTTAGTCTCAACTATACGAAGTTGGTTTAGATTTTGTATAGCGGCTTAATTCTAAGAGTATTCAATTCTGAACTAGGTCCCGGGGTTTTTCTGCATTTGCGTTTTCCTCGTTAACACAATCTTGCTGTGTCATTTACTCTCCCTTTCCGCAATTATAATTGTTGTTATTATAATTTAAAGTAAATTACACAAACATTAACTCCGTATTACTTGATAGTGATCTTATAGAGTTTGGTTAAATCCAAACCTATTATCACTTTGATTGTTGTATTGTCTCGATCTCATATCCATAGACGATCACACAAAGTGTGACTACCGATTTGTTGTATTGTCTCGACTTTGTCAATAGACAATCACTTTCGGTAAGAGGACTTATAGGTGGATAATTTAAATATTGTGGTGTATTTGGATACCCTCGTCTTTTCAACAAACTTGGTCACCAAGTATTAGTCTCCTATTAGGAAACTAAACTCTTTCCTAAATTCTACTAAACCTAGATTTGGAAATCCACCTCAATGTGGAAACGAACTTAAACTAGGAAACCCATGGTTTTCCTAACAATCTCCACCTCGGATCATACTATCAAGCATGAGACGATCACAGGAAATCACTATCGTCTTCTACCAAAGTTATTCATCATCTCTATATACCCGTGGAATTACTTTTGAAGCTCAAGCTCAAACCCAAACTTCCATATTCATAGAACCATCTCTTCGATGTTGATGAAAGTCTTCAAACCATCTTATACCAGAAGAACACTTATGAAACTGGACATGTTCACAAACACCATGAAAATCTTTAATCACCATCAATGAATCCTTGCACGAACTCCACCATTGATCACCAAGAGAACCATCCAGAAGAATCACTGCTAGCTCCACCTAACCAGTAGGCTAACAACATATTGAACTTTAATCCAGAAAGGAAGAATTAGCTTCAATATCATACTCCAGCACATGTCATGATTACCGTATATCTGAAACAAACCATCAGATATCTCCATTGTGATTAACAGGCTTAATCCTTTGAGCGATTCCCAAAGCCAAGACCAATCTGACATACTTTACCACCACCAAACCCAACATACTCGCTCATAATATATACCGTGTGAATGCCCATATTACCGTGGTACATGCTTTCGAGATCGGGCACATTCTTGATATTCCATGCAAGTCATCAAGAATACTTTAACATAAACTTAAGAACATAAATCTATAACATCTCGTGCATAACTTCGAAGTGTTGCTGAACTTACTTCGACATGAGACTTAATAGCCCCATCCTTTCTTCAAAATTTGTAACCCATTCTTTATAGTGTATGATTACTAACACTCTTCAAGAAGTATATATGTATTCCACCTCATTCTGCTTTATTCTGCATCCCATACTGCATCATAAAACCAAACAAAGAACATACACTTCTATCAAGTTGAACCTCTGATTTGTAAATCACATTACAAATCCATCTTTGTATAAACACCGGTTGAAACATTATCTTCAAAACATATTTCTCCACCCGAACAATAAACCATCATTCAATTCCAGGTTCAATCACACCAGCCCGCCCTTGGGATCTGATACCAATTATTGGTAAAATTGGCACCCCGAGCGCAGCGAAAATCAGGATCACAAAGGGCAATTAGGGATTTGAACCGAACATGGGAAAAATAATAAGAAAGAGATCGAAGATAAAGAAGCACACAACCACAACACAAGATATATGTGGTTCACCTTTACAGGCTACATCTACGGCCAACACCACCACAAAAACTTCCATTAACATCAAAGACCATTACATTCTCTTTCCGCAACCCAAGAAAAGAACCAAATAGTTAACAAGACATACCCGAAAATACCATTGAAAAAACCATATAAACCAACTCTCTAAACCATTCTCCAAACCAGCCTCATGTCTTCTCTTCTACACCATCTTCATAGCTGCTACTAACAGAGGAGAAACATGTAAACACTAGAAACCTGGTTTAGGGAAAAGCCCCAAACCCTAAATACTAGAACACCAAAATCCTCTCTCTACAAGTTTTTCTCTCACACCGATATTGACCTTCACGGTAGCACATAACCCTCCCTAACAAAGAGATCAAAATCCTAAACACAAGGTCTTACCACTCTTCTAGGTTGCATATCTACAAACCTACAATTGTAGCCATATATATAGAGAGAACACAAACTTGGTCACCAAGTATTAGTCTCCTATTAGGAAACTAAACTCTACCAAAATTAGATTAGGAAATCCACCTCAATGTGGAAATGGACTTAAAATAGGAAACCCATGGTTTTCCTAACAATTGGCAGGTTAGAAAAAACCACTCTTATCCAGAGATGGTAAAATCACCCTAATTAACAATGTTCTACAAGTCTTCCTGTGTATTATATGTCTTTATTTGAAATGCCATCTTCAGGGGTTAAGAAATTTGAAAAGATCATGAGAGACTTCCTATGGCATGATACTAAGGGTAGAAGGGAAATGCATTTAGTGAAATGGAATGCTCCAAGTAGAATAAAAAAATTTGGTGGCTTGGGTATAAAAATGTTTAAAAAATTCAACCAAACACTTCTTTTTAAATGGTCTTGGAGGTATGAAACTGAAGATAATCCTCTATGGGAGTCTATTGTGGTGGAAAAATATGGTGTTAGTGTGGTGACTTGGATCTCTAAAACTCCAAATTGTTTGTATGGTTTTCAGTCTGGAGGGCAATCATGAAATTTAACTCAAATTTTATGAGTTTTGTGAAATTCAAGGTTAACAATAGTTTGAAGGTGAGGTTTTGGGATGATAATTGGTTGTATGACTCTCCTATTAAGATTTTCTTTCCTAATCTCTATTCTCTTTCTATAGCTAAGTCCTCTTTAGTTGTTGATTTTTGTGTAGCAGTAGGTAATAATATCACCAGGAATTTGCATACTCCAACTAGATTGAATGCAGCCGCCAAAATTGATCTTGCGATGCTAAACTTTGATCTAACCCTAGAGGTGAAGAGTGGTGTCTCTTCTTTGAAGTCCTTATACGATAAACTCACCCTAGAGGCTGATCCTTTGGATGCATACCCAATCTTTACTCATATTTGGAGACTAAAATGCACCCTAAAAATTGCCTTTTTTTTTCTTCTTTGGTTTATAGCTCATAATAGATTGCATACAAGAGAATTTTTGCTGAGAAGAGGGATGTTCCAGATGTTTGCTTATTTTGCAATGAGCCAGAATCTACTTCTCACTTACTTCTGTATTGTAAGTTTTCCAGGAAATTATGAGAATACTTGTCTAGCAACCTGCATTGGATCTTCTACATGCATATGACTGCAACTGTTGTTCTTCATGCCTGGAAACTCATTCAACATACCAAAGCAAGCACTGCAATCTGGGATATGATTCTTGTAGCTGTTTTTTCTGGAGCATCTGGAAAGAAAGGCATGCTAGAGTTTTCACTGACACAAGTAGTAATGAGATGGCAATGGTTAATAAAGTTATTTATTGTCTCTTTTCTCGGGCTTTAGCAACCACTGAGTACAACTCTGTTAGTTCATTTGACGTTATGAAGAACTAGTTTAAAATTTACTTTTATCCTCACTAAATTTGGTAGTCTGTTACCAGTTTAGTTCTTGCTTTTTTCTTTTCTTTTTTGTACTCTGTTTAGGGTGGTATAACCCTTTTATACTCCCTCTTTTTTGATCAATCTAATCCCTTCTTTACCGATCAAAAACAAATTGAATAACATGCACAATTATCATGGCGACAAAAAAATGAGGAGGAATATAATAAAATAGGTGTTTGAAAGAAGATTAAATACCTAGAAAAACTCGTAAAATACATGTAAATTTCAAAATTAACTGTAGTTAAGTTAAGATTTAATGACGTCACATCTTAACAGTCTGACGGTGATTGAGGAGGACTTTCAAATATTGTTTGCGTACCGCTCGATCAAAATTTTCACCAGTTTAGGGCCTCTTTGAAAAGGCAGTGGTTGTGGGATCGAAGCCTACCCGAAAATAACTTGACGAATTACTAACTTAAAAGGCGGGGGTACAACAACCACACCCAATATTTCGCTTAGCAATCTGTATGAACTAACTCCAATATACTTTTAAGAGAATCAACTAGACTCAATCTTATTAACAGTATATTAAAGAGTTATGATATCTCGATCTCTTGATTTAATTCTTACTCAAGCAAATAGAAATCTGCGAGTCTAATTAAATACAAGAGAGATAAATTGGATGGTACCAAAGACCAATATCCAAGTGTCAATCAATGTAAATCAACAACCAAAGGTTGGATATTCTAATTGATTGATCTAATGCACAACATGTGATATTTCAATTATATAACAAAATATAATGCAGAATAGAAATAACATAGACACGAGAATTTTGTTAACGAGAAACCATGAATGCGAGAAAAACCCAGGACCTAGTCTAGATTGAACACACACCTTTGTATTAAGCCGCTACAGACACTAGACTACTAAAAACTAACTTCGGTCTGGATTGTAGTTGAACCCCAATCAATATCACACTAATCCAAGGTACATTTGCGCTCCTTACGTCTCTGATCCCAGCAGGATACTACGCACTTGATTCCATTAGCTGATCTCACCCACAACTAAGAGTTTTTATGACCCAAAGTCGAAGACTTTAATAAACAAATCAGTATCACACAGAAAAGTCTACGGTAATAGATAAATCTGTCTCCCACAGAAATACCTACGAGTTTTATTCCGTCTTTTGATAAATCAATGTGAACAGGAACCAATTGATAACCTGGACTTATATTCCCGAAGAACATCCTAATATTATCAATCACCTCACAATAATCTTAATCGACGCGACGAAAGAAGATATTGTGGAATCACAAACGATGAGACGAAGATGTTTGTGATTACTTTTATATCTTGCCTATCGGAGAAATCAATCTCAAGCCAATCGTTACAATTGTACTTAGTACGATAGAAACACCAAGATCAGATCACACAACTACGAGAAAGTAGTATCGGTCTGGCTTCACAATCCAATGAAGTCTTCAAGTCGTTAACCTACAGGGTCTCGATAGAAACCTAAGGTTAAAGGAGAATCAACTCTATCTTATACAACTAGTATCACACAGGAGGTGTGGGGATTAGGTTTCCCAGTTGCTAGAGTTCTCCTTTATATAGTCTTTCAAATCAGAGTTTACAATCTAAGTTACCTTGGTAACAAAGCATTCAATATTCACCGTTAGATGAAAACCTGATTAGATTCAAGCTAATATCTTTCAACCGTTAGATCGAAACTTAGCTTGTTACACAAATGAAATGCCCGTTTTAGGTTTCTGTAACCGTACCCAAACATGTACATTTAGTTGGTTCAACAGTAGTTAACCAAATGGTTAGCCATATGAGCACTTTCATATCAACCATATTCTTCTTTACCATAACTAGTTCAAATGACTCGAATAAACTAGTTAGAGAGTTGTTCAATTGCTTAGATCTTTATAATAGACACAATTGAAACAAAAACGATTTGATTCACTCGAATCGATTCATGAACTTTATAGCCACGGTTTGCAAACTTGCATTCCTTAGTTTATATAAGTTTAAGTTCACGAATAATCGTTTTTAGAAAATAACCAACTTAAGTACGTGGACTTGGAAAGCGGACTTAAGTACCCGGAATAAGTTTGTTTTCAATTCAAAAACTCCAGCAGATTTTCTCGGGTCGAGAACTTCCGACGAGTATGCGGACTTGGTTCGATTTTCTGAGCGTGAAAGTACGGATACTTTGGTTCAAGGAATAAGGACTTACACACATATGTGTTACCACACAATGTTTAAATCCTTCCATGGTTATATAATCTAAACTCTCATTTCAATCATTGAAACATTCTTAGAGGACGTTATACAGTTTTTATTCACAAACCATTTTTCGTCAAAGCCATTTTCAAGTGGTTGAAACATAACATGACTTTCGTCACTATGTAAATATGAACTTGGCTAAAGCGAAAGCTTTTACCAACACATATTTCGAGAAATAGATAAGCGAGATAAACTCGGCTCGAAATACCAAATGTGTATAATCATAGTCTATATAGAAAAACGACTTTGTCTCAAGATAAGAAATAGAGTAGATAGACTTTTGAGTGATAGATAAGTTCAAGTCTCCACATACCTTTTAGTCGATGAAGTTCCACCAGTTCCTTGAGTAGTTCTTCGTCTTATATAATGATTTCAATGGAGTCTTGAGCTCAACTACACTTTCTATCCTAGTCCAAGACTTAGCTAATAGTAGACTAGAAATCAAGACTTATAGTTTTGATCACTAACATTGACAAACATGCTTGAGATAGCAACACATGCGAGTTCGACCGAGCAGTGCTCTAACAATCTCCCCATTTGTCAATTTTAGTGACAAAACTATCAATACATATGGAATACAAAAATAGATAAATAAACTTTTGTAGCTCCTCTTCCACATTCCTAATCTTCAACATTACTCGAAATCTTCGTCACTTCCAAGTACTTCAATGATCCCAAAGGTTGTAAGTTTAGCATCATCATTGTTGAAAATCCATATCTATAACAATGAGAAAACAAGAATTCTCAATCATTGTTATACAGTGTCATAGTATTATTATACAACATCAAATTCCAATTGTATCACAACTTCGACAACAATACTATGGTGATATTATCACTCCCCCTTAGTCAATACTCCATCTCACATGGAAATCACTCCCCCTTACATAATGATCCGAAAACCATATGTATTTGTAGTGTGAACTACACATTAATTCCCCCCTTTTGTTAATAAAATTGGCAAAGGTACGAAAATCAGGATCTAATGAAATTTCCATAGAGACATTTCATGACCAAAAGCAAGTACATATCAACTTTTTAGATGCAATCATATAGCCAAGCTAAATGATTTCATCAAGGGAGTTTATTAAGATACAAGATAACTCATATAATATTCCATGTGCCACACTCCCCCATAAATATTTGGCAATTAAGCACAAGTTCAATTAAGAACTCTCCCCAATAATATGTCATTCCCGAAAGAACAACAAGAGCGACCTTACTTTCACGAGAAAAGAAGGATTTCTTTGGACATAACAAATCACATACGAATGTGAATTTGAATCCAAATAATACTCAACTAAATTAACCACAAGAAAACCCATGATTAATCTAATCGGAAATGCTCAACATAAAAGAACTTACGGAGCCTCACAGTATATACATAAAATATGGATCAGGGAAGATCAATACTGCGGAATAAACAAGGATTCATTCTATTTTCCATCACTATTTGCACAATGACATACAATAGACATAATCCTCGTAAACAAAAGTTCATACTATCTTTTGGGAAGTCTCAAGTATTTTCTTGGGATTGAAATGTCTCGAGGAGCTGATGGTCTTTTTTTTATCTCAACGGAAATACACTTTGGACATTTTGTCTGAAACTGGACTTCTTGGATCCAAACCAGCTTCTTCACCCATTTATCAACATCATCGTTTAACTCTAGATGATGGACCTTTGTATTCTGAATCTTCCCAGTATCGTCAGCTTGTTGGACGTGTGATTTATTTGACCGTTATGCGACCTGAATTGTGTTATTCGGTGCATGTGTTAACTAAATTTATCGGTCTCTCGGCTATCTCATTAGGAAGTCAGCTCTCCAGTTCTTTGTTATCTAAAGGGCCATCTGGGTCAAGGGATTATTTTACGCAAGGATAGTGCCATTCAACTTACTTCTTATTGTGATTCTGATTGGGCCTCCTGCCCTCTTAGTCGTCGTTCTCTTACCGGTTACTTTATTTTTTTGGGAGGATCACTTATATCTTGAAAGACAAAGAAGCAACACACATTATCTCGTTCTTCTGCGGAGGCCGAGTACCGTTCCATGGTTCATACTTGTAGTGAGCTCACATGGATAAAAGCGTTATTAAAATCTCTAGGTGTGTTTCATTCTCAACCTATGCGCCTTTACTGTGGTAGTCAATCCGCTTTTCATATTGCTGTTAATCGTGTTTTTCATGAGCGCACTAAACATATTGAGATTGATTGTCATTATGTGTGTGATCAAATTCAGTCTGGTGCTATTATTACTTCTCATGTTCGCACAACTGCTCAGCTTGCATACATTTTCACCAAAGCTCTTGGACGTCCTCAGTTTGAGCTGCTTCTTCGCAAGTTGGGCATTCATGATCTCCATGCTCCAACTTGAGGGGGTATTGGAGATACGCATATTTTTGTACATTTTGTATGTATGGTTATGTTTTAGGTTAGTTAGGAAAGATATTATTTGGTGTAACTAGATAACCAAATATGTATTTTTGGGAATCTCCTATTTAGTCAAAGGGATTCACGTTTTGTATCTCAAGCTTTTTCTTGTAATATATAGAAAGAGGAGAAGAAGACACAAAGTAAATGGAGAAAGAAGAAGAGTTCTCATTAGATGTGTATCATAGGCAAACATTAGAGCCTCTATTTATAGGGCTAGACACAAGGGCATCTCAATAATAAACGAGATTCACCCTAGATATTCTTAACATAATTACACGTTTATAACACTCCCCCTGATGACATTGTGTCTAAGCTATTTGCCTTGTTAAAACCTTGTCAGGAAACCCCAAAGGGACAAAACCTGATCGAAAGGAAAATAGTACAATTGTGAGTAAACTTAGAATGGAGCTGGACATGCATATGTTGCCTCATTAAAACCTTGACAAGGAAAAACCCAGTGGGAGAAAACCTTGACGAAGGAAAAATAGTACAACATGATAGTCCCGTAAAATACCTTTTACTATGATGCTTCCCCTGATAAGTAATTCAGTTGAATCTTGGCTTGCAAATCTTCGAGTCGAGACTTCCCAATTTTGATGAACGAATTTATGCTGGAGACAACAATGCTTTCATGAAGATGTTGGATAGTTTGATGAAGTCTTCTTTTGTGTTAGTCTTCTAATGGTAGTGTTCTTGAGTCTTCATGCTTCTTCAAATACATTGAGGACTTGCTTCTTGGATTGCTAGCTTCTCGAAGATGATTTGCAGAAATAGTTGATGTAGTTTCTTCAACAAAGTGCCAATATGCATTTACAGACCACATGTTTACAAAATTTGCAGTCATAGTTTCATACCTTATATGGATCAAAATGATATCCAAATTCATAGGAGATAGTTATGTTGATGTGGTCTAACAAAATGACCTAGTTAATGTCGGAAATCCACCAAATAACCAAAATTAATACAACTCCCCCTTGGATGACCACCATGTTGAATTAAATTGCCTCACTAAAACCTTTCCAGTAAAACCCAATGGGAAAAAATATCTAGACGAAGGAAAAAGAGAACAATATCAACATTTCGAATAAAAATTCATGGTCAACAATATGTTGCCTCGTTAAAACCTTGTCAGGAAAACCACATGGGACAAAACCTGAAACGAAGGGAAAAGAGTACAACTTTTGACGATTCATGGATGCTAACTCAATTATATGAGTATTACAGAAAACAAGCATCAAAATAATAACTCTAGTCTATCTCAAAGACGAGTTTATGCTAACATAATTCTAACTGCAGATTTAATAAAGAAAACAAAATAGAACTTATGCTGAAAAAGCGTGGATTTTGGTGTTTTTAAGGACTCCTAAAGAGACCCATAAAGTTGATAGCATCAACTAATTAATCCGGATTCTTGGTTTTATACCAAATTCTAAAACACATAGAGGATTGTTCAACCTGACAAAATCGAGTCAGGTGGTTGCCATAATATAAATTGAATCCTACAAGGATTACAAATTTTAATATGTTCCCAACCATATTTGTTGTGTAAATGCAATTTGAGTCCTTCAAGGACTACCACGCCAAAAACATCATACATGGAGAACAAAAATTAATTGAATCAATCCTAGGGTTTGAGAAAATAAAAATGAAACTCTCAAATCGTTTATACAACAAACTTATTTCTCCTGTAACGCATTATGACTGTACCAACCTGTGATTAACGGGCTTGGTACTTTAAGGTGTTAAGTTTTGGATCCAAAATTGCGTTAATCGAGAAATTAATCCAATCTAATTTGGATTGTATGCCAACCAATCACATATGTCGATATTCCTCTACAAAGGGGTTAACAAACACCATCTTTCTTATTTCAGTAGCTACTATAAATGAATATACGACACATTTATAGGTTATTGCGATCCCACATACTTCCCAAATGTATGCATACTTTGAAAAATTCAAAATTTACTGGTACCAGCGCCCACGGGCATTATAATCTCTTATTATTCAAATGAAGAGATATGAATTATGAGAATGAAATCATATTATGATAGACTTTATCAGAGCACCATCTAGCTTGTACTAAAATGCTACATGCTTGCTAGAAGTGATTGGATTTTCCCTTTCAAACGGCATACTAAGCTTATGGAAAATCTAAATGAGACATTTTCACGCCTATTATTTAATGGCAGCATTTATCGATTTGATTTACTGGGAGAGAAATTGATATAACTTTTAAAGTTAATTAACACCATCTTTTGATAGTGTATATAGTCTCCCCCTGATTATGGCGAAAATAGTTGTATCTCATATACAAAATCAAGTTTCGTAAAGTATTATCCGATTAATTCGAGGACATATACTTAGAATATAATTTCTGGATTTTAACAATACCAGGTTGGAAAGTAGATACTGACTCCAAGAATCATTAAAAATTATCCAAAAAATGTAATCCACTTGAAATACAAATTGAACAAATCATGGATTTTATTGGTTACAACAAAAAAATATAAAGTGGGAATGTTATTTATGCCCCTACTATCCATGGGTCATGCACAAATACCCTTATGAGTCTTTACAAATACCCCTCATGGCATAATTGAAATTATGAACAAGAAAATAATTCACGTAATTCCTCTTTTAACCTTGACATCTTATACTCTTCAACTTCTTCTTCATTTTTCGCCCGAGAAAAACCAATTTAACTCTCACCATCTCCATCTCCGTCGTCACCACCATCTCCGTCGCCACCACAACTAACGCCACCATCGTCTTCATCGCCATCATCACCATCTCAGTGATATCACTTATCTCTTTTCTCTTTCTCTCCGTGCAGAACCTCCTACAACAACAACAACAACACCCCCCATCGATCCATCTCCACCCACCACCACCTCAAAGTCCACCAATTCTATCACCAGATCCATCAATAATTCTCTCTTCACACTTTTTGTTTGTGAATCAAATCCCTAATCCTAAAAATCATCGAGCAGCAGTCTTCTTCTTCGTTGAACATTCGGGTGAGATCCCAAATTTAGGTTTTGATTTAGCAGTCGATCTCATTTTAAACTAAATTTCCGATAATAAATGGTTTCAATATCGATTTAGAGTGATCTAGATTCTTTTTGGTTTCGTTTAACTTTTGAAATCGAGATTCAAAAGATAAATTTAGAGTCATCTTCGATTTGAACTGATTTCTAAACCAGATTCTAAATTTGTTTCTTTCTTTGGGTTTCGATTTCGAGTTGTAGATTCGATTTCGAGTTGTCGATCCGTTTGTTCTTTTTTATGTTTTCGATTTCTACTAATTTCTAAACCAGATCGATTTCGAGTTGCGATTGATTTCAAGAGATCGATTGATCGTATGATGATTTGAGGAATTGAAGATGTTGTTGTTTTCAGTTGTTGTTCCAGAAGAGTTTGAATTTGTTACTACAGAAGATGTTGTTGGCGATTCTATAATTGTGTTACTATAAAAGAGTTGATAGTGGATGAACAGGTGGTGGTAATGAGAATGGTGAGGGTTTTAATATGTTACTAGTGATGATTTTGAGGTAGTTATGGATTGTATTGGTGTTGTGTAAAAGGGAAGATGCTTGAATTGGTGGTAGCAGGTAATGTTGGCTAAATAGTGTCGTAATTGCAGCTGTTGCAGAAGCTACAGAAAGTCTTTGATGTTCATGGATGTTGTTGGTTGGTCGTGACTCAAGAGGTTACGAGAATGTATGAAGTGATTGAATGCGGTTGGTTGGTGCTTGATGTCTTTGAGTTGTGGTGTAGATGGTGAGATGATTATGGAGAACAAAACCTAGATGTATGTTAGGTTTTACAAGTTTATGCTCAAGGGAATGCAAATGTGTTCAAGTGCGGCTTAGTTTGGTGGTCGTCTTGCTTGCAATTGCAGTCTTGTGTGTTTGTGTGAGAGATGTTGCGGTCAACAAAGAAGCTGGACGGTGCACTGGTAAGGTTGAGAACAAGAAAGGAGGATAATTGATGTGTTAGAGTTGAGATTCTTGAAGGTGCAGCTATAAATGAGAAGATGGGTTCGGTTTCCAAAGTGGATGGAGAAAGAATAGTTGGTGGATTTGAGAAAGGCAGGCAGAGAGAATGGTTCTTTATGAGGAGTTTGTATTTTTGTGCTTCAAGTTGTTCTTTGGCCGGAGTGAAATGAAATGCAACGACAATGGCTCGAGGCAACCTTGTTGCAAAATTTATTCTGTGATGCTTTTAATGGGTCTGCAAGGTTATCTTACGAGTACAAATTTGAGAGAATGGAATGTGGACCGAAGTCTCAATGATTGAAGAAAGTGAGTGGTTGTCTTTTGAAATTGATGTTGCGATTGAAGTCGCTTTCCGCAATCGAGTTGGCTAAATTTCAGGTATACTCTCTCTTGATGCCATTATCGATTCAGTTAATTTATTTTGCTTGAATAGTGTGATATTGAACCAGAAACATAGAAAATAGCTCCATTTTGATGGTGTGATATTCAACTTGACCAAGTTGCTTCTACTATTTGGAGACAACTTGTGCTAGTTGCTTCCAACTTTGCAGAAACTTGACCAAGTTGCTTTCACTTTTGAGGCAACTTGAGCTAGTTGATTCAGTTGGAGGCAACTTGAGCTAGTTTATTCCAGTTCGGAGGCAACTTGGTTATGTTTTTGAGCTAGTTGACGAATTTGTGGTGAAATGGTAACACAAGGTTGTGTTGATTTGCTGATGATGGTTGTTCTGCTGATGATCATGCTTTAAAGTCAAGAGGAAGATGAATGCTTAGGAAGTTGAGAAGGAACTCAATATGAATCCAGGCATTGAAGTTGTTACTGCTTGTGTGTTCTTGATGGTGTTTGAGTAGGGGCATGGAAGTGACTGCGATTTATTGGCTCATGTTATGGATGGTGTGGTGTTGCTCAATGGTGTTTGGAGTTGCAGATAGCAGAGATGGATGGTGTGGTGTTGTATGGTGGTCAGTTTTTGAATTGTTGGTTGAACAACGATGGGGTGGCGAACCTGTGGTGCAATGGTAGCACAACCGACTATATGTCGATGATGTGTGTTCGATTCACACTAGGTTCACTTATTTGTGTATAATTTTTATTTTTTTGGAGACAACTTGTGCTAGTTGCCTCCATATATGGAGACAACTTAGGCTAGTTGATTTCACTTTTTGAAGACAACTTTGTGCTAGTTGCCTTTACTTTGTTGAAGACAACTTGAGCTAGTTGCCTCCGATATGGACACAACTTCAAAGAAGTTGACTCCACATGGTGGTGGTGGTTGGCGCGGCGATGGTGGTTGGCGGCGCGATGGTTGGCGGCGGCGGTGGGTGTCGGTTGTTGGCGGCGGCGGTGGTAGTGGACGGTGGTGGTGTTCGTTAGCGTCGGCGGTGGTTTGGTGGTATGGTGGTGGACGGTGGTGGCGGTGGTGGTGGTCGGTGGTGGTGGTGGTCGGTGGTGGTGGTGGTCGGTGGTGGTGGTGGTTGGTGGTGGTGGTCGGTGGTGGTGGTCGTCGGTGGTGGTGGTTGGTGGTGGTGGTGGTCGTCGGTGGTGGTGGTTGGTGGTGGTGGTGGTCCTCGGTGGTGGTGGTAGGCGGTGGACGGTGGTGGTGGTTTGCGGTGGACAGTGATGTGGGCATTAGAAATATTTTTTTTTATTTTTTTTTTGAATAATGGTGGTGGTGGTTTTGTATATTCACTATATAAGAGAGGGTATTTTAGTAATGTATTAGGCTTAGGGGTATTTGTAAAGTTGATAAGGGTATATTTCAAGGGGCCTCATAGTAGGGGTATTTAGATAATGTTCCCAAATATAAAATATGCAAATAAATCTCCAAATAATTCCATGACCTCAATGACATGAGATTGTGGACACAATACTTTTCAAAAGAAATTAAATTCAAGATCAATATAGTCACTACAAGGACTAATAATATTGGCTAACAACCCGGGTGCGCACCCATTGATCTTTAATGTCCGACAGTATTCCAACTATAAGTATAACAGTTTCAAATTTCGGAGATTTACCATAAAGAAAGGAAAATGTTCAATATCCCTCAAGAATACAACAATTCCTCTTTTAATTGGTGTTTGCAAGATAATATCATACTAACAATACTTTATCCCATTAGGATTTATAGGGACAAACCAAACCAACTGGCTTATATGATTCTTCTTAAGAAAAAAAAATCATTTCGTTATTGAATAATTTAGAAAAATCCATGGTTTCCGGTAAGAAATAGAAAGCAACGGTATTAGTGGAAAATTCCAAACTTTATAGGCGATAGAGGAAACCAATACCATTTTTGTATTTTGTATGATTCATGAAAATCGTGTTGACAAAATAAAATAAATATTGTCTTTATAGTCATCATAAAAGAAAATCCACTTTGTGTTAGATTGATGGTTTCTTGTGAATGAATAGAAACCACATATAAAAATCACATGATCATCCTTTAACGAAGGAAGATACCAAACTTAATTGGCCGTAGGTTTTTCAACCATGCACGTGATTAATTACCGTGAAAATAATTAAATTGTGATGACACCAATTTTTTTATGGTGATTACAATTTCATTGAAGGAATAAAAACTGTAACCGTCTTTCGATGGATTTGTTTTTTCTTTCTCCATGAAAGAATTAGAGAAAAAAAAAATATACCTGTTTTTGGTGATTATAGTTTCATTAGAGGAATTGAAATTGTAAACCATCTTTCGATGGATTTCTTTTTTTTTTTACGAGAAAATTTGAGAAGAAAAAAAAAACCAACTTATACCAAAAACTTGATTAGCGGAATGAAGTTAGTTACCAATGACTTGACTTGCTCCACAGTTCTTATAGTCGTATTTATTAAAAATATAATATGAGAATGTCCCATTAATAGACCATATCTTATACAAGATTAATTTATGGATTTTAATGGTTCCCAAAAAAGATCTGGAGGATGACCGTAATCATATTCTCATTGTTACGAGGATATACATAAACTCCATAGGGAGGAATCGTACACGATTAATGATACGTGATACGACAAAAATAAAACCTCCTTTAATATTGATAGGTGATTCATCCACCATTATTACCAGTTAGGGTATATATTGCTGTCATTTTCATATTAAAATAGATAGATGCCTTAACTATTCAAACCAAGACAAAATTTAACTAACCAAAATAATAAATCAAAAAAGAAAAATATAAAAGGATGAACGGAAGGATACTGTTCATCATGTGGTTATCTCTTTTAGGCGGATATCCCACATGTGCCATTAAGTGATTGTTATCACCTTAATTCATGTGAACCAGTAAGGGCACTCCAACCCCTTTGTAAGGGCAATTCCTATGCCAATGGCCAAATTGAAAATTTTGTTGAGCCAGATGGATGACCAAACAGGTTTCTCCACTATGGAAAAGCAATGAGCGGTTGAACATCAAGTGCGCGGTCTAGGGACACACGCCAGCGTGTGAAGGTTAAACGCCGGCGTTGAAAGCACAAGCGCTAGCGTTCGGAACATAAATGCGGCGCTCGAACGTAGAGCGCTGGCGTTTTTGCTACAAACGCCAATGGGTAGTTTTTTAAAATTTAAATTTCACTTTTTACCTCTATAAATTAACATCATCTTCAAACAATTCACTCACACCAAAATTCACTTATCTTGAATTTTCTCTTCTAAAATCTATTTCAATTTTTTAGTTTATTGTTGGTGAAATTGCTGAAAAGGCGATCACATTTTTCTGCGATGAAAAACTTGAAGCTGTTGTTTATAAGATATGTCATATGTGGGAGTTTTAAAAAGATTGAAAATTGTAAGAGGGAAGCGCAAGTTTTTGAAGTTGCTCCAAAAAAATGTTCCGCGAAAAGGCAAAGAAGAGCTCCAGTTTTGAAAGTTAACAACAAAAAATTCAAAAACAAAGGCGAAACTGTCAAAGAGCGCGTTGAATGGAAGATACGTCAAATGAAGATAAACAGGAGGCCAAAACTTGTACTTGATTTTTATTGAAGTTGTTAGTACGTTTTATTATTGCCTAAGTTTATATCTTGTAAAAGAATTGGCAGTAATATCAATGAATGAAAATATTTAGATTTTATAATAGATTTCCACTTCAGATTAAGCGAAATTTATTATAATTTAAAATTGCAAATAACATCAAACTACATTTTAATAAACCACAACACAAACATCAAACTACATCAAATCCAGCGACATTCTCTCTCAGAGTTCATAGCATTTAAAATGCTTAAACTCTCTTCCGCTTTCTTCAGTAAACTTGTCTGAGCGATGGTTTTCTGTAAAACAGATAAACAACAAGTTCAGTAAACTTGGTATGATGCAATTGAGTCCATGAGGACAAAGGTAAGATACTCACTAGTTCTTCGTTGGATAATCCCGAATTGCTACGGTGAACCATCCGCAAAACTTCTGTATAATGTTTGACTTACTTAGTGATGAATGCAATTCTTAGTACTAGGCTCTTACTGTTTCTTATGGTTTCGTTCCGAGATGCTACAAAATGTCCCAATACTCTTTCCCAGAAATAGTCACTGTTCATTGGTCTCATCATACGATGTAACCAAGATCGAACAAGAGTAACATCTTCTTCCATTGTAAAGATCAGGAGAGGCATTCGAGTGCAATACAGATGTGCTTAAGATGAACCATCTTTTAGAATTTTAAAACACGCTTCGTAACGAAATGGTTTACTGTGAGATTCCTCCAAGTTATCAAGAGTTGTTTGGATCACTTCTTCTTCAGTTACACTGATGAAATTTTCTCGATTAATTTCCATTACCAGAGCAAGAAATGGATGGACTACAAGCCTTATAGATTGAAAACGAGCACGCAATCGACGAGCATCTCGGTATCCTGGTTTTCCCGTCAGTGAGACGAACATTGAAAAAATGTTCTCCCAAAAAGAACCATCTTGAGCCCATACCAGTGATTACCCTATGAAAAAAATATGCTTTGCATATAGTTATATCCTCATCTTCAGTAAACTTGGGACCACGATTTCTAACAGACATTTCTGCAGAGTGAGAGAGATTAAGAGTTTTAAAATAAAAGAAGAAGAAGAAGAAGATGTGATTTTAGAGATGGGAAGAATGGAATTTATAGGTCGAGAAAGAAAATAAAGCCGTTGGAAATTTAGCCGTTGGCGTTTGAAGTAAAACCGCGCGGCTTTACTACAACCGCCCATTTGAATTACCATATGAGTTGGCGTTTGTAGTAAACCGCGCGTCTTTACTAAAACCGCCCGTTTGAAATACGAACGCCTATTTTTTTGTTATAAATACAACACTAGGTTTTATTCTCAACCAAACCAACAAATTTCTTTCTCAACATCCACCATGTTTTCTAAAGGCAAAGCGAAGCAAATATTATGTGTCGAAGCAAAAGAGGTTTGTCCATTATGTTTCATGGATAACCATAGTCTTATGCAATTCCCTTGGATGTATTCAAAGTGTCCGCAAGAAGGTTGTTCACGCATCAGAATGGTGATCGAATCACAACCGGAAAAGCTCATGTATTTGCAATGTCAAGATCCCAACTGTCCATAGGAACCACGTATGCTAGATGATGCTATGAAGATTAAAAAATAATAAGAAGAAAAGATTGCAACACTCTACAAAACTTCAAACTTAAAGCCAAATCGAAGAAGGAGTTATTACAATGCAAGCATTGTGGATATGGAGATCACAAATACAAACATTGTCCACAGAGAATCAGTGGATGCTCAAAGCCTGGTTGCAACACTTTTATGCATTTGCGGACTTCTTCTGAAGAAGACACATATGGAAGGCATTTACGGAATGTCCTAGGTATTTTTTGGTGGAGTGGGCTGATTGAAGTTGAAGGACAAATCAGTCACTATGGTATTATGTTATTTAGTTTGCTGTTTATTTTGTGTTACGATTATCTAAAACCAAACATGTGGATGTCTTCACATTTGCACCATCAATATCATAAGTAATTTAAATTTTTCCTGTATTAAATATTGCACCATCAATCTCATAAATAAAAACATACTTCATTGAACAACCACATCATACATGAGAATAAAAGAAAAACATTAGATTAAAACAACTACTACTACATAGGTGTCAATTATCGGCGGGTGGTGGAATTCCTAGGGCGATGTATGGATTGTATTTGTTGAGCACCCTAAGAATGTTGAAACAATCATGGAAATGGAAAGGAAGACCGCCGTGAGATACTTCCCACATCGCTAGAGTTCTGGGTTCCACTTCATGTTCGGCTTCACCGTTGAGCTTATTTTTGTGATTCTCCATTAGTAAAGCGATGAACTCCGATACATGACTACTAATTGAACTAAAACGATGCGAAAATCCGCCAGAATCACGCCCGTTAATGTTCCCTGTTTCAGCGGTGAACATTCTATAAACTTTCTCCCAGAAAGTCAACGTCGATTCAGCTACATTCCTACCGACAGCATCTTGTGTGTGAAAAACAAAGGCTCTACAAATAGCTAAATCCTCTTGTTGAGTGAATCTAACACCAAGAAATCTTGGAGGCATTTTTGTAGATGATTTGAGAGTGAAGAATGCGTAGAATGTGTGAATTTAGAGTTGAAATGAGGAGTATTTATAGAACTCAAAAATTATAGCCGTTAGATCACAAGAGTTTTCAGCCGTCCAGATTCAGCCGTTGGTGCTTTTATGAAACACACGTCGCGTTTAGCAAAAACGTTGGTGTTTGAAGTAACAACGGGCGCTGGAAAGACAAGCGCCAGCGTTGGTGCCAAGCTCGCCCGATCTTACATCAAGCGCGCGCTACATGTTCCATCTCACCCGATAAACCTACAAATTTGTTGGTTTGTACATCCATTTGTCATGATTGTTGGGTCCATAGTGGGAGTAAAATCAACAAACTTGAAGTTTGTTGAGTCCATATGAACTGCTCTAAGGTCACGGCGTATACCTATACCTAAAATAAGTCAATAAAAATTTGCTTAAAATCCCATTAGTAAATGGGAAAAATATCGTCTGGTCCTTTTTTAGGTGGTCCCAAGTCAGTTTGGTCCTTTCAGAAATCACCTTTTCCATTTGGTCCATAATTATTTAAAAATATTAAATGGACCAAAGTACCCTTCCGTGTTAATTCCTACTTATTTTTTGTAGCAGTTCATTTTGTCTGATGAACTCCGGAGTTCATTCTTTCAAATGAACACCTAATAAAACCAAACTAAATCACATATGAAAAACAGAGTTCATTCTGTAAAATGAACACAACACAAAAAATTCTACAAAAATTTTATTCTATGAACTTCATTACACTTCATTAAATTCTACAAAATTTTTGTTATTAAGAACAAAAGGTCAGAGTTCATTCTTTCAAATGAACTCCCGATAAAAACCTATATGAAAACAGAGTTCATTCTTTCGAATGAACACCTAATAAAACCTATATAAAAACAGAGTTCATTCTTTCAAATGAACACACACAAAAAAAAAGAGTTCATTATTTCAGATGAACTGCTGATGAAAGCCTATATAAAAACAAAGTTCATTCGAAAGAATGAACTCCTGATAAAAACCTATATGAAACCAGATTTCATTCGTCAAATGAACTCCTGGAAAATACCTATATAAACCAGAATTCATTCGTCAAATGAACTCCTGATAAAAACCTATATAAACCAGAGTTCATTCCTCAAAATGAACTGCATCATCATCTTCAACAACAACAGATTTGAGTTCATTCCCCGTCATCTTCAACAACAGCAGCAGTAATGAACTTCATCAAATCATCTTCTTCATCATCTCCAGCAGCAACAAACGCAAAAATCTTCATCTTCTTCATCATCTTCATCGACTTCAACAGCAGCAACAACATCAAATCTTCATTAACAACATCAACATCAAATCGTCTTCATCATCTTCGTTTCAATCTTCATCTTCTTTGATAACAGCAACAACAAAACAGAATTCATCTTCATCATAAAACAAAAGAAAAACAGAGTTCATCATCTTCATCTTCAACACGAGCATCAGCAGCAACAACATGAGTTGCTTGTGGATGCGCCATTGTTACAGCAGCAGGAAGAAATCAAAACAAATTAAAACACATAAAAAAAAAAAAAGGATTCAGATCTACTTTCACCTTCGAATCGCCATTGTTACACATCCAGATTTCATGGATTTTTTATCGTCTTCAACAACATCATAAATAACAACAACATCTTCGTCATCTTCTTTAACTTCAACACCATCATCTTCATCAAATAGAGAAAGAAAAACAAGAAGAGAAAGTAGATCTGAATCTAGAGAGGAGGGAGAAAAGAAATCTAAAAATGATTTCTTTTTTCCTAATAAATCCTATATATATTTTTCTGAAAGGGTATTCCTGTCACTCCCATATGAAAATTACATCATCCCGCATGGGTATTGTACATCCTAGGACCAAATGATAATTTCTAGGACCAAACAGAAAAATAAATTTTGAAAAATGACCAAACAGACAGTTGATTTGGTCAATAGGACCAAACTCTCTCTAATATATTATTTCTAGGACCTATTAGTATTTCCTACTTAATAAATCGATCGAAGAAAATAAATAATCGATTTAAGAGAGAGGATTAGATATAGATATTGTTAATCTTCAATGTTCTTATGGATAGAGCAAACGTGCGTGATAACGTCTTGTAATATAGAAAAAGAGGAGAAGAAGACACAAAGTAAAGGGAGAAAGAAGAAGAGTTCTCATTACATGTGTATCATAGACAAACATTAGAGCCTCTATTTATAGGGCTAGACACAAGGACATCCAATAATAAACGAGATTCACCCTAGATATTCTTAACATAATTACACGTTTATAACACTTTTCAAATAATAAGAAAACTTCAATCATCTTTACCTTGTCGTTTCAGACAGACTTTCCCTAGTTTTCTTCCCTATAAAGTATGAAACCTATTATAGAGGCTTCAAACATTTCGTTTTGAGGGCTCACAAGATGACAAAATCGGGTTATGAAATAGTAATCAACAAAACCCCATATCTAACTACTTTTTGTAATGGCAAAAATACCCTCCATGAATTATAAAATTAAATTTTTTATCTTCTCCTTCTCTTTTCATTCATAAATCATGATGAAGATGATGATCGTATACAAAAAACTAAATCTATTATCTTCTCCTTCTCTTTTCATTCATCAATCATGATGAAGATGATGATCATAAAAAAAAAAAACCTATTATTCTTCTTTCTCTCTTCTTCTTCTCCGTCGTGATGAAGATGACGATCATAAAAATAAAAAATTAAGAAAACCCATCACTTATTTTTGCAAATCCTATTCAATTTCAGTACTGTCTACGGTTGGGAAAATTCATATTTCCAAACCGTAGACAGTCTATGGTTGGGAAAATTCATACTTCCCAACCGTAGACAGTTCATTCTACGGTTGGGAAAATCATACTTCCAAATCGTAGACTGTCTACGGTTGGGAAAATTCATACTTCCCAACCGTAGACAGTTCATTCTACGGTTGGGAAAGTTCATATTTCCCCACCGTAGACTGTCTATGGTTGGGAAATATGAATTTTCCCAACCGTAGACAGTTCTGAAACTGTTTTTCCAAAAACCCAATTCGATCGATTCCGCTTATCCATGCATTGAAACCAATTAAATAAGATGAGTTTTTGATTTTTACCTTATTGAAGTCATTGCAGGTGGATTAAATGTTGTTAATCGATAATGAATTATTTTGAGAACTGACGATTAATCGAAGAAATAAGCGATGGATGTGATGGGGAAGAAGAAAATGGAAGAATTAAAGGAGAGGAATGAAAACAAATTAGTTTTAGGTTTCAATATTTAATAGGTTAGGGGTATTTTAGTATTTTTCTTATGAACTAAGTCCCCTTATCTTCATTGTAGGATATTTAAATCCCTAAGAGCCCTCAAAATTCTTTTCTTGGAGCCCTTATACTAGGTTTCTATAGTATTTAGGTCGACAGCTATTAGCTTAGAGCAACTGCAGTGGTGCGATCATATACCAAAGATCAAAGAGCAAAAAAATTTGAAAATTTGAGTTTAGTCCGTGTTGCAACGCAGTGGGAGAGACTAAAATTTGGTCAGGCGTAAGAGGAAGTTACGCCCCCATTGTCATCAGGCGTAACTTTGAGGTTACGCCTGAAATTTTTTTTTTTTTTTTTTTTTAGTGGGGCGTAAGTTTGAGCTACGCCCCATTCGAAAGCAACTTTAAGTTGCGCCCCATTTTTTTTTTTTTTTTTTTTTGTGAGGCGGAGTTTTTTGCGGCTACGCCTGTTCGGGCGTAACGCACCAATTGCGCCCGACTAAAGACCAGACTAAAGACTAAATATGGTCTGGGTTTTGGTTATAGTCTGGTCTTTGGTCTTTACTCCGTCTCCACTGCGTCTGTTTTTTACCAAAAAATTTGGTTATACTCCACGACTGTGGATGCTCTTAGAGCATCCACAATCATCGACCAAAACTAAAAATTTGGTCGAAAATAGAGACACTATCGAGTGGAGTATCGAGTAAATCCCAGATTAAAACTAAAAACCAAACCAAATTTGGTCTTTGGTTTAGTTATAGTCTGGCGTAATCTGCGTCTACGCCTGATTGGGGCGTAGCTGTAAGTTGCGTTTGTTAATGAGACGTAATTTTAATGTACGCCCGATTGAAACGTAACTTTAGACTCCGCCCGGTGGGACGTAATTAACATTTGCGCCTGATACCAAGCGGCACCATAATATTGCGCCTCATTCAAGCGTAGTCACAAGTTACGTCTGACCGGGCGTGATTTTAAAGTCCGCCTGTAGTCAGGCGCAATCACTAGTACCGCCTGTTGAATGCATGGGCGCAATTATAAGTTACGCTTGTTAATGCATGGGGCGCATTTGTGAGTACCGCCTGTTAATGCATGGGCGGAATTAACAGTTACGCCTGTTAATGTATGGGGCGCATTTCTGAATACCGCCTGTTAAGTTCAAGGTTAGGTGCTCCAAGTATTTGTACACACTTTGCGTCTTTGACACAGACAAGGCAGACAAGTTGAAGCAATCACTTCCTCCAGGTTAGTTTATGTTTTATGTAAACTTTCTTCTAACAAGGTCGAGTCGTACTTTTATATCTGGGAAAGTTTTACTGTTCAAGGTTAGGTGCTCCATCAAGCGTTATCACAACTTACGCCCCATCAGGCGGAGCCAATCAGTTGCGCCCATCAGGCGTTACCACAAGTTGCGCCCCATCAGGCGTTACCACAAGTTGCGCCCATCAAAGCGCGATCCCAAATTACGCCCCGGCGAAGCGTAGTTTCGAGTTGCGTCCCATTCAGGCGTATTTTGTAATTGCGCCCATTGCTAGTTCAGATTACGTTCCACACCAAACGCAAATTTAAACACCGCCAACATCGGGCGTAACTTAAAGTTGCGTCCAATCCAAACGCAATTTTAAACACCGCCCCATATCGACGAACCATTCTAACTCCGCTCCACCAAATTTACTCCTCCAACCTAGTGTCTCACCACGGACTAAAACCATATCTTTAACTTTTTTTTTGGTTTTTAGTCGATAGTTTTACTCGTCCCACTGCAGTTGCTCTTAGGAACATTTCCATGAAAACACTTTTGAACTCGTGAAATGGGTGTGGGACTTTTTGTTTTCGTATGGAATACGAACTAATTGACCACCTGTGACTGAGAAAATGAAGCTTTTCCATTGAATATTTTCCCATTTGCTCAAAGTCAAAACTATAGCAATATCAGTGATTGGACCTTTAGTTCTTTTCTTGCGGATACAAATAGAATCTCATTGGAGAGGTGAGAATCAGCTGATGGTGGACTTTTGTATCACGATGATATAAGAAGCAACCAATAGCACGGAAGTTGACTTTTTTTTTTTTTTGCTTATAAAATGAGAATACCAACGCCGTGGGAGCATATTTGCCGTATCAGGTGTCCTATCATCCGTACCGTTTGGGCCCTCGCTGATGCATAATCGAAACAGTGTTACCGATGAGATTGACTGAAGGGAAAAATATCGTTTGGTCCTTTTATAGGTGGGCCCATGTCTGTTTAGTCGCTTTAATTGACAAACGCCTTATCTTATTTAGTTTGGCCCATAATTATTTAAAAATATTTAAATAGACAAAAATACCCTTCCATGTTAATTTTTTTTTGTACGAGATTTTCCGTGCTAACAAAAGAGACTTCATTCCTAATGAAGTCCATACAAAATGACTTCATTCCCGGAATGAAGTCCATGAAAATGTCCATTCAAAAAGTCCATAAAAAAGCTAAAAAGCAGACTTCATTCCTGGAATGAAGTCCATACAAAAAGCTAAAAAAGCAGACTTCATTCCCGGGAATGAAGTCCATACAAAAAGCTAAAAAGCAGACTTCATTCCCGGGAATGAAGTCCATACAAAAAGCTAAAAAAGCACTTCATTCCAGGAATGAAGTCCATACAAAAAAGCTAAAAGCAGGACTTCATTCCCGGGAATGAAGTCCATACAAAAAGCTAAAAAAGCAGACTTCATTCCCAGGAATGAAGTCCATACAAAAAGCTAAAAAACGAGGACTTCATTCCTGGAATGAAGTCCATACAAAAAGTTAAAAAAGCAGAGACTTCATTCCCAAATGAAGTCCATACAAAAAGCTAAAAATGCAGACTTCATTCCCAGGAATGAAGTCCAAAAAGCTAAAAAGCATCCCAAATGAAGTCCATACAAACAAAGAAAACAATCATCTTCATCTTCAACAACATTATCAACATAATCTTTAACAAAGAAAGAAGAATTTGTTGTTAAATCGTCTTCATCGCCTCCAAAAACAAAGAACAACAGTTTGTTGTATCGGTTTGTTGTTCATTCTTTCAACAACAACGAGATGAATCTTCGACAAATGGATCTTCAACACGAGCATCAAACATCAAGAAAATCAATATCATCATCAAAATCAAGATATTCAACATAAAAAATCAAGATCTTCACAATGAACACGAGCAACAAACATCAAAAAAATCAAGATCTTCATCTTCTTCAACGAACAGCAGCAGGAGTTCATTTTTTCTTCGTCGTCTTCATCTTCATCTTCAAAACAGCAATGGGGAGAAAAAAAAAACCATAAAAATTTTGGATGAAATCTTCTCGAGGTCTTCACGAACAACAACAACAACAACAAAATCAACTCGCCTTCATTTTCATCTTCAAATCTTCTCTGAGGTCTTTATCGGTGGAGGAAAAGAAAACCCTAAAAGTCGTAGCAACGGGAGAAAGAGAAGAAACCGAGAGGAGAGAGAATGTGGATCTCGAGAAAAGAAAAGAAGATGTGAGAGAAAGTAAATCTGAATATGATTTTATCTCTCTTGATAATTGAATATATATACCTAGGGTGACGTCATGGATGATGTCATGGTCCCAAAAGGGTATTTCTGCCACTACAAGATGACATTTACATCATCCATGACATCGACCTGGGGACCAAACTATAATTTCTAGGACCAAACTATAATTTAATTGTCCAAAAAGGACCAAACAGACACATGACTGGGTCAATAGGACTAGACTCATCCTAATATAATGTTTCTAGGACCAATAGGTATTTCCTACATTGACTGAAATTAGCTGAGACCAACCGCTACCTGCTGAACATTTTGATATCCGGAAATATTGATAAAGCAAGCATTTTGTGCTGCATATATTCCTGGTTATTGACCAATTCCGCAGTTGTTAGAAAAACCATCCCTGCTCAACTCCATTAATATATTCACTTTTCGTATTGCAAACATTATACAAGGCTTTTCTTTGTCGGATAAATGCACTCGCCAACGACATCAAGCAACAGAAAGAAGAAAAATAAATAGAAAAGGAACAATGGACCGTATAGGCTAACTAGTGATTTAACCGAAGATGGTAACATGTTCCTTACCCTTTAGACAAAGATTATTCTAGGAATACAAAAGAATATGGCAAATCACAAAAGATGAGGGAATTCGAATAATCTGTTAACTAGACTAGACTCCCATGAGAGCTCTACAATGAGACTCCCAGTATTCCTTTGCTTGGCGAACTCTCTCTCCTCTTTCCGTTTGAAGCCGTTCGGTCCAGTAATCAGGACAACTGTAGAGAATAACCGAAATGATTTAAGGGTTTTGTTTCAAATGGAATCGGAACTGGAGTGCGGTAGTGGGTTCGCAGTAACAGCATATTATATGAAAGCGTACCTTCTGCTTAATAAAACATTCAATTCTTCTAAGTGCACGGCACCTTCGAATACTCCTTCCTGTAATCCCATTTCAGAATTTTGTATCAGATGAACATGCAGCTTCCCCATGTAACATTTAACCTTAATTCGACAGTAGCATGTAATGTGGCAGTAAGACAATTTTGGAACAGAAACATAATTTACCTCTCGGCACAGTGGGCATTTGGCTTTAGGATCCGCAGCCTTCAGTCCATCCACTATTGTAACTGACGAGGCAGAGCAAGCACACATGTAACAGAATATATGACTGCACGTAAGAGAAACCACATCGAATACAGTGTCCTGATACAATCATAGTTCAACTCTTTTGGTCAGTGTGTAATGGGTTTAATTACCAGTCTCAAATGAGCATCGGTAAAATCTTGATTCACTTGACAATCACTTATAAAAATGATGGGATCCTAATTTTCAACCATGGCAAAAACGTAAGGTGTCGTGCACACAATAGCATAAACAGTTCCATTTTGTTGAGACTATAAACCATTCAAAATGAATGGTGGGAACCTGAAAAAAGATCAATGAACTCACCAAGCATATGGAACACGTCAAGTCGATGTCAAGTTTGACAGAATCAAATAGGGAAAAGGAGAGCGACGGCTTCCCACCATCAAAAGTGACCAAACATTCTTCAAAAAATCCGGCTAGATCACTCATCTCTTTCTTGGTTTCCTTCAAGTTAATGTGAAAGGCTATTAGCTCACATAGCCATGGAGATTGAAGGATTTCCGTATGGGTACTCTGCGCTTGTGATTTAAATGCTTGCCCTTGCTTTGAGTAATGAATCTGAACAAATACAGCAAACAAGACAATAAGAAATCTTCACTTGAACAATTACATATTTTTAAGTCTAGAATCTTTACCTTGTCGTATTTTTTGAGAATTTTCCGTATGGCAATGGCATTGATCATTGCATAAGTAACCAATTCTTTGCCTTCTTCAACCATAGCAACATGATTCCCTTTCACAAGTTTTCTCTTAATCCATGTAAAATACTTTTTGAAACCCGAAGATAAATGAACTTGTAGCAGTTTCTGTGCACGCTTGTTGAAACAACCCACAATTGCAGACATCTCGTCGTGTAGAGACGGAAAGAATGTCCCATCACAAACTACAAAATCAAACCATTCATTACAAACCCCAATTAGATGTACTACATAATAATAACTCAATCAAAAAGAATGAGATCAAAGAACGTTGCTCTGGAAAAGTCTCCGAGACAGTCCGAGTTCACTATTGATCCCAACATCAAATAGGTGCAAATGATGTTTTTCCCATTAAGGTGATCAAGCAAATTGGAACATTGAGATCTCAAAAACATCTAACAAGTTAAAGTGTTTCCAAAATTATTCTCAAATACATACAAATCAATATACCATGACAATTATAATACACCCGCAGTTCCAGATATTGAATCAAAGGTATGTTTCAACATCATGAAATTCAGAAAAATTATTTACCAGAGCAGTGGTTAGGACAATGAGCAATTGATTGTTTGTCGTCATCATCAGTCTGAGATCGGAATCGTCTTCTTCTACATTTTTTGAATATCTTTTTATGCTTCTTGAATTGAACCCCGGGCAAATCTTTCTCCAGTTCTTTCATGTATTCTTGATATCTCTTACAAAACTTCATATCTGGTTTTCGTTTTTTTCTTTTTCTTGGAGAGATCAAATTCCAAATAGGATTGGGTTATTAAAGAAGAGTGTGATGATATATATAGTGGACCTCGAGAGTATAATAAAACAAATTTCCTCAGGTTTGATCCACTATTGATTTTGAGGATATCACGATTCTGCAAGCTAAAACGACGGACAGAGGTTGAATTGGACAAAATTTTATGTATTCTTCTTAAATGGATGTGGATATTTTACTAATTAGTTTTATTGTTTTAGGTATTGTCAAAAAAAGATTTGCTTCCCGTCCTTTTAATGCAATTCAGATGGATATCCATGGTTTTTTTTTTGTCATGCGGAGAGTGAGTTAGGGACACGGACGTCAATATGACACCTTTATTACTAATAATGAATAAAAATAAAAATGGAAATATTTTTAACCAATTATTTACGTACAAATAAGTGAAAGAAAGATATTAAACTATATGGGTTGGAGATAAAATTATTTTTTTCCTAATATTTAGGATTTTATACCTAGAGGATGTCTTAAAAATGATGCCACATATGAAACACATACAATTACCATTGGAAAAGCTCTTAGTAATAAAGGTGTGAAGACATCCTCTAACTGAATGTGTAAAACTAGAGGTTCACTTAGAGGATGTCTAACTTTTTTTTAGCCACGTCATCCTTAAATCAATGGGTTGGAGATGATTTTTTATAAATATTGATGTGTATCCTATGTGGATTAACACTTTTTCCTCCACACATATTCCATTGGAGAAACTCTAATTAGTTTTATTGTTTTAGGTATTATCAAAAAAAGATTTGCTTCCCGTCCTTTTTAATGCAATTCAGATGGATATCCATGGTTGTTTTTTGTCATGCGGAGGGTGAGTTAGGGACACGTAAGTCAATATGAAGCATACTTTGTTTCGACTTGTTCCAGGAAAAAACAAAAAAAAAAAAGTTCCCCATAAGGCTGAGTCCTAAGGTATTTTGATCTAACATCTAGGACAATCTCCTAAGTTCTATGATAGTGCTAATCTAACATATAGATGCTCTGAATGTAACAACAAAAAGTAGGCGCGCTGAATGGAAAAACGAAAAGTAGAATTAGATTGCGCTGAATGGAACAATGCAACCATCTCAGCCGTCAGACAAAAAATAAAACAATCTGCGTTGAACCATCCAGCGAAAAGTTGATTTTGGCTGCGCTGAACTATTCAACGAAACTATCTCGCTACTAGTTCACTTGCGAGATATATCTAGAGAGAAGTAGTGTTAAAAAATAGACATTGCTTTTTTTTTCTCTATTATGCAACCTTTTTTGGCTAATCTAGCAGCCAAATCTAGCTCATAGGACTTAGTCTAAGCATCCCTGGTTCATTAAAAGAATAAATAAATAAAATGGAGAACGCTCTGCAAAATAAAAGAATGCCTACACAGAGAGAGTTACGGGGACACGTCAAATCTATAAAAAAATATGGGTTACATCAATCTAAACAAAATAAAATGAGATTCTAAATCAATCTAAGTCCACAAAATAATTATTCTCATTTTAGAAATACTTGATTACCAATTAAATATAATTAATAATGATGAAAAAGATGATCAAGTTTTTCATGAATATTGCTTGGATTTGACTAAATGAGAATAAATTAGCGTCGATCACATCTAGTTTATTTTGATTTTCCAAACCAAAATGAATCATTTATGGTGTGCCCGAAAGTGTCCAATAACAATTAGTGTTCGTAAAGTGTCCAATGTTAATTTTTACAGGACACATGATGTGGCGTATGCATCACGCGTCAGGAAGTGTTGTAACCGTGTTGTGTGCCCGACACGGCATGACATCTTTCTAGGAGTGTCTGTGCAACATATCTTATATAATAGACGGTTAATCCCTACGTTTATGTGAAAGTGTTACTATCACTTTATTTTATCCTAACTTTAGGAATCCTATTATTCAGCTGTTGGAGGTGGGTATTGAGGTTGACTAAAAGACAAAAAGGGGTTATGAAGTAGTAATCTTCGTAACCATTTATCTAGTTATTTTTTGTAATGGACAATATGCCGGATTTAGTTAGTGTTAATGAACTTGATTAACATCACTAATAAAGATTAACGATTCAATTAGCTTAATAATTTTCTTCAAGTTAGTGTTTGAAAATCAAAATTGAAAAAAAAATGTTTTTAGAGGGAGAGGAAATAGAATAAGGAGTATTTTTTTGGAAAAATCTTTCGAAATGAATATTTCAAATAAGAGTTCTGTCAAAAAAAAAGATTTGCTTCCCGTCCTTTTAATTCAATTCAGATGAATATCCATGGGGTTTTTTTTGTCATGCGGAGAGTGAGTTAGGGACACGGACGTCAATATGAAGCATGCGTACGTCAATATGACACCTTTATTACTAATAATCAATGAAAAATAAAAATGGAAATATTTTTAACCAATTATATACCTACAAATAAGTGAAAGAAAGATATTAAACTATATGGGTAGGAGATAAAATTATTTTTTCCTAATATTTAGGATTTTATACCTAGAGGATGGAGTCCAATTTTGTGCACACTCCTGTAGAGAGTGTGCACAAAACAAATTGATCCTATTGGTTGGACTAAACAGATTGCTAACTACCTATTGCGATTTCAGAGAGGAATTAAAATTGATTGATTAGTTATCCACTGAATCACCGGTGCAACTGTAAACTTCAAAGCGGCGGGGCAGCAAATGTTGGTTAGTGATCTCTTCGCGAGGATGGAAGAAGTAGCAGCCATATATGAATTACAGAACTCGTATAGAATACTTAGTCATACAAATGTCCGAGGCAAATTTGAATACGCTTAACTAATTTTGTAACTCATAATTAGGTCCAGTGAATTAAATTAAATGAATACTTAAAAATAACCCTTCTTGTTCCTCAATATGAAATTAGTTTTGTAGGAGCAGAATCTCGCAACAGTTATGTCTCAGCGAAGTTTTAACTAAAAATGTGAAGATGTTTGCGAAGGCCGTCGCAGAAAGTTAGAAAAGTGATGTAGCGAGTGACATCGACCTAATCATGGGAAAAGTGTGAAGATTTTGCGAGATTGAAGTTAACTTGTGAAGAAAACCCTAGTAAGCTTGCGAAGATGACGCAGACTAGATCCGAAAATAAAGGTTGGCTTAGCTGTCATCCACTATGTAATATCCTATATAAAGGACCAAACAGATTTGAGAGAGAGAGATCTTCAGAGAGAGGTTGGAGAGAACAAATAGGAGAGAGAAAGTCTAGAGCTATTCTGATTTCTTTGTATTCTTATTATTCTTGTAAAATTCTCTAGAAAAATAAATAAACTTTGTTAATTGATCGTGAAATTGGATTGGATCATTGTGTAATCTTGTAGGGGTGTAGTTGTAGGAAATCCTGCAACTACAAGTTTAGGTAGTATATTCAATCAGTTGTCCAATGCGTTTTACATTAACTCATACAAAAGCATTCCATTAAACCCAGCTTAGTAAAATCGTCTCTATAATCTCTGTCGGTCTTTGTCATTTTATTAGCGACCCAATCCACCAAGTTCTTCGCACGTAGCAACATTAAAACCATGATCAAGCCAAGCTTGTGGGGAGAAAATCTGTGTATAACTAATTACCTTGTTTTCCCTTTGAAATCACTATATTTTAGGATAGGAAATATACTACTTGCCTTTTTTCTAATTTTAATTGAATAAAAATATACAATTTTATTATTTTTAATAAATAGTTGACGATTGGTTTAGATCAACCAATAGGATCAATTTATTATGTGCACACTCTTCAAAGGAGTGTGTACAAAATTGGACTCTAGAGGATGTCTTAAAAATGATGCCACATATGAAACACATACAATTACCATTGGAGAAGCTCTTAGTAATAAAGGTGTGAAGACATCCTCTAACTGAATGTGTAAAACTAGAGGTTCACTTAGAGGATGTCTAACTTTTTTTTTAGCCACGTCATCCTTAAATCAATGGGTTGGAGATGATTTTTTATAAATATTGATGTGTATCCTATGTGGATTAAGAGAGTCCAACTTTGTGCACCCGCGGGTGCACATTCCTCCTCCTCTCATTAGCCAGACACTTAACGGGATTTCAATCTTATATTTCTTTAAAAATCTTATTTAAAAAATAGAAAACAAAAACTACATTTTATCTCTCCCCTTTTCATCTTCCATTCTGTTTATATCGTCCGTGAAAACTCGAAGATCATAGAATTTGATCAAAACGGAAATTGTCAAAAAATAAAGGAAAAAACACTAAACTAACTAACAATTGAAATTTATACTCAAGTTAAGAAACAGTTGGATTGATCTTAACAAGCTTATGATTACGTGGCTGTTGGGTTAAAAGTTTATGTTTCGAAAGCTAAAATCAACCGATCTCTTTCCCTCACCTATTCCAAATTTATCATCTATAACAACCGTAATCTATTAAAACCTAAATTATAAACCTAACAGTGGCAATCGATCAAACTTCTATAATTAATAGCAATCAACAAATTTGTTTTATGCATCTCATCAAACAACTTCCTTATAGTTTCCAACTTGGCAAGTCCCCTATCTTTACCTGGCCATTAACATGGCGGTAATGGCCCCTTTCTGAAACTTCTTTTTGATTAAAAAAAAAAATCCATGGCAGTTCGTAAAATCCCATTTCTATACGAACAAGCATCAAACAGATTACGCGCATAATCAAGGGAATCACTACTCACATGCATTGATCCAAGTATCCAACCCATTTTGTATAAAATCTTAAGATTCCTATCCAAGTCTAATAATCTGGGAATTAACTTACAACCTAATCCAGTGCAAAACACAAACAAAATATAATTGGGTGAAAGACAAACATTTTGTTTATATACAAATGTAGCTTTAATGGGTTTGTTTGTTTACTGAAACTCTAAAAGCTCCAAGTATGGTGTTCCATATAAAATAGGAAGATAGTTAAAGAGATTTTGAGCATAATCAAGTTCAATCATATCGATGTTTCACCAAGCAGAGAGAAAAACACAAAGCAAAGAGAAAGAACAGTGTTAATGGATATTTGTGGTTTTGATGTACTTTTATTTTTTTCCTAAAAAAAATTAAAATTTGAAAAGTTAGATAACAATAATTCAACAAATAAGGAGAGGAGTAACGTGCACCCCGGTTAACTCGCGGGTGCACAAAGTCGGACTCGGATTAAGACTTTTTCCTCCACACATATTCCATTGGAGAAGCTCTAATTAGTTTTATTGTTTTAGGTATTATCAAAAGAAGATTTGCTTCCTGTCCTTTTTAATGCAATTCAGATGGATATCCATGGTTTTTTTTGTCATGCGGAGGGTGAGTTAGGGACACGTACGTCAATATGAAGCATACTTTCTTTCGACTTGTTCCAGGAAAAAAAAAAGTTCCCCATAAGGCTGAGTCCTACGGTATTTTGATCTAACATCTAGGACAATCTCCTAAGTTCTATGATAGTGCTAATCTAACATATAGATGCTCTGAATGGAACAACAAAAAGTAGGGCGCCGAATGGAAAAACGAAAAGTAGAATTAGATTGCACTTGAATGGAACAATGCAACCATCTCAACCGTCGGATAAAAATAAATCAATCTGCGCTGAACCATCCAACGAAAAGTTGATTTTGTCTGCGTTGAACCATTCAACGAAACTATCTCGCTACTAGTTCACTTGCGAGATATATCTAGAGAGAATTAGTGTTAAAAAAATAGACAATGCTTTTTTTTCTCTATTATGCAACCTTTTTTGGCTAATCTAGCAGCCAAATCTAGCCCATATGACTTAGTCTAAGCAGCCCTGGTTCATTAAAAGAATAAATAAATAAAATGGAGTACGCTCTGCAAAATAAAAGAATGCCTACACGGAGAGAGTTACGGGGACACGTCAAATCTAAAAAAAAAAAAATGGGTTACATCAATCTAAACAAAATAAAATGAGATTCTAAAACAATCTAACTCCACAAAATAATTATTCTCATTTTAGAAATACTTGATTACCAATTAAATATAATTAATAATGATGAAAAAGATGATCAAGTTTTTCATGAATATTGCTTGGATTTGAATAAATGATAATAAATTAGCGTCGGTCACATCTAGTTTATTTTGATTTTCCAAACCAAAATGAATCATTTATGGTGTGCCCGAAAGTGTCCAATAACAATTAGTGTTCGTAAAGTGTCCAATGTCAATTTTTACAGGACACATGATGTGGCGTATGCATCATGTGCCGGGAAGTGTTGTAACCGTGTTGTGTGCCCGACACGGCATGACATCTTTCTAGGAGTGTATGTGCAACGTATATTATATAATAGACGGTTAATCCCTCCGTTTATGTGAAAGTGTTACTATCACTTTATTTTAGCCTATTTTTAGGAATCCTATTATTCGGCTGTAGGAGGTGGGTATTGTGGCTGACTAAAAGACAAAAAGGGGTTATGAAGTAGTAATCTTCATAACCATTTATCTAATTATTTTTTGTAATGGAAAACATGCCCGATTTAGTTAGTGTTAATGAACTTGATTAACATCACTAATTAAGATTAACGATTCAATTAGCTTAATAATTTTCTTCAAGTCAGCGTTTGAAAATCAAAATTGAAAAAAAAATATTGAGGGAGAGGAAAAAGAATAAGGAGTATTTTTTGGAAAAATCTTTCAAAATGAATGTTTCAAATAAGAGTTCTGATGTAAGTGGTTCCTCATCTTCAAAACCCGATAACATATTAAATATTAATACCTATTTACAATGATCACACCTTGCTAGATTTTTTAGAAAATCTAGAATCTTTTACTCAAATTTGTTAAACTTATGAACATTATTATGATTTCGAAGGACCAATCCAAAAAGAAGAACATAAAGAAACAAATACTCAACATAGTGGAATAACCTCTAACTTAACTCTAATTTCAAGTTTCAAGCTTCTAATCACAAAAGTTTGAATTTTTCCTTTCCCCTAGATTTCCAGCCATCGGGCATATTACGGTTGGGAATCATTAACTCCTGACTGTGACTACCCGTTACGACCAGCTCATCATGAACTCCAAGCCGTAAATACAAACTTACGGCTGGAACAACAAAGCATCTCGGTTGTAAGTACTTATGTGCAGCCAGGTTTTTACCCACTTTGCGGTCGTAATATGATTAAGTGTTTAAGTGTTGTGATCTATGCAATGTATTTTCATTCAATGTTATGTTATAATTAAAATGTGTATGTTTTTTAGTTTCAATAAAACGTTTAAGTTTCCCAATAAAATCGAGAATTGAATCACTCGCCATGAATGAACAACCATTTTTGTCTATTGTATTTTATATTCGCTCATTTTATAAAACAAAAAAACAACGTAATTTGGAAATAATAAGTACATACAGCTAGGATAATAGAACATGAACCAGCCATAACAAGCTTACATATGGGTATTTAGACTTTCCTAGCCGTAAAACGAATTCCAAAAGGACTTGAGGCTGGGTTATACCAATTTCACTTGGGAAGTCCCAATTTTACATTTGAAATTTCCCCAGTGTAAGCTACATACGACTAGATTACATTAAGGTTAATCCTAGCCGTAATTGACCAAAGAAATTCATCGTCTGATTTTTCTTCCATTATATATATAGATAAATTAAAACACTAATTCAACCAAAATTAATATCCCATGGCTTAAAAAAAATAAAATCCATACAAATCTATAACCAAACACTCTAAAACAAAGTCTTACATATAAAAGCTGAAAATACTTAAACAAGTTTGTAACTCATTCATCCACTATGACCAACATTCTGTTGAACATCCTCAAAAGATGATGTTGAACTCTCGGGCGTCTTGTAACCTCTTGCAAATGGATCCTCGTAAAATCGATATAATCTTTTTAAGAATTGTCTAACTCATGAAGTCCGAGAAGCAATTTTCTTTGTTGTTCAACATTCAACCTCTTACCATCATCAATGGAACATGCCAGGTCCCTCACCAACCACTTAGCTCGGTCGGCCTATTTTCATATCAAATTCACAAACTTCAAATACTTGTATATATTTTGAAAAACTTATACAAAAAAATGATATAGTTAGTATATGTGCCATCATCATAAAACATCATACAATGGATTGTTCTTGGGGTCCTTTATTCTTTTCGTTTTCTCAGTTCTTAAAAATGGTACAAATATATAAGAAAAAAGAAACAACTCATTTTAACAAATGCAGTTACAACTGGGAAATACTATATGACCCAGCCGTTAAGCAAGTTCACGGCCATAAAGCACAATGCAACCAAACCATAGCAACAGTATACGATTATAAAAAAAAAGTTACGGTGGGAAAATTCCTAGTCGAAAACATCTGTAAAATGTCAAGCTTTCAACAAAACCATAAACACTTGCAGCTACGAAAGTCCCAACTGTAATAGGTAAACAATGGTTGGGATCTGGAATCTCATAACCATAGAAGTACATCGTGGATGGAAGTTCTTAACGGTCTAACCGCAATATTAGCTTACGGCTAGGTCGATAAGAACTTATAGCCATAATCATCTCACAAAATCAAATTTAAAAACCCAAACTTCATCAATCTAACCTAATTATCCAATCTAAGCTAAAATAAATTGTAGGTTTTTCGATTCTTATTTAGTAGGAGCCATTTGTGAAGGATTCGCTAGTGTTTGACATATTTATTCACCAAATCTCCATTAAATACATTAACAACTTGACATGTTTCGAATCGGGGTTCGATGAGGGTCGATCTTGTCACTCTTGATCTTGTTGTCATCTTGAGAATCAACGTTAGTTGTTTGGAGAATTAACATAATTTTATTTTGATACAATCGATAAAGAAGAGAGAAAAATAAGTTTTAGGTTAGGTTAGGTGTTTTTTTTTTTTTGAGAAAAATGGAGTAAATCTGATTTGAATTAGTTTTACGTTTTATGAGGAAGGGTAAATCTGACTTTTTAGGTAGATTAGCCCCCCCATATCCATTTTTTGTATACCCAAATTTTATGCGGCTCAAATCCTATTGGGTTGCATCCCAAATAGTATGATTCATTTTAGGCCAAAATGAAACCGTAATAATAAAACTTTTTATAAACGAGATAGGGTATAATCTTTTAAAACAATGGTTATCTTCATTATATATATACGATTATATCTCCTTTATTAGATTTACTTGTACGGTTATTTCATCTTCTTATTAGATTTACTTAATATTCATTACATACGATTATCTACATCTTCTTGATTAGGTTTTTTTTAAATATGAAATTTAAGCTACATTGAAAATCCAAACAAGTTTGTTTGCATAAGGGTTAGATAAGTAGTTATGATTACATAATGCTGATTGTGATTCTAAAATTAATTTCAATATCAAAGGAATCAAAAAACAAATCTGAAAATTTTGTGAAAGAGATTTTGAATCAATTTTCCAAAAATAATTTACTTCAAACCCGGTCCAATGATAATTACGATCGAAATAAAAGATTATGGTGAAGTGAAACTTATCTGTCGAGATGCTTTTTAGGATGAAGTATTCTCATCAATTTTTTTTTTGTTTTTTTGTTTTGGTATCCGATAACAAGTGTTTTCAAAGTTGATTTGGGCTTGGAAGCTGGAGTCTTGGTGTTTCACATCAACATTGTCATGGTGAAGTTATGATAGTGATCATTGTTAGATGTAGGAGTGGCGGAGCTGTGAAGAATGAAGACTCCGGATGAGAATTCAATACCCTGTTTCTTGTTATCGAAATCCCCATGTTTGATTTTAATGAGTAAAAAAATAGGAAATGGGTAGTGATGGTACTATTTAGTTGAAGACCGAAGAAACAGTCAACATATCGCGCAACTCAAGTGCAGGAAATGGCTTCTGTCCATTTATCACCTACTACTCAAGATATTATGCGTTGGTCTATTGTAAATAATGGTGAGTTTACACTAAGTCAATATATCGCGCTACATTACACTGCCTCTCTCCACCTCAAACTATTATGTATACATGTACAACCAGATTTTTTCCTACTTTGCAGCCGTAATATGATTAAGTGTTTTAAGTGTTGTGACCTATGCAATGTATTTTCATTCAATGTTATGCTATTATTAAATTGTGTATATTTTTTAGTTTCAATAAAACGTTTAAGTTTCCCAATTAAATCGAGAATTGAATCACTCATTATGACTGAACAACCATTTTTTTTCTATTGTGTTTTATATTCGCTCATTTTATAAAAGAAAAAACAACGTAATTTGGAAATTTATAAGTACATACATCTAGGATAATAGAACATGAACCAGCCGTAACAAGCTTACATATGGGTCTTTAGACTTTCCCAGCCGTAAAACGAATAAACAAGTCCATAACTCATTCATCCATTATGACCAACATTCTGTTGAACATCCTCAGAAGATGATGTAGAACTCTCAGGCGTCTTGTAACCTCTTGCAAATGGATCCTCGTAAAAATCGATATAATCTTTTTAAGAATTGCCTAACTCATGAAGTCTGAGAAGCAATTTTCTTTGTTGTTCAACATTCAACATCTTACCATCATCCATGGAACATTCCAGGTCCCTCACCAACCACTTAGCTCGGTCGGCATATTTTCATATTAAATTCACAAACTTCAAATACTTGTATATAATTTGAAAAACTTATACAAAAATAAATGATATAGTTAGTATATGTGTCATCATCATAGAAACATCATAAGATGGATTGTTCTTGGGGTCCTTTATTCTTTTCATTTTCCTAGTTCTTAAAAATGGTACAAATATACGAGAAAAAAGAAACAATTCATTTTCACAAATGCAGTTACGGCTGGGAAATACTATATGACCCAGCCATTAAGCAAGTTCACGGCCAGGAAACACAATGCGACCCAACCATAACAAATGTATACGATTATAAAACAAAATTTATAGTGGGAAAATTCCTAGATCAAAATATCTGTAAAATGTCAAGCTTTCAACAAAACTAGAAACACTTGCAGCTACGAAAGTCCCAACTGTAATAGGTAAACATCGTTTGGGATCTGGAATCTCCTAACCATAGAAGTACATCGCGGATAGAAGTTATTAACGTCCCAACCGCAATATTAGCTTACGGCTAGGTCGATAAGAATTTATAGCCATAATTGTCTCACAAAATCAAATTTAAAATCCCCAACTTCATCAATCTAACCTAATTATCTAATCCAAAGCTAAAATAAATTCTGGGTTTTTAAATTCTTATCTAGTAGGAGCCATTTGTGGAGGATTCACTAGTGTTTAAACATATGTATTCACCAAATCTCCATTAAATACATTAACAACTTGACATTTTTCAGAATCAGGGTTCAATAGGCATGATCTTGTCACTCTTGATCTTGTTGTCATCTTGAGAATCAACGTTAGTTGTTTGGAGAATTAACATAATTTTTTTGTATAAAATCGATAAAGAGGAGAGAAAAAAAGTTTTAGGTTAGGTTAGGTGTTGTTTTTTGAGAAAAAAAAGAGAAAAATGGAGTAAATCTGATTTGAATTAGTTTTACAGTTTACGAGGAAGGGTAAATCTAACTTTATAGTTAGATTAGGCCCCCTATCCATTATATACGGTTATATCTTCTTTATTAGATTTCCTTATACGGTTATTTCATATTCTTTATTAGATTTCCTTAATATTCATTACATGCGATTATCTACATATTCTTTATTAGATTTTTTTAAATATGAAATTTAAGCTACATTTGAAATCCAAACAAGTTTGTTTGCATAAGGGTTAGATAAGTAGTTAATATTACATAATGTTGATTGTGATTCTAAAATTAATTCGAATATCAAAGGAATCAAAAAACAAATCTGAAAGTGAAAGAGATTTTGAATCAATTCTCCAAAAATAATTTATTTCAAAACCGGTTAAACGATAATTACGATCGAAATAAAAGATTATGGTGGCGTGAAACTTATCTTTCGAGTTGCTTTTTAGGATGAAGTATTCTCATCAATTTGTTTTTTGTTTTTTGGTATCCGGTAACAAGTGTTTTTAAAGTTGATTTGGGCTTGGAAGCTGGAGTCTTGGTATTTCACATCAACATTGTCATGATGAAGTTATGATGGTGATCATTGTTATATGTAGGAGTGGCGGAGTCGTGAAGAATGAAGACTCCTGGATGAGAAGTGAATACCCCGCTTCTTGTTATCGAAATCCCCATGATTGATGTTAATGAGTAAAAAGAGGAAATGGGTAGTGATGGTGCTATTTATTTGAAGACCAGAGAAAAGTCAACATATTGCGCAAATCAAGTGCGAGGCAATTGCTTCTATATATATGCTTTGTCTCTTATAAATAATGATGAGTTTAGACTAAAGTCAATATATCGCGCTATATTACACTCGTCTCTCTTCACCTCCAACTACTATGTATACTATGGTTGAGTATCTGGCATTTAGAGGTCCCTTATAAATGTCATTTGTTTAATGGAAGTTAGCTCATCAAATTCTTCCAGTTCTTCATCGTCCGGCTCAAGACTTGCACCTTTAGCATACTTCTTGTTACTTTTATGATTCCCGGAGGAGACAACTTCTCATCTTCTTTTGCAATTCCCTTTTGCAAATTTTGCCATATTGTCTCATTTTTCCCTACTTATTCTTCCATGATTACTTCTTAGCACTCTGTTAATGTATGGTTGCAAGGATGGAGTGATTCGGACAACACTTTTTTAACTTCCGTGATCGCTTAAAATCAATCTTGTAGTGGTAATTATGTGGTATATTTGGAAGACTCGCCGTATTTTAGTTTTTAATCGCATGCTCCAATCCCTCCAATCTAATATTCACAAAATTAAGGAGTTAAAATTATGTAAAATTAGTTGGCAAGTTACTTCTCTTGTTCGAGACCACTCTTGTAGTTCCGACTATTATTCCGGCGAGTTCGACATCAACCCCATCATACTCAAATTTTGGCTACATCTAATAATCATATTGCTTCCATATGAATGTTGATGCTTCCATTTTATCTAACTCTCACAGTGAAGGTTATGCTTTTGTTCTTACTACTCCATTTGACTCTTTTGTGACAGCTTTAGCATCACCACTATGGAAAGGAATGTAATACATGGAAAATGATGGCTTTGCACCAGGCTCTGCAATGGTTATCTTCTACTCGGTTATCTGGTGTCCTTATCAGGTTTGATTGTAAAAAGCTAGTTGATGTTTTGTATGGGTTTGTAAATAGCGTGTCATGGATTGACAGGTCTAAACTATTATAAATTGTGTTATATATGATGCTGCAAAAAATAATGGAAGTAAAATATAACGATGTTGTTTCTGTGTTTGCCTGGCCTTTTTGTAGACAGCTTGGAATTATAATGACAAGTTATGCTTTGGAATTTTCCAAGTTTTCTTCAAGGCTGCTAATAGGGGGTACCAATTTATTCGGGGGTGTACCAATCCCTTACCAATACTCTTCCCTCTGTTCTAATTTACTTGACGTTTTAGGGTTTATTTTTTATTCCAAAATAGATGAGAGTTTTAATATTTTCCCCAAAATTCTCTATGAGTTACCCTTACTTTGGAATCACACCAGGGCATAAATTCTCATCGTAATCAACACATAAACCATTAAGCCAATTTTAAAATATTTCCCATGGAAAATATCAGTGATTGGACCTTTAGTTCTCTTTTTTTTTCGGGATACAAAAAGAATCTTATACTCCGTATATCATTGGAGAGGTGAGAATCAACTGACGTTGGACTTTTGTATCACGATGAAATAAGAAGCAACCAATTCTAGAGGTGTAAATTGGGATGGCCCAACAAGTTTATGGCACAACACATGACCAACCCAGCACGGGCACATCACGTTAGTTTAATGTGATGTGATGTGCCAGACAAATAGGCACATCAGCACAACACAGCACGCAGCACGTGTTAGCACGCGTCACAGCACAACACGACACGCGAAGAAAGCACGCCACGTCATGCGTAAAATACTACACAATTCATCACATTTGATGCATATTTCACGAAAGAATCATTTTTTTAGCCAATTTTTTACGTTTTATTTTCGTTATGCTAATTTATCTCTATAAGAATACATGTACTAACTAAAATATCTCAAAAATATTTATTTTGGAAAACATCAAATAAGTGTGCTAGCACAGCGCATCATGGCACAACACGTTTATTTTTCTGGCACAGCACAGCATGACACGTCATTTGGAACAACACATCACATATGAATCTCTGGCAAGCCCAGCACAGCAAGCAGCACGCTAAGCACGTGACTTCATGGTCTGGGCTGTGTCGGCCGTTTACACCTCTAACCAATTCCACGAAGTTGACTTTTACATCGTGATAAAAATTAGAATCAACCAATGTTGTGGTTGTGCGAGCATGGTTCGCCATATCGAATATCGGTGTCTTATCGGGTTTTCGCATCAAGTGATACGGCACCTTATCGTGAGACGACAAACCTTTTATACTGCACGTATTCCCACAGTTATAAGAAAAATCATCCCTGCTCAAAGATACTCACTTATTGTGAACATTATACAAGGATTTTCTTTGTCGGATAAATGCACTGTCCAACAACATCAAGCAACAGAAAGAAGAAAAATAAATAGACAAGGAACAATGGACGATATAGGCTGACTAGTGATTTTAGCCTAAGTTGGTAACATGTTATTTACCCTTTAGACAAAGATTATTCAAGGAATACAAAAGAATATGGCAAATTACAAAAAAAGGAGTTCGAATATTCTATTAACGAGTTCATTTGCTTGACGAACTCTCTCTCTCTCTTTCCGTTTGAAGCCGTTCGGTCTAGGAATCAGGGATAGTTGTAGGGACAAATCGAAATGATTTAAAGGTTTTGACTATTTTGTGATAGCTTCACATCACCACTATAGTTGAGGAATATAGGAAATGATAGCTTTGCACTAGGCTCTGCACCGGTTATGTTTTACTCGTTATCCGGTGTCCTTATCTCATTCAAAAAGCTAGTTGATGCTTGGTATCGGTCAATTAATAGCGTGTCGAGGATTGAAAGGTTTTTGTTGTTAACTTGATGTAGTCACTGTTACATAGTATTTCTATTATTTAGGGTTAAGTATGCGGGTCAAGTGCATAATAAAGCAAAGGACATACTTGCTAAGTCTGCTAGGTCTTATGTTTTCGTTGTGCAATGGTGGTACACTCCACCTGATATAATCAAGTACTTGTTTCGGAGGTCCCTGTATCTGTTTTAATGAAAATCTTCGTTAGTTTTTTTTTTTTTAAGTAAGAGGAGATTAAAAAAACGAATAAGAAGTAGGGGGACCGGCAAAGGTATTTTGATGTTCAGGTGTTTTTGTGATCCGGGGCTTGTAATGTCTCCACCTTTTTTGGCTTCTAATAATTATATTAGTAATTACCAGACTGTTGAACTGTTCTTCCTTATTTTTAGTTGACCTTTCAGTCAAGCACTCTTAACTAAGCCCATATATTTCTCTGGAAGTGATAGGATGACCGAATAAATACCCCGATTATTGGGCTACAGATCCCCTGTGACCAAAGTATGCATGTCCCATATACCTACCAATGACTAAGAGACACGTGTTGATGTTAAAAGTTAAATCTTAACTTCATTATATATTATGAAATTTCGGAAAATAAAACCCTTTAAAAAAATCGAAAGACTACTCCGTGATCATGTGTAACGTGATGACCATGGGATTAGATGATCAAGCAAACCCACTAAATTATCAAAGATGTTCTCTATTTCGAATGTTTGGTTTATTCTTTAATTCAATTCAGGTAAAAACTAATCAACTTAGAAAATCTTATGATGTCTTGTTTTTAAGTCTGATTTCAGATGTGTTGGTTGCCTCATTTGTGATAATTTTACAAATCAATGATCTGATTTTTTTTCTGGTCAAGATGAAAAACTCTTATCAAAATAATAAACTAACAGAACTATATCGAAGTTTTTAATCCCCTTGTAATAAAAATCAAAATAACCGATTTTCAGGCAGTTTGTTTCAAATCAATGGCAAGGTTTCTAAATATCAAGCTAGCTTCCATGAGTTTTTCTGGATCGTAAAGTATTAAGACTTGATTCTTTTAACTTTTATGAGATTAAATTTTGGACAAATAATACCTATTATCTCTTACGTTTAATTAAATCATAATTAAGTTAAAGTTTAATTTTTAGTATCAACCGGTGTCCCTTTATCATTGGTTGGGACAGAGGGACAGGGAAGTTTTGGTCACAGAGGATCTGGACCGCAATTATTGTCCCGTGTTTAATAAGAATATGACTCGTATTTTCCCATTACCAATCCAAGTGTTAGAAAATTAGGATTTCTTCCGTTCATTTTTCTAACATGGCGTTTTGGGGTCGAGAATTTCGGTAAGTGTAGCAGCGCACTGTATTAATCTCACATGTCTCTTTATAGCCTGGCTAAATTGGAGCCTATGGTGATTAATTGGGGCCTATGGATTTTTTCATCCACGCCATAGAGAATGATAAGGGGTGTTTAAGTTTGATGAAACTACCATTTTACCCTCTATGAAATTTTAATACTACCAATTTATCCTCATTAAATCCTAATAACAAAAAAAAAAAAAAAAAAAATCAAATCAAAATCACTTCCATTTACATTTCCATCAAAAATAAGAATTCAAAATCAACAAAAACATTGTTGATAATCACCAAATTCACTAAAATAGGTAATTTTTCGTTTTAGCTCGAATAAGGTACTTTTTTATTAACCCAATCCCCTAGAGTAGGTTTCAATAACATGTAATCACTCAAACAATCCAATTTTTTTAAATCAAAGTTTTTTGGGTTTATAACAATCGGTCTACGTCAATGCACTTGTAGAAACGGTTGTTGTTTATGCCCACAAACCGATTGTATGGATGGCATTCTGGTCGGATGAAATTGAACCAGAATCGGTCTACGTTAATGCCCACATAGCCCGATTCTGGTATGGAATAGATAATTGTTTTCCTGTGTTTTTTTTTTTTAGAATCGGTTTACACGATACATATATAAAAACCGATTCCTGCAATGTTAGGAATCGGTTTTTATATATGTATCGTGTAAACCGATTCTGGTTAACCAAAATTTTGTTTAGTTAATACTCGATCATAAAATGAGTATGAAATCATACTCGATTTCATTTCGATTAAAAATGAAAATGAAAATGAAAATAGTTCTATATGCTTTTACCCAATTTGAAAATGAGTATAACTTTATACTCGAATTGAAAACGAGTATAATTTTATACTCGAATTGAAAACGAGTACAACTTATTAAACGATTTGAAACTGAGTATGAAGTCATACTCATTCTTAACTCGGGTATAAAATGAATTTTAATTTTATTTGATGTTTAAAAACACAATTCACAGATAAAAAAGAAAACATTTACCCACAATCGGTTTATGTTCATGCCCATATAAACTGATTCTGGATAATCGGTTGATTTTCATGTCCATATAAACCGATTTTGGGTAGAAGCAAGTTTCAGAAAATCTTTGTATGTTTTTGAGGTTACAATCGGTTGATACCAATGGCAACATATACCGATTCTGAGTTGGTGTTCTTCAAAAAATTTCAAATTGTCAAATTTTTTTCATGTTCGGATGATTCATTAACACAAGTTAATTTCACATCTAACATGATATTTTACCACTAATCACCCGAATTAACACTAATTAATCAGGGGTAAATTAGTCATTAAAAAATAGCTGGTTAAGGGGCTTTTCATTTTACTTCAAAATATCTCTTTTTTGTCACGTAGTGATAGGCCCAAATTAATCCTTATAGGCCCCAATTTAGCCGGCCTTTATAGGAGCACGTCATCTTCCCCTCCTGCTCCCTTTCTAGTCTCACTCCTGGTGCTTTTTTTGAAGTTGCAGACCCCCAAATCACTCCCCCAGTAGGTGGCTTCACTTTGGACCTCAGATTTTAGGCGCGTGGGGCCGAGGAAAAAAAGAGGGTGGGCATTTGGGTTTGTTTGTGAGGGTAGGGGAAAAGTGGGGGATAACTCTAGGGCACAAAACATTTTCGGTTTTTTTCCAATGCAAAGGTTATGATTTTTCTTTTTCTTTTTTTCTAATACGCGAAAGCCGGATCCAGGTCCTTACCCGAACCCAGCCAGCTGGACTGACCTCACTGTCAGACCCAATACCGCTCTACCACAAACCTTTACGGCGTCGGGATTGAACCGCTTACTTCCTCCTTATGATTATTTTAACCTTTCTCATTTTGGGGTACTTATCCAAACGGGCTACTCGATTATTATTAGCTGCGATGCTGCAGAAAAACTATGGAAGTAAAATATACGATGTTGCTTCAGTGTTTGGCTAGCCTTTTTGTAGACAACTTGGGACTATAATGACAAGTTATGCTTGGACTTTTCCAAGTTTTTTTCTCTATAAAAGTGTATTTACCTTGACAGGTATTTTCTACGAAGATACTTGCGAACTTTTGAAATGGGTGGTGGACTTTTTGTTTTTGTCCGGAGTACATGAAATACGAACCCATTGGCCACCTGTTACTGAGAAAATGAAGTTTTTCCATTAAAAGCATATTTTCTCAAAGAACTATGATTTTAGGCATACAGAAATCTTTTAGGGCATAACAAGTAAAGACAAAAAAGGAGTGTAAATAGCAAAATCAGAAGCCCCTTAGCCAAATATTTTTGGTAATGGCAAATCTGCCCTTTTAGGATTAGTGTTAATACTAATGATTAGTTAAAATAATTCTGATTAGTGATTAATGATTAGTTTTAGGATTAATAAAAAAAATTGAGTAAGAAAAAAAAAGTTAGGTTTTTTTAGAAGGAGAAGGGGAAAGTGAGAAATTTAGTTACCCTTGAATTGTAGTCATTTAGGCTGTTCGCGGGATTAATAAATAATTCTTATGTTTAATCTCACTTTTGTAGGTTAAAATCATCAAAAATCTGTGTTTTTTCACTAAGGTTCTAAGTGATCTGGATGAACAGTTCGGCTAGCTGAAAGTGTTTATTATGAGCCGAACCTACCTTGTAGACCAGAGTTCGGCTTGGTTCGAATTGTCCTAACAAGCCGAACCCTACACTGAACTGTCTGGAAGAAAAAATGTTTAGGGTTCGGCTTATATTTAGAAATTCGTAAGCGCCGAACCTGTTGGAAACACGTTGTTCGGCAATTTGAATAAGTAGAATATAAGCCTAACTCGATCATGTACATTTTACGGGTTAATAATTTTGTATTGGGTTCGGCACATATTGTGAATATCGTAATAGCCGAACCTCGTAAATGTGCTAGGTTCGGCACATATTATGATTATCGAATACGCGAACCCCGTGCATCTCTTTACGTGACTAGGTTCGGCTTGAAATTTCATGAAATTTCAAGCCGAACTGCTCATATACACTTACAGAAGCTTTTGTGAAGAACAGTTCGGCTAAAAACGCAACTCAATTTTGAGCCGAACCCAACACCGTAACTTAGTCATTTAATCGATGAAAAACAACAAATAGGAGATTGGGTTTGTAAAACTTACTTTCTTATCCTCGTTTCCAGAGTTGGAGATGCAGTTGGTTCAATTTGGTTCAATTGGTGGTTGATTTTCGGTTTTCTACACCTTCATCTTCAATTGGTTCTTCTTCTTCAATTGATGGATTAGAAGACGATTTGGTTTGCCTAGTCTCTGCTTTTCTTTGTACGAGTCATTATGTAATTCAGTTTAATCGACACTCAAATTTTTACGAATCGACAATTAATCACGGTGATGAATTTTTTTTTTCGCGGGAGGGGAAGAGTTCGGCTAGAGGAGGAAGAAGAAGAGATGTTAAGGAAGCTGATTTTGATTTTTTAGAAAACTGATTTTAGATTTTTGTATTAAGGGTATATAGGTAATTGAGCTACCCATAGGTTACCCCTTATAAGGTCACTCAAGATGTGAATATCATTTTGTATGCCCTGAAAGTTTTTTGTATGCCTAAAATCATAGTTCTTCTCAAAATTATGGCAGTATCAGTGATTGGGCCTTTAGTTCTGTTTTTGGGATATAAAGAGAATATTATACTATCATTGGAGAGGTGAGAATCAGTACTGATTTGGACTTTGGCATCCCAATGTATTAAGAAGCAGCCAATAGCAAAGAAGTTGACTTTTACATCGTGATAAAATGAGAATCAACTAATGCTGTGGGAGCATGGTTCGCCACATATCAGGTATTGGTGTCCTATCAGGTGATAGGACACCTTATCAGCAGAGACAGCAAACCATGGGAGTTGACCTTTTGTACTGCACGTATTCATGGTTTTAGGTTCAATTCCGTAGTTATAAGAAAAACATCCCTGCTCCATTCCATTAAGATACTCAGGACAGCTATATGGAATAACCGAAATGATTTAAAGATTTTGTTTCGATTGGAATTAGAACTGGAGTGCTGTAGTGGGTTTGCAGTAAACGATATATATATATATCCGAAGCGTACCTTCTACTTAGAGCAAGTCTTATGGTGGAAGAATTCCAATTCCATGCCACCTCATCATTTGGAATTGTTCATGTAAGCTCAAGTCTTATGGAGGAAACATAAAAACACTAAAAAAAATAGTGTTTGACTTAATCAATGATATTTGACTAGAATATATTTACATGGTTAAATTAAAAGTGGTTTTCTGTTTTAACTTATGCTAAAAGACAAAAAATGTTATTCTGATTAGAGATTTTTAGCGTTATTCAGAATAGCGTTTTTCGTTTTTTAGCGCGCAATTAAGAATAGCGTTTATTTTGATTCCATACACCGTTCCACAAGACCATGGAACATGGCTTGGAAAAAGTGCGGATAGCACCAACTTGGAATCCATTAGATTTGACATTTCACAATTTTTCCAAGCTTGGAATAGGTTGGATTCCACCATAAAACTTGCTCTTAATAGGATATTAAGTTTTTCCAAGTGCACATCACCTTCGAATACTTCTTCCTGTAGTCGCATTTCAAAATTTTGTCTCATATAAACATGAGGCAATAGGACAAAACATAATGAAAATTTATGATAACGGTCCACGAGTTATAACCCCAAAGGTATCACTATCCATCCACAAAAAACCCATCAAAACAAAAGTAACACAAAAACTCCAAAGAATTTGATGAAACCAATTTTGAAATTTGGGTTTTTTTTTACCAAATTTAAAAAATTTGGGGTTCTTGTATCAATTTTGTTTAAGATGGAGTTTTAATGGATCCCAACATTTAAACGGGGTTTTTGTACTACGGTTTGGACCGTTTGGTCACCTTGGATTTTTATGACTAGTTCTGTTATGATAATGAATTCCTTTGGTTTTTTGGGTCATATTTAGTAATTTGGCGAGCGGCGAAAATATGGATCGGAAATCTTTATTTAAATAATATTAGTATGGTAATAATCTTGGATTTGAGTTTTGATCATAATTATAAATTTAAATCCACTGTAGGTCATCATGAGATTTTAGTGACACTGTCGGTCATCATGAGATTTTCAAATCCACCACGACAATTTAGATCACAATTATAAATTTCGTTTGCTCAACAGACCGTTTTTGTGTTTGTATCATCACAAGGCAATTTTCATGGGACATAATTTGATGTCTAGGGACGCATTCTACCATGTCGGCACTGAGCAGTCTTTAAAATGGCTAGCCACCGACAAAAACACACCTGACTTGTAGTTGTAGCCTATGGGTGAGTCACCAACAACAATGTTGATATGGCCGAGTTGGTCTAAGGCGCCAGCTTAAGGCGCTGGTCCGAAAGGGCGTGGGTTCAAATCCCACTGTCAACAGTTAATTTTTTGTATGGAAGCAACGTAAACCCAAAAGGGTCGAAATCCGAAAGGCTCTTTTCTTTTTTGTTTTTGCAACTAATTGCATTAATCTTAACTTAACCCATCAAAGGGGGAACAAGAACAAATCATCCTAGATCATCTATAAATGAGCATTGTGCTCCAGTGGTTTAAGAGAAAGGGGTGCGAATCTAAAAATATGATACAGTGGTGGCACTTTAATTTGTAAAAGTTACTTACTGCCTTAACTAACAGTTTGAGGCCGCAGTGTTGTCTCCTTGTATCCTCAGTAATTGCAGCTTGGTTGCTGCAACTGACAGACGCTGTCTTTCTCTCTTCTCACGTTGGCACTCACCACACCATGCAGAAAAATCCTTCTGGTACTTTTTTAGCTCCCTAAAAGCCGAACTTCTGCACCAAAGGAGTAAGTTAATCCTATGCCCTGATCTAGTAGCCCTTGCACCATACCTATGCCGACCACTATGAAGCACCGCTTGTCCAATAACATGGGAATAATCAAAGGATTCCTCAGGCTGATATTCGGTATTTACATGCTTGTCACAGCGGATTCCTCGAAAGTACAAGTCGCCACCGGAATATTGCTTACCCAAGCACACATTCAAAGTGACTTCACAGTCATCCACGTGAAAGCCCAGGTCGAGATCCCTGTCTTTTCCATATTCAACAACAAAACCATGATGAGAATCCAGAGTAGACCCGCCAACTTCATGAAAGAACACTTTAGATATGGGACGTACGAAGTCATCCATAAGCTTGTCAAGCATGGTTTCAAACCCAAAATCATCAAGAACAGCACCATATTTATTCATCAAATTCGGACGCATGATTCTGAAATTAGATTCAGTCACCCACTTTTCAAAATTATCCACCTCAGATAGCAACATGTCACAGAATTCCCTACGGAGCATCTTGAACGTATACACTCCTGGTGAGGGCTCAGATATTATACTTCTTAAACTCTCTTCTGTATTTTTATTGATTGCTTCAACAAATGCTGGAACAAAAAAGGATTCAGGGTTCATTGCGTACAGCTCTCTATGCAATGGCTGATAGCTTGCTATTATTTTTTGCCTGTATTCTCTGTGACTCTGGACTCTGATGCGTTCTCCTTGAGGCGAATAATAACGAGCCAGAATTTCCTTCATGTAGTCAACCTTAAGTTGTCGGGTGACGCTGAGCATACTAGGGGGTAAGTAACGCTCCAGGGAAGTGAAGATACAGGGATTGAATTCCAGACCGAGATCTTCATAGTTTTCAGGGTTGTGATTAGTGTTCGGATTTAACCTAAGCCTTTGATGAGACTGAGACTGAGGAGATGGAGAAGAAGGAGAGGATACCATCATGGATGTACCATTACTACCGTTAATCTGCATCGACGATTGTTCACTTCTTCTTCGTTCTACAGATATTGAACCCTAACCTAACCACACCACAACCACCGAAGGAGGAGAAGAAGGAGCTAATTTACCTGGTTTAATTGGGGGCCAGACCTTTTAATTGGGGGCCATGATATTTTATTTCCACCCCAATTTTTTGAGGGGCGTATTAATCCGATGTTGAAAAGACTGTTTTACCCTTTACTATTTTTTTTTTATCACTTAACGACCCTATTTAACGACCCTAATTAACGACGCTTCTAAGAAAATAACGACTTTAAGGGTCGTCATTCACATAATAAAAATAATAACGACCCTTTCAAAGGGTCGTCAGGGAATTGATCTTTATATGACGACTCCAAACTGTCGTATATTTCCGCCATTAATGACTCTTCGAAGAAGATAACGACTCTTTTATAAGAATAACGACTGTTTAGAGTCGTCACTAAAACTGTCGAAACATTAACGACTGTTTACAACAGTCATATAACGACTCTTTTATAAAAATAACGACTGTTCAGAATCGTCACCGAAACAGTCTAAACATTAACGACTGTTTAGAGTCGTCAATAAACTACTTCAATACCATGACGATTTTTCATACGGATCTGGGCAAAAAAAAAAAAAAAATTATCCATGATCTCAGCGATTTTTCATACACATGGATAGTTAAAAATTTTAAAAAAAGTTAAAACTCTAATTAAGTAAGATTATCACTAATTATTTAAGATTAATACTAATCACTCAAGGCTATTTTAGGCATTTAGAAAGAATTTTTATAAGGGGTAACCCAAATTAGGTTTGGGTGACCTTTTTTGTCCTCTAGTGCTTGGCCCCCAATTAAAATGTCTGGCCCCCAATCAAACCAGGCTAATTTATCGCTTTAAAACCTTGGATTTTCTTTTAGAAGTTTATTTTAAGCTCAATCTTTAGCAATATAAAGATCTCCATTTAATACGGTTGTAGCTTGTAGGATAATATACCCTTTTAAGAGATATTTTTCCTTAAAAAGATATTTATTTAGTTTTAAATTTGGTAAAACAACAGCTAGGCGCTCGCCTAGGCGCACAAGGCGCGTCTAGCTAACGAAACGCCCCAAGGCGAAAAAATTGTTTTCTGAGCTCCTCTCCTAGCGCCTAACACAAACTGTGTCGCCATTTTCTAGTTTTCAAGTTGTCGTGACAAAGTAATGTAACGTACTAGACACAAGACGCCGGCATGTCTTGTAACATAGCTATAAACCATTCGAAATGAATGGTGGGAACCTGAAGAAAAAAATCAATGAAACTCCACAAGCATATGGAACAAAAGTCGAGATCAAGTTTGACAGAATCAGATAGGGAAAAGGAGAGCGATTGGTTCCCAACGTCAAAAATGATCAGACATTCTTCAAAAAATCTGCGCAGATTCCTTGGTTTCCTTCACGTTAATGTGAAAGGCTATTAGCCCATATAGCCATGGAGATTGAATTTCATCACACAAGCAACCAACAACACTCGCACATAGGCGATTACAAATTTACAATTCCTGCATGTAGGACACAAATTGTCACAGAACCCACACTTGTAAGTGGAATTCAGACCCTTAGCTAGCTGACTAGGCATGTATGCAGCCTCACCCTGCTTACAATCACCTTAAGTGACCCAACATGTTTGCTTTGCTTTCTTCTTTTAGCATCTCTTCAATCTTCCCAATTCTTGTTTGTTAGCCAGTATTTCAAGTCTCCCACAGAAGTTCATGACAGTTGATGCACGCAGTAAGATGGTGTAATGGATTATCAATTGTCTAAATCCGCTGAAAACAGCAGGCTGGTGCTGTATAACGCTACAATAAAAGTGTACAAGAAAAAAATGGAGACGGAAGGAAGAAGATTGCACAAATTACAGTTGGGTATTTATATTAATCAATTATGGCAAAGACCAACCAACCATTTTATCTCCCGTAATCCTGTTCTCCAAAGGTCAAAAAGGGCCCTCTCACCTACTGTTCTTGTTTGCTCTCAAATTTCATCATCTGTTCCCCACTCTCCCTAAGTTTCCAAACCCTATATTTTCCCCACCTAGTGTAAAAATAACCTCAGATCTGCTTCATTGAAAATCTCTCAAAAAATCTTACCACATATACACAGTGCAGAGGGTAAAGGAGAAACCTAAAAAAAGATAGTTCCTACAATTTAGTTCCTCATTTACTGTCAGTGAAGTCGGCATCGATGACGTCACCCTCAGGTCCCTTGCCAGCTCCAGCTCCTGGAGACCCAGCAGCTTCATCACCGCCAGGTGCAGGCCCAGCACCAGGTGCTGCACCTGGTTGGTTGTAGAGAGATTGACCGAGCTGCATCACCTCTTGGTTTAGAGCAGTCATGGCATCCTTGATGGCTTGTGTTGATCCACCAGTGACAGCTTCCTTGAGCTCCCCAAGTTTTGCCTCTACCTTGTCCTTCACTTCAGCAGGAACCTTCTCTCCCAATTCCTTGAGTTGCTTCTCTGTCTGGTAAATAACTGAATCAGCCTGGTTCTTGGTGTCTATGGCGTCTCTTTTCTCTTTGTCCTCACCGGCAAACCTCTCAGCTTCCTTTACCATTCTTTCAACCTGCACAAGTTGTCATATTAACGGGCTTGAGTAATACAATCATGCAATAATCAAAATTTCAAGCATAAAAAAGATCGTCTAGAGCAGTTGACATGCACAGTAGATAAACTGTAGGTCATGAATGCTGACAAGTCGCAACCGTAGAGACAGTTGGGCACTCCTCAAACAAGAAGCTCGTACAGTAAAGAGCTAAATTTCTTAAGTATATTTGAAATTTGATATTTGTCAGGCATTGCAATCGAAAGAAGGCAAACAAGAGTAAAACTACAGAAGAAAGAAAGTAGTGCTATAGAAACATACCTCATCACCAGGTAGTGTACTAGCACCAGTAATAGTAATGTCCTGCTTCTTTCCGGTGCCCTTGTCAATAGCCGCAACGGATAGAATACCATTTGCATCAATGTCAAATTTGACCTCAATCTGAGGGACACCACGTGGGGCTGGAGGAATACCATCTAGACGGAAGCTTCCAAGTGACTTATTGTCTCTCACAAACTCTCTTTCACCCTGTAGTACATTAATTTCAACACTTGTCTGCCCGTCTGCGGCGGTCGAGAACACCTCTGATTTTGAGGTGGGCAATGTAGTATTCCTTGGAATGATCTTGGTCATAACACCTCCAAGTGTTTCCAGACCAAGAGACAATGGTGACACATCCAAGAGAACAATATCACTCACATCCCCAGAGAGCACACCAGCCTGTAATTCAAAGATAAATTAAGTAACCCAGTATTCATTGTGGATTTACATCGTCAGTCGCATGATTATATAAGAACTACGATAAGGAAAAAGCTGAAACTAACCTGAACTGCAGCACCAAGAGCAACAACTTCATCGGGATTTACTGTAACATTTGGGTCTTTACCAGTCAATGATTTAACAAGCTCCTGAACAGCTGGGATACGTGTGGATCCACCAACAAGGATCACCTCATCCAAGTCCTTGAACCCGAGCTTTGCATCTCTCAAAGAGTTCTCGACAGGTACTTTCAGCCTGAAAAAAATATTTCCAAGGGAAGACAGGAGTTAGCACGCTTGCAATGTACCAAACCAGTATAACAGTCACACAACCAGATGTGCGAGGATACTGCCGGTGATGAACGAAGGAGTACTTACCGGTCAAGAAGGTCTGAGCACAACTCCTCGAACTTAGCCCTTGTAAGAGTAGTCTCGATATGCTTGGGACCATCAGCAGTTGCAGTAATGAAAGGCAAACTGCAAACAGGGCGGATACACAACAGTAAGCTTTCACGAACACAGGCAGTGCAAAAGAGAGACACATGTGCCTGTCTGAGCTAGCCAATAGCCAAAAATTGCTGCATTGACCTTTGACTAAATGTGGAAGGACAACAACTCACCTAATGTTAGCTTGAGTCAAGGATGACAACTCCATCTTCGCTTTCTCAGCAGTTTCAGTGAGACGCTGAAGAGCTTGTTTATCCTTCAGAAGATCGATACCTTCGTCTCTCTTAAAGCCGGCAGCAAGCCAATCAACAATTCTCTGTTCATTGGAAATTCAAACACTCAGTATACACAACCAGCACAATAGTTTTACACACAGATACATCACAATTATGATAATGGAAGCCAGCACCAACCTTGTCGAAGTCATCTCCTCCCAAATGAGTATCTCCGGAAGTAGATAACACCTCAAATACTCCATCACCAACTTCAAGAACTGTAGCAGAGGCAGAGAACATGTTAAATATAAAATTCTTCTCGAGCCTTTGAATATCAACAAAATACTCTTAAACCACAAATGACTAAAACAAATATTCATCAGAGTGTCCATTATGACATCTAACTAGCTCGTTCTTAAATTAGGCCATCTTCAAAAAGCCTGAAAAGACTCTACACCTAAAACAACATTTGGTAAGAAAATATATGCGCTCATATGACAAAATGAACTGCACAACCAAACTTCAAATTTTGAATAGTTAAGTACCTGAAACATCAAAGGTACCACCACCAAGATCAAACACTAGGATAGTTTCATTGTTTTTCTTCTCGAACCCATAGGCCAATGAAGCAGCAGTTGGCTCATTGATGATACGAAGAACCTCAAGTCCAGCAATTCTCCCAGCATCCTTTGTTGCTGTCCTCTGAGAGTCATTGAAGTAAGCAGGTACTGTGACAACAGCCTTAGTAACCTTGTCATTCAAAACTTTGATGCGTCATCCACAAGTTTCCTCAACACCTGTAAGCAGAAAGAAGTAAGCACAAATTGAAATAGAAAACCAAAAATAAACACTAAGCTACAACGAAAATACAACATGGAAACATGAGTACAAGTATAAGTAAACCATTAGCCACTCGATCTAAAAACACCATGCTGGAAAACCTCGGTACACTAAAAGATACAAACTTTCATTTGCTATCACCTGCCTACATGGTTAACAAGTAGAAAACACTAGAAACTCTCCTAAACAGTGTTGCGCACAAAAACGTATGGTCTCTGAATACATTTTCCATGTCAATTCATCTTAATTCAATAGCAAATACCAACACATACTAGCTAATTTGGTTTCATCAAACATCACATAAATTCACTAAGCAAGCAAAACAAAAACCCCTAAAAGAGAAGGGTTAAACGGACAAACCTGAGCAGAGATTTCTTCAGCAGCAAACTGTTTACCAATGGCAGGACATTCAAGTTTAACGTTTCCATTCTCATCTCTAACAACTCTGTAAGAAACTTGTTTAGATTCTTCTTCAATCTCAGACATTTTCCTACCAATAAATCTCTTAACAGAGAAAAAAGTATTCTCCGGATTAACAACAGCTTGTCTCTTAGCAATCTGACCAACTAATCTGTCACCATTTTTAGTATAAGCAACAACTGATGGTGTTGTTCTTTGTCCTTCAATATTAGTAACAATAGTTGGTTTCCCACCTTCCATGGCTGCTACTGCTGAATTCGTTGTACCCAAATCAATACCAACAACTTTCTCAGCCACAACTCTAACTGGACCATAATTCCTTCTTTGTTTATTGTTCTGATTCAATTTTAGAAAAGCTGAACGTGGTAATCCAAATGAAACACTTGAATTCAATCTTTGCCCGAAAAACACATTTCTAGAAGTGGATTTTCTTGATGTAGTTGATGGGAAAGATGTACCAAGAACATGAATCTGTGCTGCTGATGACGCCATTAAAAGGGTTTATTTAGGAGATTCAAGCTCTTTAAAGGGGCTTTTAAAGGAGCAAGAAAAACCCTAATTCTGAGACTTCGAGGGAGTATGAGATTAGAGAAGATAAGAAAACTGAGAGTAGAAGAAGAAAAAGGAGAGGTTTTTATTGGGAGAGGGTGAGGGTTAGGTCTAGACACGTCAGATGTTTCTAGAAACATCTTAAACCGTAGGATTTTATGTGATGGTAGTTTATCCGTTAGATTGATTAAGATTGTTTGTTATTGAGAAATCTAGAAGATCTTAGGAAATTCCCATTTGGCCGATCTGGGGCACTGGACCCCCAAAAGGTTGGTGGCTCTACAAGTAGTTGGTCTTCAATAGTCCACATGGTGAGTTTTTGTATGAAATTCTAGCTCCAATCCATTAGCACAACAACGGTAAATAGAAACTTGAATCTGTTGATAAAAACATGAAATGCAAAATCTAAAAGGGTGTTTTACATAAGGTCACACTCTCCTAATTGGTTTTACAAAATGATCACAGCTTTAATTAGTGCTTACAAAGTGGTATTTGTCCATCCGACTTAACTGTTTTAAGAAAAACAGTCTGAATTTGTCCTAAATACCCTTCCTCAGTTGTTGTTTTGAGGTGATGGTGATGAAGAAGTAAAGGTGGTGGTGGTGGTGGTGGCGGCGGTGGCGCGGCGGCGGCGACAGCTAAACCCAAGAGAGGAAGTGTTGAACCCTTCTAGGAAATGTGATGTAACGATCCTAAATGCGGGCTAAAGTTCTGGTTCCATGTAACAATCCTGAACTCATTCTGTTTCACCAGCAGCACCAAGCAGCAACAACACCACCACCATCAAGCAGCAGCACCACCACCAGCAAGCCGCAGTTCACGAACTACTCCATCAAAAATATCAAAGTCATTTGTAACCACGATATCCGCTCCTAATCCCCATTCCTCTTCACTGATAAATCATACATACAACACCCTTTAATCAGATCGATTCAAAACCAGTGAACTTGATGAACAATTTACAAATTAGGGTTTCAGAAACCAATCGGCCAAATTCTCAATTGGGTTAGCATAAAATCGAATGAAAACCGAACAAAGTAAATTTCTAAGGTAAATCCCCATTTCAAATTAGGGTGCATGAAAAAAAATCTAAAATCTAAGAACTAGGGTTTCTGAAACAAACGATTGATCTCAATAACTCGTCGTGATGAAGAAGGAGGCAGAGGGAAAGAAACTATTTAGAGAACAAGATGATGATGTTCAGGGTTCAGGGTAGAGAGAGATAAAGTGGATGGTGCTAACTGCGAACAAGATTACAAGTGGTATGTAAGTTAGCAATTCGATGTCACCATCATGATTGATAAAATAGCACTCAAGAGATCAAAATAGTGCTTCTATTGGTGGGAGGTTGGGTAGCTCACCATTCTACCCGGAATTTACGTACGGTCACACTCTAAAAGCACAAATTTAGACAGGTACAAAGAAGTGAAGGTCGGTGCCTCTCATGATGTAACATGGGTAGTCTCCACTATAGGGGACCACTACTCTAATACCGAATTCAGTCTGCACCTTATTTGCCACTGGCATGGTTAAATCCAACTTTAATTCTCATACAAGTAAGAAACCCGATCATGTTCTCTGTCATCTCTAAGTTCAGTCACTCTTATGAGAATCTCGATGTAATCTTAGCGACATGTATACTATGTGTCTCTAAACTAACCACGAGTTGGAGTTTTCTATTCACTAATTTACAAAAAAAATTGAAAAAGTTGAAATTTTTACAATGCAAATGCTTAACCACTCCCCCACACTTAAACTTTACATTGTCCTCAATGTAAATTGAGTCATCCAAAGTAAATCAAGGTGGAAATTCTAACATGATATGTGACAAGAAATCAGAAAAAAATACTAAAAACAAGACAAGAAATAAATACAAGACAAGAAATACTCATCCTTTGGGTTGCCTCCCATTTAGCGCTTGTTTAAAGTCGTCAGCCCGACTATCTCCTTGCTTTCTATGAATCCTCCAGAGGGAGTACATCCACAAAGATAACTCCTTCCACCACTTCTAAGTGAAATTCTCATAATATGGTTTCAAGCGGTGCCCATTAACTTTAAGTTCTTTCACGTAGCTATGCTACAATTTCCACCGCACCATGAGAAAACACATTAATAACTATAAAAGGTCCGATCCATCGTGACCTTAATTTACCCTAAATAAATGCAAGCGAGAATTAAACAAAAGCACTTTTTGCCCAATGCAAAATTGTTTCCTAGAAATCATGTTATCATGAAATGCTTTCGTCTTTTCCTTATAAATGCGCGAGCTTTCAAATGCATCATTGTGAAGCTCCTCTAGCTCTTGGAGTTGTAACTTCCTTTGCTTTCCAACCCCATCCATCTCCATATTGCATTGCTTAATAGCCCAAAACGCCTTATGCTCAATTTCAACGGGTAAGTGACAAGGTTTACCATACACAGGCCTAAAGGGAGACATCCCGATAGGTGTCTTGTATGCGGTTCTATAAGCCTACAAAGCATCATTAAGTCACATGCTCCAATCTTTCCTTGTTGGATTCACCGTCTTCTCTAGTATAGACTTCACCTCTCGGTTAGAAACCTCGGCTTGTCCATTTGTTTGGGGATGATAAGGTGTTGCAATCTTGTGCGATACATTGTACTTCTTCAACAAGCTTTGTAAAATCCTATTTTTGAAGTGAGAACCCCCATCGCTAATTATGGCTCTTGGAATTCCAAACATTGCAAATATATTAGCTTGCACAAAATCTGAAATCACTTTAGAATCATTAGTTGGGGTGGCCTTAGCTTCCACCCATTTAGAGACATAATCAACAGCAAGTAAGATATAAAAATTCCCATGGGAGTTGACAAAAGGACCCATAAAATCAATACCCCATACATCAAAAACTTCAATAAATAAATTGAATAAAAGTTTGTGGCATTTGATTTCTGGCACCTAGATTGCCTATTCTTTGGCACCTATCACAAGTTGTACAAAATATATACGCATCCTTGAACAAGGTTGACCAATAGAAACCGCTTTCGAGTACCTTGTGAGAGGTTCTCTTACTCCCAAAATGTCATCCACGAGCATAGGAGTGACAAAAAGACAAGATAGAATTAAATTCAGATTCGAGAACGCACCTTCGTATTACTTGGTCACTGCAATGTTTCCATAAGTATAGATCGTCCCATATGTATTGGTTTCCTAACTTCTTATGTTTGTCCCTCTCAAAGACGAGACAAGTTCTTTGGGATTTGTTTAGACACCAAGTAATTCACAATGTCAAGCATACCATGGTTCTCCAAAGGCAATTGAGAATAGTTGCTCATCCGGGAAACTTTCACGCAATGGGATAGCTTCCTTGTCCACAGCAAGACGGCTCAAGTGATCCGCAACGGTGTTCTTAATTCCTTTCTTGTCCTTGATTTCAATATCAAACTCTTGCACGAGTAAAATTCATCGTATGAGCCTCGGTTTCGCTTCTTTCTTCATTAGCAAGTACCTAAGTGCTGCATGATCAGAAAAGACAACAACTTTTGTACCAATTAGATAAGAGCGACACTATTCCAAAGCAAAAACAATGGCTAACAACTCTTTTTCAGTGGTTGTGTAGTTTTGTTGGGCCTCATTTAACGTTCTAGAAGCATAATAAATAGCATGAGGTATCTTCCCCACACGTTGCCCAAGCACCGCACCAATCGCATAGTCACTTGCATCACACATGATCTCAAAAGGCTTGCTCCAATCCGGTGGTTTAATGATAGGGGCTGAAATCAAAAGTTCTTTCAAACGATTGAATGCCGCCATACACTTTTCATCAAAGTTAAAAACCACATCTTTTTGCAATAAGTTACAAAGTGGTGATGCTATCTTGGAAAAATCCTTGATAAATCTATGATAAAAACCTACATGACCAAGAAAAGAGCGTATCTCCCTCACCGTAGTGGGAGGGGTTAAAGCACGAATAAGTTCTATTTTAGATTTATCGACTTCCAAGCCTTTGGAATATATTATATGGCCTAAAACTATGCCATGAGTTACCATAAAATGGCACTTCTCCCAATTCAGCACAAGGTTTGTTTCAACACATCGTTCAAGGATTAGTGACAAATTGTTCAAGCAAAGGTCAAATGAATCACCAAAGACACTAAAATCGTCCATGAACACTTCGATTATGTTTTCAACATATTCTGAAAAGATACTTACCATATACCTTTGAAAGGTAGTTGGAGCATTGCACAAGCCAAAAGGCATCCTTCTATAAGCAAAAGTACCGAAAGGACAAGTGAAAGTGGTTTTCTCTTGATCCTCCTTTTGCTATCACAATCGATTGTAACTGAATAACCATCAAGGAAGCAATAGTAAGAGTGTCCAGCTAAACGTTCAAGCATTTGATCAATAAATGATAAAGGAAAGTGATCTTTTCTAGTGGTGGCATTCAATTTTATGTAATCTATACAAACCCTCCAACCGGTTTGCACACGAGTTGGGACAAGTTCATTCTTATCATTCTCCACCACCGTCACACCTGATTTCTTTGGCACTACTTGTACCGGGCTCACCCACTTACTATCGGATATGGGGTAGATAACATCCACGTCCAAAAGCTTTAGTATCTCATTTTTCACAACTTCCATCATGGGAGGGTTCAAACGACGTTGCGCTTCCCTTGTAGGGTTTGCATCGTCCTCCAAACGGATTTTGTGCATACAAACGACAGGGCTTATACCCTTGATATTAGCAATTGTCCATCCTATGGACGTCTTGTACTTCCTTAGCACCCTTAGAAGTTTTTGCTCCTATAAATCACTAAGATCGTTAGACACAATCACAGGTAAATCTTCCTTGTCACCCAAGTACAAGTACTATAAGTGATCGGGAAGAGGTTTTAATTCTAACTTTGGAGATTTAACAATGGAAGGTACAAGCTTTTCATCACTACATGGTAAAGAAATAAAAGAGATATTATGAGTTTTCGAGCATCCTTGTAGTGAATTAAGATCACCAAGGGCTTCCTTGACTTCATTACCACACTCTACACCATTATCCATGGATGTAGTTAACACGGTTTTCAAAGCGTCGTCACCATTTAATTCAAACATTTGTTGTGCCAATGATCCGTAACATCAATGGAGAAACAAGAGTGGACATCGCTAGGATATCTCATCATCTCGAAGATGTTGAAACGTACTGTTTCTCCATCAAACTCCATTGTTAGCGTTCCCTTGTCCACATCAATAATGGTTTTCGCCGTTTTCATGAAGGGACGCCCAAGTAGCAATGGAAGAGACGAGTCCGGTGACCCTTCATTCATCTCTAACACGCAAAAGTCAGCTGGAAATACTAATTGATTAACCTGCACAAGAACATCCTCAATAATACCCATTGGGTAGACATTAGAGCGATCGGCTAATTGCAATAAAATTCCATCCTTTTTAAGAGGACCAAGATCAAGTGAATTATACATTGATGCAGGCATAACATTAACGGATGCACCTAAATCCAACATAGCTTTGTTAAATATTGTGTTACCAATTGTGACGGGAATGTCAAAACTACCGGGATCCTTGCACTTAAGTGGGATTTTGTGTTGTAAGATTGCCGAAGCATTCTCCCCCACACTAAGCACTTTATTACCTTTGAGCCTTTGCTTATTGGTACACAAGTCCTTCAACACCTTTGCATACTTTGGAACTTGCTTAATAGCATCAATAAGTGGTATGTTCACATGGATCTTCTTTAGAATGTCTAAAATCTCCTTTTCTAGTTCCGCCTTCTTAGAACTTGCAAATCTGCGAAGAAAGGTAAAGGAGGAACATAAGTAGAAACCGGAGTTTTAGAGTTAGGAATAGGTACCTCAGAAGTTTGGGGAGAATCATCATTTTTCTCCTCCAAAACAGGTTCCTTTGGTGTTTCCACCTTGCCCGAATAAGTAACTTCGGGTTGCACAAGTTGTGTACCACTTCTCAACGTAATAACATTGACACCCTCTTTTGGGTTAATAGGTTGAGAAGGGAGTTTCCCACTATTTTGTGCCTTCAATTTGTTTATATCAATCTCCATGGAGCCCATTTGTGTCTGCAACTCCTTGATAGCACTCTTAGTTTCCTGCTGACTTTCTTTAAACATGATGGAAATGCCTTGCATAAAAGTTTGAAGCTTTGCATCGATATCGGAACCTTGATTTTGCATTGATTGTTGTGCTTGTGGTTGCTGAAATTATTGTTTTTGCTCTTGAAATCCACCCGAACGGTTGAAGTTGGGTAGTTGAGCCGCTCCTTGCTTGTTAGCATAGCTGAAATTGGGGTGATCTCTCCATACCTGATTATACGTATTGGAGTAGGGATCATACCGTCTTTGTTGATTTGGAAAGACCGCATTAGCTTGCTCATCTTCATAACATCGAGTAGAACTTGGTATAACCGCGGCTGCAACTTGTTGCATCATTGTTGTCATGTTACCCATTTGTTGACGAAGTTCCTAAACCTCGCTCACTTCATTCACTCTTCTTAGAAGCACATCCGAACCACGACTCAAGAATTATTGTGAGTTCGTTGCCATGTTTTCAATCAACTCTCTAGCTTGTGCCACCGTCTTGTTCACTAGTGCACCGCCACATGCACCATCAAGGAGATTCCTATCACTTGATTGGAGTCCTTCATAAAAGTATAGGATAATCATAGCGTCACTAAATTGGTGGTGAGGGCAGCTTGCCACCAATCTCTTGTATCGTTCCCAACACTCATACAAAGATTATCCCACATTTTGCTTCATCCCACAAATTTCCTTGTGAATTTGAGTAGCCTTCGATGCAGGAAAATACCTCTCTAAGAAAATTTTCTTCAACCCGTTCCATGTAGTGACACTACCGGATGGCAAACAGTACAACCAATCCTTAGCGCTATCCACCATAGAAAACGGAAAAACTTTCAACATTGCACCATCGGCATCAGTCTCCGCTGGAAGCATGGCCTTGACAATGGTATGGAAGTCCATAAGATGCTTGTTTGGGTCTTCATTCACCATGTCATGGAACTTTGGTAACTCTCGAAGCAACCCTGACTTGATCTCAAAGGTTGAGTTAGTTTGGATACACCATTGTTGTGCATCAAGCCTATGAGAAGCCAAATCCTTGAGTGTACGATTTGCATCACCCATTGCTTCTTCTTCTTCAACTTGTGGTTCGTCTACGAATGGAACCTCTTGTTCTCCTTCTATTTGTAACTCTTCTTCCACTTCTAACTCTTGATCTTCTGTTGTGTCTTGACTTGGTTGGAGTATTGTGCCTCTTCGAGTAGCTATCCCGCACCTTGGATAGTTCCAATCTTTAGAAGCCAGGGATTAGGTACCTGAAAACAATTCTCGTAAACAAGTGAGAAACAAGACAAGAAAACAAAAAAAGAAAGATAAAAGCAGAAATTATAAAAAGAAACTAAAAACTTAATAACAAGTTGTATGCCTCCCCGGCAGCGGCGCCAAAATTTTGATCGGTTGTCGGCCGAGCAAAAATAATTTTACTTTCTCACTCTACTAAAATAAATGAAGTATGTGGTAAGAAAGAGTTCGTTCCCACAGAGAGGCTTTTGTTGTTATAAAAATCAGTTTCTTAGTAACCAAAGGGGGGATTTTTGTTTAAACAAAGCAATAGTAAATAATTCGAATAATAAATAAGGAGAAGATATTGGTCACGGGATAGTATCATTCACAAACATGTATTTTCATCAATGACTAGAATTGATATTTTAATCTCTCATTTACTAAGAGTCCTTGGATACCTTGATCGCAAGTATATCCTGCTAATTCCCTGATTTTATCACAACCACATTAAAAGATGCATATGTGAATTCTTCATATAAAGCAACCTAAAGTGTAAAATCACAATTAAGTTTAACTCCCTCAAAGCACTAAGTTCTATGGAATAAGACTAATCAATGCAAACGAACGTGTAAAAGCACTAATCCGTTTTAACAAAGGTTATGATTCACTTGTGACTAGTAGGATATATCACTACAAGCACTACCCACAATTATGCTACTTAGAATCAGGGATAAACAACTTTTTCGTATTAAAAACCCTAATATAGCTCTAGAAATGAATGCAAATCGGATTGATTCCGGACTCAATCAAACAAACAATCAAATCATATGACAATATAAACCATGAATCATAAACAATAAATTATTGAGACAAAACTAATTCATAGATTCAAATAACATGTTGAGAAATCAACTTTATCCCATAACCAATAATAATGGTTTAGCTACTCATAGCTTTTGAGTTCATCATAATCATAATTAATAATAAAATAAAGAAGATGAAAAACAAATGAAAAGCAAACCCTAGTCGCCGCTATCCAAAACTCCAAGTAGAAAATACGTGATATTCCCTTTGAAAGTAGAAACTTTCTCCTTTTGTAGCTTTTTCTTATCTTCCAAAATTAGGTCCAATCTCCAAAGTCCAATACAAAGATGTCCACCAAGCCCATATGTAGAAGAACCCATGCAAAATTATGTCCAAAATGGTCGTCGGAAAACTGGTATCACGCCGGAAGTTGACCGGAAAGTCGCCGGAAAATATCTCAGGTGACCGGCAAAGTCCACCCAGTCACTGATCAAAATATCAGTCAACCAGGTCAAAGCAACCGAGTCAAATGGGTGAATAATCTGAGTTAGGTAATCAAATCTGAGCCAGAGGCTAACTCAGCTGACTTGGTTCTAGCCTTCTAGGCCATTGCACAGGCCTGAGCTGTTGCACAATGATTGTGCTTCACCACCTCAGTCACAGCCATATCTCCTTCCACCAAACTCAGAGCCAGCAACAACAACATCTATAGCTACAACTCCACTTTCTATCACTTGCAATGCTTGTTCTCCTCCATTTAGCACCACTACACACCACCACCAGTTCACTTCCTTGACTGCAACCATTACTATTGCTCAGTAACTCCACATAATTGGTTTTGTCTGCTCAACTGCAACACATCTTCACCGTCATCTAACATCTATGGCAAACCAACCATCACTGTAATCTCAGTATAATCACATCACCAGCTCAGCACCACATCATCTGTTTGCTCAGTTTACCCTTGTATCACAGCCAAACTCCATTCCTAGCTACAGCCACTCCTTCTTTGATTCAGTTCAACTGCACCAGAGACAACCTAGCCATTCATCTAATCTTGTAATTTCAGTTCAAATCCCATCCAATGCCATCACCTGCGAATATGAACTTTCACCCAATCTTATTAAATTACTAGTCATACCAACACCAACTCAGTTCACCCATCTGCTTGCACTCTCAATTCTGCAGTTTTATTCTCTCCCTGTTCTTCATATCCATCTCAGTTTCTAACCTGCAGATTCAATGGCCTGCAATTTATACAATTCTGTCTCAAGCCTTCCATTGAACTGCCATCACCATAGTCTCTGTAACACACCGATCCCGAGCTTCTTACCAATTCATATCGCCACTTCCCTGACTACCACCAGTTAGCTTCATTGCTTGCTTCTATCTCAGGCTAACCAACAACATCCAACTGAGCTTGAACTCTAAGCATCAAACATTGCGAACCCATTTTCTACGGCACTGCCCTGTGACAAACCACATTATCCATCTTCTCTGCAATCACCCGAGTGACATTGCCTCATTACAACCATTTTCTTTGTAGTTCAAGCATCACTGCTAACACTTCAAACACCAGTGTCATCTCATACCAGCTCACATCTGCAATTTCAACCACTTTGCAGCTTCAGTTCTGTACCACCAACTCCTTTTCTCCACCTTGCCCTGAATCACCAACAACTGCTCCAATCAGAGCCACTGCCATCTACAATTTGTACCTGTCCTAGACATTCATCTAATTCAACACTTGAGCAACATCAATTCCACCAGACCCATGAAAATCACCCCAGATTCAAAACCCTGGTTCCATTAACACAACAATAACAGTGGCAGCAGTTTCAACTTATCATCTTCAATTATCAATCCAAACTCAATCTGAGTTTAACCCCTTTGTAATTCATCCTCAATTAGTCTTTTAAACTCTGAATCAACTACAAAATCTTCATCTCCATGAAACCCTAAAGATCAACAGCAGCAACTCATGTTCTCGCCTGATTTCTCTTCCATTAAAACTGAACATCAACAGATCCAGGCCAATTCAGGGTCACTAACCCTAACAGCAAATTCCTCCACCCATCAACACTCCAATAACTTCATCTGCATCTACTGAACCCCAACCACAGATTCGACTCCAAATCAACTCAGAATGGATCAACAACTTTCAAGTGCTTCATTTCATAGCTTTAATTTGTCCCCCATCGTCTTGAATCGATAACAGTGAACAACATCATCATCTCGATCAATTTCTGACTAAATCATCATCTTAATCTTCTCAGTTTCATGAATCTGCCGAAACCCCTTCAATCTCTTATCGATTTGTTATTCTCTCAGGCGCCTCCATCTTTTCTCTTGGTTTCAGCTCAGGTAAAACTAATGATAATAGAAAAACAACACTTCTCTGAATTTTAGGGCTGTGTAGGAAATAGAATTGATACAGGCGCCCCAGTGACTTGGATATGGGTTATCTTAACTTGTTTGGCTTGTCAGTTTCAGATAACCGACAACCTATTTCTCTTTTAACTCAACTGTCAGTTATGGGAAACTGACAAGCTTAATCAATGATTTTGCTCATAACTTTCTCATGCGACGTCGGAACAGCCTCATTCTTTCGCCACTGGCTTCATCTTTTTGTCGTTCTCGCTCCAAATGAACGTTTTCTCCTTCTTTTGCTCCCAAGGACTCCATTGCACCTAATAACTCAAAACTAGACATAAGAGATGTAATTCCCAAGGAAAATAACAAAAAAAGCATAAATACTAGATATAAAATTAGGTGTTTTACAACACCTATCATTAGCCAACCATTATGTGGTTTATGAACTCAGATGGACACAGTTATCTAACCGAGTTCGCCAACCGCTCTGTAGTTTATGAACTCAGATGGATAGAGTTTGCCAACCGAGTTTGCCAACCGAGTTTTCCAACCTTAGCATTTTCCACCAGCCTTAAAAATCAATTCACCACGGTTTCCCAACAGGGTTCGTGAATTGTTCCCAACTGAACTTGAGGTTTGCGAACTTCCTGTATTTCTGAAATCAGATATCCATGATTTGTAAACGGGTTTGCCAACCTACCCTGAGCAAAAATATCAGAAGTTCGTGAATTACTCTCTTTAATGTTTGAAACATTCCCAAATGATAAAATCACTGATATGGGCGATTTTCAATTGATCCTCAAACTAATTCTCAAACAATAAATTGTCTTGAACTAAATTGTTAAGGACCTTTGAACATCTATGTTAGAATCATATTTCGAGATTTTTAACACGACAAGCTTAACTCGAAATTTCTTCTTTGTAAATCTACTTTTGCTTCAAGTAGTCCTCAACAACATCAACTGAAGTAGTAATAGCAGTAAGAAAATCTAAGTGGGGAGGACTGTAACCATACAATGCTTTAAAGGGTGTCATCTTTAAACTGGTGCGATAGCTTGTGTCATACCACCATTCAGCCAGTGGTAACCAGTAATGCCACTACTTTGGTTGATGACTAGTCATACATCTCAAATAAATCTCTAAACAAGAATTCACCTTCTCAGTCTGGCCATTTGTTTATGGGTGATAGGCTATGCTCATATTCAAATTTGTACATAAGGCCTTGAACAAATATTTCCAAAAATTGCTGGTAAAGACTTTGTCTCTATTAACTAAGGTGTGTATGTAATAAGTTAATAGCGAAAAGATTGTGGTGTACTTGGCACCCTCTTTATTTCACAAGGTTATTTCAAGCTAATATCCGAAACTGATATGCTTTGGGGACGTACTTGCACGTTTTTGAACTATTTATACTGTTTTCAGACACAATACACATGTATTTTAAAAAACACATTTTTCTTGAATGACCTAAATAGTAACAAAATAGTTGGTAGTTTTTTGTTTGAAATTTTAATGAACTTATCTACAAGGGTTTTTAACTATGATTTGTGGGTAAGTTTTCATGATGCGTAAAGTGTGTACGAAAGGAGTTTAAGTTACTTAAAATAACCCAAGGGAAGTTCTAAAAGCAAAGATTAGTGCTCTAAAGTAAATAAGTGGAGCATAAACTTAAAGAAGAAGAAGAAGGAAAAAAAAAACGTAAAGAAAAGTTAAATGAAAGCACAACTAACTAACCTTATTTTGATTGCATAAGGTTGAGTAGACAGATCCCCTTAGTCGGCGACAGAATATATTAGCTTAAAAGCTAACCACAACACCCAAGTAAAGATAAACTCACTACTAAGCTGAGAACATAAGTAAAGAGACACTAGATAGTAAACTTGCACTTTGTTGATAGAATCTTCAAGATTTCCTAACCAACTAAATTTATTTGAGATTCCATTATCAATTATATATGTTCTACCCATTGTGAAAGTTTATAATATCCACAGCAAAACAAAAGAGCAAGAATCTAACGTGTTCGTAACCATTTTCTTTTGTTGAGAACTCAAAGTTGAAACATATGCTACTTTTTAGTCTTGTATTAAATGGTGATAGTTTGGCTTTTGGACCATGTTGGAAACTCAATTAGAACTAGCAAGTGAAGTTTGCACGATACAAGACCAGAAACTTTTCCAAACTGAACATGCATTTCATTCTTTCTAAGGATCAGTTCTTGATAACTTTAGATAACACCCATAATAATTGGACAACAATTTAATGAGAATCGCCACATGGTTAAATCAACAAGACAATTTTATTTCTGTTTTGATATATTGTTAACAACCTCTAACGTTAATTATTAAACCCACGTGCATATTCACCTGGCAAAATGATCCATTTACTAAAACCCTTGTATCTCTCTAAAATTTTTAGAGCTCTCAACTCTCCTTATGAGATCCAAGAAAATTCAAAATATTTGGATTCTAGTAAAATAGTTGTTGAAGATTTCATTATGAAAAACAAAAATAAAAATAAAAAATGGCGAAATAAAGAACTTCACAAATCAATAATCCTGGTGCCCTAAAGGGAAGGGTCGAATATCCGTCCTTCGACAATGGAGAAGTTCAATTAGCACACTCCTAAACTAAATCAATCTCAAAATAATTCAAACGATTAGGAGACTAATAACATGTTTGGATACGAGAAGCGGAAGTCAGAAGCAAGATATTTTTGCTTCACAAAAAGTTAAATTTTTTCTTAAATTATGCTAGCGTGTTTGGATATCAAAAGCATAAGAAAAAATATTTTGCTGCACAAAAAATTGAATATTTTGCTTCTAGAAGTCGTTCTGAAATTTTACACCCAAGCTAATTTATTGGTTTTTCACTTCAAGAAGTCCAAAAGCTACTTTTGGATGTGTATCCAAACAAGCTAGTATCTGAAAAGGCGGGGGTCAACAACCACACCCAATATTTCGCTTAGCAATCTGTATGGACTAACTCCAATATACTTTTTAAGAGAATCAACTAGACAGTCATACTCAATCTTAATAAAAGTATATCAAAGAGTTATATCTCACTTTCTCGATTCAGTACTTACTCAAGCAAATAGAAATCTGCGAGTCTAATTGAATACAAGAGAAATCACTTGAACGGTACCAAAGACCAATGTTCAATGATCAATCAATTTCAATCAACAACCAAAGGTTGGATTTTCTAATTGATCGATTCAACTCACAACCTGTGATATTTCAATTATATAACAAAATATAATGCAGAAAAGAAATAACACAGACACCAGAAGTTTTGTTAGCGAGGAAACCGCAAATGCAGAAAAACCTCGGGACCTAGTCCATATTGAACACACACTGTATTAAGCTGCTACAGACACTAGCCTACTACAAACTAACTTCGATGCTGGATCAGTAGTTGAACCCCAATCAATCTCACACTGATCCAAGGTACAGTTGCGCTCCTTACGTCTCTGATCCTAGCAGGATACTACGCACTTGATTCCCTTAGCTGATCTCATCCACAACTAAGAATTGATACGACCCAAAGTCGAAGACTGTAATAAACAAATCTGTATCACACATAAAAGTCTACGGTAATCGATAAATCTGTCTGCCACAGAAATACCTACGAGTTTTTGTTCCGTCTTTTAATAAATCAAGGTGAACAGGAACCAATTGATAACCTGTACTTATGTTCCCGAAGAACATCCTAGAATTATCAATCACCTCACAACAATCTTAATCGACTAGCGAAAGAAGATATTGCGGAATCACAAACGATGAGACGAAGTTTGTTTGTGATTACTTTTCTATCTTGCCTATCGGATAAATCAATCTCAAGCCAATCTTACGATTGTACTTAGTACGATAGAAACAGCAAGATCAGATCACGCAACTACAAAGAAAATAATTGGGTCTGGCTTCATAATCCCAATGAAGTCTTTAAGTCGTTAACCTACATGGTCTCGGTAGAAACCTGAGGTTAAAGGAATCGACTCTAACTTATACAACTAGTATCACACAGGAGGTGTGGGGATTAGGTTTCCCAGTTTCTAGAGTTTTCCTTTGTATAGTCTTTCAAATCAGGGTTTGCAATCTAAGTTACCTTGGTAACAGAGCATTCAATATTCACCGTTAGATGAAAACCTGATTAGATTCAAGCTAATATCTTTCAACCGTTAGATCGAAACTTAGCTTGTTACACACAAATGAAATGTACGTTTATTTAGGTTTGTGTAACCGTACCCAAATATATACACTTAGTTGGTTCAACAGTAGTTAACCAAATGGTTAGCCATATGAGCACTTTCATATCAACCATATTCTTCTTTACTATAACTAGTTCAAATGACTCAAATGAACTAGTTAGAGAGTTGTTCAATTGCTTAGATCTTATAGAAGTATACAAGACACAATCGAAGCAAAAACGATTTGATTCACTCGAATCGATTCATGAACTTTATAGCCACAGTTTGCAAATATGCATTCCTTAGTTTATATAAGTTTAAGTTCACGAATAATCGTTTTTAGAAAATAACCAACCTAAGTACGCATACTCGGTACGCGGACTTAAGTACCGGAATAAGTTTGTTTTTAGTTCACAAATTCCAAGATTTTCACGGGACGTGAACTTAGATGGTGCGCGTCTTTGTACGCGGGCTTCAGTCCTGGTTTTCTGAAAGCAAGAAAGTACGCATACTTTGGTTCAAGGAATAAGGACTTACACACGTATGAGTTATCACACAATGTTTATATCCAACAATGGTTATATATTCTAAACTCTCATTTCAATCATTGAAACATTCTTAGAGGACGTTATATAGTTGTTGTTCCCAAACCATTTTTCGTCAAAGAAATTTTCAAGTAATTGAAACTTAATATGACTTTCGTCACTAATAAAGATGAACTTGGCCAAAGCGAAAGCTTACCAACACATATTTCGAGAAATAGATAAAGATAAACTCGGCTCGAATTAGCAAATGTGTATAATCATAGTCTATATAGCAATACGACTTTTGTCTCAAGATAGGAGATAGAGTAGATAGACTTTTGAGTGATAGATAAGTTCAAGTCTCCACATACATTTTAGTCGATGAAGTTCCACCAGTTCCTTGAGTAGTTCTTCGTCTTTGTATGATGATCGCCATGGAGTCTAGAGCTCAACTACACTTTCTATCCTAGTCCGAGACTTAGCTATAAGTAGACTAGAAATCAAGAATTATAGTTTTGATCACTAGCATTGACAAACATGCTTGAGATAGCAACGCATGCGAGTTCGACCGAGAAGTGCTCTAACAATCTCCCCTTTTGTCAATTTTATTGACAAAACTATCAATACATATGTAATACAAAAATAAATATAGACTTTTGTAGCTTCTCTTCCACATGCCTGATCTCCTTGGTTCTTCAACATTACTCGAAATCTTCATCACTTCCAACTCCAATGATTCCAAAGGTTGTAAGTTTAGTATCATCGTTGTTCAAAATCCGTAGCTATAACAATGAGAAAACAAGAGTTCTCAATCATTGTTACACAGTGTCATAGTATTATTACAGAGCATCAAAGTTCAGTTGTATCACAACTTCGACAACAATACTATGGTGATATGTATCACTCCCCCTTAGTCAATACTCCATCTCACATGGAAACCACTCCCCCTTACATAATGATCCGAAACCATATGTATTTGTAGTGTGAACTACACATTAATTCTCCCCCTTTTTGTCAATAAAATTGGCAAAGGTAAGAAAACTAGTGGGATCCTAATGAAATTTCCATAGAGACATTTCATGACCAAAAGTAAGCACATATCAACTTTTTAGATGCAATAATATAGCCGAAGCTAAATGCTTTCATCAAGGAGTTTATAAAGATACAAGATAACTCCTATAATATTCCACAGTCGCACTCCCCACAAAGATTTGGCAATTAAGCACAAGCTCAATTAAGAACTCTCCCCCATAAGATGTCATTCCCGAAATAACAACAAGAGCGACCTTACTTTCACAAGAAAATAAGGATTTCTTTGGACATAACAAATCACATACGAATATGAATTTGAATCCAAAAAACTCAACCAAATTAACCACAAGAAAACCCATGATTAATTTAATCTAAATGCTCAACATAAGAGAACTTACGGAGTTGCACAAAGATATACATAAAAATATGGATCGGGAAGATCAATCTTCAATGAATTTAAAAGGATTCATTCTATTTTCCATCACTATTTGCACAATGACATACAATAGACATAATCCTCGTAAACAAAAGTTCTATCCTTTCTTCCATCAAATAATGACATAAAATGTTTTAACTTTTGTAATGTCAAAAGTTCATTCATTCTTTTATCAATACATGCATATCGACATATGAAAGACTTAACTTTTGACAAGGTATGGGACAATCATAGTTCACGGACGCAAACACACATATCCCATAACAAATTGCAATATATAAAATCATAAAGATTAATACTGCAAAAAATCATCTTCCAAACAATTTTAGAATTTAAACCAATAAACCTAAAAATATGAAGATGAAAACGTTGGACATAGCTATGTGTAATCACAATAATGGCTATTCCAAACTCTAGTTATTCTTCTAAACAAAACAAGAAAATAAAATTCTCATTAGAAGATTTACTAGCTAAATAACCTTGCACTTTTAGGGGCGACCCCGAAAGAATTAGGGGCGACTTTTTTATTCCCAACCCATATACACCGTTAAGGGATGTCCAAAAACGCGGAGAATACGTTAATGCCCTTACACAATCGGAAGCTATTTTGTTCCCGATTATAACAACGCAATCGGAAGCTTAGTAACTATGTTATACTACCGATTATATCGATTTTGTGCCAAGCGCGCATCTGGCTTCTATGACAATCGGAAGGGAAATAACCTCACGAGACTACCGATTATAGTAGCTCATAAATTCCCAAAATTGGTGATTTCGCCAAGAAAGAAATTTGGGCAACCGTATAATCGGAAGTCTTATTAACTACCGATTATTCTAGTTCCCAAATTCAAAAAAATGACAATTTAAAAACTAAATTTGGGGGCAAATCGTATAATCGGTAGGTTATTAGCTACCGATTAATATAGTTCCCAAATTCGAAAAAATGGCATTTCGCAAAAACAAAATTTGGAGCAATCTGTATAATCGGAAGTCATAATACTTCATTTGACTTCCGATTATACATATGCCCCCAACAAAATAAAGCCGTTGGAACTCTAAACTCTATATAAGGATTGTATCCTTTTACTCTCTATGGAACACAAATACCTTTAAACTCGCTCCAAAGGTACGGGTGTTTAAGGTTTTCAAAGCACTAAGCGGAAATCGTTATAGGAGGACGCTCCATAAATAAGGGAAAGGTACGCATATTTATACAATGAATGCGTATCACGAGAAACGAATTGAAAGCTCGTAAGGACGCTATGCCAAACGAAGACCGAATGAGTAGAGTAAGTTTGTGAATCAATAGGCCTCTTATCAAAAATTCTTTATTTGGTTATGATTATTCAACAACGCTAACTTATTTTAAAAATTGTTTTCCCAAAGATACTTTGGGTCTGAGCCAATACGAATTAAGGTACGGCCATGAGTTTCTCGCACGAGGACTGCTACACTCTCTTGGAGGAAGTTGAATGGCAATTCGCCCTATATAATTAAACTCGTAGAGAATCCCTAGGGCGATGTATTGAACAATTTTATGTGTTTTACTTCTATTTTATTTCAACTACATGTATGTTTTTTCGATTCAATAAAATGAGTGACTTCAAATACTGGTGTGGAAATAAGGATTTTAGAAAAAACTCATTTAGGGGCAACCTATAATCGGTAGGTTTTGGAACCTATCTTCCGTACGATTATGGCTACATCCAAATCACGAACCACATGGTTAGGCCTGGCCTTGTACCCTCTTAACCTATGGATTCTGGCAAGGGTTCGATCTGGGGCTCCTTACAATCGGTAGTTTATTAAGTTGAGTAGACTACCGATTATGGTAGATTTCGAATTTCCTACAATGAATGATTTTACAAAAACTCATTTTGGGGCAACCTATAATCGGGAGGTTGGGTAACCTACTTGGCTTCCGATTATGGCTAAATCCAAATCACGAACCACATGGGTATGGTCGGCTCTGCACCCCTCAAAACCTAGGGAATTTGGCCAATGCTCAATTTGGGGCTTCCAATAATCGGTAGGTTATAAGTAACCATTTCTACCGATTTTGGGCTACTCAACAATCGGTAGCTAATGAGGTGGTATTACCTACCGATTAATAACCGTTTGACAGATAAAACCAAAGTCGACCTAAATTCAAATTCATTTCATTTTCTTTTCAACTTCAACTTCAACTCCTCTTCTCCTCTTTCCTTCCGATTGCAGAGAGGAAAACTCTCCCCTGTCCTCGCTATACATCGTTCATCGTCGAATCGAATCATCGTCGATTATTTTCTATAAAGATGAAAGAAACGAACGTAAGAAAGCTCGAACCAAAACGTAGTGCGCGTGAGGATCCGAATATTGGATTGCATGCCCGTAATAAAGAGGTTTTAACTCACGAACCCGAAGAACACGGAGACGATGAAGTAGGCGATACTGATAGCCAAACTCTCAGGCAACTTCAAATGGCGCCGATTAGGTAAGATTCTACCATTAATTTGGTTTATATTGCTTCATTTGGACGAATCCATGTTTATTTTTTTAGGGTTTTCGGTTATTACCTTAATCGGTAGGTTAGGTATTGTTATAAACTTCCGATTGTGGTCGAACTCTTCATTTCACGAGAAAATTTGTCATATTCGGGTGTTAAAAATTTTGGTATCCTACCGATTATATAACGTTTTTCATTACTGAGGCCTAATTCAATCATAATCGGACGCTAATTGTGATTTATCCTTCCGAATAAACTAGGGAAGAACAAGTATTAGAGACGCAATAATCGGGTGAAATATTCTCTGTAATATCTTTCCGATTGTTTAGGCTAGCAACTTGATTTGTTTCTGGATACAAAGAGACGCATATTCGGTAGACATTTGTTTTGTTAGGCTTCCGATTGTGTGGAATTCGGAGGGTTATGTTGAACTTTAGGTTCCGATTATTGTGTGTAGATAAACATATTCGAACACCAAAAAGTTTATTTTGTTTCCGATTATACGTATTCGGTAGCTTTAGGTTAACTGATACTTACGATTGTGAATAATCGGAGGCAATTTGTTAAATCAACCAACCGAATATTTAGTTTCATAACCTGTTGTACTTTTTGTTGTTGTTTAGGGATAGGCGAGGTAAAAACATCCAAGATTCAATTATCTCCTATGTGTATTGGGATGTGTCATTTTCCCCAATACCAGTGGCAATCGGGTCGACGCCAACCTTTTACAACTTCTGGATCCTCTCGATAAAGTGCATGAGTACTCTTGGGGCACGGCATGCCATGCGTGGTTGATGGAAGAGTTGAGAAAGGCGTCGAGGGTTGGAATTAGCCAAGTGGCCGAACGTGAGTCTCGCTACAGTGTATTGTTTATTAACTCCACATACTTGGTTATTTTTTTATTTTTTTTATACTATTGAAGAATCAATTTCCTAATACTTGCAAAAATGACATTATAGACTTGGATCTACGTCCACTTCCCTATCTTGGGATTGGCCATTGAAAACCCTAAGCGTGGAGAAAGGTGACCCCATAGAAGAAAGTACGTCTTCGATGACAACCATTCTAGACGAAGGAGCATCGGTTGATTCGTTTGAGGGAGATTTTGGACTCACTTAAAGCCCAAGACGTATGCTTTGATCCATACAAGGAAGACCGAGCTCTGGACATATCGCGGCCTGGTCCGATTTGGCACTTTATTTTGGACCGTTGTGGCACCCCACGGGATATGTGATGTACAATGCCTCAAGGGTGATGCGACAACACGGCTTTGTACAAGGTATACCAAAGGAGGAAATCCATGGCAATTTCACTTTGGTTCTGGAGCAATGCAAGTCTGATAAAGATTCTATCACGGTGGTTCACAAGGGTTCACCATCCTGTCAATTCCATTGGGATAGAAGGGCGCATTACTTGATCAACCAAGGAAGGGCAGCCAACCAAGGTTTTGAAAATGCTCCCAACTACATGGATTGGTACCGCAATGTTTCTCATGTTCGTGTAATCCGTGATCTTAAAGCAAAGCCGCCTTCGTACAAGAGTATCCTCGAAAGAGAAGCTGCGGGTTTTGATAGATTGGTACGTATTGTTTTGTTAATTTAGTTTAATATTATGGGTCAAAATAGAGTAATAACCGTTTGATGGTATGCTATGTTTTAAAACAGATGAACAGTTCAAGCGTTTGTCGAAATGGTGCACCGATTGTATAAAGGCCGAAAGCCTGTTTCAATTGAGAAGATAAAAGACCACAAACAGTTGATTGACAACGTTGACAATGAGGAGTATGCATCTCGGTTCGGGAAAAATTGCAAAAAAAAACCTGCAACCAAGGTGAACAAAAGAACTCGGGCTTCATCAAGCACTCAAGTTGATGAAACCCATGATGATGCTGGTCCAAGTCGTAGAGCTAATAAAAATCGCAAAGTCAAAGCAAATAGGAACAAGTGAACTCTCTGTTGTAAACTCGATGTTTTTCGTTAACTTTATGGATAACTTTGTTTATGTTGGTTATGTCGGATTATGTCGTTTTCAAAGATTGTGTCGGAATATTAGTTGTTTCGTTATGTTTATGGATTAAGAACAGTTATTTTACACATTTTATGCATTTAACGATGACTCGGCAGCGAATCACACGAAGAGACATGAAAGTGTTGAATTTTGGAACACAATCGAAGATAGGTTTATATATTAACCTACCGATTCTGGGGATGTTCCAATTTTTAGTCGAATCCGGTAGGTTTATACGTTATTAACCTACCGATTCTGGGGATTGTGCAAAATATTTGGTCAGAATCGGAGGATTGCTAATATACTTTTCTCTCCGATTATCATGTGTAAAGAAAACCTGTCTTCTGTATCCAAACAACACCACAATCGGAAGGTAAATGTGCACCTTCACTTCCGAATAACAATAATCGGTAGGTGTATTTGTAATGTTCCTTCCGACTGTTATATGTAAAAAAAATTTGTTCTCTGTAACCAAACAACACCATAATCGGAAGAAATTGAGCGCATTTACTACCGAATATTCGTAATCGGATGTTTGTGGTTTCGTTAATGTCCGATTATCATACTAAAAACAACTATGGTTTCTCAGAATTAAACAACACCATAATCGGAGGGTCTGCATTAATATATTTAACTCTCGATTATGGCTGCATCCAAATCACGAACCACATGGTTATGCATGGCTCGTACACTCCAAACCTATGGAATTTGGCAAGGGTTCGATTCAGGGCTCCTTATAATCGGTAGGTTTTTAAGTTGTTAACTCTACCGATTATGGTAGATTTCAAAATTCATCACATGAATGATTTTAGAAAAAACTCATTTTGGGGCGACCCATAATCGGATGGTTTGGTAATATATTTAACTCCCGATTATGGCTGCATCCAAAACGCAAACCAAGTGGTTAAGGCTGGCTGTGTGCACTCAAAACCCATGAAATATGGCAAAGGTTGGATCCGGGGCTCGTTATAATCGGCGGGTTATATAATAATATACCCTACCGATTATGGTAGATTTCAAAATTCATTACGTGAAGGATTTTAGAAAAAACTAAATTTGGGGCAACTTATAATCGGTAGTTTAGGTAATCTATTTATCTTCCGATTATGGTTACATCCACAGCTCAAGCCTAGTGGTTATGGTTGGCTCCGCACCTCTCAAAACCAATGGAATTTGGCCAGGGCTGAATATGGGGCTCCTTATAATCGGTAGTCTTACAAGTTGGATAAGCTACCGATTATAAAAGGGATTATTGGCCGAAGTATCTACACAACAATCGGTAGGTATATTTTAATTTAACCTACCGATTCACCTGTAACCTACCGATTATGGTGTTGGCTACCGATTATATAAGGGCATATTGGCCATTTCGAAAAATCGAAGATAAGGGGTAGCTTAGATTTACGTTTGGGTGACCTTTTTGTCTTTTAGTGTCGCCCCTAATTCTTTCGGGGTCGCCCCTAAAAGTGCAAGGCTAAATAACTCTTTAGAGAACATGATTCGAAAAACACTAAACGCGGTCAGCAACTAGAGATTGAACATGGACGAGCTCATCAGTTCGTTTTTCAGAAAATCAAGATTCCTTGTTGCAATTCCGAGTTGTTCACGTACGACCTCAAAATCTCTAAGAAGATTTCCTACCAGTTGTGATGACATCTGAACTGGTAGTTTTTTTCATGATCAACAACATGATAGCATGTTATGAAAACAGGGTTCTTGTGAAACTCGATAGTCTTTTCCTTCTTAACTTTATCATCCTTGTTGCATCCATCCATTGTGCACACCAAAATTCAGTAGAACTTTTAACCTTACGGAACAAATATATATCAAGAAGGGGTCATGACCAAGAGGATAAACTCGTATACGTCCGTGTGGGTCAGGTGTATGTGCACTTATTACAATCCTGGTATGAGACCAAGAGGATAGTGGAGCCAAAAATAGACTAAGTCTTGAGAAACTCAAGAGTTATTCTAAACAAAGGATGATATTCTTATACCAAGGAAATAATTGCTGAAAGACAAAAACTACTCAAAAGGAGGACAGTCAACCAGGGAATTTTCTCAAGAGAGGATGATCAGAACTATTTGCTTAAGAAAAGAACTGAGTGAGGATCATCAGTTTTTCAAGATCATCAAAAAACAAGAAAAATAACATACAACCTCGACTGCTTTCTCAAGACACACTACTTGAGAACTATGAGCATCCTTCTACACTACTTGGTCATCAACAATATTGATTTCTTTTCTCTTTCCTTTAATGGGATTTTCAGAAAAATCACTAGAGCTAGTTGAAGGAGATTTAACAAGAGGGGAACAAGGAGTACCTGAACCAGCTGCTTTCCTTGTCTATTTGATGCTCCGTTTGAGTCTGTTTATGCTGACCTTAAGCTCTGAGACTCGATTATTGATATGTATGAAATCTGGAGCAGGCATCTTGGGATTGCAGCCTTCTTCAGAGAGAGAAGAGGAATTTAACCTTTCTTTCTTTTTCCTATGCCTTTTTCTCTTTTCAGAGTTATTTAAGAAGTCAGATATCCTTCTGCCATTCTTCCTTCTACCATTGTAAGCATTTTTAGTCTCAATAACATAATTAAGAAAAGACTTATCACAATGTTTTTCTTGATTGCCAACAATTCTGTTTTCTCCAACAACATGAGAGACAGATTTAATAACTTCTTTAGACATCCATGCAAGAATGTTGTGAAGTTTTTCATTCCTTAATCGAAAACGACATCTTTGTCCAGGATGTCCTTTATTTCCGCAATAATAGCAGTTAAAGGAATTGTTCTTGACTGTTCTCGTGTGGGTAGATTTAAAAGGAGTATAATCCTTGTTTCTAGGAACATTACAAGCTGCAGAAGGTTTTTCACATGAAGAGTTAACATTAGCTTTAACAAGATTGATCTTACTAGCTTCTGGAGCGTCTATTCCTTTATAGACCAGACCACGTGTATCACGATATTCTTTACATGCTCCAAGCATAGAAGATAATTTTGTAGAGCTATAATTAAATCTACTCAGACTCTCTTCCAGTGATTTTACTTTATCAAGAGCAGCAGCAAGTTTAGTCTCCAAGGATTTTTCTTTGGCGAGAAGACTGAGTTCTCTGTCACTAAAACATTTTTGTTGAGAGTCATATCTTGCTTCAGATTCTCCAAGTCTTTCTTTCAACACAAAGAGATTTCGAAGAAGATTATTACATTCGAACCCTTTTGAGAGTACTTCTTCTTCTCGGTCTTTAACGATAGATTGTAAAAGCTTATATCCACAATCATAACCTTTAAAGAGTTTTCTCAGTTTATGTTTTCTTGACAGAGAGGTGCCATGTATTTACTCAAGCATGGGGTTGACTTCTTTTCTTTCAAAGCATGGTCAAAAAGCTTGTTATATTGAGAGACTTCCTCATTAATACTTTGTCCTTCTTCTGAATCACTGTCATCTGAAAGATCATCCAACTGTTCATCAAGAGATTTCTCCCAGTTGAATGCAGATTCAGTCAAAGGACCATAAACAGAGTTTTTCTTGGAAGCTTCAGGATTTTAAAACTCACGAGGGTGACTATGAGCTGATGTTGCGTCATCTGAGATATTCTTATCGTCCATAGAGTCAGATTGCTACAAACACAAACTTGTAAGGTCTTTAAACGTGTTTGCCTGCTCTGATACCATTTGAAAAAGGGGGGGTACAACAACCACACCCAATATTTTTCTTAGCAATCTGTATGGACTAACTCCAATATAATTTTTAAGAGAATCAACTAGACAGTCAGACTCAATATTAATAAAAGTATATCAAAGAGTTATATCTCACTTTCTCGATTCAATACTTACTCAAGCAAATAGAAATCTGCGAGTCTAATTGAATACAAGAGAAATCACTTGAACGGTACCAAAGACCAATGTTCAAGGATCAATCAATTCAATCAACAACCAAAGGTTGGATTTCCCAATTGATCGATTCAATGCACAACTTGTGATATTTCAATTATATAACAAAATATAATACGAAAAAGAAATAACATAGACACCAGAAGTTTTGTTAACGAGGAAATCGCAAATGCAGGAAAACCTCGGGACCTAGTCCAGATTGAACACACACTATATTAAGCCGCTACAACCACTAGCCTACTACAAACTAACTTCGGTCTGGACTGTAGTTCAACCCCAATCAATCTCACATTGATCCAAGGTACAGTTGCGCTCCTTATGTCTCTGATCCCAGCAGGATACTACGCACTTGATTCCCTTAGATGATCTCACCCACAACTAAGAGTTGCTATGACCCAAAGTCGAAGACTTTAATAAACAAATCTGTATCACACGTAAAAGTCTACGGTAATAGATAAATCTGTCTCCCACAGAAATACCTACGAGTTTTTGTTCCGTCTTTTAATAAATCAAGCTGAATAGGAACCAATTGATAACCCGGACTTATATTCCCGAAGAACAGCCTAGAATTATCAATCACCTCACAATAATCTTAATCGACAAGCGAAAGAAGATATTGCGGAATCACAAACGATGAGACGAAGTTTGTTTGTGATTACTTTTCTATCTTGCCTATCGGAGAATCAATCTCAAGCCAATCTTACACTTGTATTTAGTATGATAGAAACAACAAGATTAGATCATGCAACTACAAAGAAAATAGTTGGGTCTGGACTCACAATCCCAATGAAGTCTTCAAGTCGTTAACCTACAGAGTCTCGGTAGAAACCTAAGGTTAAAGGAGAATCGACTCTAGCTTATACAACTAGTATCACACAGGAAGTGTGGGGATTAGGCTTCCCAGTTGCTAGAGTTCTCCTTTATATAGTCTTTCAAATTAGGGTTTGCAATCTAAGTTACCTTGGTAACAAAGCATTCAATATTCACCGTTATATGAAAACCTGATTAGATTCAAGCTAATATCTTTTAACCGTTAGATCGAAACTTAGCTTGTTACACACAAATGAAATGCACGTTTATTTAGGTTTGTATACGTAACCGTACCCAAACATGTACACTTAGTTAGTTCAACAATATTTAACCAAATGGTTAACCATATGAGCACTTTCATATCAACCATATTCTTCTTTACCATAACTAGCTAGTTCAAATGACTCAAATGAACTAGTTAGAGAGTTGTTCAATTGCTTAGATCTTATAGAAGTATACAAGACACAATCAAAGCAAAAACGATTTGATTCACTCGAATCGATTCATGAACTTTATAGCCACGGTTTACAAATATGCATTCCTTAGTTATATAAGTTTAAGTTCACGACGTTTTTAGAAAATAACCAACCTTAGTACGCATACTGGTACGCGGACTTAAGTACCCGAAATAAGTTTGTTTTCAGTTCACAAACTCCAGCAGATTTTCACGGGACGTGAACTTCGATGGTGCGCGTCTTGGTACGTGGACTTTAGTTCCAAGTTTTCTGAGCGACAAAGTACGCATACTTTGGTTCAAGGAATAAGGACTTACACATGTATGAGTTATCACACAATGTTTATATCCAACAATAGTTATATACGCTAAACTCTTTTTTCAATCATTGAAACATTCTTAGAGGACGTTATATAGTTTTTGTTCACAACCCATTTTTCGTCAAAGCAATTTTCAAGTAATTGAAACTTAATATGACTTTCGTCACTAGTAAAGATGAACTTGGCCAGAGCGAAAGCTTACCAACACATATTTCGAGAAATAGATAGGCGAGATAAACTCGGCTCGAAATTGCAAATGTGTATAATCATAGTCTATATAGCAATAATACGACTTTTGTCTTAAGATATGAGATAAAGTAGATAGACTTTTGAGTGATAGATAAGTTCAAGTCTCCACATACCTTTTAGTCTATGAAGTTCCACCAGTTCCTTGAGTAGTTCTTCGTCTTTGTATGATGATCGACATGGAGTCTAGAGCTCAACTACACTTTCTATCCTAGTCCGAGACTTATCTATAAGTAGACTAGAAATCAAGACTTATAGTTTTGATCACTAACATTGACAAACATGCTTGAGATAGCAAGGCATGCGAGTTCGAACGAGCAGTGCTCTAACAGTATCAATATTAACTTCTGACATTTTTTCTTTTGAAATGATATCCAAACAGGCTTGTTGATGGTGGATTTTTGATGAAGGCTAAAATTGTAAAATTATAGTTTTCTATATTTATGACTTAGCTTCAGACGACTATATGAAATTCATATTTTATGGTTTAGACATGAAAGCTCATGTTACGATGATCTCTGACTGATCATGTAGCCTCTTCAGAACATAAATACATAATTATTGGAGTATCTCAGCTGAGCTTTCAATATTCTTCGTATTTCATCATTTATACTATGCAATGCAGTCATAACGACAATTATTGGAGCTTCTCAGCTGAGCTTTCAATATCCCGCGTATTTCGTCATTTATACTATGAAATGAAATTCATATATTGCACAATACGATATCTATTTCTGTATAGAATCGAGAATGATTGGACGGCTTTAGGATGTCGCAAATGTTACCTGACTAAATGTTCAGAATGAGTGTGATGTTTCTACCATCTCATACCTCGATTCTCGAATAAATATAATGCTCCTAAACAGATTATTTGCCAGTATAGAGCCATTAATTAATTTATTAGTATTGTATACATCAGTTGAATTCCTAGAAAATATTCTATTTTCACCATTAAAATTTTATTACCTCGATTCATGGCTTTTCCTAGCTTAATTTCACGGATTAGTAATGAATATTCACCTTTCGGGCATACGGCTAACACCGAGTAAGCCCCAAGAAAACAGTGATGGTGTATTTAATAATAATGCTCAAATGAGCACCCAAAAGCATGGACAAACAAGCATATGGAAAGTTCACCAAGAGAGGGAAAAAAACGCGGGACCAGGCCCACCGGCCGGCCGTCCATGATGCCGATGTCGTGGCCGGTCCCGGTCCCCCTCCCTTTTTCATTTTTTTTATTATTTTTATTTCCTTAAACCTTGACTCCCTCATTCAATCAAATTCTTGATTTTCCATATCTTTGTCAAATATTGCTCAATACACCATATATATGGTTAATTAAGCAAGTGATCCCACGACCATTAAGTCTTTATGCCATATGATATATTAAAATATTATTACGTTAATATTTTCAAAATATTGGACGTTTAAGCAAAAATCCTACTTAATCATTCAAGCAAAAATTGAGAGTTTCAATCAAGATCAAATTCTTCTAAAAATACAAAATAATGATCAAATGTCCAACGAAAAATATCAAAATTCACAGAAATGGATGGTCGTCGATACGTGGCTTGTGCACGATCATGGTCGGACTTGGCAGGTCAACTAGGCCACCATGGTCGGCCGGTCTCACCATTCCTTAATCCATATTCTATTCATCCTCCATTTGGTTATTCCTCCATATTTTGATTAGTCTACCAGTTGGACAATCCTTCAAACACTGCCCAGCCGGTCTCTCCACTACCAATGGCCAGTCCTCAAACCCATTGGTTTATTGGTCTCTCTACCCATATTTATCAGCCCTACATCTCTTGGATTCAGGGTTTTCTAAAATTGGGGTTTGATGATTGATGATTCTATTAAAAGCTGAGCATTAATAATTTTCATATTGATCCAGTTTTTAATATTTTTATTAATTATTTAATGTTCGGTCTTCCTATAACATTTTTGTTGCTCGATTGTCCAAGAAGCAACCTCTGATTGGTCGATCATCCAGTACTTCACTGGACGACCATCCATTTTGTCGATCATCGAATATATAACAATATTCTAATATCTCTATTTTGTAATTCGACTACTCATGACATGGTGGATCGAGGATAAGTATTCTACAATATCTGATTTCATGTCAAACACTTGACATATCAAAATACATGTTAGAGCAGTTTCTATGGAATGAACAAACTCCAAGATATTGGATATATTCAACTGCTTTGTTCGTAACTGGCGAGAGAGAAAAATATTGGATACAACTTTACTGTGTTTGTAACTGACAAGTAAATTTATTAATGTCCATGAAAATCTTTCTCTTGTGACTAGATTAAGGTCGCTCATGTTTTTCTTTCGGGAATGACATCAAAGAGGGGGAGAGTTCTTTTGAACTTATGCTCAATTGTCATATCTTTGTGGGGAGAGAGGATATGGAATTGTAGGAGATGCTTGTATCTTTATATGTATATATATCTCCTTAACGAAATCACCGAGTTTTCTTGGTGAAATCGTCTAAACTAAAAGTTGGTATATGTTCTCTAGTCTTGACACTATTTTTTTTTAATTATTATGATCCCCGTTTTTCGCCTTTGCAAATTTTCTTGACAAAAAGAGGAACAATTATTAAGTAGTATCTTACTACTACATATGGCTTTTCGGAGCATTATGTATGGGTGAGTTAATTATGATTTATATCACCGTAATGTATTGATTAAGGGGGATAATATACCACTGTAGTATTGCTTCAAAGTTATGGTGCTATTGAACTTTGAGGAAGGTAACAATACTATGTTTCTGTACAACAACCATGGGTAGACTGATTTTTCATGCTAACAAATCTCTTTTTGAGTATTCTCATAAGTTGTTACCCCTACGGATATTCAACAACAAAGGTGTTGAACGAACACATGCAAAACCATATAAGAACTTGAAGTACGAAGAATTCAAGACGATTGTTGAAGAACCAAGGAAATCAAGCATAGTGGATCTTGAGCTGAAAGATATTTTTATTTTGAATCCATATGTACTGAATAGTTTTGTCACTAAAATTGACAAATGGGAAGATTGTCTCAAGCTTGTTGTCAGTGTTAGATGAACAAAACTGTACCTTGACTTCTAGTCAAGTCCCGAACAAGGTTAGAATTTGGTAGTTGATTATCAAACATCGTCCTCGAAGATTGAAGATCGACGAAAACATTCGGAAAACTTCGTCAACAAGGTGTGTGAAGACCGAACCATTCTGTTTTACTGATTATCTTACCATTATATCTTATGAGACTATGTCGTATGACTTCTAGTAGATTTATTGAAAAGAAGAAATTTCGAGTCAAGCTTGTCTTGTTAAAAATTTCGAAATATGATTCAAGCATTTGAGTGTTCAAAGGTCCTTAACAATATTAGTTAGAAACAATTTATCGTTCAAGAAATAATTTTTGGATCAAATGAAAATAACCCAAGCAATGATTCTATCATTTGGGAATGTTTCAAACATCAAAAGAGACAAATATAGAACTTTTGTTATTTCAGCTCAGGTAGTTTGGCGAACCATCTCACGAATTATGGAAGTTTCTGAAATATAGGGAAGGTTGGCTAATGATAGACACATTTTTGTGTCTAATTTGTCTCGATTCTTTATATTGATAGTGCTCATTTTTGTACTTATAATGGTGTTTTATGTGTGTGTAGGTATTTTTGGCCAATAAACATTTTTGGAAAAATCGGCTCGAAAAGTTGCACCCGGAGGACACCTACTATTGGACTCTCACTATGGATAGGGGTACCCAAATTACTAAGGGGCACCCTCAGGACACCCCAAGGCAGATGCTATTCACACCCCCACTCTGGATAGGGGGGGGTCATCTTCAACAATTCAAAAAATGAGTTTTAGCGGAAAAAAATGGTGTTTTAATGGCAGAATTAGGGTTGATGATTTGGACCAGTTTTGGCGAGATTCAATCGTTGATTTTCATGTGCTAGGCCTGTTAGAGCAAAACAGGGTTCGTATGGGTGTTTGGATCGATCAACTTGGACTGGAACTCGAATTAGAGCAAAACAGGGAGGTGAAGTTTTCACGGGACTTTATTTGGCAGTTACGGGATATTTGAGACGAGATAATCTTCCCTGAGATTCATGTAAATCTAATAAAGGGATTGGAGTGACCTGTACGGCTCAGAAACGCGTTGAGAAGCTTGGGGAGAAAATAACGTGGCTTGGCATGGAAAGAAAAGTCCGAGACTTTCTGCCGAAGAAAAAGAGGATTATATCGAGTTTTAGGGTTGTTGTTGGCTATAAAAAGGATTGCTAGGAGTCACAAAAAGGCTACGCAAACTTTGGGGAGGTTTAGAACAACACAGAGAACAAAATCAAGAGTTTCAGAGAATTGTTTCTGCTGGTGCATAACTAAGAACACGAAGAACAAAGGCCGATCAAGACAGTCGTTTTCGGGGTCTTAGATTCAGCGACAAATCAACAAAGTGCATAAGACGGGTTACATAATGAGTCCCTTGCAATGACTTCTTTGTAACACCATTACGAGCGTTGCAAGCGCCGATTTATTGTTTCTCATCCTTTTAATCAACTTTTGAACCATAAAATAATATTTTGAGATCATGATTAATATGAGGAGCTAAACCCCATTCTTTGAGGCGATAGAGGAAGCTATTTTTCCAACAAAAAGTGGTATATTTTATTTTATTTATTTATTTGCAATTATTATATGATTATTTGCCTTGATTGAAAATTGTTTGAATGATTTTTGTTAAGCAATTGTGATTTCTTTTGATAGAGCATGCTTAGACTTAAGTTTTGATGTTTTATGCTTTGGATTTACACTTGTTATTTTGAGAATCTACTTGTCGCAATAGTTTAGAATCAAATTGAACGAGAAAATTGCGTAAATATAAATATTGGATTAAATCACTTTGAACTTGGAAAATAGTGGAATCTTAGCCTCAGTGTTCTTTTAATATTGATAACATCTTTGTCAATGTTTGCTATAATTTTTAGTGAGTTTTCTATTTTTGTTTTGAATTTAAGTCTAAAAAATCCTTCACAAGTTCGAGAGAACGACATCTTTCTTACCACTTTACTACAACTTTCAAAACCACATCAATTTTTGGCGCCGCCGACGCGGACTTGTTTTTAGGGTTTTAGATTTCTTTTTCTTTTTCTTTTTCTTTTTTAGTTTTTTTTTTCTTTTTTTTATTTTTTTTTTACGTTTTTGGGTATTTATCTTTTGTCTACAGGTTCTGGATCATAAAGAAAATTGAGCCAAGGAGTTCAGTGATTTCGTAAAGACTTGGAGCGAAAGATTAAAGCAAAAAGAACGGGAAAGAAGACGATTTTATTTTAGTTATTTTGTTTTTAGGGTTTGTTTATTTTTAGAAAAAAAAAAGAAAAAAATTTGTATTAGGGTTTATTATTTTTGTAATTTTTTTTTCTTTTCTTTTTGGACTTTTTGGACATTTGGACATTCTGGACATTATTTTTAAACCCTACAGAAGGGTAGTATTAAATATAAACTGTTTGCAGAGAAGGAGGATAATTAAGATATTGTCTCTGCACCTTGGGTTCGTACATTGACATAGGAGTCAGTGGCCCGAGTCGACTACAACCGATTCATCCCCCGTCTGGAACGGGAGGTAAGATTCTAAACACTCGCGAATCCCCTGTCAACGAGTTACTGGACTCCTTCGTTTGCATATATGCTGAGGACTTGAATACGGCTGTTTTAATTTTCTAGTAAAGGGCAAGGCCTGGCCATACAAGATAAGGGTTCGGATTTCATCACCGTTCTCTTCTTGCCCGTCTTAGGAACACGTAACCTACGCGAACCTAAGCCTTAAAATTTTGACTAGAACAAGACCGATAGGGTAACGAGCTTAATAGGAAAGTCATTCGAAAAATATTGGTTACTCTTTTAAGCACACTTCAAAGTTCATGAAGGTTTCGTGAGTTGAATGCGTGATCGCGCCGCATTGTAATTCCGGTGAGGCCTTGGGTATCAAAGCTCCATCGAGCTTCCCTCGCCTCTATTCAACTTACTTTGACTCGGATTGATTCCGGAGGGTTTGCTTAAATTGTAACGAATTCCCTTTCGAAGGATTAGAAGCCGGTCTAGAAACAATCTAAGTGGAGCCATCATGCTTTTTGTTTGCTAGAAATCAATAGGTTTGATTTGGTTGAGTCGGCCTTGATTTGTGATTGCATAGAATCCCCTTCCTAATTCTTTTGTATGCCTGAACATAAAAGAGACGCCCTAGGTATATTTGTTAAGGAGAAACCTAGTAGTTCTAAGCGTCTCGATTACCTCAATTTAGAAAGTCCGATTTTTTAAGAGTCCGTTTTTGAACGTCAGTTTGGGGAGATAATCCCTGATATTCCGATAGTGCCAGAAATGGCAACTTTGAAAGCCTTGTTGAACCCGACTAGGGCTACTCGTCCCTCGTGTATCAGGTTAGGCGAAACTAAGCAACTTATGAACTTAAACCTGGACCTTACAGATGCTCCCAATCTTCTTAGGGAAAGAAAATGAAAACCCCTATTTCCATGTTAGGGACTTTGAGGAAATTTATAGTACCCTAAAGATTAGAAACCTTGATGATGATGCTTTAAAACTCAGGTTATTCCCTTTTTCCTTGAAAGATAAAGCCAAATCGTGGCTATATAGTTTTGCTTCTGGTTCAATAGAAACATACGAACAACTTACATCTGCCTTTTTGAACAAGTTTTTCCATAGGCACAAAACATCGTCTATTAGGACGCAAATCTGTACGTTTTCTCAACATGAGGGAGAATCTTTGTATAGGTATTTGGAAAGGTTCAATGATCTATTAGCCCAATGTCCTCATCATGGTCTCGAAAAGGTTAGGTTAGTTCAGATCCTTTATGAGGGTTTAGATTATTCCACTACGACTACAGTAGAATCTATGTGTACAGGTGGGTTTGAAAACCAAACAGTTGATGAGGCGATGACATATTTACATGAAATCGCCGAAAAGACCCAACAATGGGAAAATAATAGGGAGCCTCAGAAAACAATTCTTCTAGGCAGAGGAAACGTTAATAGGGTAGAAGGAGGCTATGAATCAGATGCCAAAATTGCTGCTATAGAGAAAAGGTTAGAAGCTTTAGGAGTGGGTCACACTAGTGGTAGATTGGAGCCTTTTTGGGAAGGCCAGAATAATGAAGAGCAAGCCAACGCTCTCTATAATAACACTAGATTTGATAACCGTCAAAAGTTTGACCGATATTCATAAACCTATAATCCTGGTTGGAGAAACCATCCGAACTTTTCGTGGTCTAAGGTCCAGAGTCAAGGTCATTTTAGTAATTCTAATGTTCCCCCAGGTTTTGGTTACACTAAGAATTCTTCAGGCCCAGAAAATAAAATGACTAGCGTAGAGGACTCTATTAAGATGTTAGCAAAAACTCAGGATATGTTAGCACAGAACCAACTTAGTTTTCAACAAGAAACCAAGCAGAACTTTCAAACTAATGCTCAGAGCCTTGCTAAGTTAGAACTTCAAGTGGGCCAAATAGCTAAGACCTTAAGTGAGAGAGATAACGGAAGGTTCCCTAGTCAGACTAATCCCAATCCTAGAGGAATTCATGAAGTAGGTGCAAAAACATCGAATCAATTAAATGCTATTAGGACCCCTAGGAGTGGTAGAGTAGTAGACAATCAGGTAACCATGCCCGATAGTGAACATACTGTAGTTCACCCCTCAGGATCTCACCCCTCAGGACCACCACTAGCTGAGGGGACTGATAAAGTTTCTGATGATGTCAATAATGTTCCTGAGAGGTCTGATTCTGTGCCTAGAGCCCCGTTTCCCTAACTATTAGTACCAACAAAGAAGGAATCGAACTTTAATGACATATTGTAGGTTTTTAAGCAAGTTACCATAAACCTTCCTTTATTAGATGCAATTAGGCAAATTCCTGCTTATGCCAAGTTCCTTAAGGATATGTGTACGCGAAAGCGAAAACTTAGCGTCCATAAGAAAGCCTTTTTAGCTAGTCACGTAAGTTCCATCATTCAGAACACCACAACTCCAAAGTACAAAGACCCAGGTTCCCCTACCATTGCTTGTACAATAGGTAAACACCGGGTAGAAAAAGCTTTACTTGACTTAGGAGCCAGTGTGAAATTACTAACGTACCATGTGTACTTACAAATAGGACTTGGTGAAATGAAACCTACTCGGATGACATTGCGGTTAGCGATAGGTCTGTTAAAATTCCTCGAGGTGTTATTGAGGATGTTCTTATTGAGGTCGACAAGTTTATTTATCCAAAGGATTTCGTGGTCCTAGATACCCAACCTGTCCCCGACCCGCAGAACCGTATACCCGTGATATTAGGTCGCCCATTTTTAGCTACGTCTAATGCGATCATTAACCGTCGAAATGGTGTGATGAATTTATCTTTTGGTAATATGACTATGGAGATGAACATTTTTAATGTCGCAGAAGCTACCTTATGAGCTAGATGACACATGTGTTGAAGAGGTGAACATGATAGAAGCCTTAGTTCAAGAGTCGTTACCAAACATTTTGTCCAAGACCCATTAGAAAGTTGTCTATCCCATTTTGGTTTAGATTTTGATGACGATAGCACTATTGCACAAGTGAATGCTCTATTAGATTCTACCCCCTCGTGTTAGACACTCGATAGATGGAAAGCTAGGTTCGAACCATTACCGCTTCGAGAATACCTTAATTCCTTCTTTTAGAAGAGCCTCTAAGTTGGACCTAAAACCACTACCCGACACTCTAAAGTATGTGTTTTTAGGCCCATCCGAGACTTTTACCTGGTGATTGTAGCTTCCGATTTGGATAGTGATCGGAAAGTAGGCTAGTAAAAGTACTTCAAGACAATAAGGAAGCTTTAGGGGTGGACTATAACGGTACATTAAGGGTATAAGTCATACGTGTGTATGCATCGTATTCATTTAAAGAAGACTCCAAACCTTCTAGGGAGATGCAACGTCGACTGAACCCTAACATGAAAGAGGTGGTTCGAAATGAGGTGCTTAAGTTGTTAGATGCGGGTATTATCTACCTGATAGACACATTTATGTGTCTATATTAGTCTCAATTCTCTGTAATGTTAGTGCTCGATTTTGTATTTATTATGGCTTTTTGTGTCTTTGTAGGTGTTTTTGGAGAAATAAGCTTTTGCATGTGCCCGGCTCGAAAAGTGGTTTTTGCGCTCGTGGGAGAAAATTACTATACGGACCCCATTTCGGATAAGGGGTACCTCAATTACTAAGGGGCACCCACTTGCTATTTACACCCCAGGACACCCAAGTGTTAAAAGGCACCCAGCAGCGGGATAAGGGGCGTCTTCTTCACATTTGAATTCTAAATTTTGGCGGAAAAATAATCTTTCACCTGTGAAAGTTTGATTGGATTTTGGGAGTGTTTTAACGGGATTCAACCACCAGATTTGTTTAAATGGACCTGTTTGAGCGTAACAGGGTTGGTAAGAGTGATTTGATCGACCAGTTTGGGCTTAATAACCGTGTTGGAAAGCGAATGAGGCGTTGGAAGTTTACCGTGTTCGTTGATGATTATGGCCAGTTTTGGTCGGAGTTTGACGATGCATATGGATTAGGATTCGCTTGATTTTCCAAACAGGTTGGTATCATCTCTAGATTCGAAAAGATAGGTTCATATCTTCGGTTCTAAGGAAACGAGGGAAGTGGAAAGATACTCGGGATTTCTTTGATGATATTTTTGGAAGTTAGGTGAGAATGTTATATTCGATTGATGATTTGAGTCTATCGAGTCTGAGAGCTAATATACGGTGAGGATGGAAAGATCGGATAACCTTTGGAGGACGCGTAGAAGAGATAATGAAGGAAATAATATAGGCCGTAACTTCCTGGTGAAAGAGAAGAAAATATTCTCGGATTTTTGGGGCCTGTGTGTATATATAGGCTGCAGGAAGTTCCATGGTGGTCTGGTCGGAGTTTTGGGGAGCCAACAGAGGTCTCTCGTACGAAGAAATCACGATTTGCGGAGTCGCAGCAGCAACAGTGGAGGAGAAGAAGAAGACGAAGAAACAGAGACCTTCAAAGTCTGTCATGAAACGCGATTCATAAAGTATCGTTGTTCAACAATCTTATAAATCGTAAATAAGAACCTCTCGTAACACTTGTACAAATTGCGAAACTCTGTTTCATATTTCTCAATAAAAACACCTTTTTGAGCCATGTTTCTATCTTTTGGGTGCGTTTTGAGCATGAGGAGCTAAACCCCAACACTGGGATAACGGAGGAAGCCATATTTCATGCGTGTGGTAATTATATTTAATTCTTTCATGACTTTTTGCACGGATTGTTAATTGTTTTATGGTTTTTATTGAATGGTTGTGATTTCAATTGATGGGTTATACTTAGGTTAAGTCTTTTGATATCCCATGCTTTAGATATACAATCGTTGCTTTTCAAAAATCTACCTTGGCAAAACATAGAGTCAATATTTTATAATTATTTGATCTATAATTGTCTAGAATAAATATATGAATCGCATGAATGAATTTTATGGTGGAATCCTGAGTCCTAGTACCTCTCGATATTTGTGACAACCTTTTGTGTATATATTTTCTATTTTTAAGTCTTAAACCGAGTCTTTACAAGTCTGAGTGAACGACAACCTTTATTACCACTTTACTACAATTTTCAAAATCACATCACTACCCAATTTCGTACAAAGAAGTGGGTCACCCCTGCTCACTGAGTTGTCCCCAAGAAGTCGGGTATCACTTGTAGTCCATAATGATAATAATGAGTTAATCCCAACCCGAGTGACCACGAGATGGCGTGTCTGATCGACTATAGGAAATTGAATAAGGTCACAAGGAAGGATCACTTTCCCCTTCCTTTTATCGACCAAATGATAGAGAGATTAGCTGGACATAGTCATTATTGCTTCTTAGATGGCTACTCCTAAGGTTATAATCGATCGTTATTGCCCAAGTAAGACCAAGAGAAAACCACTTTTACCCGTCCTTTTGGTACCTTTGCATATAGACGCATGCCTTTCGGGCTATGTAATGCCCCGCGACTTTTCGGCGTTGTATGATGAGCATATTTTCTGATATGGTAGAACGGTTTCTAGAGGTCTTTATGGATGATTTTTCGATATTTGGTTCATCTTTTTGATGAATGCTTGCATCATTTGACATTAGTGTTGACTAGGTGTAAGGAAAAGAATTTAGTGTTTAATTGGAAAAATGTCATTTTATGGTTAGATCAGGAATTGTGTTAGGGCACATTGTTTCTTCAAAGGGTATAGAGGTAGATAAAGCCAAGGTTGACCTTATTAAGACTTTACAGGTCCCAAAAACCGTAAAGATATTAGGTCATTCCTAGGGCATGCAGTTTTTTACCGTCGATTCATTAAGGATTTTAGATTGATTTCTAGACCTCTTTGCAATTTACTTGCAAAAGATGTTAAGTTTGTCTTTGATGATGCTTGTTTAGAGGCTTTTGAGAATCTTAAGAATTTACTCACTACTCGCCCGATAGTCCAAGCACCTAACTGGAACCTACCCTTTGAAATTATGTGTGATGCTTCAGATTATGCTATAGGTGTTGTGCTAGGTCAGCAGGAAACAAATTACTTCATGTGATTTACTATGCTAGCAAAACTCAATGATGCCCAAATGAACTATACAACTACCGAAAAGGAACCGTTAGCCATCGTGTTTGCCTTGGATAAGTTTAGATCCTACATATTAGGTTCTAAGATCGTAATCTATACCGATCATGCTGCTTTGAAATACCTTTTGTCTAAGAAGGATACCAAACCTAGATTGATTAGGTGGATTTTTGTTATAAGAATTTTGTCCAGACATTAGAGACAAAAGGGTGCCGAAAATGTAGTGCATCACCACTTGTCTAGGCTAGTTGTTAGTTCCCTAATGATTCCCTTCCTATAAGGGATGGCTTTCCCGATGAACAATTGTTCTCTCTGTTTCCCAATCACCTTGGTATGCGAATATAGTAAATTATCTTGTTACTGGTCGAATGCCTCAACATTGGGGTAAGCAAGATCGTTCTAGGTTTTTAAGCCGAGTTAAGCATTTCTTTTGGGACGATCCTTATCTGCTTAAGTATTGTCCGGATCAGACATTATTAGGAGATGTATACCCGAGAGTGACCAGTCCTGAAGATTATCTCCTTTTGTCATGAACCTGCATGTGGGGGTCATTTTAGTGCTAAGAAGACTGCTGCTAAGATATTGCAGTGTGTTTTTTACTGGCCTTCGTTGTTTAAAGACTCCCATGGTCATTGTGTTTCTTGTGAGCGTTGCCAGAAGTTAGGTACCATTTCCCGTATAAATATGATGCCTTTGAACCCTATTTTAGTGATTGAGGTCTTTGATGTGTGGGCATTGATTTTATGGGCCCATTTCCTAATTCTTTTGGTTATCTTTACATACTTGTCGCTGTAGACTATGTGTCTAAGTGGGTTGAGGCGGTTCCGTGTAAAACAAATGACCACAGGGTCGTAGTCCAGATTTTGAAAGAGAACATACTTACACGTTTTGGTACGCCGCGAGCTATAATTAGTGATGGAGGTTCACACTTTTGTAATAGACCGTTTGCACTTTTAATGAAACAATATGGTATTACCCATAAAGTAGCAACCCCATATCACCCACAAACTAGTGGTCGTGTAGAGGTCTCCAATAGAAATTAAGCGTATTTTAGAGAAAAAGTTAATCCTAATAGGAAAGACCGGTCGCCGAGGCTTACCGATGCCTTATGAGCTTACCGTACTACGTTTAAGACACCCATTGGAATGTCACCTTATCGTTTAGTGTTTGGCAAGGCATGTCACCTTCCCGTCGAGTTAGAGCATAGAGCCTATTGGGCTATTAAGAACTTAAACTTTTCACTGACAAGGCAGAGCTCACGTAAAACTCCAGCTCAATGAGTTGGACGAGATTCAGAGAGATGCATACGATAGTGCTAAGGAGTGTAAGAACAAAATGAAACTTGTGCATGATAAGAATATTTTACTTAAAGTCATTTTCTCCAGGTCAAAAAGTTCTTCTGTATGACACTGTTTGCATCCATTCCTGGAAGTTGCGCTCTCCTGGACCGGTCCTTTTGTGGTCCGTGACCTTTTTTCCTCATGGCGCTATTGAGATTGAGACACCAGATGGTAGTAGTTCTTCAAAGGTTAACTGGTCACGATTGAATCCCTTTTTATAGCCTTTTCCTACAGGTGATGTTGAGGAGGTCCATGTTTACCTTGATTGACCATCGAGGCGGTTTGTATGTTGTATATTATTTTTGTAGGTTTTTGGTTATACTTCACCCAGGTACTATCTTTCCGACTTCTCTGTTTTCCTCATGTCACTTATATTTTTGCTACTGTTCTTTAATTAGAAACATTGAGGACAATGTTAGATTTAAGTTTGGGGGTGGGGTAGAAACGTTTGTTACCTTTTTGTTACAATAAATAAACTCCAGAGCCTAGAAATTTATGCTTATTAAGGATGGCACTAACTAATCTAAGTGGATGGAAGCATTTTGGTTGTAGGAGTTGAGGAACCAATCTGATTAGATGGAAACATCTAAAGAGTCTATTCATAAAAGCACAGAGCTCGGTGTTAGAATTAAAGAAAAACATGGTAGTTTCGCCATATCTCGTTGAATCCTTTTCACTTCTATTTTTATTTTGTTTTCTTTACAATATGTTTCTCTAAGTGATTAGATGGGGCCCACAATACACCCTCACTATATTTTGTTTAACGATTCAAGTTGTTACCATTTAAGATCTAGGGTGAAATAGAGTGATTGGGATACCAAAAAAAAAAAAAAAACTTTCGTTGAAGTTGAAAAAAAGTTGAAAAAAAAAAAAAAAAAATAAAAAATAAAGAGAAATTGAGACCAGACCATCAGACCAACCAGAATAAATAAAGGCGACCACTGGAACCCTTGTATATGCCAGTTGTGTTGACCTAGAGTTAAGATTATCGACCACTGGTTCCCTTGTATATGCCAGTGTGTTGATATTATTCTATACCGAAGATCTCACCATTAGGATAGGTTCGTTTTGGCAAAGTGGCCTTCGGACGTATACGGGAAATACTTTTCACCTTAGTCAACATCAAAACCATCTATGTTTTTCTATATCCATCTCATTATCTATCCATGTGATTGGTCGACCAAGCTATGATGTCCATAAACTATCCGAGTAGAGCTCGTGACTTATATATGAATTTTAGTATGCTTGAGTGCAAACTCGTGTACAACAATTGGAATTTCGCATCGTGGTACTTCCTGATGTAGCCAATAAGTATGCCAACCAAGGAGATTCTTTAGTGCCTTCCAAGGTTCTGCGTAGATAGCTAGGGTCTGGAGTGTAAAGGTTTTGTGGGTACACCTCTGGTAAACCCTCCCGAGACTATAACTCGGCCACTAGGGCCACCTAGGGGTTTAAAGGCTTATTGCATACGCTAAATGCAATCGACGATGCCCTGCGACAAAAATGAGTTAGGATTTTATTTTTATTTTATTTTTGCTCGAGGACTAGCAAATAATAAGTTTGGGGTATTTGATAGACACATTTTTGTGTCTAATTTGTCACGATTCTTTATATTGATAATGCTCATTTTTGTACTTATTATGGTGTTTTATGTGTGTGTAGGTATTTTTGGCCAATAAACATTTTTGGAAAAATCGGCTCGAAAAGTTGCACCCGGAGGACACCTACTATTCGGACTCTCACTATGGATAAGGGGTACCCAAATTACTAAGGGGCACCCTCAGGACACCCCAAGGCAGATGCTATTCGCACCCCCACTCTGGATAGGGGGAGGTCATCTTCAACAATTTAAAAAATGAGTTTTGGCGGAAAAAAAAATGGTGTTTTAATGGCAGAATTAGGGTTGATGATTTGGACCAAGCTTTTAGCGAGATTCAATCGCCGATTTTCATGGGCTAGGCCTCATTAGAGCAAAAAGGGTTCGTATGGGTGTTTGGATCGATCAACTTGGGTGGAACTCGAGTTAGAGCAAAACAGGGGAGGTGAAGTTTTCACGGACTTTATTTGGCGATTACGGGAGATTTGAGACGAGATAATCTTCCCCGAGATTCATGTAAATCTAATAAAGGGATTGAGTGACTCAGACGGCTCGAAACGCGTTGAGAAGCTTGGGGAGAAAATAACGTGGCTTGGCAGGGAAAGAAAAGTCCGAGACTTTCTGCCGAAGAAAAAGAGGATTATATCGAGTTTTAGGGTTGCTGTTGGCTATAAAAAGGATTGCTGGGAGTCACAAAAAGGCTACGCAAACTTTGGGGAGGTTTAGAACAACACAGAGAACAAAATCAAGAGTTTCATAGAATTGTTTCTGCTGGTGCATAACTAAGAACACGAAGAACAAAGGCTGATCAAGACAGTCGTTTTAGGGGTCTTAGATTCAAATGACAAATCAACAAAGTGCATAAGACGGGTTCTGTAATGGTCCCTTGCAAATGACTTCTTTGTAACACCATTACAAATAACAAGCAATCCCGATTTATTGTTTCTCATCCTTTTAATCAACTTTTGAACCATAAAATAATATTTTGAGATCATGATTAATATGAGGAGCTAAACCCCATTCTTTGAGGAGATAGAGGAAGCTATTTTTCCAACAAAAAGTGGTATATTTTATTTTATTTATTTATTTGCAATTATTATATGATTATTTGCCTTGATTGAAAATTGTTTGAATGATTTTTGTTAAGCAATTGTGATTTCTTTTGATAGAGCATGCTTAGACTTAAGTTTTTGATGTTTTATGCTTCGGATTTACACTTGTTATTTTGAGAATCTACTTGTCGCAATAGTTTAGAATCAAATTGAACGAGAAAATTGCGTAAATATAAATATTGGATTAAATCACTTTGAACTTGGAAAATAGTGGAATCTTAGCCTCAGTGTTCTTTTAATATTGATAACATCTTTGTCAAAGTTTGGTATAATTTTTAGTGAGTTTTCAATTTTTTTTTGTTGAATTTAAGTCTAAAAAATCCTTCACAAGTTCGAGAGAACGAAATCTTTCTTACCACTTTACTACAACTTTCAAAACCACATCAGCTAACCATTCCGCTAAACTTAAGTTCAGAAAGAGACGGTATACATGTTCACGAACCGTGGTGATCTAAATTTTTCATTTTGGTGTAAAAAGGCTAATAGTTGGCGAACCCGGTTCACGAACCGTTGTACCCTGACTTGTGAACCGCCTATACGGTGCACGGACCGTTTCACCAACATTCTCAGTAAAAGTTTAGCAGATGCTTAAAGACTTATTTTTTAAATATGTTTAGTATTGCTATGATTCTCTTAAACACCTCTAAGACATCATTGATCACTAAAACACTTGTGTATGTGTATCATGATTAAATTCTTAAGTGTTTAAATGAGCATCAAACTGCTTATAGTTCACAAGGCACATATGCCAAAGAACGGTCATCATACACGGTTTCGTAACCGAACCACTGTGTATATTCTTGTATGTGATCTCAAGACTAATTCTCACATGCTTAGCTTGAAATTCTAATTATATCGAGTTTCATCTAAACAGAGAAAGTGTTTGCTTAAATTTCAAGTATCTTAGCTTGAATTCTAAGCAACCCTCGGTCTTGAACATCTATAAATAGAGATGATCTTTCAACTAGGAAATTTAATCCCTGACACTTTGTGTCCTAGTTAATATCTAGGGTCTTCCTATATTGACCTATATTTCCTCTAAGAAACATAATTAGGTCTACGACTTAAAGGCTTTACTTGGGGATTCGTGATGCCAGGTCCGACTATCTTTACCTTGATAGTTCGTGTATCCTGATCTTGTTGTTCTGTATTCGAGGTTTTCGTAATCTTTTCAGGCAAGATAGATAGAAATCATAAAGTTCTCTTCATCTCAGACTTTGTGATTTCTCAAGATAGATATCTGAAAACTATTCTTAATTGATAAGCTGAAGATTGTTCTTGAGAGGTGGTTAATGATAGACACATTTTTGTGTCTAATTTGTTCTCAATTTTTTCCATTGTTAGTGCTTGATTTTGTATTAATTGTGGCATTTTATGTGTGTATAAGTATTTTTGGAAAAGAAACATTTTTGGAAACATCGGCTCGAAAATTACTCCCCCCAAAAATTGGACTTAAAGAATTACTAAATTGATCCGAGTGCTTTTAATGACACCTCCATATTGGATGAGAATTTGAGCGATATTTTCAAGAGATTCAATCGGAGATTTTGATTCAATCGGAGATTTTGGCTGGGATGACTTGTCAAGACTAGACAGGTTGGTATAGGTGCTAGAATCAGTTAAAATTGGATAGATTTTTGGTTTAAAATACAACATAGAAGATGAGGTAAGCTCGTGAGATGGTTGGATTTTCACGGGATTGCGTGAGTTGCAGAGTGGCTAAAACGTGTGTTGCACGTGTTTAGAAGACTTAAACAAGCATTTAAAACGTGAGGGAGATAAAAAAAAAGGGAGAGTTGACAGAAAACAGAAGCGTGAATAAGATTTAAAAAAAAATATATATTTCTTGTGGCCAGCAAGGAAGATATTTGAATATTTCTGGATAGGCTATTGTGGTGATATAGAAGGTTTATGGAGAGTTAATGGAGAAAACAAAGTGAGAATCGAGAGTTACAAAGAAATTATGTTGCTGCTGCAGTGAGGAAGAACATGAACAACATAATACTGCACATAACAGTCGTATAATTCTAGCGTCTTAAATTTTCGTAGTTTTGTAGCAGTCCAATAGCAACATGATATCTGCAGTCCAATGGCAGATACAATCCACTACTATTACATTGCCTTTTGTTTTCAGACCAAGGATCTTCAAGACATCATGCTAGGCTCGTACCCAACCGATGCTCCGAGCAGTAGTTTTCAGCAAGCTTTTAGTAGCTTCAAGGAGGTATGTGGTTTGTCTTCTTCTTTTAACATCAATGATATTTCCCCTCATCTGATGCGTTCTCTAGCACTGTTGTATTTTGATGTGGTAAAGAAGAATATTTCGGCCAATTTCTCCATGTCCAGTAGGGATTTTGTTTTGTGGCAAAGTAATAGGCTTGCTCATGCTCAGGATTTTCTTAAAGATGTACCCATTAGTGGTTTAAATCAAAGTATTGGGCCTCGACAATTTAGGTCTATTCTAAGTTATAGATTGCGCATACCACTTTTTGGTGAAGACGGTATTTGCTCAAGTTGTAACAAACAGATGGATGCTTTCGGGGATCATGCTTTGCATTGCGCTAGCGACGTTGGTCTCAAATTTTGCCATGACCTTGTTAGGGATGTTTTTGCTGATATTTGTTACAAGTCGGGTGTAAATATAAGAAAGGAGGTATCCCTTGGCTTTTTATCGGATAATGACACTTCCTTGAGACCCGATGATATTCTTGTTCATTGGTGGGATAACGAGCAAGATGTCTGTTTTTATGTCACTGGTGTTTCGCCTTTTACTGGTGGGGGGAGTTCGTACTTTTGTACCTGGTCATGCAATTTCTAGTGCTATTACGCGTAAACGGAACAAATACCTCGACAAGTGTTCTCTCCATGGCTATGGTTTTAGTGTTTTGGCTTTTTCCACTTCGGGTGAATTAGGTGAAGAAACTATAATTTTTCTGAAGAGGTTGAAGAATTGTATCACAAACCATGACACTAATCATAAGATTGGTGGTACACTTTTCCATAGAATATGACTTGCTATTCAAAAGGGTGTTGGTGCCCAGCTTGTTGCCAGGCTATCCACCAACTTATTATGTACTATTCCTGATCCGTAATCAACTGAATGTCCCTTTTTTTGTTTAGATGTAATTTTTATTATTTTTTCCATGTTTTGGTATTTTCTGTTTATTTTTAGATTTGGAGCTAAAGAAAAAAGATACAAAGTACTAAAATGAAAAGCAGGGCCAAAGAAGGAAACAAAATAGAAATCCAAAAGGAGTGAAGAAGACAATTTTGTTTTTAGTGTTATTATTTTATTAATTTTTAGATTTTATTCCTTTTTATTTTTAGAAACTGTAATTAGGGTTTTATTTTTTGTAATCTTTTATTTTTGGACTTTCTTTTGGACTTTTGAACATTGGGACATCAGTTTTATTTTTAAAACCCTAAGGAAGAGTTGATTTAAATATATATTGCACATGGAATGAAGACAATTACGATACTATCTTGGTCTCTCGGGTTCGTACACTGACATATGAGTTAGTGTCCCGAGTCGACTTCAGCGGTTCATCCCCCGTCTGGAGCGGGAGGTAAGAATTCTAACCACCCGCGAATCCCTTGTCAGTAGGTTTACTGGATGCCTTTGTAATGCATATATGTTGAGTTCTGAAAACGGTTTTATTTCTAGTTGAGGGCAAGGGATTTCCAAAATAAGATAAGGACTCGGATTTCATCACCGTTTCCTTCTTTCCCGCCTTAGGAACACGTTACCGACGCGAACGTAAGCCTTAAAATACTAACTAGAACGAGACCGATAGGGTGGCGAGCTTGTAGGAAAGTTGTTCGAAAGGATTTTAAGTATTGGTTACCTTGTCAGCCTAACTCGAGGTTCAGGATGACTACTGTAAGTTGAATCGCGCCACATTCTAACCCAAGGAAACGTCGCCACACAGGTAGGGGTATTCAAGATCCTTCGAGCTTCTCCTGCTTCTCATTGACTTACTTTAATTCAGATCGTTCCAAGAGGTTCGCTAAAATTGTAACTAGTTGCATTTTGGGGGAGTAGAAGTTGTTTAGAAACAATATAAGTAGAACCATCATGCTTATTATTTGCTAGTTTTATAGGTTTGATTCGGTCGAGTCAGCCTTGTTTGTGATTGTTGAAAATTCCCTTGCAATTAGGATGTCAAACTAGTATTACAATAGCCAAATACAATGAATATCCAACTGAGTTTCAAAGCGGATAGTATTTGTACTATGATTATAGTGTGAAAGTGGTTGGGAACACCAACTTTTGAAGTTTATGGCTCATACCATGGTGATCCCAATTACTATTCGCACACCCACCGGTCATGAGAGTTATGTCATTCTATTGATTGTTTAGAAGATACCTAGGGATTTAGCTGAGTCGACTCATAGGTTTGAGTTATGGATAAATGAAAGAATTTCTCACAATAGTCTTAATTGGCTATACAGTGTTCCAAATTTCACCCATGAAAATGAGTACAGTTATTATTCATACAAGCTTCTAACCCGGTGCATACGCATCGGCATACCCGAATTGTATGATGAGATGAATCTCCTTTTATTTGCAGTTTAATTTTATCTTTAATCTCATTCTTATTTTTGCATCCAAATCATTATCATCCGCTTTACTACTGAGATGCCATGGCTGGATACTAAGTTATAACCCTTTGATGAGTAACTGAGATGCCATGGTTAGATAGAATATCTCTATCCATTTTCCACTAAAGATAGCTTTAGTCCTACGTATCATCGTTCACCTTGCATATGTGTCACGGTATCATCAATGTGTTGCATTTTATGTTTCTTTTCACTCTCTATCCCACATGGTCAAGAAAAATAAATAAAGGGAAAACTGGGTCAAATTATGAAAAATTCTTATTAGATACACCAATGGTCAACGCTTCAATGATCCTTCTTAAAAGAGCATGAATCTAATTATTTATATATGATTTTGAAATATAGAATTCTAATCACATGGTCAATGAACCTTAAACCTTACAGAAAACTTATTTCAAAGCAAAACCTTACAAAACTAAATAAGGATGGTCAAAATCCCTGTTTTACCATTACCTCGTGGAACAAATTCACTTATTAGCAGCAGGAGTTCCAATGGTCACTGCCTATATTGTTCTACATTGACTTTGATATTTTTTGGAACAACCCGAGTACATCTTAAAAGCATCTTCATCGTCTTCTTCTCCCATGCATCACAATTCTAATAGAGATCGAGAAAGTATAGAGAAAGTTTTAGTATTTAGGTTAATTTAGTATTTGATATATTTAGTATGACTTGATATACCAAGTTACGATTTTGATTGGTAAAAGTGTTTTTTCTATTAGTTTGATTGTTGAACGTTGCGGCAAAACGTGTACAGAATTCAAACCTTACAGATCTCTATTCAACGATTAGTTGTAGACCATTCTAATTATATTCTCTTCTTTGTTAGTAAATAAACAACAATAGTATCCATCACTAAACTCACGGTTCGCCCTTCCTTGCTCTTTCGGGGTCTCTCTCTGTACTAGTATTTAGTGCATTACTTTCATCAAACCTATATATTCAAAGGAGTAAAGCATCAGTAATCCGTAAGTTATGACAATCACCTGATCTTAATTACAAAAGTTGTTAGTTGTTCAAAAGTTAACTTGTTTTATGAAACAATCATAAGAATTGGTTTCTTCGCAATTAGTTAATCACTACGAAAGATCACCTTCTACAAAATCCAAAAGAAATTATGCAATAGAAATCTAATTTTGTAGATGGAGATTTTTTAGCAAGAGAATTTCATGGAATTAACAAACTGAAATTAGAAGGTTCTGCTTTAACCCCTCCAAGTTCACATACTTTGCCATCCGAACTACCACTACACTACATATCGTAACGTGTTTTATACTTACATCCCAACCAAGAGGTCGTTTGGAAAGCGAGGTGTCACTTTGGAAGTGAGGTGGCTTTTCTTCTAGGATCAAAATTACTGTGTGAATAAGTATCTCTTAACTGAATGTACCACAAATATTTTTTGAACCTTCCTCTTGAAAAGGGAAAATAAAACATACCTATGTTATTTAGTTGTGAATAGGTTTGTGATGAGAAACTGATGACACGGTGCTGTCGATATTATGAAAAAACAGAGGATTGTTAATGTAGCTGCATCCTCGTAATTATTTTTGGCAAGTAAGAGATTTGTACCTACCAAACATGCAGAATTATTTAAACTTTGTGTTACGAAGTGTGAAATTCTGTTTTTTTTTTCTTTTTTTTGAAAGGAGTGAAATTATGTTACTCTCAAAGGGAATGTCTCGAAGAATGAAAGGTTGTTTGCCTCACCGAGTGAAAGATAATGCTTGAGTTGATATGTCTTTTAGGTGAACAGATGTGACTTTTCATGTAAAAAAATGATGCATTTATCACAACTTATTGGTTATATATATATGATGGGAAGGTACCTGTTGGATTTATTTTCAACAAACGTGACTGTTAATGTTCTATCGGATCACAATGTTCAATTAATCTGGATGATGAAACGGCAAGTGAACAGATGAGTTTGTGGAGAACCGGAAAAGTTGAGACTTATGCCAACTTTGGGAACATATGTAAATAGATGTGAAATGGCGCTAGTGACATGGCAATGATATGTATAGCAATGCTAACATGGCTTCACCACATAGCAGATTGATTGTGGCTGTGCCACGTGGCGTTTTGGGTCCCTTATTATAAAGAAAGATAACCAACATCACGAGGTTAGAATTGGTAACACTACTTATTTAGATAAGGTTCTACCATCTTCATGTTATTATGATTATGATGATGAGGAAAATGCTGATGAAGGATCTGAAATATGTAGGCATAGTGATGAGGAATTTATTAATCCAGTTGAGCTTCATGATGAAAATGTTATTTCTAGTTTAGATCCTAATAATTTTAATGAATATTCACCCATTCAAAAGGACGGGGATTTAACTAGAGATACCATTGTTTTAGAGGATGTAGAATTGTAGATAGTACTTCTTAGTTACGAAGCCGGTGATCGTTCAGAGGAACGAGTTTATCCTGAGAATGTTGTTTTGGAGTCCAACCATTTAGAAACAATGGTCTTAGATTAAGAAGATAAACTCGTAAAGATTTGAAATATGAGTGAGGATGCACCTTCTGATTATAACTTAGAAGAAGCAATTGACCATTTTTGGGAATCTGATTATCTAAAAATTAGGGAAATTGTTGATAGTCTATCTAGAGACACTAAAACTCTAAGTTTAGGGGTGATTTTCATTCTCCTTGTGACTTACCTTTAACTCAAATAAAGTTCCCTCACTTAGGACTTGACATATGTGCCTCAACCATTTTACAAGATTATCTTCATGCACGTTTTCCCGAACCTATTAATGTCCAGAAAGAAGCTCAGTTGTTAGAAACCCAAAGGTCGTTGGAAATCTAGGATTCTCAGCTAACTGAGTGTGGGTGTTCCAGATTTGTGAGGTTTGCTAGATTTGTCTATTGAAAACCGATTTCCAAGCCTTGATTTTTGATCTAAAGGGAAACCAAATAGGCTTATCTGTTAGAGGCAGATTGGTATCAAAATTCTTCACTTAGGTTGAAACAACTCTTAGCCCGTAAAGGACGTCAGCTAAGGGAATAAATTGCTTAGAGCCTTGCGAGGTTCAAGAGACGTAAGAAGCGCGACTGTAACTGAATCTCTTGGAAGGTGGATTTGGTCTCAACTACATTCCAGTCCGAAGTATTATAGTAGGCTAGTATATGTAGAGTCTTAATATAGTTTGGTATTCAAATCTGGATGAGGTCCCGGGATTTTTCTGCTATTGTAGTTTCCTCGTTCACAAACTTTTGGTGTATTGTGTTTTTCCTTTTCCGTATTATATTGTTTATCTTTTTAATAAGAATTACACAAGTAGTACGTATTCAATCTCAGTAGATATGTCCATATTAGTTGTGATCAATTATGAGACTCGTTCTTGTAGAATTCGTATCTTGAAAGATAGATAACAAGTTTCATACTTGGTAGAATTCTGATTAATTTTGGGGATTTTCCAAGTACTCTTCTTAACTATCAGGTTCACGGACTCCACTGTCTAGACTTTCTGATTGAGAAGATATAGAGATATAAACTCTATATACATATTGTCATGGATCATTAAGTTGGTCTACTTGCAGCTGTATTAGGTTTTGTCTATACAGGTTGCCGAACGAAAAAGTTAGTGGTATACTTGGTACCCTCTCCTTTTCAATGGTAATCCTTATGCATGGACTAGTAACATTTGGTATCGCATTAAATTCAGTAATCCTGTTACTGAATTTAAATTCAGTTTACTTGGTATACTTGGTACCCTCTCCTTTTCAATGGTAATCCTTTTTCCAATAATCCTGTTACTGGAAAAATTAAATTCAGACTTGAGAGACGTTTAGTTAGTGCCCAACGAATCTCGCATTTTCCAGACTCTTATTTAGTTCATCTCATTCAAATTGTATAAGATCACTGTCTAGTTCTTCTGAATCTTACAACATCAACAATAACTGGCAAGAAAAGATGAAAATTCTTTGAATGTTATCTAAGAGATGATTCTTGTAAAGATCAAATTGCAAATACTTGGAATAAAATTGTGAATGGCTCTCCCGCTTTCAAGTTATACAATAAGCTTAGACATGCCAGAAACAACATTTCTAGATGGAATAAGGACTCTTTTGGCAACATTCACCATAATATAAAGCAACTCCATGAAGATCTGCAAAAATTTCAATATACAAGAACTAATGGAAGTAATACTGCTGAAATTCAAACTATATATTGAGCTTAAAATTGATGAATGTCATCATATGAAAATATAATACCAAAATCTGGAGAATCACTTCTTCTAACAGCTGACAACAACACAAAGCATTTTCACATGCAAGCAAACTTCAAAAGATGCAAAAACAGAATATAATCTCTTAAAGATGAAAATGGGAACTGGAGTAGTGGTAGAATTGGTCTGGATCTCTTAAGTGATCATTTCTTAAACATCAATACTTCTGTAAATCCCTAGATTAGCCTTGATTTCCCGAATCTTCTTCCAAGAAGCATTATAGCTGATGATAATATTCTTCTCACAAGAATTCTAGATGTAGAAGAAACCTACACAACCCTCAAATCAATGAAGCATTGGAAAGATCCAGGTCCTAATGGTTTTCCACCATGATTCTATCAAATTCAATGGGATATAGTTGGTGATGATGTAGTAAAAATGGTTTAAAGATTCTTCACAACAAGGAAGTTACTCAAAAGTATGAATAAAACTAATTTCATACTCATTCCAAAGATCAAGATCCCTTAGTCACCTGGTGATTTTAGACCCATTGATGTGTGTAATACCACATATTAACTTATAAAAAGATTCTAGCCACCAAAATGAAGACTTACATCAACAAGATCATCTCACTGATGCAATATGCTTATGTTTCTGGGAGAAAATTTTTAGGTATTATAACTCTTGCATAGGAGATGATTCATTGTATAAAGAGGAGGAAAGGAAAAAAACAGACTAAATGGCTCTAAAACTGGACATGTCAAAAGATTCTGACAAGGTTGAATGGGGATTTCTAAATTATATTATGCTTCAACTTGGCTTTGATGAAAATTGGTGTGCTTTAAGTTCATGAATGCATCAGTAATTTAGAGATAAGTATTCAACTCAATGGTTCCTCTTGTACTTCTTTTAAACCAACAAGGGGACTTAGACAACGTGACCTATTTTCACTTTTTCTACTTCTTTTTACTATGGAGGTAGACATATTTTGGTATGTCTTTTTTATCTGTCCGCTTCTGTTTATAGACATATTTTCTTATTAAACTATCAAATATACCCTTACTTTTCATAATTATAAAATTATTTTTAATATTAATAAAATCAGTTTTAATATATTTTTAATATAAACCCAATCCAAAAATCTTAAAACAGTATATCCATATATAAAGAAACAAATCTATTTAATATCTTTCCCATTAATCTTCATTAATTTTTTTAATAAAAATATTTATAATCTAACCAAAAACAAGATTGATAATATAACCAAAATTAGTATTTGTTTTTATCTTCTTTTAAAAATTTCCAAAAGTAATAAAATTACGCAATGTATGTTTTTTTTATATGTTACACATGTTAGTTTTAATTTTAGTAATAGCTTTCAATAAGGGTAGTCATGACATTTTTTCCGGTCTTTTTAATAATTTGACTTAGTCGAAACGGACAACTAAAAAGAGACAAAGGGAGTATTATTTTATTTAAGTAGTTTTTCAAGTTATGCATGTAAACATACCATTAAGGAATATAATGGTCCGTCAAATATGTTGGCCAAACATGCTAGGAATTTTATGGTGTCAGGTACTTGGTATGATACTCCTCCACAATTTTTAGTTGAAAAGATTCTGGAGGATAATACTAATTTAAGTACTTCACCCAATTAATAATTTATCATCCTTCATAAATACAAAAAGAAGTTGTATCCATACCGTAACTCTTCTTCCCTCGATAAAATCTATTAAAAAAAACTACAAAATTGTTATCCCATGCTTAAACTAAAAAAAATGCAAAATTGTTGATTCCTTTGGCCTATTCTTATGCAGAAAAGGTTAAAAAACCTTGTTCGGCATATCAGGTGGCATGGAAAATGAGTTGTGCCACTATGGGAAAGCAACTGAGCGATATAATTCATAGCGAGCGATATTATTAAAATCGTTGGCGATAAAGACTATATCGCTAGATATATTCATTATATCGCTCGATATTAATTATATTTCCAATGGTTGGATTAATATCGCCAACAGTAGACTTTGTAGCGCTTATAAATACCTCACCACCCCTCTCATTCCCCTTCACACCTTCCTTTCATACTCTTCTCTTCTTTCACTAAAACAAAATTCTCTTTAGTTACTTCCGAAACAAATATGAGTGAGAAAAGAAAAAGAAACAGAAAACTCAAAGGATCTACTAGCACCCAACCAGTGGATTAAGTTATGTTGTGGATAAAGAATATGAGTTTCAAGTTAGCCGGTGATGGTGCACTCTCTTTGCACACATTTGGCCATTCGAAGCGAGTTAGTTCAGTCAATCTAAGAGGTGGGTGGTCTGAGGTCCATTTCGGTGTTCCAGTTACTACCCTCTATTGTTCAAGAGAGAGTCTGAAGATATCCTTGGTGGCATTTATATTATATACAACCTAGAAACCATATGACTCAAATAATTCATGTTATATACGAACAATAGTGGAAGACTAGAAATATATTTTTTTTCCCAATTATTTTGAATGCAGTAAGTTAGTTTTTCTTGTAATTAAATTTTTAGATAATGTTTTTTGTTTTATAAAATTCAACAAACTCTAATTATGAATATGTTGTTAAATAATAGTTACAACGTTAGATGCGTTCATGTTAACGAGAATTCCATGTGAAGGAAACTTACTTCCATTTAACAGACTAAATTGGTTATCAAAAGATAGATGGAAAGGAAGACTTCCATTATACTCAAATGATGTAGAAGGAAATAAGGCATATATATATATATACACACACAAATAAAAGCATATGAGTTAAAAGTGGCTGGGTTAATTTTTTTATTTATTTTTACAACGTTATGCAAGGAAAATGAATGAGTTGAGGTTAGATAATAAACCATATCTATTCCCTGAGCATTATGAGGATCTCGAACGTCTGTTGTGTTATGGACAATATTACATTGTATATTTCCAAGTGCTAGCTTAGTGGTGTTAATTGGTTTTTCTCGAAGCATTTGAAGATTTAGAGCAACCACCAAGATATGACTAGGGTCTCCAATTTTATCAAAACTTTACATAGCCCTCAGTAATTGCTCAACGTGTACCAAAGATAGCTTTAATGCTTTTTGGGGAGTCTTTGAGGTAAGAACCTATATTTTCACAATATTTATGCATTATTTTGACATGGTAAATGAACTAACCAACAATGTTATTATTTTAAGTATTGGTGGTATGCATATTTCCAGCTTTGTGAACCCTGTCTTCTCAATACCACCAATATTTTTCCGGTCATACTGACGTACGATGCCGAAAATTGGGAAAAAAATACAGATTGAAGATGGTCAACATACTTTCATATTTGGTTTTCCAGGGCCCCACTAATATTTCTTTTTAATATAATTTATTTTGTAGGATAAAGTTAAATAGAAAATATAATATTTAGGTGAGATAAAATAGGATGAAGTGAGATAAAATAGGATAAAGTGAATAAAGAATAGGAAAATATTATGTTTGGAAACGGGATTTGTAGTTGGCGGCTGTGGAAGACCCGCGGGCGGTTGATGATCAAACTCGGCGGTTGATGATCAAACTCGGCGGTTGATGATCGAACTCGCGGCCCTTCATTAAACTCGCGGTTAATGATCAAACTCACTGAACAAACCAACAAATTTGTTGGTTTGCCCATCTGTTTTCATGTTTGCTGAGTCCATAGTGGGATCAAAATGAACAAATCTATGATTTGTTCATTGCATATAGGAACTGCTGTTAGGAGGATTGTGTTATACAATCTTATTTTTGAAAAGGGTGTTTGGTATTACGGTGAAAGGCTACTTTTTCAGTTGCAGAGAAAAATAGTGATATGCATCAACCCCTATCCAAGTGAAGAGATTTCTCGAGATGATTGGGAGAAATTGATAAGGGATGATCATGATTGGGAAGTAGATGACAATTTGATCCGGAGCTGAGCTCTAAAGCTGATTATCTTTATTGGTTTAACACTATTTTCAAGACCAATATTGTTATGCAACCGCAAAATTTGGGTCGGATGGATTTCCCATCTTTAGGTAGGATGCCACTTGGTGACGAATTTCTTCCTTCCCAACCTCCACCACAGACGAGCGATGAATTTTCATATCCTACTCAAGCAGGTTCATCGTCGATGCCATCATTGTCTTGGGGACATACATATTGTATCTATATCTGGAGATATTGTTACTCATCTGATTGTTCCTAGTGCACTTGAACAGACTTATCCATACCGGGGTTAGATGCTACACCAGAGTAGTATAAGAACCAGTTGAACAATAATAATGATCTACTATAAGGATTTCAGAACTTCCACTTGACTCAGATGCAAAGAATGACGCAAAGCATGATGTTTGAGATGAGTTCAGGATATTCCGGTCATGCTGGTACAGGAGGTTCAAATCATGGTGGTACAGGACCAAGTCATGGTGGTAGAGGTTCGAATCCCAGTGTACACTCAAGTCATGGTGGTAGAGGTATGAGTCGTGGTGGTGGCGGTACGAGTCGTGGTGGCAGAGGTATGATTCCTAGTGGATCAAGTCAGCGAAGTTATGGAAGTCATGGAAGTGAAAGAAGTAGTTAGAAAATTCGTCTATGCATAGGAATGTACCAGAAAGTTCTACTCCAAATGAAGTCTTAGATACTCAATTAGTACGTGAAGGTTTGTTTAACCAATTGCTACCCGATGCTATGACTCTTGGTGGTGGTTGGAACATTGAAGCAATTAAAAAAACGACTCTGTTTACCCCAATTGCCTCAACCACGTCAGCATTTCAACCATTTCAAGCTCATCCACACCCATTTCAAGATTTTTATCATGCCCCTTTCGTCAACCTGTTGCTTTCAAGGTTATGACGATTTTGAAGAGACTCAACCACTAAGTCAGTCTCAAGCCGACACAATGAGTGATATGTTGAACAACAGTCTTGATCCAGAAAGCACTTGCAATTGGATCTTTGGTCGTGGAAATGGATAATTTATGGAAATTTAGTTTTAATATTTCTAACGTAATTTTTTTGTAATCGAAACTGGTTTTACATTTTACTAAATTCAAACATTTAATTAAAAATTAACCGCAATTGCAATACATAATAGTTAATGAAAATTAAGTCCCTGCACGTGAATCTTGTAGAGTTCACATCATTCGTCATAATTAAACCATCTTCTGTTTCTTCAGCAAATTTGGTATGAGCTCTAATTTTTAGTTTTTCGATTGATTACTCAGGATGATCCCCTTTTATCATTCACAGAATTTGCATATACTTTCTCACTTCGTTATTGATGAAACAATAACGAGTTTCAAGACACTCTTTTTTTCTTCTTGAATTTACACGACTTAACGTCATAAACCTTTGAAACACAGTGTCCCATAAATTAAAAGTTATTAGATTGAAATCTCAATCGCTTATAACTGAAACCCAACATCGAATTAGAGAAATATCTTATTTTCGAGTGAATCGAGCACTAGCCACGTCGTTTATGCGAGCATTGGGCATGTTGAAATGAATTTGAAGTTGAGATGGTGTGAGTTGAAATGATCTGGTTAACGAGCGACTGCTTGAATAGCATTAGGACTGGACAAACCGACGAGTGATGTTGTGACCATATAACTATGGAGATTCTATCGCTCGATAGAAACTCTATTGCGTATGCCTAAGTGGTATATTTGACACATTGGCACACATATTTGCCACTATGACATATCCATAGTGGGTGCAAAAGTGGCAAATTTAAGTTTTTGACATGTGCATGGGAATTTGCCTTAACTTATTCTTTATATATTCGCCTAGGAGCAGGGATAGGGCCGACCATGAGGAAAAATCAGCAAAGTTTGACATTGGGGCAACACGGGCAGGGGGTAGTGAAAAGACGAGGGTACCCAAATATACCACAATCTTAAACTTTTCCACCTATAAGTCCTCTTACCGAAAGTGATTGTCTATGGACTGAGTCGAGACAATACAACGAATCGGTATTCACACTTTGTGTGATCTTCTATGGATACGAGATCGATACAATACAACAATCAAAGTGTGATTACTTGATAATAGCTAGGTTTGGACTTAACCAAACTATAAGATCACTATTAAGTAATACAGAGTTAACGTTTGTGTAATTTACTTTAACTTATAATAACAACAATTATAATTGCGCAAAACAAAAGTAAATGACACAGCAAGATTTTGTTAACGAGGAAACCGCAAATGCAGAAAAACCCCGGGACCTAGTCCGAATGAATACTCTCAGAATTAAACCGCTATACAAAATCAAACCAACTTCGTATAGTTGAGACCAAGCAACTAAACCTATAGTTCACCTAGTTTCTTCAGTATCCTTGCGCTTCCAACATTCGATAAGTGCACGCACTGGAAAAATTCCTTTGGAATTCCAAACAGGAAAGGAACAACAAATCTGTTCGGTAACAACTCTATGCAATCTCAGTGATATGAGTTAGACAAAGGCTCTTCTGTTTAATCCAATAAACTCCTTTGTCGGGTTTAGATATATTTATCCAACAACTACCAAAGTAGCAGAGTTTAGATAATGCAATCAAAAATAGGATCTATCAAGATACTATACAATGATGCCGATCTACGCAACCAATCAATCAAAGCTATCAAAGATAAATCGATTATAGTTAGATCCCAACCGATCAAGTTTTGTGCACACCAAAGATTATGAACCCAATAAGAAATCTTCTTTGTCTTCAAATATTCTTAAATCTTCAATAAATACATGCACACCACAACTTGAATCTCTTGTGATCAATCATGCACATAACGGAGTCTGTTAACAATGGATAATCACAAGACGTCTTTAGATCTACAAACAGTTCTAAAGATCTCGTCGACACTTCGATCTAGTTTGAGTGAATCTTATATCAGAAGAGAAGATTCTCAAGAATAAACAAACTAGGTGCAATCAAAGTTCAACAACCGTTAGTCAATCAAATAAAATCGAAAACTAATAATACTGTATTTATCTAGTTTCCCACCCACGGTACTCGTAGAGCTTCTTGATCCCACAAAAGTCTTTAAACGAGCGGTCGTAAGAGATTTCACCTAATTATGGTACTTTCCTCTCCGAATAGACGGCTCCACCAGTAACAACACAACAAGGTAGTTTTGCTGGCTCTTAGGATAGTTTGCTCGAAATGCAAACTTGGGTATTTATAGACCAAGGAAGTTTGGACACCAAGGAATCTCCAAAAACAAAATATTCTTAAGATATGCAATATATTTCCAAATTGGTGTTCAAAATTCCTGGAAATGCTCTGTCCAAAATTAACCGAAATTTCACTAGAAAATCTCCAATTAGTAAATGCACATTACCAATTTTTATTTTCCAGAGATATGCATTTTAATTGCTGGTAATTAAAAGCATATAAACTTAACAACCTTAATTAAAAGATTCTCAACTTATTTCGGCCCAGGATCTCCTTTAGTTATTAAGGAATATCTTTGAACAATAAAAGATACGAGTTACTGGACATGTTCAAAGTTTGTCGACATCTTATTTCTTTGTAAATCCTTTTTCATATTTACAATCTTGGAACCGATTATACCACACTTCCAAACAAGTTAGAACTGGTTCATATGATTTCCAAGAACTATGTGATTGATCAAATATGAATACACTACTCATGGGTTTACGGTTCTACCAAACACAAGGATCGGTTCTACCTTAATATGGTTATTGGGACCGGTTACGTCAATTACCAGGCCCGGTTACCATATTCTCATGGTATTACTTGTGATCGGTTACACTAGTCACTATGATCGATTATACCAATTACCAGGACCGGTTACGCCAATTACAATGATCGATTACAACTCTTTTGTGATCAGTCATACCAATTACCAGGATCGATTACACCAATTACCAATTACACTAATAAAAGTCATACCAATACATAAGTCAGGCATTGTGACTAGTTTTACTAACTTACACATATTGGTAATCCAAAGATATGCAATGAATAACAATACCAATAAGCCTAGTGATTTCCCTTTCGATTCATAAAACAAGTTCATGAATGTAATTCCTTTAAACGAATGTAAACATTGTTTCCTAGGATGAAATCTCCACCTTTACCCATACACATAATCACAATAGCATTCATACGATTATGTCGATGTCTTATATACGAAGTTCAAAAGATAGGCGTTATATTTCATATTCTAATTCCTTAACACTATGTCTACTAGAGTATAATCATTCACAGCTTCGCAGTTATGTTTTCAACATAGCACAACTTGAAAGATACGTTAGGAATGAAACAGTTCAAGTCACAATATTACTAACCTCAAGAGGAAGGATGATGCCGTCGATGTAGCTTGTTACTTCTTCACATTCTTCAAGTCCTCGAGTAATACTGGTATGTCTTATAATCCTAATCTTTCTAGCCTAACCTATACAAAGTTGTCTCTAGTACATAATCATGCGACTCTTTAGTTGAGTTTTGATTCACTAAAATATGACAACCAAAATTGACATCCCAACGCTTGGTGGGTTCAACCGAGCTATGCTCTAACAATCTCCCCCTTTGTCAACTTTAGTGACAAAACTCTTAATACATATGGATAAACAAATTACAAAAAATGCATTATACATACGCTTGATTCCAAATTTCAACAACACAATACCCTGCATATATTCAATCCATAAATGCCACTGTTGACATTTAAATAACAAAGCTAATACTCCCCCTAAAGATAACATAAGTAGATTTTCAATCCGCACATCTTTTTTATTTCCCATTTGTAGTCCAAATAACTACAATCATCATATGATATGTTTTTCCACCTTAGTCAATGCTTTACGCTTTGGTTAGATATAACGTTTAAGCACAATTGTCTTTTCCTAAGTGATTACAAATCACTTTGTTTACTCCATATATTTCAAGTATGGCTCACTAGGCTTCACAAGCACTATACATAGAAGCCCATGAGCAGAAATCCAAGACATGTTAAGGAGATGCACTTCATCAGTGCCACGTAGGCATGCCATGCCAACATGCCACGTCAGCACAACAATGTGTCACATCAGCAGAAAGGGAATCTGCAATGTGCCACGTCAGCTTATAGTCCATGTCAGTGGCACGTCAGCAGATACTAACGACACCAGCATATTCCGTCACCATCAGGAATATTCACAGAATATTCTGTCATGCCATAACGACGTCAGCATATTCCGGACGCCGTGAGTATATTCCGTTGATTGTGTCATCCTGATGTCGAAGATCACATCACGCTTTCCTAGCGTCACAAGAATAGTTGGTCACCGCCGAACCAAGTTTCGTTCGGCAACGGAGAATGTCGTGTACTTCGCGACGCAACTTATCCCCATGATCCTGGGATTTTTACGCCCCGCTACTTTTTACTGCCGGATGTTTGCGCCATACTGATCCAAGCTGAGTTGGATCAGTCGACTGAGTTTCCAACTGATCCAAGCCAATGACTAGCTTATTTTTCCACCCTATGTTGATTAGCCTTGCGGATTTCTCAGCCCCACTTCGTGGGCTTAACCCATTATGTCTATTTGTTTGGGCTTGGCTATTTACTCAATTTTTGGTTATCTAATTCCATAACCTTAGAGGAAGCTTCTGGAAATATCTAGACAGAGAATGTTCTGGAATATTCCAAGAGGCATGCAGGGCAAATTAATGCCAGGAGGTATGCATGGAAAATTAAATATAATTTATGCCAGGAGGCATGCAGGGGAAGTTAAGATGTTTCATTAGAGTAAGACCCTAATTCGCAACATATAATAACAGGGGTTCACAACCCTAAAAGGTATGCAATCTTGACTACTAAAACTCATGTGAAAAACTCTAGCTAACTTAAGAATCAAAGGGTTTTTTGCAGGTACCCCTCCAACACTGTTCACGTGGAAAGAAAGGCAGCGGTTTGATCATCAACAAATCACCATCAGATTCGTGTTTTGAGGTGAAAATATTTTACCTTGTAAACATTGGCGCTGACCCAAGTGGATTCGAGAAAAGAGATCGTGTTTTTTTCCCGAATCGAGATTATGGCAAAAGTAAGACAGACTGCACGAAAGATCGTTTCTGCTAGCAATCCTCGATACTCAGTCCAATCGGAACCTGCAGTGCCTACCGAAAACAGACAGGGTCGAGATCGTGTCCGTAACAGAACCCCAGATCATGGTCGAGATCGAGATCGTGTTCGTGACAGAACCCCAGATCGTGGTCGAGATCGAGATCATGTTCGTGATCTGAATAACCGGAGAAGCGAAAAACAACCGATGATCGAAGACGAAGGATTGGATGTTGAATCCATATCTAATGGAGGAAACCCACGAGTTCGAACAGACAGAGGGCGTGTATTCGGTAGCCCGTCAAGGAGGAATAACGATCGATATGACCTGCGAGATAGACGAACCGCGACTCCTAGTACGGAGGAAGAACTGTTACGCCGTCAGCTGGACAAGGTGGAGAAAGAGAACGCTCTCCTGAGATTAAAAGTGAGAACCAGTCTCGACCAAGGACTGGTAATCTGAACAACCAAAAGGGTCGGTCTGTATGGGAGCGCCTTGGAAGATGAGTTAGCCCGCGAGATGCAGACCAAAACATGGAAGTGATCGATCTTGATAGACCAGGCAAAAATCTGCTGGTCACTGGATATATACTTAGACGAAGGCGTGTACGAGACCGGCGAGCGGGAACCCGAGCACGACTAACTACAACTCAACAGAGTACGGCCAGAACCAACCGCTCAAAACACCTAAAGAATGAAGATGAAGTTCGAAATAGGTACGATAAGAGAGAATTTTCGCGTGATTACTATGCTCGTTCGGAGCAAGGTAGAGAATCCACTGGACCCCAGAGGAAAAGAATAATATCTAAAGTTGATATTCCAGAATATCATGACTATGAGCAGGAAGACAGTTCCTCTAATGGCGACGTAAGCGCAATAACGGATGCTCGCCTTTGCAAGATGATCGAGAAAGTAATGTCGAAAAAGCGCTCCAGAGAGGAAAGGATAGACAGGTTGCATCGAGCCGAATGGGCTCCTTTCAAACTGAATATCAAAGAATTCCGGCCGCCAATGAATTTTCAAGTTCCCAAGCTGCCAGAATTCGATGAGAAAACAGACGATCCAGATCAGCATGTTTTACACTGTGAAACTTCCATGGCTCTGTGGTAGTACATCGATGAGTTAATGTGCAAGATGTTTCCACAGTCACTGACTGGTGGAGCAATAACGTGGTTCAATCAGCTCCCTCTCAGTCGATCGGGACTTACCATAAGCTGGTTGACGAATTCTGCTCTCACTACAAATACAACATACGTGATCGGAAGGGATGCCACGCATTGTTCCTTCTGGGAATTCGGAAGGAGGAAAGCATCAGTCAATTTACTCGACGCTTTAAGCAAGAGTTGGCCGATGTGGATGGTGCCAACGACCAAGTCGTCATCGCGGCTTACAAACAGGCATACCAGTATGACCAAAGATATGTGTAAGGTTCCTTGGTCAAGAGACCACCAAAGACTTTGGAAGAACTGAATACGCTCGAGTTGAGGATGATTCCAAAGCTCGAGAGACAATAAAAGTTAACAGATCATCCAATCATCCAAATAATGGGAAGAAAGACAAGTCAAAGAACCATTCGAGTGGATAACATAATGATCGAGGTGAAGTTCGAGAGAAAAATCATGGGGAACGAATGGAAACCGGATATCAGAAACATCATGATATGAAGCTGACACCATTGAACATACGGCTTACAAAGTTGTATGAGAAAATAAGCAAAGATTTGAGCTCCCATCGGCATCTGCCAGCGGAGACACGTGACAAAAGAAAATACTGCAATTATCATAAAGACATTGGTCACATGACTGAGAATTGCCGCTCCTTACAGTTCGAAGTCCAATAAATGATAGACGCTGGAAAGCTACAAGAGTACGTGAAAAAGGATTTTGGGAAAGGTTCGGGAAAATTTGGCACAACACATGTGATTAATGTCAGTCACGCCAGGATCCATTCAATGACCAGACGGGCATCAGAAGATGAGACCAGGAGAAAACTCAGGCAATTAAAGGAATGGTACGTGACAAATCATGTCGATTTTTTCATTGGAAATGGAGCAGAAATTCGGGAGCTTGGATGCACAAAGATCGAGTTCTCTGAAGCAGACATGATAAGTGTATATGCTCCCCACAATGATGCTATCGTTATAACAACTTGGATTGGTATGTTCCGTGTACACCGTATTCTAGTGGATACGGAAAGCTCAGTGAGCGTGTTGTTCTCAGGAGCTTATTCTTGTATGAATCTCTCACACGACTTGATCGAGGAGGATGAAAATCCAATTATCGGCTTCAGTGGCGAAGTTACAAATGCGATTGGAAAAGTAAAGATGCCTATAACAGTGGCTGACAAGTCCGTTCTAAGCAATTTCTTGTTGCTGGATTGTCGAGCTCCCTATAATAGGACGAGACTGGCTGCATGCGAACTGTGCAGTCACATCCTCGTATCATCAATGCCTGAAGTTTATTATCCCTGAAGGGGTCTGAAGTTAGAAGCGACCAGATGGCCGCCCACACGTCTCACAAGAATGCTATGGATGAATATAGGAAATCAGAAGTTAGCGGGCACCATATCCTGCGAGTCGAACAAAAATAGCAATTATATAATCCTCTCCCGCCAGAATCATGTATGGGAGAGGACGCAGCTGAACCCCCAACAGTCGAGAAACTGATCGAGGTCCAGATTGGGGATAAGAAGCACAAAACCACGTTCGTAGGGGCAGATCTACCCGCGCACGAACGTGATGGTTTGATTACATTATTAAGGGAAAACGTTGATGTTTTCGCATGGAATTTTGCTGAAATGCATGGGATAGATCCGAACGTAGCCTGCCACAGGCTAAATATCGATGATAAGTTCCATCCAGTTTGTCATAAAGTTAGGAATATGGCGCAAAGCAAAAAGGATGGAGTGCTGCAGAAGTCGGGAAGCTATTGGAAGCAGGTTTTATTCGTCCGGTTCAGTATCCTCGATGGATGTCCAATGTCGTTCCGGTTCCAAAGAAGAATGGTAAAATTCGTATTTGTATCGATTTTACTGATTTGAATAAAGCATGTCCGAGTGATCCGTACCAACTTTCGCGGATCAGAGATTTAGTGGATGCAACCTCAGGGTACGGGAGACTGTCATTCATGGACGGTTTTTCGGGGTATAACCAAATACCTTTGTTCGAGGGAGATCAAGAGCATACTGCCTTTGTGACCGACATAGGAGTTTATCACTATCTTTGTAATGTCTTGTTCGGGCTAAAGAACGCAGGGGCGACCTACCAGCATTTGGTAGACCATATGTTCAAAGATTTGATTGGGAAGATGATGGAAGTATATATCGACGATACGGTAGTAAAATCTGAGCAAAATGAGTCGCATTTTATCGATCTACATAAGACGTTCGATATCTTGAGGCGATATCGTATGAAGCTCAATCCAGCAAAATATTTATTCGGGCTATCCTCGGGAAAGTTCCTTGGATACTTGATGACACACAGAGGAATCGAGGCAAATCCGGAGCAAATCAGAGCCATCAGAGAGATGCCATCTCCAAGAAAGAAGAAGGAGGTCCAGAATCTAGCGGGGTGATTAGCAACTTTAAATCGTTTCATTTCATGCCCGTCGGATCGATTCAAACCATTCTTTGACGTTTTGAAGAAAGCAGTGAATTTTGGTTGGTCGGATGAGTGCGAAAGATCCTTCGATGAGATCAAACAATATTTATCAACTCCCCCAGTATCGGTAAGTCTGAAAACTGGACAACCTATCGGAGTTTATCTTGCTGCAACAGAGAACGCTGTAAGTGCAGTGCTATTTGTTACGGATCCACATGAAAAGCCTATTTACTTCGTCAGTAACACGGTACAAAAAAATTGAAAAGATAACACTTGCACTGTTGCATGCATCTCTTCGCCTCAAACCATATTTCCAAGGGAGACAGATCGTAGTCTACTCTGAGTATCCACTGAAGAGAATCCTGGAACGTGCTGATGATTCCAGCCGACTAGCCATATGGTCGAATTTTCTGGGGGCGTATGAGATCAAGTACGAAACCAGAACTGCAGAGAAGGGACACGCTCTGGCTGCACTGTTAGCAGATTTTCCTGTGGAAGACATAGAAACGGCGACCAAAGAAGAAGATAAGTTATTGACCTATAGAGTCAACCACAAATCAGACCGGGGGCGAGTCCGCAATGGAGGTTGATACACCTGAGCTGCTATGGAGTGTGTTTACTGATGGGTCATCAAATGTTGGTGGAGCTGGATTTGGATGTGTCATCCTTACTCCCGAAGGATCAAGGATCGAGAAAGCGACTAGATTGGGTTTTCGTGTATCCAATAATGAAGCTGAGTATGAAGCAGCGATTATCGGGTTAAAAGCTGTCAAACAGTTGGAGGCAAAAAACGTGAAGATGATCACATATCCCATGCTAGTAGTTAATCAGTTTCTTGGCACCTACATAGCAAAAGAAGAGAGGATGGCCTTATATCTGGATCGTATGAGAGAGCTGGTAAACGAATTCGACCAATTATCTATTGGGCAGCGACCACGGTTGGAAAACAGGCATGCATATGCTTTAGCATATCTGTCTTCCGCAGTCGAAACTGATACCACCCGTTTCGTTGTAGTGGATTTCCAAGAGTTACCTAACATCTCCGACAGCCACTTTGTTCTGGCTCTCGAACACGCTAGTGGGGGTGAGAGGGTAACTACATCAGCACAAGAACATATCAAAAACATTGACATCAATATGGATGCTGACAGTCCAGTGATAGACGATTTAGGCAATCCTGCTGCAAATGCTTCAGACTGGCGTCAACCTTATATTCGGTATTTGACAACCAGTGAACTCACAGAAGATGAGCAACTCGCTTCAAAAGTGAAAAAGAATGCATGGAGATATTCAATGATCGAGGGACAATTATACCGCAAACTTGTAGCTTTGGAGCCATTTTTGCGATGCATATCAGCCGAGGAAGGACAACAGATATTGGCAGAGGCTCATGAAGGAATATATGGCAACCATTCTGGAGGGCGTAGTCTCGCGCACAGAATACTTACCCAGGGGTACTTCTGGCCGTACATGCAGAAAAATGCTAAAGAATACGCGCATAAATGTGTGCCATGTCAATAGCACGCTCCAATTCCTAAAAGGCCCGCCAACAAATTGCATCCAGTTTTTAGTCCCTGGTCGTTCGATAAGTGGGGACTAGACATCGTCGGACCACTCCCCCAAGCTCCTGGAGGAGTGAAATATGTACTGGCCGCAACTGACTATTTTACAAAATGGGTTGAGGCAGTGGCATTGGTACATGTTACCAGATACGACGTAAAAAGGTTCATATGGGAAAATATCGTCTGCAGATTTGGAATCCCACACGAGTTGGTGTCAGATAATGGAAAGCAGTTCGATTCCGGAGTGATCAAAGAATTCTGCGAGAACTTGAACATTCGCCATGACTTTTCTGCTCCATATTATGCTCAAAGCAATGGGCAGGCAGAAGCAACAAATCGTGTTATTATGGACAATCTCAAGAAAAGGCTAGAAAAGGCGAAGGGAAAGTGGACAGAGGAGTTCCCTAGAGTCTTATGGTCTTACCGGACAACCCCGAAAAGATCCACTGGATTCTCCCCATTCACACTGGCTTATGGAACAGAGGCGGTCATACCCACTGAAGTACACCTGAAGACCACTAAGACCCGTGCCGTCGAATCTGGAAACAATGAAAGCATACTGGCCTTGGATAAAGAGCTGCTGGAAGAACAAAGAGAAACAGACCTGCAGCAGTTGGTTCGATATCAGCAGGCAATCAAGCTGAATAACGACCGAAAGGTCAACGAATGAGCATTTAAGCCAGGGGAGTATGTTCTGAAGAAAACTCGAGCGGACACAATGGAACCAAACCGTGGAAAGATTAGAGCAAATTGGGAAGGTCCATACATAGTAGACAAGCCCGCATCTCGTGGCTCCTACTACCTAAGGAACCTCGAGGGTACTCAAGATTCAAAACCATGGAAGCCATGGAATTCGTTCCACTTGAAGAAGTTTTATGATTATCTAAATTCGCATAGGAGTAGTTTCATTTAAATCCTGCTGCGCTGCACTCTTTTTCCTTTATGATGGTTTTATCCCTCTAGGTTTTCCACGCAAAGGTTTTAACGAGGCAGCTGTTGTTGGGAAGTAGGTACTTATCTTGTTATTCATATTCTGATATTTAATTCAATATTATCTTGGTTTTCCACATTCTATCAGAATTGTTCGTGTTTAATTATAAACTTCTGCGGATGGTTTGAATCCGCAGTCAGTCCCAAATGACAAAGCAGTGTAGTTCGAGCCTGCTGTCAACAACATCTCCAATACCTTGCAGATATGTTGAATGCACAGTTCGAGCCTTTTTTACCCTATTCCAAATGTACCCCCGTCATATGGGACGTCAACAAATGTGGCGAACATTTTATCCTGTCCAGACATGGGAAAATGTACACATCTCAACTCTGCGCACATCTTGAATAGTGGGGTTGGCCCCCTGCGCGAATTCAATATAGCAGAAAAAAACAAATTCTCATGCGCGAGCAAAATGCAGTAGGGAAGTGCACCCTTGCGCGAGCATTGAGCAACACGACATATTTACATACTGGGGGCAATTTTTATATCACTTCAATCACTTGGGGGCGAGATATATAACACCTCAGCTCACAAACAAAACAATACCTGGGGAAGAGTTGCATAACACTCCATAACGCGCTTGGGGGCGATTTATGCAACACTCCAGAACAATACGAAATTCCGTCGCAAGCAGAATTGGGGAACCCGAACTTCTTAACCCATAACATTATGGATTAAGAGGGGGCGATATTTGTACCCTAATATTTTACACTAGAAATGGTCTTACTTGGGCCTAATATGCTCTTCATATTAGTCAAGTGTGGCTCACTAGGCTTCACAAGCACTATACATAGAAGCCCATGAGCAGAAATCCAAGACATATTAAGGAGATGCACTTCATCAGTGCCATGCAGGCATGCCACGCCAACATGCCACATCAGCACATCAGTGTGTTACGTCAGCAAATTTTTCCATGTCAACATGCCACGTCAGACCATATGTTCAACCAGTCGGACTCCATATAGCAAACTCCAACGTTGTCGAACGCTAACCCCAATGTGGGTGATCGCACTACTGGCAAAACGAGCTCAAACGAGCTAAGACCGGCAAAAACGGTCTCAAAATCCATCGTATTCGTCCAACTTAACCTGCCTAGTTGGACGGTGTAGATCGCATCTCGAACGATCAAAGAGGTGCCAATGTGTTCGTCAGCGGCCCAAATTTTTTCCCAGTCGATCGACTTGCTCATAGCAAGTCGATGACGCATCAAACCATTCGACCGAACTAGGGCGGACACGGCTTCTTTGAAACCCTAATTGGTGCTTGTGGCAGTATGCTACGGTCGCAAATCGATCATGACCACCCATCTTCGCCAGCCGATTTGAGTGGCTTAGATATAACTTTAGATGGCATAAGAGATGTCAGCGTGCACACCAGAGACTCGTCTTTGCACATGGACAATCGGCCTGTTCGAATCAGCGCCCATCGCTTTCAATCAATAAGCCAAAACAGGGTTGGCCGCACGGCTTCCAAACCCTAAAATTACATTAATGGCAATAAACAACTACCGAAATCATCTCTTCCTCCAACTTCGCTATCCTATTTGGATGGTGTAGATTTAGTTTCAGAAAACCAACAAAGTAGCATTGTGATCACCGGCCACCCCTCATCTACAGGGAGAGATCGACCAAGTGATAGCTCGCCCATAGGGTCCTCAAACGATCACCCAAAGATGGCCGGTCGTGCTACTTTTAAGACGCTCAATTCGTGACTGATTCGATCGAGCTCTAAAATAACGATGCTTCTAGCACATCGATTATTTTTCAGCTGCTTATTTGAAAGCGATGCTTTATATACATCAACTATAAGCAATGCTATACAAATATTGATTTCACGAATAACTTATCATTTAACCTAAAAGCACTATGTGCTGATTTTAGCGGCAAGTCACATGACTTGACCCATTCACTCGAGAGATCAAACATGTCACAAACTGGGGGATGCTCACTGGGGTATTGGTCTGGCGGTTTACAGCGTGCGGCGTGTGGTAGGTCTATATAAGTGTATTTCCTACGTCTTAATCTGCAAGTGCACAGTGCCTTTGGAGGCAGTGGCAAGCACAGGTCGAACTACAGAGAATTGGATGTGGTAAGAGTTGTTCTAAGGCTTTCTAACTGATTTTCTAATGAAGTGACAGAGATATAATGATTTGTTTATAGTCTTTACGACTGAGTTGGATGTTACAAGGTTAAAAACAAGATGAACTACAAAAGTTGAAGTTACAGGCACTAGGATTATCAAATCCACCACTATCTCAGGTTCTGTGATTCAACTAGCTTGAATGTTGTTGTTCCTGTGGCAGATAAGGATAGTATGTCAGCTCTATCACTTATCTAGGAGGTTTCACCAGGGGATAACTCAATTAACAGCTAAGGATACCACTTCAGAGCACTAGTTGTCTATTCAAGCACAACTAGTCAAAGAATTAGCAATAACAATTAAAGCATGAGCTGAAACATTCTCAACACAATGTTATCCTAACTACAATGGATACAAGGCATTCATTGTGAGAGCAGGGCATTGAGTTGTTAGAATTGAGCTTATCATATAAGTTAAAGCATGCAAAAACAATTCAATTGAAGTTGAACAACAAAACACAGAGTTAGGGTTTCATTTTTAATCCTAGCTAATTAATTAGAACATCATAAACATGATACAAAAACAGAATTAAAATTCAAACTGTGAACTAAACTAAGAACCCTAAAAATTGACTAACTCTCTCTTTCATCAAGAACACCAATTTATACTCTTACAATCACTCCAAAGCGTAATTAATGACATACCCATACTGTTTCTTCTGCTCCTTCGGCTCTGGTAGCCTTGCTTGTCGTGTTGGAGAAAACCCTAGCCTTGTTTATCTCTAACTTAGCTTCTAGGGTTATGAGAAGCTATGTGAGAGATAACCAAGACTTAGGTGTGGCGGAATAGGTGACTGAGGTGGCTGCTGAGGCTGACAAGAGATGGAGGTGGTGGTGATGGCTTGTGCAGAGCTTGGTCGGGAGAGATGGAGATGGTAAAGCTCTGCACTGTCGGGTGAAGGGGAAGGAGGAAGAAAGAGAAAGTGAATATGAAACTAGGGTTTTGGTCGAGGGGTATAGGTGTTGGCGGTTTTGCTGTGGAGTGGGTACAGCGAGAGATGATGTGAGGGGTGTAGCGAGCGTCAGATGCAGCGTGCGAGATCTGAACGGCTCAGGGAGAATCAGGCTGCTTAGGTATTGAGCGGGAGCGTCGAGTGTTTGATGAGGAAGGCGAAGCGAGCGTTGGATGTGGGAGATAGAAATCTCAACGGCTCAGGGTGAATCAGGCTCGAATCCGGGTCACGGGTCTTGGATAGCTTGGGCCCATGTCTTGTGGATGAGTTGCTCCTTGTTGGGTTGCACTGTTACGCGCGCGGGCTTTGGATTTCTGTTCCATAGACGCTTGCCTCCAATTCTTCGCTCTTTTGGCTCATCAATTTCTCCGAGCTTTATTTATTACCTAAAAACACAAAATTAATTAGTACAAATATTTATTCTTGAAAACAAAGAAAATACAGAATCTGGGATAATATCTGATTTCTGAACACAAAAGATGAGTTAAATGTCAATAAATAGATGTATAAATATGCAATATTTGGCACTCATCAAATACCCCCAAACCTGAATTTTACTTGTCCTCAAGTGAAACAGAAATTAGGAAATCCTAACTATACCCCTGTCGCAGGTCTCTCGAATGCATTTAGCGTATGCACTAAGCCTTTAAACCCCTAGGTGTCCCTAGTGGACGAGTTGTAGTCTCGTGAGGGTTTACAAGAGGTGTACCCACAAAACCTTCTCCAATTTCAGAGTGTACAAGAGTCTCAAGCATCCAAGGAGCTATGAGGACATAGAGTTTCTGCATGCTAGTAACAAGAAGTTAGAACTACCAAAGAACGCATTCTCATCCTTAAGTGTTGAGCGAGAAGTAACCATACCATATGAAAGAATTCGGGTTCGATTGTGATCATAAGCCTCGACTTCTGCCTCACCATTAGGGTTTTATGATAATTGCACTCAAAAAATCGCTTTTTTAGTCTCTCATGTGTGCAGGCAGGAATAAAGAGAGAAATCCTGCACACGTTGTAGGTAAGAAGGATAACCTTCCCAAATAATATCTGGAGACTCCACAGAAGTGTGGACAAAAAGAATCTTTTTCTGATGATCTCTAAGAAAGGAAATCAACCATTATCAAGGGTGGGAGTACTCACTTACCTTCTCACCCGATCGGCAATTAATATCACTCTCTCAGCATTCATAGAAACATCTTCAATCTTCGGTCTTCGATAGCTGATGATGAACTTCTGAACTTCAAAAAAACTTTACAAACATTTTTTTTTTTTTTTTTTTTTACAAACTTCATTAATTCTCATCTTCATTTCTTTTCTTTCCTTTGTTGCACATAAACCTTGGACTATATCAACTTTTCTTCAAATATTCTGATGATGCTCCGCTTGCTGACGACGATGTGTTTCTATGAAAGTGTTGATGTTGTTGAGAGGGAGAGAGTGATGCTAACTGCAAATCGGTATTTAGAAGAAGTTTTCATCTTTAAACGTCACCCTCATGATTGACGAAATTAGCACTCAAGAGATCAAAAGTAGTGCTGAAAGTGGTGCCAAGTTGGGTAGCTCACCATTCCTACCCTAATTGACGTACGGTGACACACACTCTAAAAGCTTTTCTAGAAAGTCACAAAGAGTGAAGGTCGGTACCTCGCTTGATGTAAAATGGGTAGTCTCCACTATGGGTGATCACAATTCTACTACCGAATATCTAAACAACACCTAATTCGCCATCTGGTATGGTTAAATCCAACTTTAACGCTCTAATCAACTAAGAAACCCGATTGCGTTCTCCAGTACTTCCAAGTTCTGTTATTTCGGTCAGACTCTCTATGTAAACATAGCTAGAAGCATGCTAGTGACTCTAAAATCTCTAAAAGTTGGAGGTTTTTTTATGCAAATTTTTGAGTTTTTCGATTTTTTTTTTTTTTTTTTTTTTTATACAAAGAAGTAAAACAAAAAGACTAAAAACTCTATATGCAAATCACACCCCCAAACCTAGATCAAACATTGTCCTCAATGTGTCAACAGATATAAAGAATTTAAACAGTCACATACCATGAGAACTATGTTGAGAGGAGAAAAGGGAAGACTAAACCATAGAAAGATGAATGCTTTGAAAACAAACAATCAAGAGCGCAAGACAAAAAGTTTGGTTAGCACACATCAAAAACTATGCAAAAAGAAAAAGAAAAGGGAAAGAGAATGGATTGTTAGTCCATGAGTATATACACAAGTGAACTCGATCAGTCCACATAGATGGGGTCTTCCAAGTCGACGGTCTCAACTTCTGGTGGAAGATGCTCCAGAAATGGTTTCAGTCTATGACCATTGACTTTGAAAATGTTCTTGTTTGCTGGGTTTTGAACTTCTACAGCTCCATGGGGAAAGACGGTACGTACCAAGAATGGTCCTGACCATCGAGAACGTAGCTTGCCTGGAAACAAATGCAATCTAGTGTTGTACAATAAAACTTTCGACACAGGGTGAAAGACTTGCGCAGAATGCGCTTGTCGTGAAACACTTTCATCCTATGTTTGTACGTTTTGGCACTATCATAAGCATCATTTCTCAACTCTTCTAACTCATTGAGTTGAAGTTTTCTACGGGTTCCAGCCTTATCAAGATCAAAATTCAACTTCTTCACAGCCCAATATGCACGGTGTTCTAACTCAACAGGTATATGACATGCTTTTCCGTACACAAGTTGATAGGAACTTTAAAGTGTATTTCCTATGTCTTAATCTGCAAGTGCACAGTGCCTTTGAAGCGTGGCAAGCACGGAGTCTTTCCACGAGAGAACTAGGGTGTCTTTGTGTTATTCTAAGGCTTTCTCAAGTGTTTTCGGGGGGTAAGTGACGAGAGATACAAAGGCTTTAGTTTATAGTCTTTACGGTCGAGTTGGAGATTACACATTTAAGGCAAAATGAAATACAAGTGATGTAATGACAGGCACTAGGATTATCAAATCCACCCTATTTCAAGTTATGAGTTTCAACTAACTTGAGAATTCTTATTCCTATTACAGGCAAAGGAAGTGTATCAGGCCACCATATACCTAAGGGGTTCCACCAATTGAGGTTCCAATTTCAGCTCAGAAAACTTCTCAGAGCATTAGGTGTCTAGTTAAGCACAACTAATCTAAGAGATAGCAATAACAATTAAAAGATGAGCTGAACACACTCAATACAATGTAATCCTAACTACAATGGATGCATGACATTCATTGTGAGAGCAGAGCATTGATGTGTTAACATTAAAACTCTCTTATCATTCAAACATACACAAGATAATTCAAATGAAGTTGAAACTCAGAACATTAAATTAGGGTTTCATATCAATCCTAGCTAAGTAAATTTAGCACATGATGAACATCAAAACAAATTTAATTCCAATTCCAAACTAAATATGAACCCTAAAATTGACTAAAAACTCACTAACTCTCTCTCATCCCTCCGAACTTCAATATATACTCTTACAATTACTCAAATAATAACTAATTGATGACCCAAACCTGCTACTTCTCTCCTTGTTGCGTCTCTGACCTCTCCATCGATCATGCAGGGGAGTTGTTGGATGAAACCCTAATCCCAACTGCCTCAACCCCAGCTTCTAGGTTAAGAGAAGCTAAAGGATGAGAAAGTGTGAATTAGGGTATGTAGGAGGTGGTACTGATGATGTTGCTGTCAGGCAAAGTGATGATGGAGGTGGTGATGGCTCTGTGAGAATCATGGGTGAAGGTGGAGAAGAGGGATGGTTTTCTCTGTTGAAGTCATGGGAGGAGAAAGAGAAAGGTGAGGGAGAAATGAGGTTTGCTCGAGTGGTATAGGTGTAGGGTATTTTGTTGTGAAGCGGGTGCAACGAGGGGACGAAGCGAAGGGTGGAGCGAGCGTAGGATTTGGCTGGGGAAGATCTGAACGGCTCAGGATGAACTGGGGTGATTTGGTGTGGAGCGGGAGCATCGAGTAAAGATGTGCGTGATGGAGCGACCGTTGGATGTAGCAAGACGAGATCTCAACGGCTCGGGGTGAGCGGGTTCGGATCCGGTTCATGGGTAGCTCTAGCCCATGTCTTCCTTGTTGGGTTGCAAGCCGATTGCCGCGTGAGCTTTGGCTATCTGCTCCATGGATGTTTGACTCCAATTCTTCGCTCTTTTGGCTCCTCAATTTCTCCGGACTTTATTTAGTACCTAAAAACACAAAATTAATTAATACAAATATTTATTCTTCAAAACAAAGAAAACACGAGAATGCGGGATAATATCGATTTCTAAGCGCAAAAGATGAGTAAAATGCCAATAAAAAGGTGTATAAATATGCACTATTTGGCACTCATCAAATACCCCCAAACCTGAATTTTACTTGTCCTCAAGTGAAACGAAATTAAGAAATCCTAACTATACCCCCATCGCAGTCTCTCGAATGCATTTAGCGTATGCACTAAGCCTTTAAACCCCTAGGTGTCCCTAGTGGACGAGTTGTAGTCTCGTGAGGGTTTGCAGTGTACCCACAAAACCTTCTCCAACTTCGAGTGTAAAAGAGTCTCAAGCCTCCAAGAAGCTATGAGGACATAGAGTTTACGCATGCTAGTAACATGAAGTTAGAACTACCAAAGAAAGTATTCTCATCCTTAAGTCTTTGAGCGAGAAGTAACCATACCATACGAAAGAATTCGGATTCGATTGTGATCATAAGCCTCGACTTCGCCTCACCATTAGGGTTTTATGATAATTGCACTCAAAAGATCGCTTTTTTAGTCTCTCATGTGTGCGAGCGGGAATAAAGAGAGAAATCCCGCACAAGTTGTAGGTAAGAAGGATAACCTTCCGAAATAATTTCTCGGAGACTCCACGAGGTGTGGACAAAAATAATCTTTTCCTCGATGATCTCTAAGAAGGAAATCAACCATTAGCAAGGGGTGGGAGTACTCACTCACTTCTCACCCGATCGGCAATTAATATCACTCTCTCATAAGAACCATAGAAACGTCTTCAATCTTCGGTCTTCGGTCTTCACTTGTTGATGACGAACTTCTAAACTTCACAAAACTTGACAATTTTTTGTAACTTTTCTACTCAAATTCCTTGTTGTTTGGATTTTTTGTTTTTCAATTCTTCTTTACCATGGTGGTATCAAAACTAAGAAAATAAACTACAATATTTTTTATTTTATTTTATTTTTTTTTGATTTTTGATTTTTGATTTTTTTTTTTTTTTTTTTTTTTGACAATAAGTGAAAATAAAAATACAAATAATGAAACAACTAACTCCATGGACAAAGGACTTTATCACTCAATTTTTCACAACTTGTATTGTCTTGATTTTATAAACTTCATTAATTCTCATCCTCTTTTTCTTTGTTGTATGTAAACCTTGGACTATATCAACTTTCTTCAAATATTCTGATGTTGCTCCGCTTGCTGACGATGATGTGTTTCTATGGGTCTGCTGATTGAGAAAGAGAGTGATGCTAACTGCAAATCGATATTTAGAAGGAGTTTTCATCTTTAGACGTCACCCTCATGATTGACGGAATTAGCACTCAAGAGAACAAAAGTAGTCTTTTTGAAAGTGGTGCGAAGTTGGGTAGCTCACCATTCCTACCCGGAATTGACGTACGGTGACACACACTCTAAAAGCTTTTCTAGAAAGTCACAAAGAGTGAAGGTCGGTACCTCGCTTGATGTAAAATGGGTAGTCTCCACTATGGTTGATCACAATTCTACTACCGAATATCTAAACAACACCTAATTCGCCCTCCGGTATGGTTAAATCCAACTTTAACGCTCTAATCAACTAAGGAACCCGATTGCGTTTTCCAGTACTTCCAAGTTCTTGTTATTTCGGTCAGACTCTCTATGTAAACATAGTTAGAAGCATGCTAGTGACTCTAAAATCTCTAAAAGTTGGAGGTTTTTATGCAAATTTTTGAGTTTTTCGATTTTTTTTTTTAAATTTAGCAAGAAGTAAAACAAAAAGACTAAAAACTCTATATGCAAATCACACCCCCAAACCTAGATCAAACATTGTCCTCAATGTGTTAACAGATAATAAGAATTTAAACATTCACATACCATGAGAACTATGTTGAGAGGAGAAAAGGGAAGAGATTACCGGATGCAAGAGGTTGTTGCTAAACCATAGAAAGATGAATGCTTTGAAAGCAAACAATCACGAGCGCAAGACAAAAAGGTTGGTTAGCACACATCAAAATTATGCAAAAGAAAAAGAAAAAGGGGAAGATGATGGATTTTTAGTCCATATGTATGTACACAAGTGAACTAGATCAGTCCACATAGATGGGGTCTTCCAAGTCAACGGTCTCAACTTCTGGTGGAAGATGTTCCAGAAATGGTTTCAGTCTTTGACCATTGACTTTGAAGATGTTCTTGTTTGCTGGGTTTTCAACTTCTACAGCTCCATGGGGAAAAACGGTACGTACCAAGTATGGTCCTGACCATCGGGAACGTAGCTTTCCTGGAAACAAATGCAATCTAGTGTTGTACAATAAAACTTTACGTCACAGGGTGAAAGACTTGCGCGAGAATGCGCTTGTCGTGAAACACCTTCATCCTATGTTTGTGCGTTTTGGCACTATCATAAGCATCATTTCTCAATTCTTCCAACTCATTGAGTTGAAGTTTCCTACGAGTACCAGCCTTATCAAGATCAAAATTCGGCTTTTCACGACCCAATATGCACGGTGTTCTAACTCAACGGGTAGATGACATGCTTTTCCGTACACAAGTCTGTAAGGAGACATCCCAATAGGAGTCTTGTATGCGGTCCTATAGGCCCATAAAGCATCATTTAAGCGCAAAGACCAATCTTTCCTAGAAGGATTGACAGGTCTTCTCAAGGATATGCTTAATTTCCCTATTGGACACTTCCACTTGGCCACTGGTTTGAGGATGGTAAGGTGTTGCGACCTTGTAAGTGATTCCATACTTGCGCACTAGTGATTCAAAGGGTCTATTGCAGAAATGACTACCTCCATCACTGATTATTGCTCTAGGGGTTCCAAAACGGGAGAAAATGTTCTCCTTAAGAAAGGAAAGAACAACTTTATGGTCGTTGGTTTTGGATGCAATGGCCTCTACCCACTTAGAGACATAATCGACAGCTACAAGGATGTACAACTTACCTTCAGAATTAGGAAATGGACCCATGAAATCAATGCCCCAAACATCAAACAGTTCAACAATCAATATGGGTTGTAAGGGCATCATGTTTCTCTAGATATACTTCCTAGTTTCGGCATCGGTCACAAGCAACACGAGAATGCATGGCAATCCTTAAACAAGTGTTGGCCAATAGAAACCGCTTTGCAAGATCTTTGCAGCAGTTTTCTTGGCACTAAAGTGGCCTCCACATGCATGGTCATGACGAAAAGAGATGACGTCCCTTTGTTCGGGTGGGGACACATCTCCTAATGATTTGGTCTTGGCGGTACTTAAACAAATATGGGTCATCCCAAAGGAAATGTTTAACTTCAGCCAAGAACTTAGCACGGTCTTGTTTAGACCAATGCAAGGGCATTCTACCTGTAGCAAGGTAGTTCACAATATCGACAAACCAAGGCATCTCGAGACACAAGCATCAATTGCTCATCGAGGAATGATTCCTAATCAACACGAGACTCATCAAAAGATTCAACATTCAACCTAGACAAGTGATCGGCAACAACATTTTCGACCCTTTATTATCTCGAATTTTGAGGTTAAACTCTTGTAGCAAGAGTATCCATCGAATTAGACGAGCCTTAGCATCTTTCTTAGACAAAAGATATCTCAATGCAGCATGATCAGAATAAATGATGACCTTAGACCCTATCAAATAAGATCTAAACTTGTCTAATGCAAACACAACAGCTAGCAACTCCTTTTCAGTAGTGGAATAATTCAATTGAGCATCATTAAGTGTTTTACTAGCATAGTAGATCACATAAGGGAGTTTGTCTACTCTTTGTCCTAAAACAGCTCATACAGCATAGTCAGACGCATCACACATAATCTCAAATGGTAATGACCAATCGGGGGTCGACTATAGGGGCGGATGTAAGGAGAGCCTTCGATTTGCTCCCATGCTTCCTTACAAGCATCATCAAAGACAATTGCAACATCTTTTGCAAGAAGATTGCACAAGGGTTGTGAAATTTTACTAAAGTCTTTGATGAAACGGCGGTAAAAAACCCGCATGGCCTAGAAATGATCTGATGTCCCTCACAGAACGAGGTTGAGGTAAGTGTTGGATGAGATCTACCTTGGATTTGTCTACTTCTATGCCTTTTTCCGAGATGATATGCCCTAGAACAATGCCTGAATTAACCATGAAATGGATTTTTTCCCAATTCAAGACCAAACTCTTCTCCTTACACCTAACTAGCATACATGTGAGGTGATGCAAACACTCATCAAATGAAGATCCAAACACAGAAAAATCATCCATAAAAATCTCAAGAAACTTATCTACCATGTCGGAAAAAATGCTCATCATGCAACGTTGAAAAGTAGCGGGTGCATTGCACAGCCCAAAAGGCATACGACGATAAGCAAATGTTCCATAAGGACAGGTAAATGTGGTCTTTTGTTGGTCTTAGGGTGCTATGTGAATTTTGTTGTAGCGAAATAGCCATCTAAGAAGCGTGAGTAACTATGTTTGGCTAACCTTTCCAAAGATTTGGTCAATGAAGGGAAGGGGAAAATGGTCTTTCTTGGTCACTGTGTTCAGTTTCCTATAATCAATACAAACTCGCCAACCTGTGGTCACACGGGTGGGGACAAGTTCATTCATCTCATTTTGAACTACAGTAATACCAGACTTCTTGGGTACTACCGAATGGGGTGACCCAGCTGCTCGTGGACTGGGTAGATGATACCCGCGTCAAGCAGTTTCAGAATCTCACCCTTGAAAACATCTCTCATGTTGGGGTTAAGTATCCTTTGCATTTCCCTAGATGGTTTAGTGTTCTCCTCAAGGTTTATGTGGTGCATGCAAATTGTGGGACTTATACCCTTAAGATCGGAAATGGTCCAACCTAAGGCTCCTTTATGTTCTTGAAGTACTTCTAAGAGTCTACTTTCTGTTCCGTGTCTAAACATGATGCAATAATCACAGGTAAAGTGTCAAAAGGACCTAAGAAAGCATACTTCAAGGTATCAGGTAATGGTTTCAAATCAAGCTTAGGTGGTGTGTCAAGAGGTGGGGCAGATGTGGTATCAGAGAGTGGAAGGGGTTCCACTGCATTCTGCCATTTAGCAATATCCATGGGTGGCACAGACTCTAGCAAAGAGTGGACTTCACCAATGTACTCGGACTCAAAGAGATCTAAGTCAAAGTTATCTAAACATGCTTGCACGGGGTCCACGACAAAATGTCGGGCAATGAGTCTTGAATCGAGACTCTCAATCATGTTAACCTCGTGCAATTCATCATCATCACACTCTATGGGTTGTTGGTTCACACGAAAGACATTCAGTTCTACGGTCATGTTGCCAAAAGACAAATTCAATATCCCGCTACGACAATTTATGATAGCGTTTGACGTTGCCAAGAAGGGACGTCCTAAGATAACGGGAATATGATTTTCGAGATTATGCACGGGTTGTGTATCTAACACAATGAAGTCCACAGGGAAATAAAATTTATCCACCTTGATTAGCACATCTTCAACGATTCCCCGAGGGATTCGCACGAATCTGTCCGCTAATTGTAGCGTGACGAGAGTGGGTTGCAATTCCCCAGTCCTAACTCGCACATACACAGAATATGGCGGTAGGTTCACACTAGCTCCTAAGTCCAATAAAGCTTTTACGATTGTATGCTCACCTATAGTACAAGAGATAGTCGGGCTACACGGGTCTTTAAACTTAGGTGGGGTTTTGTTTTGAATAATTGAACTTACTTGCTCGGTGAGAAAGGCACGCTTATGCACATGAAGCTTTCGCTTTTGTGTGCATAGGTCCTTGAAAACTTAGCATAGGCGGTATTTGCTGATTGCTTCGAGAAATGGAATGTTTATGTTAACTCTTTTGAACAATTCCAACATCTCGTTGTATTGGGTACCCCCTTCATTGCACCAACCGTTGTGGAAATGGAGCAACAGGAACATGACTTGGCACATGAACATCTATATTAGTAGGATCTGTTGGTTTTCTCAATGGGCTCGAGATTCTTTCTCTACGGTAGATGTTTCGGTGGTGTTGTGTGTACTTGGGAGTCCGATGTAGACTCGCTTGAAGGTGGTACACCTACATGGTTCTCAACAATTCTACCACTACGGAGAGTGGTGACAAAGATTTGCTTGACTATGTGAAGTTTCATTGCGGGTAGAGGAGCCTGCTTGAAACACATTCTTTGGATTTTGTTGGGGTTGACTAGGGAATTTTCCTTTCTCTCTCTCATTCAATGCATCACGAGATTGCCCAATCTTAAGATCTAGGTTTGTGAGACGTTGGTCGGTAGTTTTCTCAAGTTTTGAAAGACCTTGGGTTAACGAGAACGACACGGTCTTCCAAGCTAGTCTTTTTCTCTACTGGTGCGAGGGTGTGGTGGTACTTGGGGGTTTCTAGGATATGAGTATCCTTGGTTGTTATTTGTTGGTCCCCCTTGTACCGGCCCTTTAGACCATGAGAAGTTAGGGTGATTCCTCCACCCTGGATTGTAGGTCTGAGAATACGGGTTGTTCTCTTGCCTCTGGTATAATGCATTGGCTTGCTCGGCTTTGGACTCTTGAAATGCATGCAAGTGCGGACAGCTGTCCACTAAGTGGTCGAACTATGGCATGCGGCACAAGTGGCCATATCAATTTGGTCACGGAGAGTAGGGGCATTAGATTTTACATTCTTTTCCAACTCAAGCACTTCTATTCTCCGGGCCAAAGATGCCATTTTTGCATTTCCCTCAAAGTCAGACTCGATTCTATGAACATTTTGTACAGGGGTAGTCCTTCTCGGTTCACGGATGGTCTCCCACTGTTGAGTCTTTTCAGCGACTTCGATTAAGAAAGTCCAAGCGTCATCGGCACACTTGTCAATAAATGCACCATTGCACATTGACTTGACTGTGGTTCGGGTTCTAACATCTAGACCCTCATACAAGATTTGGACGAGTCTCCATTTTTCAAAACCATGGTGGGGACATTGGAGTAATAATTCATTGAATCTCTCCACGTATTTTGCTAGAGTTTCGTCTTCTAATTGCACAAAACCATTCAGACTTTGGCGAATTTTCGCCGTCTTATGGTTTGGGAAAAACTTTTTGGAAAACTCTTTTGTGAGGTCATCCCAGGTTCTAATGGACTGTGGTTGTAGGGCATGAAGCCAAGACTTGGCTTTGTCTTTCAGAGAAAAAGGAAACAATCTCAATTTGAGGGACTCCTCGGCATTTGGTTAAAACGCGAGTCCCACAAATATCCTCAAAGTCTCTCACGTGATGGTAGAGGTTCTCAGCATTGACCCCTCTAAACACGGGTAGCATGTGAATGGTGCTTGCTTTCAGTTCAAACTGACAAGCATCGGCTGGCAGAATAATGCAAGAGGGCTGACTTGCCCTAGTTGGGTACATGTAGTCCTTGAGACTACGGGGTTGGTTAAGTTCCTCACCCATGGTTTCTGATTCGGATGGGCTTTACGATGGAATTGGGCTTTGTTGAAGAACTGGGTATGCTAACGATTTCGTCCGGGCGGATTCTAACTAGTCGATTTGTTTGGTCTCTAAAAGACACAATCATAGCCTAGCTAGCATCTAGCATGTTAATAAACAAACAAGTTCAACACAGGAAAGCAAAGACTCAAAAATGACCCGCTAAAACAAGACTCAAGCCCAAGAGATTGGTTATTGGTGTTGTAAGGCCCAACAGAATAGGTTGGTACCAGCCCAAAAGATATAGGTTGAAATTGTTTCACGGCCCAGATGATTGGGTGGGTATCAGCCCAGTTTATGTGGTGTTGGGCTCGGTTTTGTGCAAGCCCAGAAGTGGGTTGATAATGCACAGCCCAGATGTGAGATGAGCCCAGTAGTTGGTTTTTTTGTTTTTGGCAGGTTTACAGCCCAGGTTTGTGGGCTGAGAATTTTATTGGAATGCCAAGCCCAGAAATGGGTTTTAACTTAAGCAGCCCAGGGTTTTGTTCAGTTAAGTGGGCTAGAAGTCAATGGTTTGATTCAGCCCAGCAGTCTGGTACAGGGCTATGTTGGTGCAGAGTTTGGCAAACTCAAACACTGGCTGTGTGCACAGCCTGGAAGACACAGATTTGAGTGCTCAGTTTAGCTGATCACAGCACAGCACAGGCAAGGAAAAGGTTTTGCACAAAGTCAGATGGAGCAAGGGGAGCACAGCCTGAGAACAGCACAGCTCAGAGCAATCAACAATGAGTAATAGCAAAGCACAAAATTTTGTGATGTGCACAGGTTATTGGATGTGCTCACTCAATGGTGAAGCATGTGCACGGTTTGTGTATTTGAAAACCAACCTAGTTGCTAACACAAACTATGCTATTCACAGCTCAATCAAACACCACAGGTCACACACAAACTGCATAAATTGGTGCACTGAGATGTAAATAGCGACGAAGCACAATTTCAAGAAAATTTGGAGGGCATGTGGTTCACACCATTAACATGATACAGATCAGATCAATGCTAACACCAAGATAGTCACTGAACAATATATGCATACAGGCAGCAAGGGGCAAATTTTCACAAATGAATATGCTTTAGCATCTCACAACATGCTCAGGTACAAAAATGCGGTTGTCAACTGGCTCAGTTGAGTTTGTGGCATCAACTCACTCAGATACCAAAAGTCTGAGTTGATGTCAAACTCTGAGCTCAGGGGTTGTTGTAGAACACACAAGGCAATGCAATACAGGGTTACAACAAAGCAATACAGGCTTACAAATGCTCAGATGCACAGGAATTGGCTAATGGTTTTCAGGTCAGCTCAGGGTTGATCACAATCTTGGAAGATGAGAACCAACACAAAGTCTCAAGTAAGGTTTCAGCCAATTAGGCTATCCAAGAGGTGGCTTACAGCTTGCAGCTTCAGGGGCTAGCAAGGTAGCAGAAGGCTCAACGGATCTGTGGGTTCAAGTCACTGCGGCTACGGGGGCTTGCGGCTAAATACGATGTTGAGGGACAATGGGAATTGTTGCTAAGTTGTCATGTGAGCAAAGATTAGCATGAGACAGTTCTTAGTTCATGCACAGATTATATCATTCATTTACCAAGCATACATTCATTCATTCAAAGGAACAAAGTTGGAAGACAATACCACCAGTTTTACACTGGGTTTAGGCTATTCCACAAATGGTTTTGCTCCAGCTGCTCCACAGGTACCTGTCACTCAAGAGAAAAATCTCAGTTCACAGGGTCACACAGTTACACCAAAGATCAAGAGTGATATGGCAGAGATGGAACTACACAGATGGCTTGGTGCACTGGTATGCACCAAATGCAAAATTTATGAAAAGATGGATTACAATAGTACAGAAACTATAAAGATTATTCTAACAGGCTACAACAGCTATGATAGCATGAAAACAAGAGAAGCTAACACATATGTACGAGGGCTACAAATGAAAAACGAGGGATGATTCAAAGCAACGGCAATACACTAAGATGATTATTAACGAAGAACTAGAGCATAAAAATACAAATATGGGTTGGAAAACAGTGGAGAAAGAACTCTCAAGAGCAACAGCACGCTACAAGTTCCCCGGCAGCGGCGCCAAAAACTTGATAGGAACTTTAAAGTGTATTTCCTATGTCTTAATCTGCAAGTGCACAGTGCCTTTGAAGGCAGTGGCAAGCACAGGTCTTTCCACAGAGAACTAGGGTGTGCTATGTTATTCTAAGGCTTTCTCAAGTGTTTTCAGGGGTAAGTGACAGAGATACAAAGGCTTTAGTTTATAGTCTTTACGACTGAGTTGGAGATTACACAACTAAGGCAAAATGAAATACAAGTGATGTAATGACAGGCACTAGGATTATCAAATCCACCCTATTTCAAGTTATGAGTTTCAACTAACTTGAGAATTCTTGTTCCTATTACAGGCAAAGGAAGTGTATCAGGCCACCATATACCTAAGGGGTTCCACCAATTGAGGTTCCAATTTCAGCTCAGAAAACTACTCAGAGCATTAGGTGTCTAGTTAAGCACAACTAATCTAAGAGATAGCAATAACAATTAAAAGATGAAATTGAACACACTCAATACAATGTAATCCTAACTACAATGGATGCATGACATTCATTGTGAGAGCAGAGCATTGATGTGTTAACATTGAAACTCTCTTATCATTCAAACATACACAAGATAATTCAAATGAAGTTGAAACTCAGAACATTAAATTAGGGTTTCATATCAATCCTAGCTAAGTAAATTTAGCACATGATGAACATCAAAACAAATTTAATTCCAATTCCAAACTAAATATGAACCCTAAAATTGACTAAAAACTCACTAACTCTCTCTCATCCCTCCGAACTTCAATATATACTCTTACAATTACTCAAATAATAACTAATTGATGACCCAAACCTGCTACTTCTCTCCTTGTTGCGTCTCTGACCTCTCCATCGATCATGCAGGGGAGTTGTTGGATGAAACCCTAATCCCAACTGCCTCAACCCTAGCTTCTAGGTTAAGAGAAGCTAAAGGATGAGAAAGTGTGAATTAGGGTATGGAGGAGGTGGTACTGATGATGTTGCTGTCAGGCAAAGTGATGATGGAGGTGGTGATGGCTCTGTGAGAAGCATGGGTGAATGTGGAGAAGAGGGATGGTTTTCTCTATTGAAGTCATGGGAGGAGAAAGAGAAAGGTGAGGGAGAAATGAGGTTTTCTCGAGTGGTATAGGTGTAGGGTATTTTGTTGTGAAGCGGGTGCAGCGAGGGGACGAAGCGAAGGGTGGAGCGAGCGTAGGATTTGGCTGGGGAAGATCTGAACGGCTCAGGATGAACAGGGGTGATTTGGTGTGGAGCGGGAGCATCGAGTAAAGATGTGCGTGATGGAGCGACCGTTGGATGTAGCAAGACGAGATCTCAACGGCTCGGGGTGAGCGGGTTCGGATCCGGGTCATGGGTAGCTCTAGCCCATGTCTTCCTTGTTGGGTTGCAACTGATTCGCGCGCGGGCTTTGGCTATCTGCTCCATAGATGTTTGACTCCAATTCTTCGCTCTTTTGGCTCCTCAATTTCTCCGGACTTTATTTAGTACCTAAAAACACAAAATTAATTAATACAAATATTTATTCTTGAAAACAAAGAAAACACAGAATCTGGGATAATATCTGATTTCTAAGCGCAAAAGATGAGTAAAATGCCAATAAAAAGGTGTATAAATATGCACTATTTGGCACTCATCACAAGTCTGTAAGGAGACATCCCAATGGGAGTCTTGTATGCAGTCCTATAGGCCCATAAAGCATCATTTAAGCGCAAAGACCAATCTTTCCTAGAAGGATTGACGGTCTTCTCAAGGATATGCTTAATTTCCCTATTAGAAACTTCTACTTGGCCACTGGTTTGAGGATGGTACGGTGTTGCGACCTTGTGAGTGATTCCATACTTGCACACTAGTGATTCAAAGGGTCTATTGCATAAATGACTACCTCCATCACTGATTATTGCCCTAGGGGTTCCAAAACGGGAGAAAATGTTCTCCTTAAGAAAAGAAAGAACAACTTTATGGTCGTTGGTTTTGGATGCAATGGCCTCTACCCACTTAGAGACATAATCAACAAAGAACAAGAATGTATAACTTACCTTGAGTTAGGAAATGGACCCATGAAATCAATACCCCAAACATCAAACAGCTGAACAATCAAAATGGGTTGTAAGGGCATCATGTTTCTCCTAGAGATACTTCCTAATTTCTGGCATCGGTCACAAGCAACACAAAAAGCATGGCAATCCTTAAACAGTGTTGGCCAATAGAAACCGCTTTGCAAGATCTTTGTAGCAGTTTTCTTGGCACTAAAGTGGCCTCCACATGCATGGTCATGACAGAAAGAGATGACGTCCCTTTGTTCAGAATTGGGGACACATCTCCTAATGATTTGGTCTTGGCAGTACTTAAACAAATATGGGTCATCCCAAAGGAAATGTTTAACTTCAGCCAAGAACTTAGAACGGTCTTGTTTAGACCAGTGCAAGAGCATTCTACCTGTAGCAAGGTAGTTCACAATATCAGCAAACCAAGGCATTTCAGACACAAGCATCAATTGCTCATCAGGGAATGATTCCCTAATTAGCACAGACTCATCACCAGATTCAACATTCAACCTAGACAAGTGATCGGCAACAACATTCTACGACCCTTTCTTATCTCGAATTTCGAGGTTAAACTCTTGTAGCAAGAGTATCCATCGAATTAGACGAGCCTTAGAATCTTTCTTAGACAGAAGATATCTCAATGCAGCATGATCAGAATAAATGATGACCTTAGACCCTATCAAATAAGATCTAAACTTATCTAATGCAAACACAACAGACTAGCAACTCCTTCTCGGTAGTGGAATAATTCGGTTGAGCATCATTAAGTGTTTTACTAGCATAGTAGATCACATAAGGGAGTTTGTCTACTCTTTGGCCTAAAACGACTCCTACTGACATAGTCGACGCATCACACATAATCTCAAATGGTAATGACCAATCAGGGGGTCTGACTATAGGGGCAGATATAAGGAGAGCCTTCAGTTGCTCCCATGCTTCCTTACAAGCATCATTAAAGACAAATGCAACATCTTTTGCAAGAAGATTGCACAAAGGTCGTGAAATTTTACTAAAGTCTTTGATGAATCGGCGGTAAAAACCCGCATGGCCTAGAAATGATCTGATGTCCCTCACAGAACGAGGTTGAGGCAAGTGTTGGATGAGATCTACCTTGGCTTTGTCTACTTCTATGCCTTTTTCCGAGATAATATGCCCTAGAACAATGCCTGAGTTAACCATGAAATGACATTTTTCCCAATTCAAGACCAAACTCTTTTCCTTACACCTAATCAGCACACATGTGAGGTGATGCAAACACTCATCAAAAGAAGAACCAAACACCGAAAAATCATCCATAAAAATCTCAAGAAACTTATCTACCATGTCGGAAAATATGCTCATCATGCAACGTTGAAAAGTCGCGGGTGCATTGCACACCCAAAAGGCATACGACGATAAGCAAAAGTTCCATAAGGACATGTAAATGTGGTCTTTTGTTGGTCTTGGGTGCTATGTGAATTTGGTTGTAGCGAGAATAGCCATCTAAGAAACAGTGGTGACTATGTTTGGCTAACCTTTCCGACATTTGGTCAATGAAGGGAAGGGAAAATGGTCTTTCTTGGTGACTGTGTTCGATTTTCTATAATCAATACAAACTCGCCACCACAGTCACATGGGTGGGGACAAGTTCATTCATCTCATTTTGAACTACGGTGATGCCGGACTTCTTGGGTACTACAGAATGGGGCTGACCCACTGGCTATCGGGGACGGGTAAATGATACCCGCATCAAGCAATTTCGGAATCTCACCCTTGACAACATCTCTCATGTTGGGGTTAAGTCTCCTTTGCATTTCCCTAGATGGTTTGGTGTTATCTTCAAGGTTTATGTGATGCATGCAAAGACTTATACCCTTAAGATCGGAGATGGTCCAACCTAAAGCTCCTTTATGTTCTTTGAGTACTTCTAAGAGTCGACTTTCCTGTTTTGTGTCTAAACATGATGCAATAATCACAAGTAAAGTGTCATAAGGACCTAAGAAAGCATACTTCAAAGTATCAGGTAATGGTTTCAAATCGAGCTTAGGTGGTGTATCAAGAGGTGGGGCGATGTGGTATCGAGAGAGTGGAAGGGGTTCCCCACTTGCATTACGCCATTTAGCAATATCCATGGGTGGCACAGACTCTAGCAAAGAGTAGACTTCACTAACGTACTCAGACTCAAAGAGATCTAAGTCAAAGTTATCTAAACATGCTTGCTCAGGGTTGAGTGTCTAACACAATGAAATCCACGGGGAAATAAAATTTATCAACTTTAATCAACACATCTTCAACGATTCCCCGAGGGATTCTCACAGATCTGTCCGCTAATTGTAGCATGACAGGAGTGGGTTGCAATTCCCCAAGACCTAACTGCACATACACAGAATATGGCAGTAGATTTACACTAGCTCCTAAGTCCAATAAAGCTTTTCCGATTGTATGATCACCTATAGTACAAGAGATAGTTGGGCTACTGGGTCTTTAAACTTAGGTGGTGTTTTGTTTTGAATAATTGAACTTACTTGCTCGGTGAGAAAGGCACGCTTATGCACATGAAGCTTTCGCTTTTGTGTGCACGAGGTCCTTCAAAAACTTAGCATAGGCGGTATTTGCTGATTGCTTCGAGGAATGGAATGTTTATGTTAACTCTTTTGAACATTTCCAAAATCTCGTTGTATTGGGTACCCCCCTTCTGTTGTACCAACCTCTGTGGGAATGGAGCAACAGGTACATGATTTGACAGAGGAACATCTACATTAGTAGGACTCTTGGTTTTATCAATAGGCTCAGATTCTTTCTCTACGGTAGATGTTTTCTGCGGTGTTGTGTGTACTGGGGAGTCTGATGTAGACTCGCTTGACGGTGGTACACCTACATGGTTCTCAACAATTCTACCACTACGGAGAGTGGTGACAGCATTCGCTTGACTATGTGAAGTTTCATTGCGGGTAGAGGCACTGCTTGAAACACATTCTTTGGATTTTGTTGGGGTTGACTAGGAAGTTTTCCTTTTTCTCTCTCATTCAATGCATCACAGATTTGACCTATCTTAAGATCTAGGTTTGCGAGACGTTGGTCGGTGGTTTTCTCAAGTCTTGAAAGATTTTGGGTTAACATAACGACACAGTCTTCAAAGCTAGTCTTTTCTCCACGGGTGCGAGGGTGTGGTTGTACTTGGGGGTTTCTAGGATATGAGTATCCTTGGTTGTTATTTGTTGGTCCCCCTTGTACTGGTCCCTTGGACCATGAGAAGTTAGGGTGATTCCTCCACCCTGGGTTGTAGGTTTGAGAATACGGGTTGTTCTCTTGCATATGGTGTAATGCATTGGCTTGCTCGGTTTTGGACTCTTGAAATGCATGCAAGTCTGGGCAGCTGTCCACTAAGTGGTCAGAACTATGGCATGCGGCACAAGTGGCCATATCAATTTGGTCACGGAGAGTAGGGGCATTAGGATTTACATTCTTTTCCAACTCAAGCACTTCTATTCTCCGGGTCAAAGATGCCATTTTTGCATTTCCCTCAAAGTCAGACTCGATTCTATGAACATTTTGTGCAGGGGTAGTCCTTCTCGGTTCACGGATGGACTCCCACTGTTGAGTCTTTTCAGCGACTTCGATTAAGAAAGTCCAAGCGTCATCATCACTCTTGTCAATAAATGCACCATTGCACATTGACTCGACCGTAGTACGGGTTCTAACATCTAGACCCTCATACAAGATTTGGACGAGTCTCCATTTTTCAAAACCATGGTGGGGACATTGGAGTAATAATTCATTGAATCTCTCCAAGTATTTTGCTAGAGTTTCGTCTTCTAATTGCACAAAACCATTTAGACTTTGGCGAATTGTCGTCGTCTTATGGTTTGGGAAAAACTTTTTGAAAAACTCTTTTGTGAGGTCATCCCAGGTTCTAATGGACTGTGGTTGTAGGGCATGAAGCCAAGACTTGGCTTTGTCTTTCAAAGAAAAAGGAAACAATCTCAATTTGAGGGACTCCTCTGTCATTTGGTTAAAACGCAGAGTCCCACAAATATCCTCAAAGTCTCTCACGTGATGGTAGGGGTTCTCAGCATTGACCCCTCTAAACACAGGTAGCATATGAATGGTGCTTGCTTTCGTTTCAAACCGACAAGCATCAGCTGGCAGAATGATGCAAGAGGGCTGGCTTGCCCTAGTTGGGTACATGTAGTCCTTGAGACTACGGGGTTGGTTTTGTTCTTCGCCCATAATTTCTGTTTCAGATAGGTCTGGGCTTGGGTTTTCTGTTGAAGAACTGGGTATGCTTACAATTTCGTCCGGGCGAATTCTAACTAGTCGATTTGTTTGGTCTCTAAAAGACACAATCATAGCCTAGCTAGCGCTTCTAGCATGTTAACATACAATCAATTTCAACACAGAAAAGCAAAAACTCAAAAATGACCCACCAATACAAGACTCGAGCCCAAAAGATTGGTTATTGATGTTATAAAGCCCAACAGAATAGGTTCTAGCCCAAATGATGTGGGCTCAGATTGGTTGCAAAGCCTAGTTGGGTGTGGGCTCAGTATTGTGCACAGCCCAACAGGTTAGCTGATGTGGGCTGAAAGTTCAGAATGCAAAGCCCAATAAGTGGGCTTGACATGTTCGGCCCGAGGGTTATTTTTGTGCAGGTTGTATGCATAACCCAGTCTGTGGGTTTCAGTCTGTTAAGGTACAGAGATTGGCAAGTCTCTCACAACACAAGTCTGAGAGCAGCTCAAGCTCATGCACAGAGCAAAACAGCAAACACAAATTCACACAAAATGCACAGCACAGAGCAATCACAACTCACACGGGTTGACACAAGACACGGCTTGTGTTCTGTGGAAAGTTTATGTTCGGCCACAATTTGAACAGGCGGTTTAAGCTTGGCGGGGTTTATGTGCTCAAAACACACAGAGCACACGGCCACCGGCCTAAGCACGGCACAAGTAATGTCTTTGTAAAATTTTACTGACACAGTGAGTTCAATTAGATCGACAACTCGGCTAAGGTTGACAAATTGCCTGATTGGCAAATAAATTTTTGTGAGGTGCACAGGGTATGGGATGTGCTCACTCAATGGTGAAGCATGTGCAGGGTTTGTGTCTTTGAAAAACTGACTAACTGCTACCTCTACTTCTGCTACTCAACATTCAATCACAAATTACAAGATCATACAGTTACGGCAAATTGATGCTAACACAATCGAGGTAAACCGGGTCGATTGACCTTAGTTTTCAAAGATCAAGCACGGGATATGCGAGATATTCACGGGGCTATATTGTCACGAGATGTTTGCATAACGATTCGAGTGTCATAAGGTTAATAGCTCGGCAAGGTGTGAATTTAGACTTCACGAGATGTAGCAAGTTAGCAAACAATCAATGCTAGCAGCGCGACAAGCTCGATAAGGCGAGTTGAGATCAAAACTCGAGATTATGCACAAGGTCTAGCAAATGCGAGTGTCCTGCACGACTTGGCTCACCAGGTCGATGGTTACAAGTCAGCCCTGACAAGAGGTTGTGGTATCAACTCACTCAGTTGACATCCACTGGGATAGCTCAGCTAACTTGGCTATCCAAGTTCAGCCTCACAGCTACAGGGCTAGAGGTCAATAATTCACTACGTTATGCACTAAAAAGTTTCAGGGCAGAAGACATCCCAAATCTCAGAGATTATGCACCAGAGATTATTCACTTGGTTTACCAGGTTGTGATTCAAAACTTGCGGCCGGGGCTGGCAAGGTGGCAGATGTTGAGTAACAATGGGAATGGCAGCTAAGTATCTATGTGAACAAGGCTTAGCATGTGACAAGTTAGCCAATGCACAGATGCACAGAATCATACACAGATGTAAAAGATCATGCTCAGGGAATACAAGGTTCAGCAAGGTTCATTCACAGATTCAAGGTCTAGCATGCCATCATTCATTCATTCATTCAAGGTTTGAGATACATTACCACCAGTATAAAAACTGGGTTTAGGCAAATTCCACAATGGTTACTGCTCCCTTGTCTTTCTTGGGTTGCTCAAAGACTCGAACGGCTTTGTTACTCAAGAGAGAAATATCAGTTCTCAAACTTGCAAAGTTAAAGCAAGTACATCAAGATACTAATGCTGTAATTTCAAAAACACGGATTCTGAAAAACAACAGATGAGTATGCTCAGGGTGCAGGTGGTAGAAAGAGCTTTAAAGAAATTTAAATGGATGTAGCATGCTCAATGTACAGATGTTAAGTAAACTAAGTTACACTAACAGATATGACAATGTACAGAGATGCAAATGACAGCAAATATATAATGCTAAAAAAAAAAAATCAGTGATGATTCAAGGCAACAGAAGATAGCATAGAAGATTCAAAACACAAATGTACAGGGATGGGTAGAAAAACAGTAAAATGAAGCTTTAAAGAACAAATAGCACACTACCAGTTCCCCCGGCAGCGGCGCCAAAAACTTGGTAGGTCTATATAAGTGTATTTCCTACGTCTTAATCTGCAAGTGCACAGTGCCTTTGGAGGCAGTGGCAAGCACAGGTCGAACCACGAGAGAACTGGATGTGCTAAGAGTTGTTCTAAGGCTTTCTAACTGATTTTCTAATGAAGTGACAGAGATATAAGGATTTGTTTATAGTCTTTACGACTGAGTTGGATGTTACAAGGTTAAAAACAAGATGAACTACAAAAGTTGAAGTTACAGGCACTAGGATTATCAAATCCACCACTATCTCAGGTTATGTGATTCAACTAGCTTGAATGTTGTTGTTCCTGTGGCAGATAAGGATAGTATGTCAGCTCTATCACTTACCTAGGAGGTTTCACCAGGGGATAACTCAATTAACAGCTAAGGATACCACTTCAGAGCACTAGTTGTCTATTCAAGCACAACTAGTCAAAGAATTAGCAATAACAATTAAAGCATGAGCTGAAACATTCTCAACACAATGTTATCCTAACTACAATGGATACAAGGCATTCATTGTGAGAGCAGGGCATTGATGTGTTAGAATTGAGCTTATCATATAAGTTAAAGCATGCAAAAACAATTCAATTGAAGTTGAACAACAGAACACAGAGTTAGGGTTTCATTTTTAATCCTAGCTAATTAATTAGAACATCATAAACATAATACAAAAACAGAATTAAAATTCAAACTGTGAACTAAACTAAGAACCCTAAAAATTGACTAAGTCTCTCTTTCATCAAGAACACCAATTTATACTCTTACAATCACTCCAAAGCGCAATTAATAACATACCCATATTTGTTTCTTCCGCTCCTTCGGCTCTGGTAGCCTTGCTTGTCGTGTTGGAGAAAACCCTAGCCTTGTTTATCTCTAACTTAGCTTCTAGGGTTATGAGAAGCTATGTGAGAGATAACCAAGACTTAGGTATGGCGGAATAGGTGACTGAGGTGGCTGCTGAGGCTGACAAGAGATGGAGGTGGTGGTGATGACTTGTGCAGAGCTTGGTCGGGAGAGATGGAGATGGTGGAGCTCTACACTGTCGGGTGAAGGGGAAGGAGGAAGAAAGAGAAAGTGAAGATGAAACTAGGGTTTTGGTCGAGGGGTATAGGTGTTGGCGGTTTTGCTGTGGAGTGGGTACAGCGAGAGATGATGTGAGGGGTGTAGCGAGCGTCAGATGCAGCGGGCGAGATCTGAACGGCTCAGGGAGAATCAGGCTGCTTAGGTATTGAGCGGGAGCATCGAGTGTTTGATGAGGAAGGCGAAGCGAGCGTTGGATGTGGGAGATAGAAATCTCAACGACTCAGGGTGAATCGGGCTCGAATCCGGGTCACGGGTCTTGGATAGCTTGGGCCCATGTCTTGTGGATGAGTTGCTCCTTGTTGGGTTGCACTATTACGCGCGCGGGCTTTGGCTTTCTGTTCCATAGACGCTTGCCTCCAATTCTTCGCTCTTTTGGCTCCTCAATTTCTCCGAGCTTTATTTATTACCTAAAAACACAAAATTAATTAGTACAAATATTTATTCTTGAAAACAAAGAAAATACAGAATCTGGGATAATATCTGATTTCTGAACACAAAAGATGAGTTAAATGTCAATAAATAGATGTATAAATATGCAATATTTGGCACTCATCAGCGTGCAACACGCCCATTACGAGAAAGTGTCAAGAAAAGACGGACGGTTGAAAGTAATGAGAGTAGTGGGTGAAAGTGTGACCAGTCTTCCCTCATAACGGAAACATGATGATCACCATTTTCTGCACAATTCCACTTCTCCACTACTCAACTTCCTCCACTTCCTATGAGATCAGTGTGCGCTCAATGACTTGTATAAATAGGTTTTCAACTTATTCCAAAAAAGGACAAGTGTTATCAACACAAGTAGCCAGAAACCATTTTTCTGATACAAGTCATAAAAACAGCCACACCTTCATAATTCAACGTTCTGATCTCGAACACCTTCTTCGCTTCCCTCCCTAAGATCAACCCTTCTCCTTCACCTTGTGACCGAATTGAATCTGGAACAACCATTTCTTGGTTTAGGCCAGAGTCTTACATATTGATCTCTCGAATCTAAAAGTATTCCCGTGCAGTGCATTTGTTCAGGTTTTGAATTCGTTTCTCATCAACACACCCAAATTTACCAAAAACAGCAGAATCAGTTTTTACCCCAAAACAACTATTAATGGTAGATTAGCTAAACTAGATATGCTTCCTGAACTCTTATTTGAATTGATAGATTTCCTGCATATTCAACCAAACCAGGATGCTGAGTCTTCTACTAAACCTTTTGGTTTTATTTACACAGAGGATATACCAGATAAAAGCTTCGAGAATTCACACAAGACCAAAAAAAGGGAAACTGCTATTCCTGAGCCAAAAAAGAAAAGTTCTGCTTTACAACATTGCAGTGATGATGATGATTCTGCGGAGGAAAAAGAACATCAGAGGTGGACTGAAGAACGACGCCTTAGAACTAGTCCAAACCCTTATGGTTCTTTGCCAGAATATAAATTAAAGGCCGATATTCCAACCTTCAATGGAAGTTTCAGAATTGAAGAACTTTTGGATTGGTTTTATGAAGTTGAGGCCTTTTTTCAGTTTATGGATGTCCCTGAGGAATCAAAAGTTGAACTTGTTCCTTACAAGCTTAAAGGTGGAGCTGCTGCATGGTGGGAAAAGATTCGTGAAGATAGAATCAAATATTCTAAACCTCCAGTACGTACTTGGACACGCATGCGTAAATTGATTCGAGAATTTTTTTTACCTCAAGACTACAAACAACAAATCTTTGTCAAGCTTCAGAATTTTCATCAAGGAACTTGCCCTGTAGAAGACTATGTTGTTGAGTTTTACAATTTGATTGCTCGTAATGAAATACAAGAAACTAAAGAACAGTTGGTGGCTCGATTCATTGAAGGTCTACATAGGTTGATTCAAAACAACATGACACAATCTGTGTTCACTATGGTTGATGCTATACAACAAGCTATCAAGATTGAGAAACGTCTTTTGCGTACTTCTAGACATCCTCAACCTCGTCAGCCTCGTTATAGTTCCAATTATAAACAACAATAATTTTCAGGTAATACTTATCGTGATAATTCTGTTCCTTCTGCTCAAAATTATAGTTATTATGAGGAAGATATTTCTCTATCTCAACATCAACATCAATCTCCAGTTAATTTCTCATACTCTCAAATACCTTTACCTGCAAACTCTTCACCTATTCTGCAATATCCTGCTGAGAGTTCTCCTGTTCAACAAACTCCACCCAAGCCTACATTTATTCGTTTTTCAAATCGAAATCCACAACAGTTTCCTCCTCTTTCCAAACCAACCAATATTTATTATAAATTTCACGGAGACAAGTGTAATGGATGTCAACAAACTGGACATACTTCTGCTGATTGCCGTAAATTTAATGGATTTATTGGAGATGCTAAGAATAATGATGATTCTCTGGATAATGATAGGATACTGAATTAGATACAGGTGAACCTACGGAAATTCATGATGCTTATGGTGAACATTTGGTAGGTATTATTCGTCCACTTTTACTCACTCAACCTTGTCTTTCTCAAAGACACAATATTTTTCGAGCTAAGTGTACCATTGGTGGCAAAGTCTGTGATATGATCATTGATAGTGGAAGTGTGGAAAATTATGTCATTTGCTCATGTGGTTGAAAAACTTGGTTTATCAGTTACTCCACATCCACATCCTTACTCGATTGGTTGGGTTAATGGTTCTTCTACTCAACGAATTTCTCATCAGTGTGTTGTTGATTTCTCTTTCCCTGGATATAAAGACTTTGTGTTATTTGATGTTATTGATATGTCTGCTTCTCATCTTTTACTTGGAAGACCCTGGAAATATGACATTCAAGCGGTACACAATTGCTTTGACAATACTTATACTTTTACTCATCAAGGGAAGTTGAAGAAATTATGTCCATCCAAATTTTCTTCTGTGATTCGTGAACATTGTGATAGAAAGACTAGTGCTTTGGTGGCTACTATTGCTCGTTCTTTACATACTTCTTACACTTTGAGTTCTCATGAAGTGGCTAAACCAATGATTGATATTCCCGAAAAGGTAAACCCATTATTATCTCGATTTTATTCTTTATTTCCTGATGAGTTACCTATTTCTTTACATCCTTTACGAAATATACAACATTGTATTGATTTCATTCCTGGTGCATCTCGTCCTAATCAAGCACATTATCGTTTAAGCCCAAGTGAACATGAGATCTCACAAGGACAGGTTAATGATTTGTTAGCCAAAGGATTGATACGACCGAGCAACAACCATTGTGCTTGTCCTGCGTTTTTGGTACCCAAAAAGGATAATGGTTGGAGAATGTGTATTGATTGAAAAGGCTTGAATAAAATCAAAATTCCTTATATATTCCCTATTCCTCGTATTGATGATATGATTGATTTGTTATCTGGTTCTGTTATATTTTACAAACTTGATTTAAGAAGTGGATATCATCAAATTCGTATTCGTGAAGGAGACGAATGGAAAACAACTTTCAAAACAAGGGAAGGGTTGTATGAATGGCTTGTTATGCCTTTTGGATTATCAAATGCTCCTGATGCGTGTCGTAGGTGCAATCAAATTAATTAATATTTCCACTCAATTAAAAATAATATAATGGAAGTCAAGTTCGTTCCCACAAGGAGCAAGAGATTCTAGTTGTAAAAATTGTCACAAAAGGGGGGTGTAAAAAGCAAAAGAAAATAAACAAAGCAATTAAAATCGAAAGTTGAAAGCAATAAGAGAGACAAGATCAAGGAATCCTTCTTCGTTGCAAAACAATGATTAAAGTTATGTTCTTTTCTACTTGTTATTAGTCACAGATTATCACCAACCGTAGGATAGCAGGTCCGCTTAGCTAGCCCCAAAATCCCTAATTTCACTGAGTAACAGGTCCGCTTAGTTATCGATTCTATTCAAAAGAACCACCACGAGGTTCGCTTACAAGATGTAATTCCCTGAATGCATTAAGATTTATGAATTTAGGTTTAGTACTAGTAGTTAAACTCGGTTCGCTTGGTTCACTTTCTAGCGTTGTTTCTACACACAATTGCTCCACGGAATCCCTCATGCAAGTCTCGTGTTTGCTACTTATGTAAAGAGTCAAGAAACGATTACTTATCTCTAACTTTCACTAGCTTTAGATCAAATTAACAAATCAATTTAGTTGGCCACCTAAACAATCTATCAATCAATCATGAATGTCTTTAAGATCATTCCTATTAGTAAAAACAAACGATAATCATGTGAAAAACTCAAGATAGAATTGAAACAAAACTCAAAACATATATTAAGAACTAGGAATTCATCCTCAATCAATAAGAAAATTAGCTACTCATGCTAAAAGTTCACACAAAGAATAAGAAAAGAAAAGTGTTGTGTGTGTAGAGAGGTGTAAAAGATGTAGAAAACTTCTCTATTTATAGGCTTCAATATTCTCCAAATCTTCCAAGGATTAGAATCCTTTTCCTTTAGCAATTCAATTTCCAAATCCAAGCTTTTCTCAACTCTTCCACCTTCTCTTTCCAAATTTTAGCCCAATTCTCCATCCAATTCCTAGTCCAAGTCCAAGTCTTCACACCCATGAGAGAAGTCCATAGAAAATTCTGGAATTTTTGGCTCGCGAGGAAAAGCTGGTATTGTGGCCGGGAATTTGACCAGGAATAGTCGCCGCCGGCCACTGAAAATTTTCTCCGTCAGTGGAATATTCAACGGAATATTCCGTCAGTCCACCGTTAGGACTAACGGTCAAACAGGTCAAACCGTTAGTCAACTGGGTCAAAAGGGGGGGAGGAGAGTCAGACACCGAGTCAGCTTCTAACTCGGCTGATTGGTCTTACTCGGTTTGGGTCAACTGAAGCTGGATCGGTTCATCGGCGAGTTGACTCGCCGAGAAGAGAAATTTGGCGAGTTTGAAGTTTGTTTTAAGGATTTCCCGGCCAAAATCAGGCCTCTCTTCAGCTCCATCCCTGTTAAGAATTCCTATACATACATCTAGGAAATTTCACTCAAAACCCAGCTACTTCATTTTCCCTGAAATAAAAAACAGCACTACCACCTTGAATTTGGCTTCAGCAGTAATGCCTCCCTGCTTCATATTCTTCCTAGTCATGTCTCAGCTGCATTCCATCAAAACATCACCATTTAGTTCTCCTTACCTCCTCCAGTAGCTCCAGGTGAAACTCAAATGCAAAGGCCATTGAAGCAGCACCAACACTACTAAACTATTCCTCCATATTCTCAGGCACTGTTCCATTGCAACTCCATTAGCAGGCTCTCAGCATCACTACTTCCTGGCAACATCATACTTCCCTGTATTGCACTCACCATAAGCAGCTCAAGAACCATCTTCTGCAATATCTTGCACAGCATCACTTGCTCTTTCCTTCTCCCTGTGTTGAATAACAGCTCAACCGAGCTCGATTTCCCTGAGTTCTTCAAACCCATTTTCCATTCAGTGCTTCACTCAACAATTGTAGCTCTATCTTTCAATCTAAACACACATCGTTACTCAGCAGCATCACTTCCCTGCTTCAAACCCCAAGTCCGGCTCCAATCTGTTGTAGCTTCATTGATCAATTCTTCCAGGAGCTCAATCTTGACTCTCGCCTTCACTGTCACACCAACACAAAACCCACTTCAAATCCATCGAGAACATCAATAGCATCTACACCTCTTCACAGATCGAACCCATCTTCGATTTCTTATTTCTTCATCTTAATTCTCGATCCCACAGCAGCATCTCACTTCTTTACAGATCGAACATCATCGTCTCCATTTTCTCTGTACTTCTTCTCTGTGACATCAAACCCTAATTTCTACTTCTGAACCTCAAGAACACCATTAATGGCAACAATTATGTGAATTTCTTCTTCTCTTGATTTTCAGCAAACCCTCACCCATCTTTCAAATTAAACGCCAGCTTCCTTCTCTCAGTTCAGTGCCTTCAAACCGTTTCTCCATTTCTATGAATTTCTCCTCTCTCGATCTCGATCTCACTCTCTCGGTCTTACAACAGCGGCAACTCATTCTCAAATGGGCTGAATGAAAATGATTGGGAGAAGATAACTCTTCTCGATTTAGGGTTGGGGGGTTATTTAGTGTCTGGTCCCTTTGATAAGGGCTAACCTGATATGACCCCTTAACCTCGAAAGGCTGCGTCTAGTAATCCTCCCAAAAGAGTTGCCCCTTAACCTTGGCTGGGTTTCAGATAATGTTCGCCCATGAAATGACTATTTTGCCCTTTTGCTCAAATTAGGTGATTTCTTCTTCTTTTCCTCCGTGCGACTCCAAAGTAGCTGCAAAACTCAAAACAAGCGTAAAATACATAATTTACAAGAAAAATAGCGAAGAAAGCATAAACAATAGATAGTAAATAGGATGTATTCTACACCCTATCAGCTCCAAGTACTTTCATGCGCCTTATGAATCAGGTTCTACACCCTTTCCTTGGTCAATTTTTTTATTTCGATGACATTTTGATTTCGATTTATTATAAATTTCAGTACTATTGCAGCACCAATTACTAATGTCTCAAACAAGACAAATTTGTTTGGACTGAAGAAGCTGATAAAAGTTTTTATATTCTTAAGCAAAAATTATGTACATCTCCTGTACTGGCTTTGCCTGATTTTTTTAAATCTTTTGAGATTTATTGTGATGCTTCAATCATTGGCATTGATGCAGTATTATCTCAAGAAGGTCATCCTGTTGCTTTTCACAGCGAGAAGAATACAGATACTCAAAAGAAGTGGTCTACATATGAACTTGAATTGCTTGCTTTAGTTCAAGCTTTAAAACAGTGGCATACTTATTTAATCCATAGAGACTTTGTTGTTAATACTGATAACCATGCTTTGAAGTTTTTACAAACTTACGCAAGATTAACGAGAATGCATGATCATTTGGTTATCTACAATCAACAAATATAAATTTTCTGTGAGGCACAAAAGTGGGAAGACTAATCAAGTTGCTGATGCATTAAGTCGGAGAGCTCATCTACTTGCATCCATTCGTAATGAGTGATTTGCTTTTGATTATATTAAAGAAATTTATGCAGAGGATGGAGATTTTAAGTCCATATGGGAAAAATGTGGTTTTACAACTAATAATGTAGATGATTTCCTTATTCAGGATGGTTTTTTATTCAAGGGTAATCGTTTATGCATACCTCCAGGATCTTTACGTCTTCATCTTATTAGAGAACTTCATGGAAGTGGACTTGGTGGACACTTTGGCCGTGACAAGACTATTGCTCTTGTGGAAGACCGTTATTTTTGGCCTTCTTTAAAGCGTGATGTTCAAAAGTATTTTTGAGATGCATGGTTTGCCAGCAAGCTAAAGGTACTATTCAAAATACTAGGTTATATACTCCATTGCCAGTTCTAGATGCACCTTGGGTAAATGTAAGTATGGATTTTATTTTTGGATTGCCTCATACTGCTAAGGGTAATGATTCAGTCATGGTGGTGGTTGATCGTTATTCTAAGATGACACATTTTATTGCCTGTAACAAGTCTACAGATGCATCTAATGTTGCTTCTTTATTCTTTAAGGAGGTTGTTCGTCTTCATGGAGTACCAAAATCAATTACCTCTGATCATGATACAAAGTTTTTGAGTTACTTTTGGAAATCTTTATGGATGCGACTTGGAACTGCAGTACAGTTTAGTACTACTTCTCATCCACAGACAGATGGTCAGACAGAAGTGGTTAATCGATCTTTGGGAAATTTAATTCGAGCCAAGTGCAAGGACAACTGCAAACAATGGGATATTCTCCTTCCACATATGGAATTTGCTTTTAATACCTCTGTGAATCGATCTACTGGTAAGACTCCTTTTGAGATTGTATATTCTAAAGTTCCTAATCATGTTTTGGACCTTGTGGTGCTTCCTAAGTTACATAACTCCAATACAAAAGCCGATGCAATGATTGAACGAGCTTCTCAACTTCATCATGAAGTTAAGAACAAACTTGAGGAGTCAAATGCAAAGTATAAGGCAGCTGCAGATCAACAAAAACGCCTTAAGATTTTTAAAGAAGGAGAATTGGTTATGATTCACTTACGCAATGAGAGATTTCCAGTTGGTACTTACAATAAAACCAAAATGAAGAAATATGGTCCATTTAAAGTCTTGAACGTATCACTGACAATGCATATGTCGTAGATCTTCCAGCTGATTGGAACATATCCAATGTGTTCAATGTTCAAGAAGTTTTCACTTTCCATGGAGATAATGAGGTGCTGTTGCTTCCACATATCTCGAGGACGAGCTCTTGCTTCCACATATCTCGAGGACGAGCTCAATTCAAGAAGGGGGGACTGATGCCGTACAACATTCACAATGTCTTGCAGCATAAGCTTAGTCTTTTCTTATTTTCCTGTTATAGTTTTAAGAGTTATATTTTTAGTTAGTTTTCAAGTGGGCTATGTTAAGCCTATTTAAGTCGAGTCTTGTTTCAAGTTTAGACATCAATTATTATTATCATTAAAACTTTGAAGAACGTCTTCCTGCAATCTTCTTTTCACCATCTTATTAATTTCATTCTCTGATATCGTATCCTTTTCATTCTCTTCATATCTTCTGCAATCTCCGCATTGCATTCATCTTATTAGTTCTACATTACAAAAAAGTACCCTTCTAAACCTTACAATTCCTTATCATTTTCTCATCGAAATTTAGAAGCAGACCCTGTGGATTTATGACTCTCTCAACGAAAAAGCAAATGGGGTTGATGAAACATGAAAGAAGATGAGCTTGAGATGACAGCTCTAATTAGACTCTGGGTCTGGGGTAGAACAAAGTCCCAACCGTGGATCTTTGTCTTGCGACTCTACATATGTAGCCGAGTAAGAGTAGTGTTTTGCCAACTCAGAATGACAAAGACTATTCAACCTCATACGATCATCAGGCCTAAGAAGGATGACTGTATGGTACACATCCCGATTAGAATATTAAGATACATGTTGCACATGACATGACAACACTTATTATTACGAGTAGTTGTTGTGTCTCATGAGGAATATTTATTAGTTGTTGTTCCAAATGAATTCAAGTAGTTTTACATTAAAAGCTGATTAACATCAGCGTCACTCCTAACGTTTAAATGATTTTTCACGACCGGCGGTACAAACAAACTAAAAATCATGAATCGGTATTAAAGTATCCCGATTCGTATCGGTCGATATGGCAAACCATGACGACAACCTAGCGTGATGTCTTTCAGAATTAACAAATCTATTAATTCTTTTTCTCGGTCTGGAATCTGGATAATAATCAAAGCATGGAAGGCAGAAAAGTGCGCATCCGTGAGCTGATACACATTGTCAGTGTGTGTATGTGACGGTATCATCATCATCACTCATGAGCTTTTAGTTGGATTTGTACCAGTCTGTATTGGTAGTATATACTGTATTAATTTAATTAAAGTTAAACACAAAACAAAATCCTAATTTTTGGGTTTAATTATTGCAAATCTTTATTATTTCCGGGTCTTCACACTTGACCAATGTTGAATATTAGATTCTTCACAACTGTTAACTTGAGACTCCCCAAATGATCGGTTATAAAATTTCAAAGCGTCAGAAATACACGGTAGAGTATGTTGGTGATGACTCGCGAATAAAAATTCAATTTTGCTATTCTAAATCATCAAATTTTATTAGCAAATGTACAAGTTTAGAGTATGTGTGGTCAGGTTATTCCGAATTTGGTCCAATCCAACAAAGAAGAATTCATTCCAATCTTGGCAAAATAAAAATAAATAAAGGAACAGCACCAAAAACACTTTACATTGACCTTTAGCTTAATATAGCCCCCTTCTTGATAAATTTCAATACCAGCCAGATAAAGATAGCCTTCTTCCGATTTTTAACAACAATCTATGTGCGCATTTATGATTTTCTGAAGACCGTCTATCAAAGAGCAAATCTAACAAGGTTTACCAATTCAGGATTTTGGATTCTGCTGCTGCACATATTCTTGTGTATATAAACGGCGTTATATTTGTCAGAGTTACTGAACACAGCTTAAAGTTCAGACAAACATAAATAATATCAATCAATTAATTAATCTTAGTTAACCCCGTATTTGTTTGTTTTTGATTTGTTCCATATACGACCAAACCCCAGTTTTTAATCTTGTTTTCCTCTTCTTTTCTTGTAATTAATCTCTGCTTTTCATGTCAGATTCTCTCTTAACTCAACAAGTTTAGCCAAAAGATAAATCTCACTTTCTCTGTAATAAATCTTCTTCTTAATACTACTATTATCACTTTCCCATTTCAGGTGTAGCAGCTCTCACTCTCTCTCTGTTCTTCAAGTTTACCACTTTTCATCATTTTTCTTTTTCTGTGTGAATCACTGAAAGGGTCTTTAATTGAAGTACTACTGAGTGATGTAAAGTAGAAATTGAAGTCATCTTTTGTTCATTTATGTTGTATACTCTCTGAGCTCCATTATTTCATCTTCTTGTTCACTTTTTTCTTACTGGGGTTGGGTTGAACTGCTTTTCTCACTTTAGAAAAGCTATTTTTTGATGTTTGGAAGATAACCCAAGTTGTGTTCTTAGTTTCTTTGCTTCTTAGTTAGATCTGTTTTCCTTCAAATCAGTTCAGAGCTCTTTTGTATTTGCTTTAAATCTTTTGACAGAGAGATGGGTATGTTATGTGTGTTTCATGTGGTTGTTTCTTTGTTGGTTTTGTCCATGGGGGTTGGGGTAGTAAGTGGTATTGGTGCTAATTGGGGAACACAGGCAACTCATCCTGTACCACCTGATATTGTGGTGAGAATGTTAAGAGAAAATGGGATTCAAAAGGTAAAGCTGTTTGATGCAGATTATGATACTTTGAATGCTCTTAGTAATTCTAGGATTGAGGTGATGGTGGGTATCCCTAATGACATGTTGTATGGTATTGCTACCAATATGAAAGCAGCTGTGAATTGGGTGAAGCAAAATGTGTCTGACCATGTCGACAAAGGCGTATTAATCAGGTCTAAACACTCTCCGAACCTCCCATTTTGCCATTTCTGCTTTTCTTTTCGATGTGCTTAAATTCATCAGAATTCTTACTTCACATTTAAGTACCATTTTGTGTCTAATCTATTGTTTGTCACTGTCAAGTGTTGTTGTCATTTTAAGTTTCATCAATTAGTCTCTTATGGTCTGAGATGGAGATCTTAGGTATCCTATTGTAGTTGGAGAGAATAGGCTACCAGAACTCGACACGGTCACAGCTTAGTTATATTGTTAATGGATGAACATGATTGTGTGAGAATATTATATTTTCAGTTTTCACTGCACAAAGAGAGAATTGAAAGTTTTTAGATGATAGCAAATCTTTTCTTATATTAACTATATCTCGAACATGCTTAGATTCATAATTGAAAGTTTTTAGATGATCAGAGTCGCTTGTGTTCTGGATTTGAGCTGTGTCTGTTATAGCTGTTCACTATCTGATTCCCACTTTTTCTTTATTACCCTGTAATTCAGTTATGATGGCATAATGAAGGCCATCGACAAGTTTGCGCTTAACCTACTACTGTATCCTGTCTTCTGTATTGAGCTATTCACATGAATTTCTTCCGAGTAGACCAATCCATATCAATTCAGTTTGCTCTTGAATCATTATGAATAGTTCAGTCTGTGGTGTCAAGAACATGTGTGCTTGTTACTCATCCTCCTGTTGCTTGCTCTACACCTAAACCGTATTTCAAATTACTCATTCTCCACATGTAGGTTAATAGGATTTATCATAAAACATTGTCATGCTACAAAAGACTGCTAGATGGAAATTGTTCTTTCAAATTTTTATGCCATAATAATTAAACTTTGTGATCCCACTGTTAGCTCATCAGCACCTACTGTTTTATACAGGTATGTTGCAGTTGGAAACGAGCCATTCTTGCAGACTTATAATGGAACCTTCCTTGAAACAACCTTTCCCGCGCTTCGAAATATTCAGGCAGCCCTCATAAAAGCTGGTCTTGGCAGCAGGGTTAAGGTTACTTGCCCACAAAATGCAGATGTATATGAGACGACTCAAGCAGGCCTCCCTTCTGGTGGTGACTTTCGGTCAGACATCCATCAGGTCATGATTGACATTACCAAGTTCTTGAATGATAATGGCGCACCCTTCACTGTCAACATCTACCCCTTCATAAGCCTCTACATTGATGCAAATTTCCCAGTTGACTATGCTTTCTTCGAAGGGAATGGGACACCAATTATTGATGGTGGAATATCCTATACCAACATGTTTGATGCAAATCATGACACACTTGTATGGGCACTGCAGAAGAATGGCTTTGCAAATATGCCCATCATCATAGGAGAGATTGGGTGGCCTACTGATGGAGATAGGAACGCGAATCTCATGTATGCACAGCGTTTTAATCAAGGTTTTATGACTCACATTGCGACTGGAAAAGGGACCCCAATGAGAAGTGGCCCCGTCGATGCATATTTGTTCAGTTTGATTGATGAGGACGCCAAGAGTATCAGTCCAGGAAACTTTGAAAGACATTGGGGTATATTTTATTTTGATGGGAAGCCGAAATACCCGCTCAACCTCGGAACAACTAACACAGGAATGTTGGCTCCAGCTAGGGGAGTGGTGTATCTGGAAAGGAAATGGTGTGTCATGACACCAAAAGCAAGTCTTGATGATCCACAAGTTGCATTGAGTGTGAGCTACGCATGCAGCCTTGCTGATTGCACAAGCCTTGGCTATGGAACATCATGTGGGAATTTAGATACACGAGGTAACATTTCTTATGCATTCAACAGTTACTATCAGATCCAAAATCAGCTCGATAGAGCTTGCAAGTTCGGCAACCTTTCAATGGTGGTTACAAGAGACCCGTCAACAGAGACTTGCAGGTTCGGAACAATGATAGAGCCATATGAGGGTGGCAGCACTGAGCTGAGTGCAGGGTATCTCCAAACACTGATAACTTTGGTTGTAGTTACTATTGTTGTCCTATTTTCTTAACCTTTGCTATGAATCTTAAAATCTCAATTTATGAGTCTTTATGTCCACCCTTTTATTTTTTTTAAAATCAAAGTTTTTAAAAAAAAAAAATCAAGTAGGAGGAGAAGAAATGGGCATGAATGAAATATACACACATTCTCACACTCCTTGATTCTGAAGTTTCAACTTTGAAAGTCTCCTTGATTGTGACTCGCGATTTGTTAGTTAGTTTAGCCTATACTTTCTATGTCGTTATCATGCTCTATGGGCATACAATTCATGCTCTGTGATTTATCAGATTGCCATGTGCATTATGTTTTACTGCATCCCTCTGCATATGAATACATCTTGCATTTGCTCATTTACAGTGTTCTGACTTATGGTTTCTCCCAATTAAAGTTTGTATGTTGGGATTTTGCTGATAAATATCTACGCCCACATCTTTGTGAATTTAGAGTTTATTATTCAGATTCAAGTCCTGTAGATATACATACAGAAAAATTTCTGGATGTGAGCAGCTTTATGGGTGTAGCTGCTATTATACAGAAGAAGTTACAGACTTGGACAGAGTACATGAACAGATATATAAGAAAATCCATCATTTTAAAACTTATTTTGCTACTACAGAAATAAATAGAGAGCCAAAGTGATGAAGCAGCAAATACCCTTCCATGTTTGCTGCTTATGCAAACGAATAAACCCGATCAAAATAAGTAGTATCATCATCATACCTGCGCCGATACAAACCATCCCTGCGAACCTCAAAATAGCAATCATTCCCACATATAGGGTCCTCTCTTTTGGCCTTGTATACATTATATCCACCGTGAACAAGGGTTCCTTCTTCATTATAAAACCACAGATCACACCAAAATTTTGTTGACAGAAAAAAATTTATCCTAAATCTCCAAAGGAACTCACGTCCATATGTTAATGTCTTGTATCCAAAATCTGTTTCGCTTGAATAGCAATGATAGTTGAGCAGGGTATTTTCTGATATTCCATTCACTAGGTAGACCGTAATCAGACCATAATAACTCCTGCGGGATGAACACTCTGACACTAACGCTGCAAATATCACCACAAGAGAGAGCAGAAATGCAGCTGTCTGCTTGCTCCTCCTACCACTCATCATCATCAGCATCTCTTACTAGTAAGTTTGACGAGAAAACAATGAATACTCTCTGGAGTTTGTTTTTTTTTTTTTTTTTACGAACAAGTTTTGTGTTTACATGCATATAAATAGGGAAATTGTGCTTACGTGCCAGTTGTGATCATTTCGACATTCTCTGTCACAATTCAAGGTAATATTATGCACGCCCAGATATTTTTTCGGGATTGCATGCAATACGTCTAATAAGGATACCTCAAATTATAATCAATGAAAATCATCATTAAAGAAGAAATATATTGCTTATCCATTTCCCAGTAACAAATTACTGGTTTCATGTCAAAGATTCTCTATCGATCACTCATTACCGAGACAAGGTGAAGATCCACTGACTGACGCCAAACTCATCTTGTAGCTGTGCCGTATGGCCCGTATCAGAAAAAAAAAAAAAAAAAGAAAAAAAGGCGGGCTGACACCAAACTCATCTTGTGACAAGGTGATGAAGATCCACTGACTGCACTAGGAAATCTAATATGTTTACACTGGGCTCAAGCGTGTATTCTTCTTGGACATTCTATAGCCCAACTTAGAATAGGAAATTAGAAAGAAAAAAGGAATGTGTTCTGTGACATACTAAATAAGTTAAAATAGAGTGACCGAAATAGTAAAAAATAACCGGAACAATCGTATATCCACCGTTTTCTCGTAAATAGAAAACTACCTTTTATCATATACTAGGTCTCAACCGTTCGGTTGCCTTGTGAGATGAACAAGTAACGGTAACCTCCATTAAACGGGCAAGGATATGTGTTTCAAATGTATCCATCCATTCATACGTGTATAGAGTGAGAGAGAATTAGGTTGGTTTTAAATTAAATTAGGTTAAGAAGAATCAACGAACCAATCGATCCAGGTCTAAATGTTTTGAGGAGTTGGTTAATAAACATGTCCTTATCCTCAAATCTTTTAATATTATGTATGTAAGTCATACAACCCTTTGGGACAAACATAGGTAATCGTTAGAGCAAATCCTATGGGCAGTAGAACATTACTTCGTTCACTACTTCAAAAAAAATATCATCAAAGGTCATTCACCAAACTTGTCACAACACTAAAAACACCTAAATTTACTTTAAAATCAATTAGATTAATCTTGCAAAATCTGTTAGCATTAGAATTTAATTTTTCTCTTTGATATAAATTGTTGGGTTCCCAAGTTACATAGATTTGTGTTTATTCATTTTCCTAAAATTTATAATGATATTTAATTCTTGATCCATATTTTTTCTTGTCTTTTTACCTATTATCATGCAATGTTCTGAAAACCGGCCCGGGCGTCAAACCGGAAAAGTTACCGGGTCAGGGTCAAACGGTTTAACAAGTGGTTCAACTCGGGTTTACTGGGTCACATGTGTACATATTTTTTGTTTATGCTTTGTTGTTTAATTCAATTATATACTATTTATATGCATAATAATTACCAAAGAACAATTAGCTCAGTGGTTAGTTGTGTCTTGAAGGAGTAATAGGTGATGGGATCAACTCTCCCTACCGTCACAATTTTTTTTTGCGAAAAAACAAACGAATCAACCCATTTGGAACCGTACAGACTCGGCTGGATCACGGGTCAACCCGGCTGGGTCACCCGATTTTCACAAAAGAAAACAGTTTCTTATCAATTTACTGGGTCATTAATGGCCCAACCCAGAAAGGTGACTAGGTCACCGGTTTAATGGGCTGACCGGCCGGGCCGGGCCGGTTTTCAGAACAATGTTATCATGAGGTAATTTTCAAGCATGCATAATTACACAAAGTTGGGGAGAAATGACAAAAAAAGGAATAAAGAGAGATGTGAGAAACTGAATTGATTACAATTAATTCACGCGTAGCCTTGCATAATCCCATGAAGTAGGGGAGAAATAATGACAGAAACAGTAACCATGACAAAAAAAGGAAATAAAGAGAGATGTGAGAAACTGAACCGATTACAATTAATTCGCGTGTATCCTTGTGTTTGGTCGATTTTTTTATAGGTTTCATTTTTCTTCCTGCCCCCTACCCGGCAAATCTTAAAATCACAACATCTTCTTTTTTTGGAAAAATCTGGCATTTAAATTTTTTTTTTTAATTTTAACAAATAAGAAAAAAGGTAATTTGAAAACTAAAATCAAATTAAAACAAAATAAAGAAAAAATTAACCAAGGGTGACTAAATAATTAACCTATCTTAGGACACCTTTTCTCACCATACTACCACTACTTCTTCCATCCCCACATTATCGTCACCACTCCCCCACCACCATTATCCCCACCGCAGATCCACCACCACCACCACCCAACATCAAAACCACCATTAATGCATAATTTACCCATCTTAGGACCCCTTTTCTCACGAACTACCACTACTTCTTCCACCACCACATTATCGTCACCACTCCACCAGTCTCACTAATACCCACCACCATTATCCCCACCACTGCCCACCTTCACAACCACCATTAATGCATACTGATATGGTTAATATCAAATAAATTTATTATGTATTAATAAAAATATATTCATTTGATTAATTAAAGAAACATTTATTATGAATTATGAATTATCAATTGAACATTTATTATTAAATTTTAATTAAATGTGATCATTTATAGCAGTAGATTTATGTTCTGCAATTATAAATTTGATAGCCTAACTTGTCCAAACTTTGTTTTGTATTCTGCAAATGTAATCAATTTTATTTTAATACTAAAAACCGTGATTTATTCAATCAGGTACTACGAATAACTGGGATCTCATTTGGGTGATCCATCGGTCATGATCATATTGTCTTATACGATTTAGTATCCTCCTCAAAATATTTGTATTTTGTCCTTACTAGTTGTGCTAAAAACAACAAACTACATCTATCACAATAAAATATTGCTCATTTTGTAAAAACACAAAACTATTATTGTCCACTACTATTCACTAACATCCACCACCATACGTAAAACCGAGACACGCCCTCTATTTTTCCACCACCGGTAATGTTACCACCTCCACCACTCACAAATACCCGCCAACTTGTTTTCACCACCTTTGCTTCTTTCACTACCACCATTAAAGATTATTAATATAATTTTTAACCGTAGTCACTTTGTAATACTGTTGGTAAAGTCATTGGGTGATGATACCCGATTACACGAGTTCGAAACTCACCAAAGACCAAATTCTTTATATATATATATATGTATATAGTTTTTAATAAACTTATTTACTAATAAAAAAGAAGGCTATTATTGGGGCGTCACCTTCTATTAGAGGGGCGTCACCTAATAGGACAAAAACGGGTCACCCGTAAGTAATTTCAAAAATCCCTTATCTCAAATAATTGTAATGACTAAACAACCCTTGTTTGGCTTTAGTTTAATTAATTAAACCTAGCTACGTCCTAAATTACACCTGGAAAATCAACTAAACCTAGGCGTAAAATTGGAATTACGCATGGAAATCAACTGAACCTAGGCGTAAAATTGGAATTACGCCTGGAAAACAACTAACTAAACCTAGGCGTAAAATTGGAATTACGCACGGAAAACAACTAACTAAACCTAGGCGTAAAATTGGAATTACGCCTGGAAATCAACTAAACCTAGGCGTAAATTGGAATTACACCTGGAAATCAACTAAACCTAGACGTAAACGACATGCAAATCAAAGTTTACGCTTGAATTGAACTAAACCTAGGCGTAAGTTCTTCAAAAACTAAATTACGATTGAAAAATCTAGTACCGTACCCACGCGTAACACTAGCAGAAAGTAAATAAAATCCTAATTTTACTTCGATTTCATTCGATTAAAGCACAAAAATGGGTACAAAAAGATGGGTTTGTTTGATTATTACCTTACATACACCATGGGTTGTTGTTGAGGAGTTTGAAAACATGATTCTTCAATTGATTGAATCGGTGGAATGAGTTGAAGATGAAGTTGAGGTTGATTGAGTTGTTGATTACCATCACTAGGATCAATTTGCTTCCTCCTCATCTATTTTTAGTAGTTTTAATTGAAGGGTAATTTTGACAAATTGCTATGGAATCAAAATATCCCTTAACCAGATTTTTGGTCACCAAATATCCAAGTGAAGCCCCTCTAATGGAGTGTGACGCCTCAATAATAGCCTTCTAAAAAAAAACGGTATACAATCGAGGCACAGAGAAAGGTCTAAAATACGGTTCGACTGACTATGAGGAATGTTTAATCTAAAGCTGTTTGTCTGTCAGTAATGAGTTTGTAAGCAATGTTGTTTGTAATGGCAGTTGTTGAACTTGGTTGTGACTCACAACTTGTGAGTTGCCCGTACTTTCTATGTCGTTATCATGCTCTGTAAGTTAGTTTATCAGATTGCCATGTGCATTATGTTTTACTGCATCCCTCTGCATATGAACTGTGATCATTTCGACATTGTGTGTGAACACGGAAATCAGGTAAGCATCCACGTGTTCACAAACAATCTCAGCATGAATTGAATACACGCATTAAAGTGTGAATAAGTATATATGTCTAGGTAGATGACGATTCACTGATTCCAAACCCCGCGGGTTTGTCATGATCTCCTCAACATCCAAAATGATAGATCTAAGATGTAACCACATAAATAAAGCTATAAGAATGCTAAATGTAAATGAGACGATGGTTTACGTGGTTCGGACTAAGGCCTACGTCCACGGATCCGGGGATATTCACTATAAAGTAAACGGTTACAAAAGTAATCACAAGATCTTTGGTATTCATCACCCTCACAAGGTTGATACTCATACTTACTTCTCACTATTCTCTCTCTATTCCTTAGTTCTACTCGATCCCCTTTTACGTGGAATGGGTGTTCATATATATAGCTAAATCAAGTGGGTCCACCGACAAAGAGCTGTTGAGACCTTATCTTCTTGTGCTCAGTGCATGGTCCGCGGACTTCCCCGTCACTCGCGGCTTCTACAATACCCACGCTCATTACGCCGACCTATCCTCGCTTTCTTCGTGGGTCGTCGACACGTTCCCTACGAGCGGCATTAAATGCGAGTGGTTGGGGCTATCCGGTCCGTGCCGGGCGGTGTCGGTCCTCCCTTGTCACGTACGTGTGAGTTGGACTATCCCCAACCGTTGATTACATCTTACCTCGTGATGGGGTAGAGTAACTCATTGGTGTTGCGCGGGATTATCTACCTTAGATGCTCCCTCATCTTCGACCGTTGGTCTTGACAGATGGCACGTCGTCTATATGCCATGGATGCCCCTACGTGTCATCCCTCTTTATGACATGGCCTCCACGTGGGTTCTGCTAGTACACGTGGCGATGGAGATAAATAAGTGTACTTACAATTTGCCCCTCTTCTTGTGACTGGGCGTTAGCTTTAGTTGGAAGAAGAATCGTGTGGTACGTTTTTATCTCCCTCCTCCTAACTTCTCCTAAAAAGGTGCTACCTGCATTTATTGTGTACGTTTCCCATATCCGGCCATAACTGCCCTTTGGGTAGTGGACGGTTTCTCTTGGTCTTATAAAAAGAGAAGAATGAGAGAATGTGAATTAAATTCACATTCCCTGTTTATTCTCTGTTCTTTTGTCTTCTTCATCTTCTTAACTTCCTCTGACACCATTGTTGCTGCTGCTTGCCTATCTGCTTTCTGCTTTTTCTCTGCTTGTCGCTGCCGCCTTCATTGTCGCCTTCGTTGCTGCTGCTGCTGCTTTACTCTTTGAGGTTCAGGTATGATTTTTTACTCCGCTTATTCGCCATGCCTTACCCTGTTGAGTTTTTGATTTTCTGGTGATGCGTCAATGATGAATTTAATCTTATGTATATCCTGGGATTTGAGAGTTGACGCCACTGAGCCGTATGCTTTAATCTTATTTTTCTTCTTTTGAGTTTGAATAATAGTTTTTTAATCTAGGGTTTTCTTCACGTTTGCTGCTGTTCTTGAGATTTTCTTGCTTTTCGATCTTCCTTGCCTCTGACTTGCACTTTTATTCGTGTTTGTGCCCGCAGACATGTCCGACCGTCCGCGGGTTCCTTACCAAACTCCTCCGTCAAGTCCTCACAGATCTCCTCGGAGTGATTCCAATGTTAGGGGTGGAGCTCCGCCTTCACTTACCCATGATAATCCTCGGGATGGACGAACATCCTCGTCCCCTGGTCAGAGATCTTCGCTTAACAGGGGTGATCCGCCGCAGGGGTCTAGATATGCCGTGAATCGCCCTAGAGGTGAGTCTCCTAGCGAGAATCCGCGCGGCCGAACCTTTAAATGTGCAGACCTCTCCGCACCAAGCCTCCACCGCGGACTAATCCACACGTGCCTAGTTCAAGTAAGTCAACTAAGACTCTGTCTTCGAAGAGAAAGGTCTGCGGAGATAGAATCTTCGGGAGATGTAGTTCCTCCTAAGAAGAAGGCGGCGGGTTACGGAAGATACTACGGGAGGTGCTTTCGAGGAAGACTTCTCTTGTTACTTTTCGTCCTTTACCTTTGGGTAATAAGAAGTTTACTTTCCGACACATTGATCTTGAGGCCTTCAAACTGAAGCACGGTCTTCAGCACTTCCAAGTACGTTTTTATGCCTCTGATAAAGATATAACTTATGAGATGGTTACCAATTACCAGTATGATGCCTTTCATTTGTTTGACGACCGTGGGTGCTTTCGAGGCCGGCTTGATGTTACCTTTGTATAAAGCCGGTGATGATTTCTACTACCGAGGTCTTATCTAGCCGCGATACTTTTGCCAAGAAAAGTCATAATCGTGGGGTGCAACGATTGACAGGAAACTATCTTCGCCATCTCCGGAATGCTATCTTCGTAGCAAGGGGCAAACGATGATGACTCGCTATGCCCCTAAATTAGAAAAGGAGAAAGGGTGGTACACTCCAAAAATTTTAACAAATCCTTTGGAGATTACGTTAACGGGAATACTCGTAAGCCGTGGTCTCAGTGAATCTGCGGAACATTGCTCTGTTAAGGGGTAAGTTCGACTTTTGAGCGAGGTAAGTGATTCCAAGATGGCGAGGGTTCCCGGTGCCGAAGGTCTTCCTATTCCGTGATGAGAGAATTAAGCGTGATCATGACTATGAATGGTCTGCCACTTTTTCTTGAAGTTTTTGGTCCGTGGGCCTATGGTTGGGTCCCTGGACCCCATGGTTGGCACCTACGTTGACGGTCCTCATCGCGAAGCTTCTCCCCGCTCGTTATGCCCATTCGCCCTTGGAATGAGTTTTGTAGGTATGGATTTTGCTTATAATTGCGATGTTGATGACGCGGAAGATGAAGATATTTCTGATGCTAACCTTCTTCCGCAGAATACTAATGTTGTTAAGGTGTGTTGTTTGTTTTCTACGTATATATGCCCCTTCGTTTTCTTAGATAATATTGATTATGCTAAGGAAAGGAGATGCCGATGGCTCTTTTATCATTATGTGTTGTAGGTGCGTAGAAATAAGAAGATCAATCCCAAGCAATCGTCGAATTCTCCCACCGAGGGTTCTACACACTTCGAGGATGTGAACAGTCCGTGGATGGTGATGAGGATGTTTCCATGGGGAAGAGCGACTGAGACTTCTCCGCCCGTTCAAGAAGTAGATAGTATTGCCGGTGGGAGCGTTGGTGGAGGTGGTGGTGATCAGGCCACTGGTGGTGGTGGTGGTGATCCGGCCACTGGTGGTGGTGGTGGTGATCAGGCCACTGGTGGTGGTGGTAATGATCAGGCTACTGGTGGTGGTGGTGATGATCCGGCCACTGGTGGTGGTGGTGATGATCAGGCCACTGGTGGTGGTGGTGGTGGTGATGATCCGGCCACTGGTGGTGATGATCCGGCCACTGGTGGTGGTGGTGATGCTCAGGCTGAGGGGGCTACCAAGGATGGGGATGTTGTGAACAAGGGTAAGAAAATTGCTCTTGATAGTGGTGACAAGGATAGGGATGCTTATTGCGAGTTTTCCTTTGGTAAGGTTTTATCCGGGGAACAATCATTTGACATGGCCACAGGTTATGGGGCTTGTCTCGGACTTCAATCTGCTTCCAGTGGTGATGACCGGAATATCCTTAAGGATAGGCTGCGGGTGACCCCACACGCGGATCTGATCTTTGGGGTTTTGGCGGTGCATCCCGAGGTTTGTGTCGGCACCTCCTCCACCGCTGGTGGGCTTTTGATCTTGAGTATCTGGTGCCTCGCTTGGTGGGACGCCCTCGGACTCTCCCTCGGATGACTTCACGCGGTCCTTGGTCGCGGATGGTGATGATCTTTGTTTTGGCGTGGGCTGCAAAAGAAAAACTTGCTTGTCGTGCCTCATCCTCGCCCTTTGTGATTGAAGGGAAAAGAGTTCGGATTCTTTTACTCGTAGGCATATGGAGCTAACCCGGAGGAGGTGGTAGATCGAGGGTGGGGCGAGAATCTTGTGGCCAGCGGGATTGATCTCGTGGTGGATCCTCCCTCTACGGTTCTTTGGCATGATGGCCATTCTTTGATGGGTACCAATCTGATTATCCCCAACAGCGGTTATTGGAGGTTTGTCCTGCTCTTTCTACCCCCGATTTTGCTTAAATGTGTTGTGAACTAATTTCCCTTTTTGATTGATAGATGATGAGGAGTGAATATTGTAACCACCATCTTTACCGGCTCTTCAAGGCTAAGTCTCTCAAGCTAGAAGGAAGCTCCGGCATTGTGAAGAGAAGCTTGCGGGCGTTGAAGCTGCGGTCTCCGCTAAAGATGAGGAAATAAGCAGAGTGAAGGTGCAGCAAGCGCAAGGACCAGCGGGACGCGGAAGAGGCGAAGGCTGCGTTACGAGTTGGCTTCGGTTAAGGCCAAGTTAGCGGTTCTTTGAGAAGAACTCTTCGTCTATTTCAGTCTGCGTCTCCTCTTCTTTGATAGTTACTGCTCCTTATATGTTCTGAGTTTTCTTCTTCTTCCCTCCTCCCGCTGTACTGTCTTCAGTGGGTGGAGTCCCCGAGTTGTTGTGGCTTCGGAATGAGAGAACTCGTCAAAAAGGTCGCATTGCCGAGTTAGTTGAAAAACTTAAGAGTGAATCTGCGAAATGGAATGCCCGCGCGGATGTTCATAACGCTATGGCCGAAGAATGGCGTAAGAAAAAGCTTTGCTTGGTAGATCTGCAAAATCGAAACAACCATGACCGTCATTTATTCAACGGGGCTCTTTTATGGACGCGGGATAATCTTGAGAAAGCCCGCGGTCAGATTTCCTCTTTAGAAATTAAGCTTAATGTTAGGGAAGACGAGTTGCGGCAAGCGCGGTCTTCTCATCCCTCGGATGTGCGGGCTTATATGCAGCGTCTTGCTAAGGAAAGAGACGATGCTAGGGCAGAATCCGGCGCTCTCAGTAGTGCTTTATCCGCGTCTCGAGCTGATGTGGCCCGTCAGGTTGAGCGTGAGAAAGACTTAGAGGTGACTATGTATCGTCTTAACAAGGGGTTGGAATCGAAGAATGATGAGGTTAATCGATATCGTCATTCGGACTCGATGCTTCGAGATGACCTAAGCGCGAGTCAGTATGCTCATAATCTTCTGCAGGTAGATTATGATAGGTTATCAAATGAATATGATTATGCCGCGAAGCAAGGGATTCGCGGTTGATCATTGTGAAGGTATACGTTTTTATCATCGAGTGTGTTTTGTATTGTATTTGTTATAATGTTCTTTTTCTATTATCCGCAGAGCTCCCGGGGACAGCTTGAGTCAGTGCGGATGACAAATTTGCCGAAGCTCGGGCTAAGGTAGTTCAATTGGAGGGCCAAGTCAATTACCATCGTGGTCTGGCCTTGTCTCAGGAGGAAACGCTGAAGCATGCCAATCAAAAGGTGGACCTTCTTTCCACTTCCCTAAGTCAGGCCGAGATGAAGAGTGTAGCCATAGGCTTCGTGGCTCGTAAGCAGTTGGCAGAAGAGATTAATAGAACTCTTGGTGAGATTGAGTTGGATCTCAGGAAAAACCATGGGTTAAACAAGAATTATACTCGGCGTCCTGTACCCGCGCTCCCTTCAGGTTCTTCTGGGCCCTCCTCTGGTGGTAGTGTTCCTTCCTCGCTGAAGGACAAACCCGCGGATAATGCTCCTTCCCAGTAGATCATATCTAGTATGCTAGGGATTGATCTCAGTTGCTTATCCTTTTTGGCGTTTTTGCTACTCTTCTTGCTAGGCTTGTAATCAACTGCCATGTACTAGATCAAACTTTGGTGTTTAAATCTGAATTTGTATTTTGTTGAATTTGCATCTATCGGCTTTACAAATTAAGTTAACGTAATGAGTAATTCCGTAGTGTTTACAATCCAAGGATGTTGATCTTTGAATTTGAGAAAGTGTATTGTTTGCGCAATTCCGTAGGTTGATATCCCCGGAATTGTCTTGTGACCTTGCACCCCGTCCAGCTAATTCACGGGCGGAGGATTTACGAACGGTGGGGAGTGCGGCCGACGTTCAAGGATATATTCCATTGAGTTCGCGGCTTGTAATATTGCTCGGGTATCTCGTTCTGTGGGAAGTCGCCCCCTGGTCATACACTTATAGACGCTTACGGGGGAGTTCCAAGAGATTGCATGTGTATGCTCCGATATATTGCATGCGTGTGCTTTGTATGGGATATTGCCCGGTATATTGCAGTGGGTATGATCCACGCTTTGTGCGGGACATCCCTCTCACTAAAGTATAATGCCAATTCTTAATAATAGTAACTGCACAATGATTTACGTGGTTCAGCCCTAAGGCCTACATCCACGGGGTAACGATAGTATCGATATTTTATTAAGATGTGGTATGGTTTTCAATGTACATTGTGTAAGTAGTATATACATGTGTCTCATATGGTATAGGTTGTGGGTTTTGAATAAATTGAAATGCGTGTGGGTAATGAATAGAATATGATACTTGAAAGTGAAAGCTTGGATTGATTGAAAAGTTAAGGCGCGTTACTCCTTTGTCAGAGATAGAAACATGTGGACTTGTAAGTCCATTTTCTTCTTCTGAAATGCATACGCAGGTGGTAGGTTATGGGTAGTATGGCTTGAGATATTTGGCATTCCACGGATGCATGAGGATTTCCCCTTTCAGATTACGCGAGATAGTAAGAGCCATTTCTGCGATGTCGTGTATTACGTAGGGTCCTCCCCAAGTTGGTGCTAATTTTCCCCACTTCTTTTCTCGGTGGTATTGGGGAATGGTTCTCAACACATCTTGCCCTTCTACAAAATTCCTAAGTTTCACTTTTTGTTATATTCTCTGGCTAGCTGCGTTGGTAGTTTTCCATTCTTTGCGGTCCGCTTCTCTCCTTTCTTCGAGGTCGTCAAGCTTTTCCAACATCATGTCCGTGGTGAGGTTCTTTTCCCATGCTTCTGTCTTTGTTGTTGGAAGTAGAATTTCCGTAGGGATTACTGCTTCTGATCCGTACGTGAGTAAAAACGGGGACTCTCCGGTAGCTGATCTTGAGTCGTCCTATATGCCCATAGAACGTTATGTAAATCGTTCACACCACCGCCCCTTGTACTCGTCTAGTTGTTTTTTAAGGATAAGTGCCAAAGTTTTGTTTGTGGCTTACCTTGTCCATTGCTTTGTGGGTATATGGGGGTGGATTTGTTTTTCAATTTTGAGGGTGTCGAGCAAGTCGATATTCTTTCCTTGTAGTCTGTTTACTGTTGTCGGAAACTATCTCTGTGAGGATGCCAAACTGCGAGATGATATTTTGAAAAATAAAAGTAAAGACGTCTGAATCCCGAATTCTTGCCGGTGCCTTTGCTTCTACCCACTTGTTTGAAGTAATCCGTTGCCACTATTAGGAATCTTCTTTTCCCTGTCCCTGATACGAGTGGGCCTACTATGTCGATACCCCATTTCCCAAAGGGCCACGGACTGTCCACGAGTTCAACTTTGTGGATGGGGCGTGGATTCGTTTGCCAAATCTTTGACATTCTTCGCACCTTTGCGCCATTCTAGCCGCGTCTCGGATCATGGTTGGACAGTAGTAGCCCTGCGTCTTCGCCTTATCTGCAAGGGACCTCATTCCACTGTGATTCCCCGCGTCTCCTCTATGGATGTCTTTCAAGATGATATGTCCCTCTGATCGAGACAGGCAGCGACGAAGTGGCAGGAATGATTTTACGTATAAAGTTTCGTCTCTTAGCTCGTACATCCACCTGCTCTGGATTGTACTTTCCTAGCCTGTTTGGTATCCTGGGGAGTTTCCCTCTTTTAGGAAAGAGTGGATTTCGATTCTCAATCTGCTTCACGATCATGTAATCGTCGTCCTCATCAGCTTGTCGCGTGATGTCATCGTTCTGGAAGTCGTCGAATATGTGCTCTCAGACATCATCATCAGAGATATCTTCCTCCTTAGACTTGCGTTGGTTAGCCGCATGTTTCTTGGGGCTTGATGGATGGTTCGTACACTCTTGTTATCTTGATTGCTTTGACATCCTCATTTTTAAGCATGGTGATATATATGCCAGGGCATCTGCGTGTCTGAGCTCCTTCCTACGCAGATGTCGAATTTGATTTTTGGTATTTGGGAAACCAACGTTTGCACCAGAGCCATGTATGCCATCAGTGTCTCGTCATACACATTGTATTCGTAGCCTATCTCTTGCCGTATGATTAGTTGTGAGTCACTTGTCAACCGTACTTCTTGTATCCCTAATTCAATTATCAAGCGGAGGGCATGGACCACTCCTTCGTACTCTACGATGTTATTTGTATGGCCTTCAAATTCCAATCTGAATGCGTGCACGATCCTATCCCCCATGGGTGTGGTGATGACGATGCCTATCCCCGCGCCCTCTCTATTTTGGAGCCGTCGACAAAGACCTCCCATTGTCGTGGGTTCATTGGTTCAAGAATGTTATTTGGCTCCTTATGTTTTTCTATTTAAGGGCACCCGCGGCCCTCCATCCTTATATGCGCACCTCTTCTTCGTTACCAAAGGTAGGTCTGCTAGAAAGTCCGCTAACACTTGCGATTTCTGAGAGTGTTGAAGCTCATAGTGGATATTGAATTGGTCGAGGTATGTGCTCCATTTCGCTATGCGTACTACCTTTCCTGCCCCTTTGAGGATGGCTTCTAAGGGTGCTCGGCATGGGATACGTATGTCATGCGTTAAGAAGTACGTCCTCAGCTTTAATGTAGACCATACGATGGCTAAGATGAGTTGTTCGATTCTTGTGTAGTTTCTTTCTGCGGAATTCATAGTCTTGCTGACATAATAGATCGGCTGCTCCTCCTTTGTGTGGGTTCTGACAAGTACTGCGCTTACTGCATCGTCTGTTGCTGCAATGTATAGTGCCAAGACTTCGTCAGGGTCTGGTTTCTGAAGGATAGGGATCTCTGCTAGGTACTGTTTGACGCCTAGGAAAGCTTCTTCGCATTCTGCCGTCCACTCAAATTTCGTCCCCTTTTTTTAGTATGTTGAAAAAGAGTTTGCACCTATCCGAGGATCTTGAGATGAACCTTCCCGGGGCTGCTAGGGATCCATTGAGCTTTTGTACCTCTTTTAGGTTCTTTGGAGATGGCATGTCTACTATGGCTCGGATTTTTGCGGGATCTACTTCAATGCCCCTTTTTGTCACCCCACCCAAGGAATTTTCTGATGTTACTCCGAAAGTGCATTTCTCCGGGTTTACCTTCATATTGTGTTCTCTCATAGCTTCGAAGATGTCCCTCAGGTCCTGGTGGTGGTTCTTCCTCAATCTGCTCTTTACGAGCATATCATCAACATAGACCTCTAAGGTCCTGCCAATCCATGGCTTGAAAATAGCATCGACCATCCTTTGGTACGTTGCTCCTGCATTCCGGAGTCCGAAAGGCATCCTTACATAGCAATAGAGACCGTGGGGTGTGTAAAATCTTTGTATGTTGCTTTGATCTTCTTCTGCTAAAAATAGTTGGTTGTACCGGAGTATCCGTCCATGAATGATAACTCTTCGTATCCTTCTACTGCGTCGACTAGGCTGATCAATCTTTGGGTAACGGATAACTATCCTTGGGGCATGCTTTGTTCAAGTTGGCGAAGTCGATGCAGTTCGACCCCTCCATTCTTCTTTGGTACTATTACCATGTTAGAGATCCAAGTAGGATATTTGACTTCTTTTATAAAACCGGCCTCCAACACTTTTTGCGATTCGTTTCTCTTGCTTTGTGATACTCGTAGCCACCTTTCGTATCTTTTGTCGTACATGGGGTGTGCCGGGTTTAATGCGCACTCATGTTGTATGCTGTCTTTGGGTCTATTCCGGGCATATCGGATAGTTTCCATGCGAAGATGTCCGCGTATTCCTTTAGTAGTTTTATTAGTGAATCTTCGCGTTCTCCACCCATTAGAGTTCCTATCTTGATCTTTCTTGGGTTGCTCCGTCCCTATGTTAACTTCCTTCACTGCCTCCAAGGATGTAAACGTGGGCTTCGGTTCCCAAGGTGGGGGACTTTCTTTAATTGCTATTTGGTAGGCTCGAGATTCTTTGTTTGCGGGAGCGCCCTGGTTAGCATTTGATGTTGATGCTTAGTGTTCCCTACGGAGTTCCCCTTGGACAAGCTTTTCCACGAGATCCCTTCCAAGTATTCGTCGATGGCTTTGTCCTTGGATATTGCTTTGTTCCGGCCTGCGGGTTCTTCTTTTCTCATCTTCTTCATTGTTGAGTTTGTATTTGCATGGCTGGCATTCCTTTGCGGAAACTTGATCACCCTTGATCTCCATTACCCCTAAAGGAGTAGGAAACCTAAGGTATTGATGGTAGGTGGATGCGTCTCCCTTAAGTTTGTGGACCCATTTTCGTCCAATAATGGCATTGTAGGGTGAAGGCGTGTTCACCACACTTTGAGCGGGGCGTTAACTTTCATGGGACCTGCGTCTACTTGCAAAATAATATCCCCAGAGGCTTCGTAGCCGTACCATTGAACCCGTAGATGGTGTAGTGCGAGGTCAAGAGTTGCTCGTCATTTTGCTCCATACGCTTGAAGGTATCATGAAACAGGACGTTTACGGAGCTCCCTCAATCAATGAGTATTTTCTTTATGTTGCATCCTGCGATTGGCAGAGTGAGGATCAAAGGGTCGTTGTGATCTTCCATGTCATCCTCAATGTCCTCGGCCTCGAAGGTTAGAGGTGCGTTCATCCATTCTTCGTGCTCTTCCACTTCTTTTCCGTCTAAGTTGTAGAGCTCACAATAGTCTTCAAATTGCTTCCTCAATCTTTTCCCTATTTGTCTTTGTTAGGGTTGGTTCTTTGTTTTCCGAGCGGGATATAGTATTTAGTGTACGGTTACCCTCTGGCAATCGGACCTGTTTGCTGCGTTTGGTTCTGTCCTCCGTTCCAGCCTTTTCTATATATTTTTTGAGATCCCCTGCATCAATCAGCTTTTGTATCGCTATCTTGAGATTTTTGCACTTCTCAGTTGGGTGCCCGTAGAAGCAGTGGAAATCGCAGTACTCTTTGGATTACTGCGAGGCGGTGGTTGTTTCCCCTTAGACCCGGGGGCCGGTCTAAGTCTTCGCGATCCTTGATCTCCTTTAAAATGCGTGAGTAGCTGGCATTGAGCTTCGTGTAGACTCGGTCTTCAAATTTTCTTCCACCCCTTTTGTGGTCATCCTTCCGATCCTTTTGGTGTTTGTTGGATCTGTTCGCTGTTCCGCGGAGTTGGTTCGTGGGGGTCGTTGAGCCTGTGCTCTCGGGTTCTCTCTTTGAATTTCCTCCAATCTTGCATGTTTTTCGATGATTATCCTCAAATCTCCCTCTGTAGTTGGAGAGGTACCGTGGATTTCAACAAACAATGGGCTCATCCTGTCAAGTCCCCATTTGTAACAATTAATACTCACCACGGGATCCACATGTCCTATGGCTTGACATATCTTGTGCCACCTATCCGTGTATTCTCGAATGGACTCCTTGTATTTGATTGCAAGTGAGAAGAGCTTGTCCATCCCTGTGTTTACAACCTTGTTATACATGTAGGTGGCCAAGAATTTTTCCGTGAGTTGATCATACGAATTGATGCATCCGGGCTTGAGGTTATCAAACCAATATAACGCGGATCCTTTCAGGCTTGAAGGAAAGTATCTGCAAAGTATAGCTTCGTAGTGGTCCCATCTGGCCATTACCCTGTTGTAATATCGTAGGTGAGCAGCGGGATCGGTGGATCCGTCGTAACACTCAAAGGATGGGACCAGGGCACTACACGGTATGGTAGCGGTGGCCAACCAAAGCGAGTGGGGTGGTGTTGGCTTCCTTCATAACCTATTCTAGTCTTCCCCCTCCTTGCCTAGTTTTGATTTGATTGATCTCTGCTAACATCTCTGCGCGGAGACTCTCCATTGCCAAACAGTGTTCTTCTTGAATGGAAGGCTGTGCCTTCCTTGTAGGTTGTGACGTCGTGGCCTCCTCCTCATCATAGTAGTCTGACGTGTCCGGGTGATAGTCCGGGTCGGGCCTTCTATTATTCCGCGCACCTCTTTGGGGTATTCCTCTTTGGTTGACTACCGCAGGTGTGTTCTCGAGGATCATCCTCCGGTTTCTATTCATCTGCCAGAGTTAGCCTCGTCCTGCTGATTCTCTAGCTCCGCGCTTTGGAGGATCTTCTCTCTTAATTGCTGGTTCTCTTGGGCTAGTAAGGCCACCGCGTCCGCGTATGTCTGCTGATTCCGTTTTAGTTCTTCTAATTGCGCCAAAAACTGCGCAGACTGGTTTGATGCTTGATTTGTTCCTATCTGATCCCGAGCTTGTCCCTCGGGGGCCGCGGTGTTGATTTCCCCTGTCTCTTGTCTGCCCGCTCGATCATTTCGTAGGATCCTGCGTGCAGTTGTTCGTTTTGTTCGTTAGTCTGCGGCACCCCATAGGGAGGGTTCTGGATTACTGATTCTGCTACTGCTTCTCGAGGTTCCGTAGGCCTGGTTGTAGCTGTCACTTTGGAGGAGACCACTTGAGAAGTTCCTTCGGTAGGTGTAGCAGCTTTTGCCGCCGCGACCTTCTTTGCTTCCATTGCAATGATGCCCGTCCCTGAAAGGAATGTGCTTTCCGCTCCATTCTGCGTCTTGTCCCCTACATGTGAGTCCCGCGCCCTTTTGTTTGCTCCTTGTTACTACGGCGTAGTCCTATGTGCCTCTTTTGAAGGTACCTTTGTCTTTCCGGCATCTTTGTTCCTTTCCATTGCAATATTCTCGCACGAGAAAACATGGAGGTAAACCGAGACAAAAAGTCCACGGGTTAGTTTGTTAGTTCAAACTTGATTTCATAAGCTCGATTTCTAGTGGCAATGAGTGTACTCGAAGTTGTTAGTTTGGCGAACAATACGAAAAACATAGACGGATGCGGATTTAACCGGGATAAGGTCCATGGGTTGTTGTTTGCAAAAAGTCTAAATCTATTGGTGGAAATTATGTTTGAAATATCAGTTAAAACACAGATCTGTTGGTTTAAAGGTTACACAATGCCCAGATTTGTTGGTAGAAAACATAATAGACATAAATACGTGCGAAAAATAGCCCCAAAACTCAGAGTCACTAGTTAAAAATTCGTAAAGACCCGGATCAGTTTGTTAGACAGCCTGAAAGAATACGGATACGTGTGAAAAATGAGTTTAAACGAGAGATCTGCCTCGTTCTAAGTAAAATTTTTGAGTTACTATAAAGTCACAGGGAAAGATAAATCTTTTTACCGGGACAAGGTCCCTGTTTCTAACGCCATATTGTGAACACGGAAATCAGGTAAGCATCCACGTGTTCACAAACAATCTCAGCATGAATTGAATACACGCATTAAAGTGTGAATAAGTATAATATGTCTAGGTAGATGACGATTCACTGATTCCAAACCCCGCGGGTTTGTCATGATCTCCTCAACATCCAAAATGATAGATCTAAGATGTAACCACATAAATAAAGCTATAAGAATGCTAAATGTAAATGAGACGATGGTTTACGTGGTTCAGCACTAAGGCCTACGTCCACGGATCCGGGGATATTCACTATAAAGTAAACGGTTACAAAAGTAATCACAAGATCTTTGGTATTCATCACCCTCACAGGTTGATACTCATACTTACTTCTCACTATTCTCTCTCCTATTCCTTAGTTCTACTCTCGATCCCCTTTTTCTGTGGAAGGGGTGTTCATATATATAGCTAAATCAAGTGGGTCCACTGACAAAGAGCTGTTGAGACCTTATCTTCTTGTGCTCTGTGCATGGTCCGCGGACTTCCCTGTCACTCATGGCTTCTACAATACCCACGCTCATTACGCTGACCTATCCTCGCTTTCTTCGTGGGTCGTCTGACACGTGCCCTCTGAGCAGCATTAAATGCGAGTGGTTGGGGCTATCCGGTCAGGTGCCGGGCGGTGTCGGTCCTCCCTTGTCACGTACGTGTCGGTTGGACTATCCCCAACCGTTGATTACATCTTACCTCGTGATGGGGTAGAGTAACTCATTGGTGTTGCGCGGGATTATCTACCTTAGATGCTCCCTCATCTTCGACCGTTGGTCTTGACAGATGGCACGTCGTCTATATGCCATGGATGCCCCTACGTGTCATCCCTCTTTATGACATGGCCTCCACGTTTCTGCTAGTACACGTGGCGATGGAGATAAATAAGTGTACTTACATTGTGTACACACACAAATCACAATTCAAGGTTAGAAATATGCACGCCCAGTTATTTTTAGAATTGCATGCAATATGACTAATATAATATGGTAACATCATCTATTTACTTCCCGAGGATACCTAGAATTATAATCATGAAAATCATCATTAAAGAAGAAATATATTCCTTCTTATCCATTCTCAATAACAAATTCTTTACAATTTCTTTTTTCTCAATAACAAATTACTGGTTTCATGTCAAAGATCCTCTATCGATTACTCATTCATTACTGAGACAAGGTGAAGATCCGCTGACTACCGACTGACGCCAAACTTGTAACTGTGTCGTACAAAAGAAAAAATAAATAAATAAAATAAATACTGGCTTGACGCCAAACTTATCTTGTGAGAAGGTGAAGAAGATCCAATCGGGTACATTATTTATATGTCCCTACTTTTTACATCCAATAAATATGTGCTTATACAACAATAAATATGTCCCTACTTTTTTACAACCTTATCCATTTAATATTAGATTACCTTAATACCCTCACCCATATAATATTTTTTTTTATTTCAAAATACAACAAATTTCTCCCTCTACCACTTTACCACCACCACTAGCACCACCACCACCACCACCAACATTCAACTACCATTCCACCACCACCGTTCAACAACCACCACCTACCAACCGCCACCACCACTAATATTCCACCACCACTCCTTCACTACCACCATTACACCACCAACAGTCCTCCTCCACCACTAGTCCGTCGCCGTCGCGGTCACCATCACCGCCACCGTCGTCGTCGCCGCTGGTTTAGATATTTTTGGATCAACAATAGTAGTTGATCCAAATAAAAATAGAACCAACAGTATTTGATCCAAAAAAAAAAAGGATCAACTGTAGAAGTTGATCCAATTTAGTGGATAAACTTCTATTGTTGATCCACTAAAATTGGATCAGCAATGAAAGTTGATTTATGTAAAATTGGATCAACAATGAAAGTTGATCCATGTAAAATGGAGTGAACTTGGCGTGATTCGAACACGCATCATCTGACATGGAGTCAGCCATGCTACCATTGCACCACAAGTTCAACATTGGAAGAAATTTACATGATTTAAACTACAAAGCATGAGTTCAAAGGATCAACAACAGTAGTTGATCCCATATAGATGGATCAACAACCATAGTTGATCCAAAATATATGGATCAAACCATAGTTGATCCAATATCACTGCCTGCTTCAACCCAGATAACCACCATATTTCATTAAATGTAGCTTCATAAACACCAACAGCTCCAAGACCAGCTTCAAAACCAATCTCGACAGCTACAAAAACCGGAACCACCATTCTACTAATATTTCCATGACTAATTTCTCATTCGTACCTCTCCACCTTTATCGCCACCAACAAATCACACATCTCCAGCACCACCACCACCACCAAAACAACCAGAACCAAAATCCAACACCTACTTCATCATTCCAACCAAAACCACCATAGTTGATCCAATAAAAAATTGGGTCAACAACATGAGTTGATCCAAAATATATGGATCAACAACCATAGTTGATCCAATATCACTGCTTGCTTCAACCCAGATAACCACCATATTTCATTCAGCAACAAGCTTCAATCTCTGTAACAACAACTCATACTAACACTGCCACCAACAAAATCACACATCTCCAGCACCACCACCACCACCAAACAACCAAAACCAAAATCCAACACCAATTTTATCATTCCAACCAAAACCACCTCCATCTACATCACCAGTACCGAAAGAAACATACCTAATCCATCGTCGCTGCTACACCACCACCATAAATCGTAACCTGAAACAGATCTCGATCTATAATTTCAACATAAAAACATACCTGGATAGTTTCTGAATACATAAAAACACCGAAGCCGCTAATAAACTACCAAGAACAAGTAACTAGATCGGATTTGTAATCAACGAGAATGCAACAACATCAGCTAAGATCGTCATGTGATTTACACGGAAGTATGTGAAATGATATTAACCAAGGTTCTTCTTCAATTGATTCAACGACAACAGTACCCTCAAACCCATTTTAACACCATCGTCTTCTTGTTTCAATCAACAACAGCAGCTAAGAGAGATTCAATTCCTGTTGCAAATTGTAACATAAACCAGATCTGATTTTAGGTTACGAATTAGCAGCGGAGAAGATGGTTAAGGTGGTGTAACGACGGGATAGAAACGAAGATGGTGACGATGGATATGCTGCTGGTGTTGGTTGCGTTCGTTATGGTGGCGACGGAGATGAAAATGGTGGTAAGCTCGATAGTTTTTCTCTGGATGAGAAATAAAGAAGATAAGAAGAAGTCCCTACTTTCAATAAGGTATAAAGGTTGGGGTATATTTGAAGTCCATAAATTGTTGATGGGCCCCTGATGGGCTTATAGATAAAGAGGGACAAAATTATTATGTGATAAGGATATTTGTATAGACCATCAAAAGTAGGGACAAAAATTCAATTACCACAATCTAATATATTCACTCCGGGCTCAAACGTGTATTCTCAAGGCAGCTAATGCGGGGCATCATTTTGCTGGGGGTATACTATATATAAAAAAGCAATTGCACCCCCAAGCAAAATGGTACCCCATTAACAGCCTTGTGTATTCTTGGACAAATTTATAGCCCAACTTAGAATAGGTAATTAGAAAGAAAAAAAAAGTGTTATGGGACATACTAAATAAGTTAAAATAGAGTGACCAAATAGTAAAAGAACAACCCTTAGAGCATCTCCAATGAGAGGATGTTAGGTTCCTTTTTTTTAAGGCTTCTGCTATTTTTTCCTAAAAATCATTTCCAACGGGAATGTGCAGTGATATTGTGAAGCTGATTTGGCAGGTGGTTATATTGACATCCTCTAATAGAACCTCTGGTTTCAAAGGATAATTAAAGGATGTGAAAATATTTTTTTAAGATTCTTAAAAGGTAAAATTAGTTATTTGTTCCACAAAATAGATTTTTCAAATTAAAAGAATATAGTAGCCAATAAAATTGTTCCATCTATATTCCCAAATAAAACTAGACTCTGGGTTGGAGATAAAAATTTCAAACTTCAGAAAAATTATGAATTCTTGTCACTTTTTTCCAAAAGGATGTCTTTAAACACTATCCACGTAGGAACCACATCGAGGATCCATTGGAGATGCTCTTATCCACTGTTTTCTAATAATGAGAAAACTACCTTTATCATATATATTATTTTTCAATTATTTAAAATTCATATTTTTCAAGTAGTTAAAAGATTTTATTTATAAATTTTTTTAAAAGTTTTGATTAAAACATAAATATAAAAATCACGCGAATGTAAGAAAATAAAATAAAACTAGTTGAACCTTAATGTTGTTTTCGTTAATGTATTGATATAGACAATAGAACAAACTAGGTTTAGATCAAAAAAACTAGGATTTATGACAGTTATAGAGTGTTATTTGGCTGACAATAGAAACAAATTATGTTCTTCGTTCATAAAAAACACATTGATACGTTAGGTTTATATCGAAACAATTAGGATTTTATGACAGTTAGAAAGTGATATTGAACTAACAATTGAAACAAATTATCAGTCAAACTGCTTTCTTCATTCAGAAGTTGGTGATGAACAATAAAACACGAAAAGTGATAGTTGAACATCACTTTATGAAGATAAAAACTATGTTTTGTTGTCCTATTCTTTGTTGAATCATCCGAAGCTAAGTTGAACTTATTTGTGACTCACCTATGAGTTAATTTATCCTATACTTTATATGTCGTTATCATGCTCTATGGTTAAGAAAGCACATATTCATGCTCTGTAAGTTAGTTTATCAACTGCATAATCAAAGGTCAATCAATAACCCGAGGAAGTTATAGACTTGAACGAGTTAGATGAACATATATTCTTTTCATAATCAATGCGCAATCTTTTTGGCCCGCGTGTTGCTCATGCATTTTTGATCCATAACCAACCATTGCGAGAACCAAAACGAAATTAATAATTTCTTGAATCTTGATCAACATATACATTTATTCAATAACAACAATCATATAAGAAAGCTACCGAAATTAGAGCAAACATAAAATCTAAGAAAAGCTAGCATTTTAAAACTTCTAATTAGCCATTTTTCTCCTACAGAAATAAATAGATAGCCAAAGGATGTTTGTGATCAAGCAGCAAATACCCTTTCCACATTTGTTGGTTATGGAAACTGATAAACTCGATCAAAATAAAAAGTATAATCCTTCTTCTCGTACCTGCGTTGATACACACCATCCCTGCGAACATAATAATGGCAGTCATTCCCACATTCGTGGTACTCTCTGTGGGCCTCGTATACATGGTATCCACCATGAATAATGATTCCTTCTTCAGTATAAAAGGACATATCACACCAAAATTTTGTTGACCATGACCAATTTATTCTGAATGTCCAATAAAATTCATGACCATATGTTAATGTCTGGTCTCCAAAATCTGTTTCGCTTGAATAGCAATGAAATTTGAGCGGGGGTTTTTCTGATATATCGTTCACTAGGACGACCTTAGTTATATCTGCATAAAACTGGGGCTGCTCACGAGATGAACACTCCAACACTAACGCTGCAAATATAACAACAATAGAAAGCAGAAATGCACTTGTCAGCTTGCTCCTCCTACTACCCATCATCATCAGCATCTTTTACAAGTAATTTGGACGAGTAAATAATAAATAATCTATGAGTTGATTTTTTGTTTGATGAAAGTTTTGTGTCTACATGCATATAAATAGGGAAACTTTGCTTACATGCATGTTATGATCATTTCGACATTTTTGTACACACAAAAATCAATATCAAGGTTAATTAGCATTATGCATGCCTAGTTATTTTGGGGATTGCATGCAATACGACTAATAAGGTAACAATATCTATTTTATTTCCTAAAGATATTTAAAATTATACTCATGAAAATCGCCATTAAAGAAGAATAATATTCCTTATCCATTCCCAAACAAATTAATGGTTTCGTATCAAAGATTCTCTACCTGAATTAACTCCATAGAGTTTCAGATGTCCTAGAAATACAATGTTAAAGCCGCTAGGTGATGATATCAGTGACCTGAGATAGAAATTTGTCGACACTGGATTCTTTACCGATCAATAATAAAATCCTCCATTCTACAAAAAAACGAAAAATCTACTTAAGGACTAATTAAGCTGGCTGACACCAAACTTATCTTGTAAGTTTGTAACAAGGTGAAGATCCACCACTGCACTAGGTGATGTAATATGTTTAGACTGGGCTCAAGAATGTATTCTTGCACATAATTTAAAGCCCAAGTTTTTTGGGATATATATATATATATATAAATCTCTTGTGTTCCACTAATAATAAACAAGATAAGTTTCATCTCTTATTAATTTTTAATTCGATCCTAACAAATTTAATGGTTCTAAAAACCTAACAACTTTAAATTGTTAACACGATTCACCTGTTAGAACATCTAGTAAAGTGATTAACACTCACTTAAATGCTCTAAAATTTTATTTCTAGAAATGTTGGTTGTATAGGGGTATCTGGTCGGAGTCGTATGGTTATAAAATCAAAGACATCATATAAAAGCAAAAGGACAATACTTGTGAGAGATCAAGCCGACATTAAAACCAACAACTTAAGCTACAGTATCTAGAAAGCACAAAATGATACCCTGGCCAGTGCCTCACAATGATACATTTCAATCACTGCTACAATGATGCATCCTACGTCACTAGTGGTTAGGTAAATAACTCTTAATACTCAAGACCTTAACGACAATAAGAGAACTTAAGATAAGCGAACTCAATGAACCATTTGAGCTAAAGAAAGTATCTGAGCTATCTAAAGAGCCAAAAAATCAGATAGAAAAATCAATCTAAAGGTTATATCTAAGATCATGTGCATAGTTCGACCTAGAAAGTAATTCAGGTGGAAAAAAAATATCCAATAGTCAAAAGACAAAGAACAAAGATAGTCTAAGTCAATAAATAAATAAATAATGAAAGACTAACGTCAAACTTTGACATATCGAGAGACCAAAAACTTTTACAAGTCGAGAAACTAAAATCAAACAACACAGACTAGAACACCGAAGTCAAACTTTTATAGGTCAGAAAGATCAGAGTCGGACTTATAAAGGTCAAATGACTAAGCTTGAGTATTAATTAACATATCGAAAAACTAGAATCTATTTCATATCTAGATAACTAAATTTATCACATGTCAGGAAATTAAAATCAGAATCATAAGGCAAATCCTAAAGATTTCAACTAAGGCATTGAACTTCAAGAGTAAATTTGTCAAAATCTTAGCATTATTGACAAAAAATAGTTATCTAATTAATCTAAATTTTCATGTTAACTATAAAATCTCCCAAAGTAAAAAAAGGCAAGTAGCCAAAAGAGCGCAAATGTAAAAGCAAAATAAACATCAAACTTCGTAATGAACTTAAGTGAAATAAGTAAAAAAATTCATTAAAATAAAAAATGACAAAGTTATTACAATCTAGTCTGGAAAAACCAGAATCGCATTAGCAATTATCTTTTTAACTTTAGAAAGAGAAATAAGTTTCTCAACTTCAGAAACATCAATCTCATCCAAAAACCCAAGCTATGAGAACTTGTTTAAGGATCTGAGTTGATGATACATTAGTTTCTCTAGTAGCTATGACAGCTCTAGCAACTTCATCTTAAGGAAAAACTAACTGCTCTCTAGATAACTTGAGAGATCTATCCAAAACTTTGATTTTAGCTTCAGCTGCAGAAATTTGATCCATGGTAGCTTCTAAATCTTGATTAATTTTTTTCCTCTAAACAAGAACTTAAAGAGGAAGAAGGATTAATTTTCTTAACTCTAGCCCCACAAATCTCCACAGCTAGTTCTCCATTCTCAATCTTCAGAATAACTTTATGGTTATATTTCAGAACACGCTCATTCTCTTGAGAATTTCCCAGTGACTCCTGGGAAGAAAAATATGAAGCAAGTGTCATCTGAATATCGAAACCTATTCAGCTCCTGGAGAGCAAGACGAAGATAATTAACTATAAACTATTTACGGAAAACCAAACTTTCCAAAGCAACAATACTCTACAAACACAAAAACTATATATTCGAATATTATACTTAAAACTATTTTTGTTTTTTTACCGGAGCATGTGGCTTATTAATCTCATTTTACGCGTTAGTGAAACTGTTGATATTAAGATTAATAATGTCATTAATACGAGGAAGACTCACAAGGAGTTGGTAGTAAAAACGTCCATCTTCTTGAAAGTTAGAGTTCATTTGGTTGAAATGTTTCAAAAATTGACCTTGAGTTCTTTTTCGAGCATGCATCAAAGTCAATGGACGACTTGGTAGCTTTAAATCTCTTACCTTTGGACGACTTGGTAGCTTCAAATCTCCCAGCTTTTGAAGAGTCAATGACTTAGAAAGATCGTTTGTTTATAGTTCTTGCTAGGATTACTACTTGAAGGGCCACCACCATCATCTTGACTCGAGATTCTAGAGTTACGGATCATTGGATTGTAAGATCGCATCTTATTACTATCTGAAGGATTATTTCCTCGACCTCCTTGTCTACCCATACCTCGACCTCGATTAATCAAGCGGAAAACAAAATCAATTCCATAACCACCAGCTTGAGCTCTACCCTCAGAAAAGGAAATACCTTTCGACCTATTCTTCCTCTAATTGGAAAAATATTATTTTCAGAATCTTCACAAAATTCACCGAACTAGGGCCGTCTCTGACATTTGGATGACCTTCTGCGAAAGATATCGGGACGCCCTTTGATGTAATTTTTCTTTTTCGCACATATATTTTATACGTTTCTTAATGAAATCTACTCACTTTTTCTAATATTGGATCACTAGTTCTTTCTGTTTGCGCCTTGCATATCCACTTTCGACTGGAATCATCATCTTTTGAAGCATATCATAAGTAAACCAAGGAAATACAACTAGGGAACCAAAAGGCAGACTATATATATACCTTAATAAAGTTGTAGCTTCTTTGGAAAATCAAACAAGATCTGAATTACACACAAGTCAGTTATAAGAAGATGCAATCGCTTGTAATCAATTCACAAATTACAGCTAACAAGGATTGATTCAATAATTTTAATAGGAAATCGAACTATCAACACGGTGTTTTTTTTTTTAAAGCATACACGGTGTATGTGATAATCATAATATCTATTGCCTACTATATAATAACAATTATCAAATATCAATTACGAAACATATAACATACTAGATACATACAAATATTTTTAAACATAAGTTCTGAATGGATTCAATAAAAAGTGAAAACACAAACTCTAGTCACGCTGTCAGGAAGTTATGTTATAACTTAGTACTTATGAATAATTTGAATGCAGAATAGCACAACAATATACTAATTAACATTAATACTGTATGGGTCATGGATGCACCAAATGGAAATGCAAATGCGATGCTTGGTCTTTTATTTAATGATTTTTATCTCTCTCACTCTCGCCTACTTCAATTGTAGTTTGAGATCTTCTAGGGTTGAGTGATAATTTCAAATATCAATATTTTTTGGAAGTTTTTGTCTGTTTTTTTTTTTTGGACTACCCATCAAAATACAAGCCCGTATTAGTTTTTTTTGTTATCCACCTTGTGCTGGAGCACAACTTGACGGGCTCAGAACCAGGCCTGTACCGACCAATATCTTATCTTTGAAAATATCAATAACTCAATAATTTGACCCGATATACGACAACAAGTCGACTATCTCATTCTTAGAACCTTTTATATGGAAGATTCGATCATACATTTTAAGAGGTGAACATTATCATCCCCTGTATGACCTAGGTCGTTCCTGAATATGTCTAACCTTGCCATAATAGCTCTCAAAACTGCTAAAATTTTTGGACCTGAGATAAGGAAACCAAACAAACCTGATTATCAATGAATAATCACAATTAGAGTGTAAACATAATTTTTATAAGAGAAAAAAAAACTTACGAGAATGGGGAGAAGGATTAATTTTTTTTTATTTTTTAATGAAATGGGTTTATCTTCAAAATTATCTAGATATTCTTAATTTGAAGAAATAAGCACTGGATCAACTTCGTTACATTATATCTAAAGCGTAAGCTTCTTCGCCCTTTCTAAAGATCTCAATACTAAGAGATTGAGTACCTAATCTTCTAGAAAGATTCTTGAGTAATGAGTAAATCTCGGGCTTATTGTTTTTCTTCCGAGTATAGCTCTGAAAGATATGAAGAGTTGTAATATTTTCATCATTATCTGTAATGTTTTCATTATGAGCAATAACTTTCTTCATTGAATCATAAAAAAATTTGGTCATCTGACCTAGAGCACAATTTACAAGCAACAAGTAATCATGAATTAATTAAGGAAGTTGAAGTAGTATGTGCCAAGATGAGATACATATATTAACAATTCAAAATGTATAATATTGTTGATGGTGGTTTTTATTTTAAGGCTAAAAGTGTTCTTAGAGCATTGCTCGGTCGAACTCGCATGCATTGCTATCTCAAGCATTTTTTCAATGTTAGTGATCAAAACTATAAGTCTTGATTTCTAGCCTATATAGCTAAAGGTCTCAGACTAGGATAGAAAGTATAGTTGAGCTCAAGACTCCATGGAAATCATCATACAAGACGAAGGACTACTCAAGGAACTGGTGGAACTTCATCGAGTAAAAGGTATGTGGAGACTCGAACTTATATGTCACTCAAAAGTCTATTTACTCTATCTCCTATTCTTGAGACAAAAGTCGTTTTGATATATAGACTTTCATTATACACATTTGTTATTTCGAGCCGAGTTTATCTCGCCTATATATTTCTCGAAAATATGTGTTGGTAAGCTTTCGCTTTAGCCAAATTCATCTTTGCCTAGTGACGAATGTCATGTTATGTTTCAATCACTTTGGAAATTGCTCTGAAGAAAAATGGTCTGTGAATAACGGCTATATAACGTCCTCTGAGAATGTTTCAATGATTAAAATGAGAGTTTAGATTACATAACCATTGGTAGGATATAAGCATTGTTGTGGAAACAAATATATGTATAAGTCCTTATTCCTTGAACCAAAGTATGCGAACTTTGTGGATCAAGAGAAACGGAATGTGGCGTGAGCCAAGTCCGCGAACTGGCAGAATTTCTCGACCCGGGAATTTCTACTGGAGTTTGTGAACTCCTTCCGTGAGCTTCAGTCCGCAAACCCAGTCCGCGAACTTGAGTAGGTTATATCTAAAACCGGTTCTTCTTGAACTCATGTTTATTTAAACTAAGGAATGCTTTTGCAAACCGTGGCTATAAAGTTCATGAACCGATTCGAGTTAATCAAACCGTTTTTGCTTCGATTATGTCTTGTATAGTAACATAAGATCTAAGCAATTGAACAACTCTCTAACTAGTTCATTTGAGTCATTTGAACTAGTTATGGTGAAGAAGAATATGGTGGATATGAAAGTGATCATATGGCTAACCATTTGGTTAACTATTGTTGAACCAACAAATGTTAATGTTTGGGAACGGTTACATAAACCCAAAATTGGACATTTCATTTGTGTATAACAAGCTAAGTTTTCGATCCAACGGTTGAGAAATATTAGATTGAATCTAATTAGGTTTTCATCTAACGGTGAATATTGAATACTTTATAACCAAGCTAACATTGATTGCAAACCCCGATTTGAAAGACTATATAAGGGAGAACTCTAGCAACTAGGAAACCTAATCCCCACACCTTACGTGTGATACTAGTTGCATAAGCTAGAGTGGATTCTCGTTTAACCTTGGGTTTTCATCTCTAAACCAGGTTAACGACTTAAAGACTTCATTGGGATTGTGAAGCCATACCGATACTACTTTTATTGTAGTTGTGTGATCTGATCTTGTTGTTTCTATCGTACGAGTACAATTGGAATAATTGGCTTGAGATTTATATTTTCGATAGGCAAGATAGAAAAGAAACCACAAACACTTCGTCTCAACGTTTGTGATTCCGCAATATCTTTTTTCGCTGCGTCGATTAAGATTATTGTGAGGTGATCGATAATACTAGGTTGTTCTTCGGGAATATAAGTCCAGGTTATTGATTGGTTCCTGTTCACCTTGATTTATCAAAATACAGAACAAAACTCGCAGGTATATTCATGGGAGACGGATTTATCTATTACCGTAGACTTTTTTGTGTGATACAGATTTTTTTATTAAAGTCTTCGACTTTGGGTCGTATTAACTCTTAGTTGTGGGTGAGATCAGCTAAGGGAATCAAGTACGTAACATCATGATGGGATCAGAGGCGTATGAGCATAACTGTACCATGGATCAGTGTGAGATTGATTGGGATTCAACTACATTCTAGACCGAAGTTAGTTTGGAGTAGGCTAGTGTCTGTAGCGGCTTAATGCAGTGTGTGTTCAATCTGTACTAGGTCCCGGGGTTTTTCTGCATTTGCGGTTTTCTCGTTAACAAAATTCTGGTGTCTGTGTTATTTATATTCCGCATTATATTTGTTTATATAATTAAAATATCATAGGTTGTGTGTTGTTCAATCAATTAGAATATCCGACCTTTTGGTTGTTTATTTAAATTGATTGACACTTGTATATTGGTCTTTGGTACCATCCAAGTTATCTCTCCTTGATAAAGACTCGCATATTTCTATTTGCTTGAGTAAAGATCAAATCGAGAGATTGAGATATAAACTCTTTGATATACTTTTTATCTAGATAGAGTCTGACTGTCTAGTTGATTCTCTAGAAAGTATATTGGAGTTTGTCCATACAGATTGCTAATCGAATTGTTGGGTGTGGTTGTTGTACCCCCGCTTTTTCAATTGGTATCAGAGCAGGCAAACACGTTTAAGAGCTTACAAGTCTGTGTTTGTGGCAATCTGAGTCTGAGGACAGAATCTCTTCTACGCATACCAAGATGTCTTCTAAAGATTTTAACTATGACAAATGTCTTGGGAATACCTCAAAGGATTACTCCTTAGCTGATTCTTCCGAATCCCGAGGTAAGAAGATTGTTCCATCTTGTTTCAACATATCTCTTTCCGATGAGACATTGGGCACTATGGCAAAAGCTGAAATGGATCTCACCAGAATCTCAAAAAACTCTGCTGAGATTATTGATTTCCAGGATCATGATCAGCTTATTGATGAATTTGAAAAGTCTCTTGATCGAGAGCATGAACTATACATCATCATTGAGTCATTCTCTAAGAATATTGAAAAACTTGTTCAAGAAACTACTCTACAGCTGTTTATGGGTGAAAACTGTTTCTGCTGGTTTTGGTAAATTTGGGTGTGTGGATGAGAAACGAATCTAAAACCTGAACAAATGCACTGCACGGGAGTACTTTTGATTCGAGAGATCAATCTATACAATTCTGGCCTAAACCAAGAAATGGCCATTCCAGACTTGCTTCGATCACAAAGTGAAGGAGATGGGGTTGATCTTAGGGAGGGAAGCGAAAAGGTGTTGAGATTATGAAGGTGTTGGATGTTTATGACTTGTATCAGAATGATGAACTGGCTTGCACAATGGAAGCTATCAGTTCTGGGTGTTTTCTGGATACTGATGACAACACTTGGTTTTTTCTTATGTGTTGTTTGGAAATAGGTGAAGGACCTATTTATACAAGTCATTGAGCGCAACCCTCATCTCGTAGTAAGTGGAGGAAGTTGAGTGACGGAGTAGTGGGGCCGTGTAGGTGATTTTCACACGATCGCGCCTTTTCCCACTTCCCTCATCATCGTTAACCGTCCATGCTTCCTGACACATTCTCGTAATGGGCGCGTTGCACGCCGCACGCTGTAAACCGCCAGACCAATACCCCAGTAAGTACCCTCAGTTTGTGACATGTTGGATGTCTCGAGTGAGTGGGTCGTGTCGTGGTACCTGCCGCAAAAAATAACATACGATGCTATTAGGTTAAATAACTAAGTTATTTAAGGATTTGATATTCATGAAATATCGTACGTGCTCGATGCATGTAATGCATCGTTTTAAAGCAAGCAGCTCAAAACAATCGATATGCATAACGCATCGCTGTTTTAAAGCTTGATCGAGTAAGTCACGGATTAAGCGTCTTAGCACGTCCAACCATCTTCGAGTGATCTTTTGTAGGCCGCATTGGCAGGCCACCATCTGTTCGATCAGTCCCTGTGGCAGAGTGGCTGACGGTGATCATTGAGGCGCTTCATTGATCGCCCAACTCTTAATCCAAGTCGTCCGACCAAGCTGAAAAAGTTGGAAGGACGAGATAATTTACGACACATATTTGCTGTCGTTTGATGGATTTTAGGGTTTTTAGAGGTGTGCAAACATCCCATATTTGGCTTGATCGAAACCTAACACGGCGTCACTTTTTGGAGAGACCGACTAGGCATGCGTGGAGATGGCCCGCCAGTGAGCATGTATACGTCTCTCGGTTTCACAAAGATTCGATCTAAGCCACTCAACTTGACCGGCAAAGATGAGTGGTCATGATCGATTTGCGACAAAACTCCATTGCCGCAAAGGATTAGAAGGCCGTGTGGCATTCCACCTTTGGGCGTGCGTTTCGAAGCGCCAAACCCTAGTCTGCCTAGGCCGGATGATCACACGCAAAGGTGGGCCCACGGTGATCTCATTGACATCCTTCGGACCTTTTGAGTCTATATCTACACCCTCCGTTTAGGCCGGCGAAGATGGATGGTCGTGATCAAACTATGACAGATGTGCATCGCCGCAAACCCTAATTAAGGTTTTGAAATAGTCACGCACTCGTGACTTTGGCCAATCGGTTTGGCAAGCCGTGATCCTCCTTTGGGGAGATCGATCATGTGGGGCTTATGTTGGGCTGACGGTGAACATATGCGCACCTTCCCAATGGTCCTAAATACGATCTAATCCATCCTAATAGGCTGGTTAAGTTGGATGGTTGTGATCGATTTAAGACATTAGTGGAATTTCCGCGACCCTTAGAAGCATCACGTCTGTCATGGTTTGAGCAATCGTTTCATTGCTTCATGGCCTTGCCGTGAGAAAACCGACCGGGTGAGGGAGAAGTGGGCCCGCCAACGTGTGCGTTAGCACTTCCTTGATCATTCACGGGATGATCTAATCATCCCAACCAGCCGGGCGAAGTTGGACGGTTGTGATGACTTTAAGATCGCCCTGGAACAGTCTTGCTCGTTCGAGCTTCTTCCAAAGCAGCGACCACCTTATTTTAGGGCTGGCGTTTGGTGCGCTGGGAAGTATGACGTGGTGTTCGACCGGCTGGGGCATAAGTTGACCCGCCGGTGGTCATCACGATGATCGCCTGCTCCTGCTAGGGTTTGGTTAGGCTGGTTAAATCATGCGGCCAACTTGCATGGCCGTGATCGTTTCTGAGACTGATGCGGACAGTCCAGATTTCCTTTAAGGAAATTAAGTATGCTCGATCAGCTAACCAAAGAGCGTCGATGCAAGACTCTCTTTAGAGAGTGATGTGGCCTGTACGGGTATTTCGTGCATTTCTCAAAATTGGCACTTGGATATTCATGTTACTCTGCTGAGAGTGAACACTCAATCGTCATGTAATGCTAATAATGAAAGTTCGGCTAGGAACAACACAGGAAATACTAGGCAAATCATGCATTAATTAATTAATAATGCTAAAAAATTCACAGAATATTTGGGATTATTGCTACATGCACCATTCTGGGTGAATTTTGTGTATTTATTGAATTGCTTCGAATAAATAAAGTGAAGAGGTACTCATCACTTATCGAATGGCTTTATCCTTTGCAGGATGTCAGCGCATTAAACACTGGTTTTATAATTTTAGCCATGAACTAAAATCCACCATCAACATTAAGTCCCCTGCCTAGCACGTAAATAGGTGAAGGACCTATTTATACAAGTCATTGAGCGCAACCCTCATCTCGTAGGAAGTGTAGGAAGTTGAGTGATGGAGTAGTGGGGTCGTGTAGGTGATTGTCACACGATCGCGCTTTTGCCCACTTCCCTCATCATCGTTAACCATCCATGCCTCCTGACACGTTATCGTAATGGGCGCATTGCACGCCGCACGCTGTAAACCGTCAGACCAATACCTCAGTAAGTATCACCCAGTTTGTGACATGTTTGATGTCTCGAGTGAGTGGGTCGATTCGTGGGAACCGCCGCAAGAAATAGCATACGGTGCTATTAGGTTAAATAACTAAGTTATTTAAGGATTTGATATTCATGAAATATCGTACGTGCTCGATGCATGTAATGCATTGTTTTAAAGCAAGCAGCTCAAAACAATCGATATGCATAATGCATCGCTGTTTGAAAGCTTGATTGAGTAAGTCGCGGATTAAGCGCTTAGCACGTCCAACCATCTTCGAGTGATCATTTGGAGGCCGCGTTGGCGGGCCACCATTTGGTCGATCACTCCCTGTAGCAGAGTGGCGGACGGTGATCATTGAGGCACTTTATTGATCGCCTAACTCTTAATCCAATTCGTCTGACCAAGCTGGCAAAGTTTGACATACGAGATGATTTACGGCACATATTTGCTTTCGTTTGATGGAATTTAGGGTTTTTAAAGGTGTGCAAACATCCCCTATTTGGCTTGATCGAATCCTAGCACGGCACTACTTTCTGAAGAGACCGACCAAGCGTGCGTGGAGATGGCTAGCCAGCGAGCATGTCTACGTCTCTCGGTTTCACAAAGATTCGATCTAAGCCACTCAACTTGACCGGCAAAGATGAGTGGTCGTGATCGATTTGCGACAGAACTCCATTGCCACAAAGGATTAGAAGGCCGTGTGGCATGCCACCTTTGGGCTTGCGTTTCGAAACGCCGAACCCTAGTCTGCCTAGGCCGGCTGGTCACACGCAAAGGTGGGCCCACGACGATCGCATTGACATCCTTGGGACCTCTTGAGTCTATATCTACACCCTCCGTTTAGGCTGGCGAAGATGGATGGTCGCGATCAAACTACGACAGATGTGCATCGCCGATAACCCTAATTAGGATTTTGAAATAGTCACGCACTCGTGACTTTGGCCAATCGGTTTGGCAAGCCGTGATCCTCCTTTGGGGAGATCGATCATGTGGGTCCCATGTTGGGCTGACGGTGAACATATGCGCACCTTCCCAATGGTCCTAAATGCGATCTAAGCCATCCAAATAGGCTGGTTAAGTTGGATGGTTGTGATCGATTTAAGACATTAGTGGAATTTCCGCGACCCTTAGAAGCATCACGTCTGCCATGGTTTGAGCAATCGTTTCATTGCTCCATGGCCTTGCCGTGAGAAAACCAATCGGGTGAGGAAGAAGTGGGCCCGCCAACATGTGCGTTAGCACTTCCCTGATCATTCACGGGATGATCTAATCCGTCTAACCAGGCTGGCGAAGTTGGACGGTTGTGATGAATTTAAGACTGCCCTGAACAGTCTTGCTCGTTCTAGCTTCTTCCAAAGCAGCGCGACCACCTTATTTTAGGGTTGGCGTTTGGTTCGCTGGGAAGTATGACGTGGTGTTCGACCGGCCGGGGCATGAGTTGGCCCGCCGGTGGTCATCACGATGATCGCCTGCTCCTTCTAGGGTTTGGTTAGGCTGGTTAAATCATGCGGCCAACTTGTGTGGCCGTGATCGTTTCTGAGACTGATACGGACTGTCCAGATTTCCTTTAAGGAAAATAAGTATGCTCGATCGACTAACCAAAGCGCGTCGATGCAAGACTCTCTTGAGAGTATGATGTGGCATGTACGGGTATTTCGTGCATGTCTCAAAATTGGCACTTGGAGATTCATGTTACTCTGCTGAGAGTGAACACTCAGTCGTCATGTCATGCTAATAATGAAAGTTCGGCTAGGAACAGCACATGAAATACTAGGCAAATCATGCATTATTTAATTAATAATGCTAAAAAAATCACAGAATATTTGGGATTGTTGCTACATGCACCATTCTGGGTGAATTTTGTGTATTTATTGAATTGCTTCGAATAAATAAAGTGAAGAGGTACTCATCACTTATCGAATGGCTTTATCCTTTGCAAGATGTCAACGCATTAAATACTGGTTTTACAATTTTAGCCCTGAACTAAAATCCACCATCAACAACAGCGTGAAAAGATTAGTGTTCTTGAAGATATTGTTAAGGAAGACTCAATTAGAGAAAACGTTTGATCGAGACTCATTCATCAGATCTTAACAGACTTCGTGTCGAGAAAGAAAAACTAGAAGCATCTATTATTCCAGCCCATGAACAGTGCAGATCCTTGGGAAAGGAAAACTCTGTCTTAAGGAGAAAATTATTCTGTACAAACTAATTCTCATGAGTTACAGTACAGAACGAAATGTGCTCCGGAAGAAGATTGTGTCAAGAAAAGTTTTCATAACTTACAATTTCCTCATATGGCTATGAAGTCAAAACAAGTGTTATTTATTGCTTCATCTCCACGAACCTGTACATTCTGTGGAAAAAGGAATCACTATGCTATCCATTGCTTTGCCAGGAGGAAACAAATTTCTAAACTTCATAATTTGCTTCTTTCCACTGTCAATGGAACAAATTGTCTGTCAACTACTACAGTGAATTACATATCCACAGAAAACCAGAAAACTTATAAAAATGATTTCTTTCCTAGAAATCATCACAGGGCTCAAATGCATTCCAGTGTTGCTGATAAAAGCATTCCCTGTGTTTGTAAGGCTGTTGGTAGTAAATCTAAGTCTAGAAAATGGATCCCCTTCTATCCTGATCCTCTTGAACCTGTTGCAAGAGGTCCTAGATTTAGTCCTCAGAAAAAGTCTTCTGACGGATATATCAATCAAGTTGTGCCTTTTTTATCTAGGATGGATGTCAACCGAAGAAAGGCAAAACACACAAAGATAAAGCTGTCAGATGAGATGTACAACTCCCTTCTCAATAATCGTAGTGGGATTGTTTCTCACTCTACCGACTAACTCCTGGTAGTATTTTCCTCGTTCCTAACTTGAGAGGTGCAAGGACAATAATTGAGATTTACTCAAGTATGTTGTATATTTCTCTATTAAGTGTGTTTTTGTACCGGTGGTCAACAACGTTCGCGTCCTCCTATTGAGAATTCTTAGGGTTTCCAAAAACGAGGGTTCCTCTCTTCTGTTTATAAACATATATATATATATATTATTCTATATTGTGTTTTCCATTCCTTTAAAAAAAAATTATTATATGGAGAATCCTGCAAAGTCTCAAGAGATTGTGATTCTTGATATGGAGGAAGACGCTCAAGAACGTGAGTCAATGCAAGAGCTTGTTCTAAAGAATATGCTTGAAAGAAAGGATCACAACTCCTGGATTAATGATTCTGTCAAGGAGTTAATTCGTTTTCAGAACGATTCAAAGGTCGAGTTTGCAATCTTCACCGCAGATAAACCAACTCTTAGATGATCAGGCCAGAATCCTTGCTAATCAGAATCTTCTGATACGGAATCAAAAGAAGCTCATCATGGACTGCGTCAAGGCTAGACAGCTTTCCCGGGTGGTTGATCGTAAAGTTAGTGTTCTCACGAACACGGTGTTTCTACAGTCAAAAGGATAAAGGAAATCAGTGATACCTTCTTTGATGGATTCATTGAAAGATATGAGGTTCTCAACGAACTCTGATTCTCTTTAAGTTGCCTAGTAAATCTTCTATTGTTTTGTTTTTGAAGAATAACTAGAGTTTGGAATAGCCATTATTGTGATTACACATAGCTATGTCCAACGTTTTCATCTTCATGTTTTTAGATTTATTGGTTTCAACTCTAAATTTGTTTGGAAGATGATTTTTGCAGTATTAATCTTTATGGTTTTATATATTGCAATTGTTATGGGATATGTGTGTTTTCATCCGCAAACTATGATTGTCCCAAATCTTGTCAAAAGTAAAGTCTTTTGTAAGTCGATATTCTTATATTGATAAAAGAATGAATGGACTTTTGACAAATGCAAAAGTTAAGCCTATATTGTTAATTATTGATGGGAGATAGGTTAAAATCTTTTGTGTTCAAGGATTATGTCTATTGTCATTGTGAAAATGGTGATGGAAAATAGAATGAGTCCTTGATTATTCCACGGTATTAGGTCGATCTCCGATCCACAATTCTTGTGTATATTTGATGAGTGCCAAATATTGCATATTTATACATCTATTTATTGGCATTTAACTCATCTTTTGTACTCAGAAATCAGATATTATCCCATATTCTGTATTTTCCTTGTTTTCAAGAATAAATATTTGTACTAATTAATTTTGTGTTTTTAGGTAGTAAATAAAGTTCGGAGAACTTGAGGAGCCAAAAGAGCAGAAAAGTGGAGACAAGCGTCTATGGAGCAGAAAGCCAAAGCCCGCGCACGCATCAGTTGCAACCCAACAAGTAGCAACCATCTACAAGACTTGAGCCCAGGCTTTCCAAGACCCGGATCCGAGCCCTTCCTTTCTGAACCGTGGAGATCTCACCCAGCCACATCCTACGCTCGCTCCTTCTTGCACATCGTCCCTTGATGCATTCGCTCAACACCAAAATCCTAGTCCTCCCTGAGCCGTTCAGATCTCGCTCTTCTGCATCCTACGGTCGCTCCACCCTTCGCATCGTCTTCCCGCTACGCCTGCTTCACAACAAAATCACCTAACCCTATACCCATCGACCTAACCTCATTTTCTCCTCCATCTTCTCTTTCTTCTTCCCCCATACCTCCAGCAGAGAAAACCCATCCCCCTTCTTATCACGACCTTCCCTGTTCCAGAACCATCATCACCACCACTCCATCTCTGCTCCTGCACCATCACTCTCTCTCTCAATTATCTCTTTCACAGCTTCTCATCAACCTAAAAGCTAGGTTAGAGATAATTAGGGTTATGGTTTCACCAACAACCCTGGCATGGGCGATGCAGCGCAAGGAAGAGGTTTGGGTCAGTGTAGTTGTTAGTTAAAATTGTTTTGTGAGTTATAAAGCTTGTTCGGAATAAAAGAGAAGGAGTTAGTCAGTTTTAGTTTAGTTTTTAGAGCATGTTTTAGGGTTTTGATTCTTCTAATTTTAATTTCAGTTTGCTTTTATTTTCTCGCATCATGTTCTAAACACTTAGCTAGAGTGTAAATGAAACCACCAATGCTTATAAAAGTTAATTCATTGTCAAATTTCTCTTCTTACTGTTGTGAATTTTAATAGGGCTATTAGCTAATTGATGAACAAATTAGCTTGTGATAGAGTGTACTGTAAAAAGACACTCTATACTAGGAGTTAATTAGTGAAAGCAATTAGTAAAATTACCACCTGAAGCTTCCAAGAGGAGTGTAAGAATAGAATTTGTGTGTATTACCTTAGTATAGGTTTAGGAGGTGAATTCCATCACTCTAGTGCTCCCAATCCTCTGTTACACCATCTTTTCTTCTCATTACTTTAGTTATAGTCACAGTCTCATTCCAAATTAGTCGTATCGACAAACAAACCAAAACATCTTTATCACTTGATAGAAATCAGTTGAGTAAGAACCTTCAGATCACTTAAGCACACCCAGTTCTCTGTGGTTCGACATGTGCTTGCCACTGCCTCCAAAGGCACTGTGCACTTGCAGTTTAGACATAGTCGTAGGATAATCACCTTTAAGCTCCTACCAAGTTTTTGGCGCCGCTGCCGGGGAACTGGTAGTGTGCTATTTGTTCTTTAAAGCTTCATTTCATTGTTTTTCAACCCATCCTTATACATATTTGCTTTGAATCATCTCTGTGCTATCTTCTGTTGCTGTGAATCATCCCTGTTTTTCATTTGTAGCCCTGTATATATGTGTCAGACTTTTTCTTGTTTCCCTGCCATTATAGCTGTAGCTTAGCTTAACTTTGCATATACCTGCATCATGCTCTTGCATTTATAGCTGTAATCTCCTTCAGTTAAATAGTTAGCATCTTTTTGCCTTTGTTTCTTTGCATCACCATCAGACCCTTTGATTAAGCTCAAGGCCACTCCATTGTGACTGTGCTTCTGTGAGTCTCAACCTGCCTTGGTTAAAAACTCAGCAGAGCAGATTAAAACACTTATCATGCTGTAAAATAGCCATAGCTAGTTGTGATCAAACTGTGCACATTTCCTTATATTGTTGAGCTGTACAATTCTGAGAACTGACTTTCTCCCCTGAGCTAGCAGGTACTTTTGGAGCAAACTGAGCAAGCTCAAGGAAGGAATAAGGAGCAGCAAAACCAGGGTGGAATTGCCTAAACCCAGTTTAATACTGGTGGTATTGTCTTCTATCATTGCCCTGTTTGTATGATATTTGTATGATAAACCTGAGTGCATGAGAAACCTGCCAACTTGCTAGCCCCTGAAGCTGCAAGTTTGAGTTTAAGCTGTGAATGAACCTTGTATAACCTGAGTATAACCTGTTGAGCCAACTTGTTTACACCCTGAGCATGTTCTTTTGCATCTGTGAACCTATGATGTGTTGAATAGCTATGCAATATCTGTGATAATTATAATCTGTGAATGATTTGACCTGTGTATGAAAGCTACATCTGTGGCTTGTGTATGATCCTGTGCATCATTGAAAGTGTGCTGAGCATTATTGTATCTGAAGCTGCGAGACCCTATTAGCTGAGTACTTTTATTGCCTTGTCACATGTGATTTTGAGCTTACCCAAGTGTATTTCCCTACCCTGTGGACTTGCTAAGCCATTACCTACAATCCTTGTGCATCTGAGCATTTGAAAACTTGTAATCTGTGCTGCATAAAATTGTGAGCATTGGAGTCATCTAACCCCTGAGCTGTGAGTTTGGCATCAACTCAGATCGTTGACATCAACTAACCGAGTTGATGCCACAAACTCTTCTGAGCCATTGTTCATGAGCTGACTCACTTGCCACATCTGTAAAGTCCATGCTTACATCTGAGCTAATTTGATAACCTTCTAATGCTGTGAAACTTATACACTCTGCTAATATCTGCACCCCTGTGATTTTGATTTCTAACAACTGAGGTCAACTGACCCAGTTGACATCATCTGTGTTAGCTTCATTTTATGCAATTTGTGTGCAATCTTGTGACATGTGATGTAATGAATGTTAAGTAACGGAATTTGAGTTGCATTAGCAATTTACTTGGTTTTCAAATACACTCCCTGGCACATGCTTCACCATTGAGTGAGCACAACCTAAACCCTGTGCATCATTCATAATTTCTGTTGATACTGAGTACAACCTGCCCTGCACATGCTGTGCTGCACTTGAACCAGGGCTGTGCTGTGTCAATTTCTCTGTGAGTTTGCTTTGTTCTGTGCAAAACCAACCAACACTTAATCCCGCCCTGTGCTGTGACCTCACAAATTGTGCTGAGCATAGACCAGCCTCCACAACCATTAGGCTGTTTCAAATTGTGTGAATTTGTGTTTGCTGTTTTGCTCTGTGTATGAGCTTGAGCTGCTCTCAGACTTGTGTTGTGAGAGACTTGCCAATCTCTGCCAATCTCTGCACCTTAACAGACTGAAACCCACAGACTGGGTTGTGCATACAACCTGCACAAAAATAACCTGGGTTGAACATAAGCTGAAGCCCACTTACTGGGCTTTGCATTCTGAACTTTCAGCCCACATCAGCTAACCTGTTGGGCTGTGCACAAAACTGAGCCCACACCCACTAGGCTTTGCAAACAACCTAGGCTACACAATTTCACCCAACCTGGGCCGTGCAACCAATCTAAGCCTACAACTTTTGGGCTGGAATCAACCTATTCATCTGGGCTTCACAACATCAAAGAGCCATCTTTTGGGCTTGAGTCTTGTATTAGTGGGTCATTTTTGAGTTTTTGCTTTTCTGTGTTGAAAGTGATTGTATGTTAACATGCTAGATGCGCTAGCTAGGCTATGATTGTGTCTTTTAGAGACCAAACAAATCGACTAGTTAGAATCCGCCCGGACGGAATCGTAAGCATACACAGTTCCTCAACAAAGCCCAAGCCCAGACCTATCTGAAACAGAAACCATGGGTGAAGAACAAAACCAACCCCGTAGTCTCAAGGATTACATGTACCCAACTAGGGCAACCCAGCCCTCTTGCATCATTCTGCCAGCTGATGCTTGTCAGTTTGAACTGAAATTAAGCACCATTCATATGCTACCCGTGTTTAGAGGGGTCAATGCTGAGAACCCCTACCATCACGTGAGAGACTTTGAGGATATTTGTGGGACTCTGAGTTTTAACCAAATGCCAGAGAAGTCCCTCAAATTGCGATTGTTTCCTTTTTCTCTGAAAGACAAAGCAAAGTCTTGGCTTCATTCCCTATAACCACAGTCCATTAGAACCTGGGATGACCTCACAAAAGAGTTTTTCAAAAAGTTTTTCCCCAACCATAAGACGGCGACAATTCGCCAAAGTCTAAATGGTTTTGTGCAATTAGAAGACGAAACTCTAGCAAAATACTTGGAGAGATTCAATGAATTATTACTCCAATATCCCCACCATGGTTTTGAAAAATGGAGACTCGTCCAAATCTTGTATGAGGGTCTAGATGTTAGAACCCGTACCACAGTCGAGTCAATGTGCAATGGTGCATTTATTGACAAGAGTGCTGATGACGCTTGGACTTTCTTAATCGAAGTCGCTGAAAAGACTCAACAGTGGGAGTCCATCCGTGAACCGAGAAGGACTACCCCTGCACAAAATGTTCATAGAATCGAGTCTGACTTTGAGGGAAATGCAAAAATGGCTTCTTTGGCCCGGAGAATAGAAGTGCTTGAGTTGGAAAAGAATGTAAAATCTAATGCCCCTACTCTCCGTGACCAAATTGATATGGCCACTTGTGCCGCATGCCATAGTTCTGACCACCTAGTGGACAACTGTCCTGACTTACATGCATTTCAAGAGTCCAAGTCCGAGCAAGCCAATGCATTATACCATAGGCAAGAGAACAACCCTTATTCTCAAACCTACAACCCAGGGTGGAGGAATCACCCTAACTTCTCATGGTCCAAAGGACCGGTACAAGGGGGACCAACAAATAACAACCAAGGATACTCATATCCTAGAAACCCCCAAGTACCACTACACCCTCAAGACCAGAGAGAAAAAGACTAGCTTGGAAGACTGTGTCGTTCTGTTAACCCAAGGTCTTTCAAAACTTGAGAAAACTACCGACCAACGTCTCACAAACCTAGATCTTAAGATAGGGAAAATCTGTGATGCATTGAATGAGAGAGAGAAAGGAAAACTTCCTAGTCAACCCCAACAAAATCCAAAGAATGTGTTTCAAGCAGGCTCCTCTACCTGCAATGAAACTTCACATAGTCATGTGAATGCTGTCACCGCTCTCTGTAATGGTAGAATTGTTGAGAACCATGTAGGTGTACCACCATCAAGCGAGTCTCCATCAGACTCACCAGTACACACAACACCACCGGAAACATCTACTGTAGAGAAAGAATCTGAGCCCATTGAGAAAACCAAGAGTCCTACTAATATAGATGTTCCTGTGCCAAGTCATGTTCCTCAATACTCCATTTCCACAACGGTTGGTGCAACGTAAGGGGTACCTAATACAACGAGATTTTGGAAATGTTCAAAAGAGTTAACATAAACATTCCATTTCTCGAAGCAATCAGGCAAATACCTGCCTATGCTAAGTTTTTGAAGGACTTGTGCACACAAAAGCGAAAGCTTCATGTGCATAAGCGTGCCTTTCTCTCCGAGCAAGTAAGTTCAATTATTCAAAATAAAACCCCACCTAAGTTCAAAGACCCAGGTAGCCCTACTATCTCTTGTACTATAGGTGAGCATATAATCAGAAAAGCTTTATTGGACTTAGGAGCTAGTGTGAATCTACTGCCATATTCTCGTGTATGTGCGCTTAGGTCTTGGGAATTGCAACCCACCCCTGTCACGCTACAATTAGCGGACAGATCTGTGAAAGTCCCTCGGGAATCGTTGAAGATGTGCTAATCAAGGTTGATAAATTTTATTTCCCCGTGGACTTCATTGTGTTAGACACTCAACTCCGTGCAAAATCCACGAAAATTATATTCCGTTATCTTAGGACGTCCCTTCTTGGCAACGTCAAACGCTATCATAAATTGTCGTAGCGGGATATTGAATTTTTCTTTTGGCAACATGACTGTAGAACTGAATGTCTTTCGTGTTAATCAACAACCCATAGAGTGTGATGATGATGAAGTACACGAGGTTAACATGATAGAGAGTCTGATTCAAGACTCATTATCTGACATCTTATCTATGGACCCTGAGCAAGCATGTTTAGATAACTTTGACTTAGATCTATTTGACTCTGAGTACGTTAGTGAAGTCCACTCTTTGCTAGAGTCTGTGCCACCCATGGATATTGCTAAATGGCAGAATACAATGGAACCACTTCCGCTCTCTAATTCCAAATCTGCCCCACCTCTTGATAAACAACCTAAGCTTGATTTGAAACCATTACCTGATACCTTGAAGTATGCTTTCTTAGGTCCTTCTGACACTTTACCTGTGATTATTGCATCATGTTTAGACACGGAACAGGAAAGTAGACTCTTAGAAGTACTTCAAGAACATAAAGGAGCTTTAGGTTGGACCATCTCCGATCTTAAGGGTATAAGTCCCACAATTTGCATGCATCACATAAACCTTGAGGAGAACACTAAACCATCTAGGGAAATGCAAAGGAGACTTAACCCCAACATGAGAGATGTTGTCAAGGATGAGATTCTGAAACTGCTTGATGCGGGTATCATTTACCCCGTCCCCGATAGCCGCCGGGTCAGTCCCATTCAGGTAGTACCCAAGAAGTCTGGCATTACTGTAGTTCAAAATGAGATGAATGAACTTGTCCCCATCCGTGTGACCACTGGGTGGCGAGTTTGTATTGATTATAGAAAACTGAACACAGTAACCAAGAAAGACCATTTCCCCCTTCCCTTCATTGACCAAATGCTGGAAAGGTTAGCAAAACATAGTCACTACTGCTTCTTAGATGGCTATTCTGGCTACAAACCAAATTCACATAGCACCCGAAGACCAACAAAAGACCACATTTACATGTCCTTATGGAATATTTGCTTATCGTCGTATGCCTTTTGGGCTGTGCAATGCACCCGCTACTTTTCAACGTTGCATGATGAGCATATTTTCCGACATGGTAGATAGGTTTCTTGAGATTTTTATGGATGATTTTTCTGTGTTTGGGTCTTCTTTTGATGAGTGTTTGCATCACCTCACTTGTGTGCTGATTAGGTGTAAGGAAAAGAGTTTGGTCTTGAATTGGGAAAAATGTCATTTCATGGTTAACTCAGGCATTGTTCTAGGGCATATCATCTCGGAAAAAGGCATAGAAGTAGACAAAGCCAAGGTAGATCTCATTCAACACTTGCCTTAACCTCGTTCCGTGAGGGACATCAGATCATTTCTAGGCCATGCGGGTTTTTACCGCCGATTCATCAAAGACTTTAGTAAAATTTCACGACCTTTGTGCAATCTTCTTGCAAAAGATGTTGCATTTGTCTTTGATGATGCTTGTAAGGAAGCATGGGAGCAACTGAAGGCTCTCCTTACATCTGCCCCTATAGTCAGACCACCTGATTGGTCATTACCATTTGAGATTATGTGTGATGCGTCTGACTATGCTGTAGGAGCTATTTTGGGCCAGCGAGTAGACAAACTCCCTTATGTGATCTACTATGCTAGTAAAACACTTAATGATGCTCAACTGAATTATTCCACAACCGAGAAGGAGTTGCTAGCTATTGTGTTTGCATTAGACAAGTTTAAATCTTATCTAATAGGGTCTAAAGTCATCATTTATTCTGATCATGCTGCATTGAGATATCTTTTGTCTAAGAAAGATGCTAAGGCTCGTCTAATTCGATGGATACTCTTGTTACAAGAGTTTAACCTCGAAATTCGAGATAAGAAAGGGTCAGAGAATGTTGTTGCTGATCATTTGTCTAGGTTGAATGTTGAATCTGCTGATAAATCTGTGCTAATTAGGGAATCATTCCCTGATGAGCAATTGATGCTTGTGTCTGAAATGCCTTGGTTTGCTGACATTGTGAACTACCTTGCTACAGGTAGAATGCCCTTGCATTGGTCTAAACAAGACCGTTCTAAATTCTTGGTCAAGTTAAACATTTCCTTTGGGATGACCCATATCTGTTTAAGTACCGCCAAGACCAAATCATTAGGAGATGTGTCCCCACCCGAACAAAGGGACGTCATTTCTTTTTGTCATGACCATGCATGTGGAGGCCACTTTAGTGCCAAGAAAACTACTGCAAAGATCTTGCAAAGCGGTTTCTATTGGCCAACACTATTTAAGGATAGCCATGCGTTTTGTGTTGCTTGTGACCGATGCCAGAAATTAGGAAGTTTCTCTAGGAGAAACATGATGCCCTTACAACCCATTTTGATTGTTGAGCTGTTTGATGTTTGGGGTATTGATTTCATGGGTCCATTTCCTAACTCTGAAGGTAAGTTATACATTCTTGTTGCTGTTGATTATGTCTCTAAGTTGGTAGAGGCCATTGCATCCAAAACCAACGACCATAAAGTTATTCTTTCTTTTCTTAAGGAGAACATTTTCTCCCGTTTTGGAACCCCTTGGGCAATAATCAGTGATGGAGGTAGTCATTTTTGCAATAGACCCTTTGAATCACTAGTGCGCAAGTATGGAATCACTCACAAGGTCGCAATCCTCAAACCAGTGGCCAAGTAGAAGTTTCTAATAGGGAAATTAAGCATATCCTGGAGAAGACCGTCAATCCTTCTAGGAAAGATTGGTCTTTGCGCTTAAACGATGCTTTATGGGCCTATAGAACTGCATACAAGACTCCCATTGGGATGTCTCCTTACAGACTTGTGTACGGGAAAGCATGTCATTTACCTGTTGAGTTAGAACACCGTGCATACTGGGCTGTGAAAAAGTTGAATTTTGATCTTGCTAAGGCTGGTACCCATAGGAAACTTCAACTCAATGAGTTAGAAGAATTGAGAAATGATGCATATGATAGTGCCAAAACGTACAAACATAGGATGAAAGTGTTTCACGACAAGCGCATTCTGCGCAAGTCTTTCACCCCAGTGTCGAAAGTTTTATTGTACAACACTAGATTGCATTTGTTTCCGGAAAGGTACGTTCTCGATGGTCGACCATTCTTGGTACGTATCGTTTTTCCCCATGGAGTCAGAGAAGTTGAAAACCCAGAAACAAGAACATTTTCAAAGTCAATGGTCGAGATTGAAACCATTTCTGGAGCATCTTCCACCAGAAGTTGAGACCGTCGACTTGGAAGACCCCATCTATGTGGACTGATCTAGTTCACTTGTGTATATACTCATGGACTAACAATCCATTCTCTTTCCCTTTTCTTTTTCTTTTTGCATAGTTTTTGATGTGTGCTAACCAAACTTTTTGTCTTGCGCTCTTGATTGTTTGCTTTCAAAGCATTCATCTTTCTATGGTTTAGCAACACCCTCTTGCATCCTGGTAATCTCTTCCCTTTTCTCCTCTCAACATAGTTCTCATGGTATGTGACTGTTTAAATTCTTTATATCTGTTGACACATTGAGGACAATGTTTGATCTAGGTTTGGGGGTGTGATTTGCATATAGAGTTTTTAGTCTTTTTGTTTTACTTCCTTGTATAAAAAAAAAAATCGAAAAACTCAAAAAAAAAATTTGCATAAAAACCTCCAACTTTTAGAGATTTTAGAGTCACTAGCATGCTTCTAGCTATGTTTACATAGAGAGTCTGACCGAAATAACAGAACTTGGAAGTAACTGGAGAATGCAATCGGGTTTCTTAGTTGATTAGAGCGTTAAAGTTGGATTTAACCATACCGGAGGGCGAATTAGGTGTTGTTTAGATATTCGGTAGTAGAATTGTGATCAACCATAGTGGAGACTACCCATTTTACATCAAGCGAGGTACCGACCTTCACTCTTTGTGACTTTCAAGAAAAGCTGTTAGAGTGTGTGTCACCGTACGTAAATTCCGGGTAGGAATGGTGAGCTACCCAACTTCGTACCACTTTCAGCACTACTTTTGATCTCTTGAGTGCTAATTCCGTCAATCATGAGGGTGACGTCTAAAGATGAAAACTCCTTCTAAATATCGATTTGCAGTTAGCATCACTCTCTCTCTCTCAATCAACACATTCATAGAAACACATCATCGTCAGCAAGCGGAGCAACATCAGAAACATCAGAATATTTGAAGGAAAAGTTGATATAGTCCAAGGTTTACGTGCAACAAAGGAAAGAAAAGAAAAGAAGATGAGAATTAATGAAGTTTGTGAAAAATTGAGTTTTATTGTTATTTCCATTTCATGTACTATGTTAAAAAAAAAATAAAAAATTGTAGTTTATTTTATGTGTCTAGTTACCACCAAGTTATTATTATTTAATCAAGTCAAAAAAAAAATGTATGTTTGTCAAGTTTTTGTGAAGTTCAGAAGTTCATCATCAGCATTTGAAGACCGAAGATTGAAGACGTTTCTATGAATGCTGAGAGAGTGATATTAATTGCCGATCGGGTGAAAAGGTAAGTGAGTACTCCCACCCTTGCTAATGGTTGATTTCCTTTCTTAGAGATCATCGTAAAAGATTCTTTTTGTCCACACTTCGTGAGTCTCCGAAATTATTTCGGAAGGTTATCCTTCTTACCTACAACGTGTGCAGGATTTCTCTTTTTATTCCTGCCTGCACACATGAGAGACTAAAAAGCGATCTTTTTGAGTGCAATTATCATAAAACCGTAATGGTGAGGCATAAGTCGAGGCTTATGATCACAATCGAATCCGAATTCTTTCATATGGTATGGTTACTTCTCGCTCAAAGACTTAAGGATGAGAATGCGTTCTTTGGTAGTTCTAACTTCTTGTTACTAGCATGCAGAAATTCTATGTCCTCATAGCTCCTTGGATGCTTGAGACTCTTTTACACTCGAAGTTGGAGAAGGTTTTGTGGGTACACCTCTGTAAACCCTCACGAGACTACAACTCGTCCACTAGGGACACCTAGGGGTTTAAAGGCTTAGTGCATACGCTAAATGCATTCGAGAGACCAGCGACAAAGTGGTATAGTTAGGATTTCTTAATTTCTGTTTCACTTGAGGACAAGTAAAATTCAGGTTTGGGGGTATTTGATGAGTGCCAAATATTGCATATTTATACATCTTTTTATTGGCATTTAACTCATCTTTTGTACTCAGAAATCAGATATTATCCCATATTCTGTATTTTCCTTGTTTTCAAGAATAAATATTTGTACTAATTAATTTTGTGTTTTTAGGTAGTAAATAAAGTTCGGAGAACTTGAGGAGCCAAAAGAGCAGAAAAGTGGAGACAAGCGTCTATGGAGCAGAAAGCCAAAGCCCGCGCACGCATCAGTTGCAACCCAACAAGTAGCAACCATCTACAAGACTTGGGCCCAGGCTTTCCAAGACCCGGATCCGAGCCCGTCCTTTCTGAACCGTGGAGATCTCACCCAGCCACATCCTACGCTCGCTCCTTCTTGCACATCGTCCCTTGATGCATTCGCTCAACACCAAAATCCTAGTCCTCCCTGAGCCGTTCAGATCTCGCTCTTCTGCATCCTACGGTCGCTCCACCCTTCGCATCGTCTTCCCGCTACGCCTGCTTCACAACAAAATCACCTAACCCTATACCCATCGACCTAACCTCATTTTCTCCTCCATCTTCTCTTTCTTCTTCCCCCATACCTCCAGCAGAGAAAACCCATCCCCCTTCTTATCACGACCTTCCATGTTCCAGAACCATCATCACCACCACTCCATCTCTGCTCCCGCACCATCACTCTCTCTCTCAATTATCTCTTTCATAGCTTCTCATCAACCTAGAAGCTAGGTTAGAGATAATTAGGGTTAGGGTTTCACCAACAACCCTGGCATGGGCGATGCAGCGCAAGGAAGAGGTTTGGGTCAGTGTAGTTGTTAGTTAAAATTGTTTTGTGAGTTATAAAGCTTGTTCGGAATAAAAGAGAAGGAGTTAGTCAGTTTTAGTTTAGTTTTCAGAGCATGTTTTAGGGTTTCAGTTCTGTAATTTTAATTTCAATTTGCTTTTATTTTCTGCATCATGTTCTAAACACTTAGCTAGAGTGTAGATGAAACCACCAATGCTTATAAAAAGTTAATTCATTGTCAAATTTCTCTTCTTACTGTTGTGAATTGTAATAGAGCTATTAGCTAATTGTTGAACAAATTAGCTTGTGATAGAGTGTACTGTAAAAAGACACTCTATACTAGGAGTTAATTAGTGAAAGCAATTAGTAAAATTACCACCTGAAGCTTCCAAGAGGAGTGTAAGAATAGAATTTGTGTGTATTACCTTAGTATAGGTTTAGGAGGTGAATTCCATCACTCTAGTGCTCCCAATCCTCTGTTACACCATCTTTGCTTCTCATTACTTTAGTTATAGTCACAGTCTCATTCCAAATTAGTCGTATCGACAAACAAACCAAAACATCTTTGTCACTTGATAGAAATCAGTTGAGTAAGAACCTTTAGATCACTTAAGCACACCCAGTTCTCTGTGGTTCGACCTGTGCTTGCCAATGCCTCCAAAGGCACTGTGCACTTGCAGTTTAGACATAGTCGTAGGATAATCACCTTTAAGCTCCTACCAATATACTGTGTTGTTCCATAAGGAGTCTTATGTTGAGCACTAAACAACCAAGTTGATTATTTTTATGATTAGCTTTGTTGTTGTTCCGTAAGGTACTTTATGTCGAGCATTTTTGAACTAAATTAATCATCCTGTTTGGTTAATTAGTTATGACTCCATAAGTTTTCTTATGTTTGAGCGTTTTTGACTGGGTTGATTATTTTCATGATTAACTGAGTCATTTCTCCACATATTCTCTTATGTCGAGTATGACCAATTAAATTGATTACTTTTGTGATTAGTTTGGTTGTGTATTTCGATTGAATTAATCATGGTTTCTCTTGTGGTTAATTTAATTGAGTATTTTTGGATTCAAATGCATACTTGTATGTGATTTGTTATGTCCAAAGAAATCCTTATTTTCTTTCGAATTAAGGTCGCTCTTTTTGTTCTTTCGGGAATGGCATATTATGGGGGAGAGTTCTTTCTGAACTTGCGCTTAATTGCCAAATCTTTGTGGGGAGTGCGGCTGTGGAATATTATAGGGGTTATCTTGTATCTTTAAACTCCTTGATGAATGCATTTAGCTTCGACTTTATGATTGCATCTAAATAAAATGATGTGTATTTCTTTCTTTTGGTCGTGAAATGTCTCTTTCGGAAATTTCATTAGGATCTCGTTCTTGTACCTTTGCTAATTTTATTGACAAAAAGGGGGAGAATTAATATGTAGTTCACGCTACAAATACATATGGTTTTCGGATCATTATGTAAGAGGGAGTGGCTTCCATGTGAGATGGAGTATTGACTAAGGGGGAGTGATATATATATGACCATAGTATTGTTGTTGAAGTTGTGATACAATTGGACTTTGACGTTGTGTAATGATACTATGATATTGTATAACAATGATTGAGAACTATTTTTTCTTGTTGTTATAGCTACGGATTTTCAACAACGATGATGCTAAACTGACAACCTTTGGGATCATTGGAGTACTTGGAAGTGACGAAGATTTTGAATAATGTTGAAGATTAGGCATGTGGAATAGGATCTACAAAAGTATTATTTTTTGTATTCTATATGTATTAATAGTTTTTTCACTAAAATTGACAAAGTGGGAGATTGTTAGAGCATTGCTCGGTCGAACTCGCATGCGTTGCTATCTCAAGCATGTTTGTCAATGTTAGTGATCAAAACTATAAGTCTTGATTTTTAGCTTATATAGCTAAAGGTCTCGGACTAGGATAGAAAGTGTAGTTGAGCTCAAGAATCCATGACAATCATCATTCAAGACGAAGGACTATTCAAGGAACTGGTGGAACTTCATCGACTAAAAGGTATGTGGAGACTTGAACTTATCTGTCACTCAAAAGTCTATCTACTCTATCTCCTATTCTTGAGACAAAAGTTATTTTGATAAATAAACTTTCACTATACACATTTGCTATTTCGAGCCGAGTTTATCTCGCCTATCTATTTCTCGAAATATGTGTTGGTAAGCTTTCGCTTTAGCCAAATTCATCTTTTCCTAGTGATGAATGTCATGTTATGTTTCAATCACTTTGGAAATTGCTCTGACGAAAAATGGTATGTGAATAACGGCTATATAACGTCCTCTGAGAATGTTCAATGATTGAAATGAGAGTTTAGATTACATAACCATTGGTAGGATATAAGCATTGTTGTGGAAACACATATATATATAAGTCCTTATTCCTTGAACCAAAGTTTGCGAACCTTGTTGATCAAGAGAAACGGAATGTGGCATGAGCCAAGTCTGCGAACCCAATCTGCGAACTGGCGGAAGTTCTCGACCCGATAATTTCTGCTGGAGTTTGTGAACTCCTTCCGTGACCGCGAACCCAGTCCGCGAACTTGAGTAGGTTATATCTAAAACCGGTTGTTCTTGAACTCATGTTTATTTAAACTAAGGAATGCTTTTGCAAACCGTGGCTATAAAGTTCATGAACCGATTCGAGTGAATCAAACCGTTTTTGCTTCGATTGTGTCTTGTGTAGTTACATAAGATCTAAGAAATTGAACAACTCTCTAACTAGTTCATTCGAGTCATTTGAACTAGTTATGGTGAAGAAGAATATGGTGGATATGAAAGTGATCATATGGCTAACCATTTGGTTAACTATTGTTGAAACAACAAATGTTAATGTTTGGGAACGGTTACATAAACCCAAATTGGACATTTCATTTGTGTGTAACAAGCTAAGATTTCGATCCAACGGTTGAGAAATATTAGCTTGAATCTAATCAAGTTTTCATCTAACGGTGAATATTGTATGCTTTGTTACCAAGCTAACATTGATTGCAAACCCTGATTTGAAAGACTATATAAGGGAGAACTCTAGAAACTGGGAAACCTAATCCCCACACCTTACGTATGATACTATTTGCATAAGCTAGAGTTGATTCTCCTTTAACCTTGGGTTTTCTTCTCTAAACCAAGTTAACGACTTAATGACTTCATTGGGATTGTGAAGCCAGACCGATACTACTTTTATTGTAGTTGTGTGATCTGATCTTGTTGTTTCTATCGTACGAGTACAATTGGAATAATTAGCTTGAGATTTTGATAAGCACGAAAGTGCGACGCATTTTCACCCATAAATACATTAGCTGGGACTCATTTTTTCATTAATAAACTTGTTTGTAGGTGTTTTTGTGAAATAAGCTCTTATGGAGAAAGTTGCTCGAAAAGTGGTTTTTGTACCCCGGAGGACACATGTTATTCGGACTCTCAATGTTGGTTAAGGGAAACCTCAATTACTAAGGGATGGTAATCTGGTTGGTTTTGAAGAAAAAGGAAGATTACATTCAAACAGGGTCGTATATTCTCTTGAGATATTATCGGATTTATGTGGAAGATTTTAGAAGAGATTTGGTCGAGATTTGGTTGGAATTAGATTGGTATTGATTCTTCGCATCAAAACAAGTGGCTGTGAAATGCTTTTGTTTCGTAAAAGGAAGGATATATTTTCGGTTTGAAGAAAACAGAAAGAAGATATTTTGAAGTTAAATCAAATAATTTTGGTTCGATAATATTCCCGGGAGTATATTTTGCATTGATAGAAAGATTCTGACAAACCTATTTACGTGTAGAAGATGGGGAAAAATCTCCGTAATTTTCTTAAAAGGAAAGAAAAATATTCCGAGCTAATGCCGAGTAATGGAGAAGATTTCGAAGTAATGAGGGGATATTCTTGGGCCTGTCGAGTATATAAAGGTTGTTTGGGTGTCATAGAGTGGCTATCGAGAGCTTGGGGAGAATTATTAGTTTTCTTTAATAAAAACACCATTTGAGCTATGCATTATATTTTTGAGTGTGTTTTTATCATGAGAAACTAGACCCCTACACTGGGTCGACGGAGGAAGCCGAATTTCATACATGGGTGAATTTAATTTATTTTCTATTTGACTTTTGCACTAATTAAAATAGAATTATGATTTGAAAAAATTAGTTATCATTTTATTAGATGGGTCATGCTTGCTTAGATGTTTGATGTCCCATGCTTACGATTTATAACTAATGTTTGGAGAATCTACCTTGGCAAAAATAAGAGTCCTTGTTGTTTTATTTATTGAGCTATAATTGTTGAAGAATAAATAATTGACCTATTGATATGAATTCGGTGGAATCCTAGACCCAGTAACTCTCTCTTTTATTATTTTCGTTAAACCTTTTAATTTAATCTCAACAACGTCCGAGTGAACGACAACCCTTTTACTACTACAACGAACAATCAAGAAACTTCATTAATTTTGGCGCCGCCGACGCGGATTTGTTTTTAGATTAATTTTTAGGTTTTTTTTTTTTTTTTTGATTTTGTACAGTGTTTTCTTTTTCCTTTTTATGCGTTTCTTTTTGTATTTCTTTTCAGGGAATTTTTGAGGATGATGACTTCTTCTGAGGAGACGTCACCTGCGATGACGCTGGCGGAATATAAGCGTAGAAAGTCAAATTATCAGGAAACCTCATCTGAGATGACGCTTGCTGAATATATGCGTAGGCAATGGTATGGAGTTTCTGTTCCACATGAGGTAAGTGAAGAATCACATGAAACTATATATGAGAAGTATTACAAACACACACCGCCTAGTTTTGAACAAAGATTGAGAGTTCTTGAATGTCAAAGATTATTTACTGATGATGATGAATCTGGTAGTGACTCTCTGTTCCAAACAGAACGTATAGATGACCCTGTGGATGATTGTGTGGATGATTTGCCTAATTCCATAGATGAATCTACCTCACAAGATCATTCACCCGACATAGAGGTTGTTTCTAGACCACTAGACTTCCAAAAGTTGCCTAATTTAGGGTTAGAATTGTGTGCTTCTAAAGTATTGTTGGATTACTTTGCATCTAAGTACCCAGAGGATTTGCCTATTTCTAATAACGTGCATGAGCCAGTTGAAATTTTCCCAGTCTAAATAGAATCCCCATACTTTGTTCTTTACGCACTTCCATGTGCAGTAAAAACTTGGTTTAGGGGTAAATTTTGTTGTCTGACGGTTTCAGTGTCCCAATTTTTTCATAAAATAATTGTGAAGCTGTCATTTGTAAATATTGTATTTTGGGTCGATCCCCAAGTTTTCAGGTTATTAGTTTATGGGGATCCTTTTTGTATATTCCAGTAGGTGTATTTTTATTTTTTTTTATATTTTTTCATTTACATTTTGCATCTTATGTATTTCCCATCTTAAGTTTTGCGTTGGATGACTCAATTACATTGAGGACAATGTAATGTTTAAGTGTGGGGGAGTGGTTAACTTTTTACTTTACTTTTTTTTTTTTCAGGAACAACCTGTTGAGCGAGCTAAAAAAAAAAAAAAAAATGATCAGCTGTGTAGCGGGTCTATAAAAAAAATATATTATGATTGTTAGGGTTATGACCAGCTGTGTAGCGGGTCTTTTTTTTTTTTCCTTCCATGTTATGACCAGCTGTGTAGCAGGTCTCTAAAAAAAAAAAAAAAAAATGTGTGTCTTGTGTATGGCTTTTGTCATGACTAACTGTGTAGCGGGTCTAACTCGCTCTTATGTTATGACCAGCTGTGTAGCGGGTCAATTTTCTGTTTTGCTCGAGGACTAGCAAAATGTAAGTGTGGGGGAATTTGATAAGCACGAAAGTGCGACGCATTTTCACCCATAAATACATTAGCTGGGACTCATTTTATCACTAATAAACTTGTTTGTATGTGTTTTTGTGAAATAAGCTCTTATGGAGAAAGTTGCTCGAAAAGTGGTTTTTGTACCCCGAAGGACACATGTTATTCGGACTCTCAATGTTGGTTAAGGGACACCTCA